>CM040128.1:60027120-60627120 GCA_022559845.1 Amorphophallus konjac | reverse complement strand
TAGAGGGTACAGCAGCAGGGACAGTATCCGTCGCTACCCAGGTCAGCTAGTGTGGGAGGCAGGCAGAGAGCTCGAGGCCAGATCACGCACATGACCAGGGCAGAGGCAGTAGCGTCGCAGCACGTGGAAGGTACCGTTCAGATTTTGGGTTGTGCGACTCGGGTTTTGTTTGATTTTGGCGCGTCTCATTCGTTTATTTCGGAGGATTTCGCGTTGAGCATCGAGGAGCCGGTGACCCAATTGTCATGTGATTTGACAGTGGAGTTGCCTTCGGGTGATTTCATGATCACTCCGTATTGCTTCGATCAGGTTCTAGTTTGGATCGATGGATGGAGTATGCAGGCAGGTTGTACGCGTTGCAGCTTCGAGATTATGATGTGATTCTAGGCATGGATTGACTCGAGACTCATGGAGCGGTGGTGGATTGTGGAATGAAGAGGGTCTACTTCCAGCATCCGAGCAAGCGGACCTTCTATTTCCAAGGTATCCGTTCCACCTCTTCTCGATTCCTCATCTCTGCTATTCGAGCCCGTCGATTGCTTGATTCTGGTTGTCAGGGTTTTCTCGCGTCCGTGGTTGTGTCTGACCGGATGGAGCCGAATGTCGAGGACATTCCGGTGGTGTGCGAGTTTCCCGACGTTTTTCCCGAGGAGTTGCCTGGATTGCCTCCCCAGCGGGAGATCGATTTTGTGATCGAGGTTGTGCCTGGTACGGGACCTTTGGCGAAGGCTCCCTACCGTATAGCCCCCGCTGAGTTGAGGGAGTTGAGGGCGC
The DNA here is from genome assembly GCA_022559845.1 of Amorphophallus konjac. Classification (NCBI taxonomy): domain Eukaryota; kingdom Viridiplantae; phylum Streptophyta; class Magnoliopsida; order Alismatales; family Araceae; genus Amorphophallus; species Amorphophallus konjac. The sequence goes on along the minus strand of CM040128.1, from coordinate 60,626,346 downwards.
AATTGCAGGAGCTGTTGGCCAAGGGGTATGTTCGTCCTAGCTTTTCCCCTTGGGGTGCGCCCGTGTTGTTTGTGAAGAAGAAGGACGGTAGTCTGCGGCTATGCATTGACTATCAGCAGCTGAATGAAGTGGCCATTAAGAACAAGTATCCGTTGCCATGGATTGATGATTTGTTCGACCAGCTCCAGTCTGCGCAAGTGTTCTCGCGGATTGATTTACGATCCGGTTACTATCAGCTGAGAATTCGCGAGTTCGATGTGGAGAAGACTGCATTCAGTACGAGGTACGGGCATTATGAGTTTCTGGTGATGCCGTTTGGGCTCACCAATAGCCCTGCAGCCTTCATGGACTTGATGCAGAGGGTGTTTCATCCGTATTTGGACCAGTTCGTGGTCATCTTCGTGGATGACATCCTTATTTATTCGCAGTCTGCCGAGGAGCACGCGTACCATTTGGGTGTGGTGCTGCAGACGTTGCGAGATCACCAGTTGTATACGAAGCTCAGCAAGTGCGAGTTTTGGCTCGGCGAGGTGCACTTTCTGGGGCACGTGATTTCTGGTGATGGCATTTCCGTGGACCCCGCCAAGGTCGAGGCAGTAATGCAGTGGCCGAGGCCGAGGTCGGTGACGGAGATCCGGAGTTTCTTGGGGCTTGCGGGCTATTATCACCGGTTTATCCAAGATTTTTCTCGCATTGTGGCCCCGATGACTAGACTTACGCGGAAGGAGGTGCCTTTCGTCTGGTCTGAGGAGTGTGAGCAGAGCTTCAGGGAACTGAAGAGATTGCTCACCTCGGCTCCGGTGTTGGTTTTACATTCAAGATTCTGGAGGAGTTTCCAGCGAGCTCTTAGCACAGAGTTGGCTTTTAGCTCGGCATATCATCCTCTGTCTGATGGTCAGTCTGAGAGGACCATCCAGACTTTGGAGGACATGCTGAGATCCTGCTGCCTGGAGTGGCAGGGGAGTTGGATTCACCACCTACCATTGGTGGAGTTTGCCTATAACAACAGCTATCATTCGAGCATCGGCATGGCTCCCTATGAGGCTCTATATGGGCATCCTTGCCGGACTCCACTTGATTGGTTTGAGGTTGGTGAGCGTGTTTTGACGGGACCAGAGTTGGCGCAGCAATGCGTGGATGTTGTGCACTTGATTCGTCAGAACATGTTGGCGGCCCAGAGTCGGCAGAAGAGCTATGCTGACCGTAGGAGGCAGCCCCTCGAGTTCACCGTGGGTGATCTCGTGTTCTTGAGAGTTTCTCCAATGAAGGGGGTGATGCGTTTTGGACGGTGTGGGAAGCTGAGTCCCCACTATATTGGTCCTTTTGTGATCTTGGAGCGCATCGGTGAGGTTGCTTACCGGTTGCAGTTACCCCTTGAGTTGGCATCGGTGCATGACGTGTTCCACGTCTCGATGTTGCGGAAGTATATGCCTGATGACTCTCATGTGCTCGAGATTTCTGTTTGGCCTGAGGTGACTCCAGATCTCTCCCTCCCAGAGTTTCCGATTCACGTGGAGGATAGGCGAGAGCGGCGCCTGCGGAACAAGGTCATCCCCTTGGTAAAGGTGGTGTGGCAGCGGCACTCTGGTGGTGAGGCTTCTTGGGAACGTGAGGACGAGATGCGTCAGCTGTTCCCTTACCTATTTGAGTGAGTCCTCCTCTTCTTTCCCCTTGGGTTGTTCTCAATTTCGAGGACGAAATTCCTTAAGGGGGGAGGGCTGTAATGTTCCGGACCTTTCGGATCCTTCTTCGTGGGTCCCGAATCTGGTTTCTCAGAGCGTCTGGCTCCGTTGTATCTGAAATTTTGTTTCGGCCATTCTTCGTGTTCGGATCGGCGCGATCCGGAGTTGTTTCGGAGGCCCAAATGCGTTCCGCGACTTTTCCGCGAGTGTTTTCTGACTTCCGGTGTGTGTTTCGGTAATTCTTTCGGAACCTCGCTGCGGGTGAACCGGGCCGTTCACCTGGGCACGAGTGGTGCCGTTGCGATCGGTGCGTCCCGAGGATTCCGAAAATATAAACTTTAAATTTTCGGTATTTTTCGTATTTTCTGGATTTTCTATAAATATCCCATTTTTCTCTCTCTCCCCACCTTCTTCTTCTTCTTCTTCTTTCTTCCTTCCTTCCTCCCCACCGTGACCTCTCCCTCTCCCTCTCTTCCTCCCATTCGACCGCGGCGAGCTCCTCTCCCGCTGCAGACGGCGGCGGGGCGACGGCGCGGCGACGTGGGCGGCGGCGAGGCGATCGTGGGGACGTGCGGTGCTTGTGGGAAGCTTGAAGAACGAGGGTTTTCCAAAGCGATTTCTTGCGTTCGCGGACGATCCGGCGGAGCATTCGCTCCATTGAGGTAGGGTGACGTTCCTTAGCTCCCCGCCGTTCATTTCCATGGTTTATAGGCCGAGGGGAGGCCGAGAGGGGTGTGATTGAGCATGTTGGGGTTTTTCCATGATTTGGGGAGAGCTCGCCCGATCTATGGATTTGATGCATGATTTCACGTTTTGATGGCCTAGAATCATGCTAGTGGTCCCCAGGGGTCTTCCCCTTTGATTTACCCCTCTCCGGTGGAGGCATGGGGGCGTGGTTGAAATTTTTGGGCTTTCCCGCCCTTCTCGCCGTCGGACGCGTGTGACGGTCCTTCCAGGGACCGTCACATGATGTGACGCGCCTCGGGGGGGCCGTCACATGCCCTTTGGTTAGCCTTCGGGGGTCAGGGACTGTGACGGTCCCATGATTGACTGCCACTTGTATATGACGCGCCTGGGCTGGGCCGTTAGGGGCTTTCCGACCGTCGGTTTTGACCGTTGGGGGTCTGCGTGTGTAACGCGCCAGGGCGAGTGCGTTACATCCGAGTGACGCGTCGGGGCAAGCGCGTTACTCCCTGGGTTACCCCAGGTGTGAGGGGCGCGTAACGCGCTGGGCCAAGCGCGTTACATCCGAGTGACACGCTGGGGCAAGTGGGTTACTCCCTGGGTTACCCCAGGTGTGAGGGGCGCGTAACGCGCTGGGCCAGGCGCGTTACATTCGTGTAACGCACTGGGGCAGGCGCGTTATATCTTGCTTTCACGAGGGGAGTGTGCGGCACGTGTAACGCGCCAGGGCGGGCGCGTTACATTTGTGTAACGCGCTGGGCCAGGCGCGTTACATTCGTGTAACCCGCTGGACCAGGCGCGTTATCCTCTGCGTTCCTCAGGCCGTGTAACGGCCTGCGTTCGACCGCCAGGTGTGTGTAACGGTCTTGCCTAGACCGTTACAGCCTTGTGACGGTCCCGGGGTGGGCCGTCAGGCGCCTGGTTGCCCCGAGAGGGCTGCAACCCCGTTTTTAGTCTGACTGTGGCCACCGTGCGACGGGGCCGGTGCGTGGGGTGGTCCCCGTGCGTCATCGGATGTGGGCGTCGTTTTCCGTGACTTGAGAGTCTACTCCTTCAGTGACCCTCCACTAGTCGTAGCCTACCAGTACGCGGTACCGGTCGCACCAGGGAGTGGTGTACGGGCTTACCCTTAGAGGCGGTTTGTGGACCGGTTGCCGTCGTGCCCTACGTCTTGCAGCCAGAGTCTGGCTAAGGGGAAAACCGGTCAGAGGGCCAGACCAGGGACGCGCGGTCTGTGTGTGCACACGTGGTTGGGGGCGGTTGGATCCACGTCGACGGGCGTGACCCCAGCTAGTCACTTGTTTGTGGTTACATGTTCGGTGTTCCCACCTTTGGTAGGAGCTACGACGCCAGGCGGATCACCTGCGGCGTGGTGTAAGACGTCAGGGGACGCTACCAGCTGTGCTTCTAGTGGGAGCTACTCATGTCGAGTACGGAGTGACAGATTGACAGTCGTGTGTTTCTGACCTTCGGGTTTTGTCGGGTCGACCTTTGAGCGTTGGTTGTCTCACCGTGGCACGTGTACCGGTTTGCGTGCCGTAGGACCTTTGTTTGGTAGAGTGCAGGGCTTTCCTTTCCGAGGTACTCTCCTACCGCTAGTGTAGTGGTTTCTCATTTTACGAGGTAGGGTTCGAGTGATCCCTACTGAGTCTTGTTCCGAGACTCATTCCCTGCGTGTTTTCACCGTGTTTCAGGTGAGACGCCGTCCCAGGGGAGCGCGTCTGGGGTGCAGCGAGGTGCGGGTGCCCAGAGGTAGTGCCAGAGGTCAAAGCCGGGGTATGCCCCGTATAGCTGTACTTTTCTTTCTTATCTCTGTACTAGTTGTGGACTACTACTGTTGTTGTTATTTTCCATTGTGGACCATGTAAAATACTAATTTATTTCCTGCTTCATATTATAACTGTTTAATTTCTACAATTATTTGTGATACTGTGTAGTTTCCACACCATCCTTCTAACCCTTCCAAGTCTTCGGACTCGTGGGTGGCGGTGCGAGTCTCGGGTTATCGGGCCTTCCCGGTAATCGGATTCTCGGGTCGTTACATTGACCGAGTGGTCGACCATGGTAAGATGTGTATTGTCTGGGGACCCGTGTGCATTGGTCGTGGCGTCGTCGACCCGGTTGCTGTGATAGCAAGTGGCACTTGGTTGCCGTGGAGTTGTGTGCCGTGAATTGCTTAGGTTGTGCCCCGTGGCTCTATGATAAGAGCGGAATTGGGATTGGCAGGCTTCCATTCAGAGTAATTGAGATGAGATAGGATTTGATGAGACAAGACGGTGGTCAATGCCTGTGCATGGAGGTCCTTGATGGGACGTTGGCGTCGGAATGGTGATCCCTGGTCCGAGACCAGTAAGGGAGGATTCCCCTGTAAGTCTGAGTCGAGTGACATGAGGACCGAGGAGAGACCTTGTCATGTGATTTTGCCGTGCTCCCCTAAGAGGGTAGAGTTAGCGTGAGGCTCGAGATCGGATGTAGCGTTGGTCTGTGTGGAAGTCAACAGATCGATGTCCTGTCATGAGTTGGATCGTGCCTACTGGGCCGGTGGAGGTTTCCCGTAGGCGAGTGTCAGGTGACTGATGATTGGTCTTTCACAGACAGAAGATGCTGGTGGTTATGGTTCGAGAATGGTTAGAGCTGTGTGCGAGTAAGGCCTTTGGTGGCCGTTTCCGTGGTGTGCTTTTTCTAATGGGATCTGGGCTTTATCGAAGTTTGAGTTCTTACAGAGTTGGTCCCGTGCTGTTGTGGCGTTCCGCTTGCCAGGTGTGAGATGGTCCTTGGCGTGGAGCCGACGGTTGTGCGGTAGTCGGTTGGAAAGATTGCGTGAGTTGGTTGGAGGCTCATCGATGGTTGTCCCTAGTGTGGGGCGCGATATTAGCCAGCTGGGGGTGAAGCTGATGTTTGTTTGGTCCTTCGACCATGGGTTGATCGGTGGCTGTTTCTCATAATGAGGACTGTGTCTCCTCGGTGGGCGAGATGGTGGCAGCGGTGCCGTGATTGGGTTTCGTGTTACTAAGGTGATACCAGACTTGTGTTTTTGTTTTATGCCTGCTCTGATGACCGACGTGTGCTGGGTCATGAGCGAGGCGTCGTTCGTGAGTAAAGTCTGGTCGTATCCCTCAGCATCTGTGTTTTCATGAGAATCGAGGTTTTTCTATGCTGGGGCTTTGACATCATTGTCAGTTGGTTAAGGTGTTATTCCCCTGTGATTTGGCGCTAGTCCTGAATTTTGAGGATGAAATTTCTTTAAGGGGGGAGGGCTATAACGCCCCGAGTTTTTCAGATTATTGTTTGGGTCAGGATCCGTGGGTTTCGGATCGCTTTCATGGGTCCCAGAGTGTGTTTTGTGCTTTACGCGTGTTTTTCCCTGATGTGTCTTCGGAACTCTGTGCAGGGTGAACCATTGCGTTCTCTGACTCCGGGACAGTACTGGTGCATTGTGCTTTTCCCGAGGATCATGGAGGTATTTTTTCATATTTTTTTGAATTTATGAAATTTTTGGGTTTTTCTATTAACCCCTCCACCCTTTCTCTTTCTCTCATTCTCTCTTTCTCACTCTCTCTCTTCTCTTTTTCTCCCCCTCTCCTCCGGGCCACCGATGGGGGCGATGGTGGGCGAGGCAGGGACGGCGTGAGGGCGAGGAGCGTGAGGATGGGGCGAGGATCGAGGCGGTGGGGGCACGGCAAGCTTGGACGCGCGTTCGGGTGCCCGGCGAGGGTTTCGAGGCATTTTCTTCATGGATCGACGTCCACGGCGCGTGAAATCATCGGTGGAGGTAGGGGGACAGATCCTTAACCATTGTACTTCCATTCCCGTGATTTTGGTAGGCCGTGGTGAGTCGAGCGGGCTTATTTAAGCGTTTTGGGGAAAAGAGCATGTTTTGGGGTGTGAGCCCGATCTAGTGTTTTGATCGTATTTTTGGGGTTTAAATGGGTCCTCTCGGTGCTAGAGAGGTTGGGGACTAGTTTCCCCTTATTTTACCCTTCACATGGGTGTGAATGGGACGTGGAATGGGGCTTTTTCGTGGATTCGCCGTTTTCGGTTTCGGGTCGAGAACGCGCCCATCACAGTGGCTGCGTTCTTCATAAAGGTGACGTATCGCACCACCGCGATCATCGAGGAAGATGAACAATGAGGCGGTTGGGAACGCGCTCAGGAGACTGAGCGTGACCTTGTCGCGGTCGCTGGCCTCGCCGCGTTAACGATTTTGACGCGACTGGGGGACCTACCGTGTCAATGCTTTGACACGCTTAGGGGGTTGGTCCCGTCAACGGTCAACAACCTTGTCATGCTCGGAGTGTTTGTCACGTCAATGGAGCAACGCACTCAGGAGACCAGGCGCGTCAACGGTCACGTCGTGTCCCACCTGGGGTAACTGGCGCGTTAACTGTGGATCACGGTTGTCGTTCCGACCGCGTTCATTATGAACGCGCTCGTGGCGTGTGCTGCGTTCATGAACGCACCCAATGTGGTGTGTGCGTTCATGTGGGCGGTCTGTCGAGTAGACCAGGGCTTGTGAGAGTCGAGCGATCGTCCTCCCCACGGCTCGTGAGTGTCCCGAACACCCCGGGGGTTCCATGACCATGCTTTTGGATGTCCGGAGTTACTGGTTACCTCGATTAGCGTGCCCGTGAGTTTAAAGGGTTCGGGTGACCCTGTGCGTGTTCCGGGCTTCCGTGTATTCGCTAGAATCAAGTCGCCGTGAGTCAACATGAGTGCGAAGGGCTGCTCCTGCACGTCATTGGCTTTCTGGAAAGTGTTTTCCGTGTGGGCCGTGAGTTAGGCCCTCGGACTGTGAGTCTAGTCACCCAGCCTGGGGTTGGAGGTCCCTTGAGTTCCCTTTATGAGGGAATGGTCTCAATAGTTATGAACTGCCTCGTGAGTCTTTATGCCAAGGTTTTAGACCTAGGGATTAGGCTAGATTAACGGTGTTGTGCCATTATGTACGACGGTCTTGACCCCGAGTCTTGTGAGTCAAGGACCGTCGGATTTAGTAGGTCTAGTGGACTGTCCAGAGTCTGGTGGCCCCGAGCCGCCTGTTACTCCGTGTTACTCGCGATGGGTGCGTGCGTGGCTTTCCGTGTTCACATTTAGTGACCTCCCACTGGTCGTAGCCTTCTTACAGCACGCGTGTGCTAACCCACCTGGGAGTGGTGGAGCGGCTTACCCGAGAGAGATGATTTTTTAGGCTGGTTACTGTAGGGCCTCCACGCGCAGCCTGAGTTCGGGCTTCGGGGGAAGAACCAGCTAGAGGATCTGACCTAGGGCGCATAGTCTGTGTGTGCACACTTAGTTGGGGGCTGTCGGACCGCGCTGACGAGTGCGACCCCAGCTAGTCCTTGTTCGTGTTATTGGTTACTGTGGTGTCTCTGTCTACGCCTGGGGCATCGCAGCGAGACACTTGAGGCGCGGACTAAGTCATCAGTGGACGCATCCGACTTTGCTTCTAGTGGGCAGTGCTCCCGTCACGTGACGTGAGTTTCTTATGGCTTGAGTTTCCGCTTCCCGTCTGTGAGATGTGGTTTTGCATGTAGTTCCAGGTGTGTTCCCGAGGTAGAGGTCTAGGGTTCCGGTGAGCGTCGCCGAGGGTTTTCCCTAGACGGTGTTTGGTCTACGACAGCGTTGTCGTGATGTTTCTTCTGGTGGTGTAGCTAGAGGTTTCCCCATTTGTAATACCCCGAAACTTTATATAAATTGTTTTAAAGTTTTCAGAAAGTTTTTGGAATTTTCTAGAATTTTTCTAAGTTAAATAGAATTAATTGGAGCTTAATGGGTTATTAAATAAATTTTGGGTTAAATAAATTACTAGGAAAGCTCAAATAATAACCAAATTGACTTGGCCCATTCAAATAAAACCAACGGACCTAAAACCAAGCCCATAAGATTTGGCCCATATTCTAGAAGCTTAAATTAGTGTATTTACAAAATTTATGGGGATAATTACCCCTTATTAGATAAATAACAGATAAATTAATGAAAGAGTTGGAATTAAACTAAAATTCGGCGCCCAAGGGTGTAAACGGTCCATCGAGAGACCGCTAGGGGGAAAGAAACGGTCCTAGCTAGACCGCTAGGCAACCCCAGTTCTGTGAATGAGAGGAAACGTGAAAAACTTGGCATTTCGGCGACCTAATCACCTTAGATTGAAGATACCTGGCATGGGAGGCTCTCTAGAACTCTTTAAGGATTAACTCTACTCTAATTTAGGACTCTAGAATCGTTTAAAGCTATGAAACCCTAGCTAAACCCTATAAATAGACCTTAAGTTCAACCTACGCGACCCCTACTTTTGGCTCGCGTGAAACTCAGGTAAAGAGGCCGAATTAGAGGTAAGTTCTTTAGAAGAATTTGTTCATAATAGTAAGGTCTAACTCCCCTCCAAATGTCATATTTGGAGAGCAATCCATCAAGAAGATAGAAGCTTGCAAAGACGTTGGAGTAGCACAAGCAACCCAGGAACCTGTACAATAGACCCAGATTGATCAGCAAATTAGAAGCCATAAACGAGATATTTAGGAGTTATGTCTTTAGAACTTTCTGTTCTCCTTCGTATCCTCTCTCTACCCTTCCATTTTCACATCTTTAGGTCAAGAGAATCGGGAGATAGAGGGGCGAGAAGTTGCTGACTTAGCACAGGACGTGCAGGAACTGTGGTCTACTTCCAGTCAGAAATTCGAAGTTTAGGAACACTACCAGAGGTAGGTTATCTCATGAATGGCTTAAACTTGATGTTAGGAATAAAAGTCCTCTGATTTCAGTCATTTTCATGTGCTGTACGTAGAGAATTTTATGTTTTATTGGGATTGTGCATCTAGTGTAATCTCCATGCATGAATCTTAGTCCTAATTGAGTTAAAAAATCTCTTGTTCATTACACACAAACCCATGCATATTCTTAACCTATTCTAGTTCTATCGTGTTTTACAATAGGTTCTCGTTGATTTCCATGCATAACATGCCCTAGATTAGTGTTTCTTTTACTATTTTCTCAATTTTCTATCAAACAGACATAAACGGTCTATATGTGACCGCTAGAGATAGCTAAGCGGCCCCGCGATAGACCGCTAAGCACAGTGAAACGGTCATCACGAGACTGTTTGGTTTTTTGAGTTCTATATTTATGTTAACCCGAAACATATTACAAAATAGCCTTATTTATCATATAGTAAGCCTAGTTAAATTGGTTTTACTTCTGTTTTAAGTATTGTGTCATATACTTGGTTAAATTTATTGTTCATCTTAGTTGATTTCATATTTTTACACTTGGGACTTATTTTAAACTTATGTTAATTTCATGCCAAAACTTATACTCTGGTATTAATGATCATGATTTCATGCATATACTTTATAGTGAAGTTTTGGTCGATGACTTTCACGATATCTCTCTCACCTTGAGTCATTTTCTTAAGTATATGGCACATATTCCGGTATGATGTCATTAGTTACATTTTGCACTCATAGTTACACAATCTTGGACTTGTGATCCTCTCCGTTGGATATTCCTTCTACCGGACTAGGTGATCTTGTTTCAAGGCCTCCGTATGTCTCCGTGAGCCTGGGATTCCCACTAGGACGCCGAGCTGGTTGTACCCTTAAACCCAATGGTCTAGAAAGTACTTTACCGATGCTTTATGAGTTCTATTTCCAAACAGCCTTCAGGACAATCGCCAGAGGAACCTAGTGGCCATTCACCTGACCGCTAAGGACGCCTAGCGGCCCTGCTTAGACTGCATGGTTCCAATGCATTCGTTCCATTAAACTATTGTTAAATGGACTTGACTCGACAACATAGTTGTGCCTAACGGTCCAGACCAGACCGCCTGAGTTATAAAACGGTCCAGCAAACGATCGCATGGCTACTGATCCTTTTTAACCCAAGGTTTGACCTAAGGGTTGATTTTCCTATGCTCCTAGATGGTCTAATGATGATCTAGAACTTAACACCTTATTCAAAAAGGCATTAATGAATTATGGAACTTAATGAATGTACCGTCATGCTGTCGAATTTCTTCCGTAGCATGATGTCCATTTAAGTCATCCTTGAAATCTCTTGTTCTTAATTGAAGCATTCTTACCTTGATTACATTATCATGGAACTATTATTGAACTTGTTACATTACTGGCCATACTTTATTGTTATACTCGTGAAAGTAGCTTGATTTATACGTGAAGATGCAGTTTGAGCATTGATTGTGTCCAATGGCTCTATGCTAGTCCCCTCGATTGATTGTCAGAAACACACTATAAACCATGGGATATGAAGTTACTAACGTCGCATTACGCTGGGAGTACTTTCTTTATAAATATGTGAAATTCACGAGGATCTATGAGGCTACCTCATGATTGAATTACTACATGCTTGTTACATGACATTCTAGTACGTAACCTTTCTGGTTATGAAAAGTGAAAGTGCGTTCTTGTTACATGCAAGCATATTCTTGTTCGTGAAAGGCCAAGTTACATTCTTGTCATATTCCTGTTCATATATCATTACTCATCATATATCATGATCTTATCGTGCTATTGTGTACTTTGGTTTTGTTCGCGTATTTCATCGTATCTTCGTGACTTATTCTATAGAGCTAAAATGATAATTACTTAAACATTGCCTTCATGTTGATGCGAAGATACCTACTGGGCAAGTGTGCTCATACCTACTTTCTCATCTTTTCAGGAAATTCTAGCGGGTCGGATTCAGATTACTCAAGTGATGGATCCAGGAGTGATTGATGGTTCGAGAGAAGCCGTAGCTAGTCTAGTCAAGAGTCATCTATGTAATTTTTACTTTATTGAGTCCAGTTAGTCATGGAGTCGATAGCGTGTACTTGATCATTATTATCAATAAAAGTGAGATTTTTGATCAATTATTATGTCCATTCATCTTATGTGTGAATGATTTACGCTCTGATTATATTGCGTGCTTGAGGCTTCTCTTGCTGACTGTTCACGTTCCTGATTGTTTTCGCTACATAATCTTGGGGCGTGACACCGTTGGTTCGATGATCCCCCGACTGTGAGATCGGGGCGTGTTTTCCAGTACAGTAGGAGTAGCTGTAGAGCTGAGTTTTCATCGGCCACCAGTTTGTTGTTCCTACTGTTACGGTTGTTCCTGCTGTAGTTACTGCTTTCCGTTACCACCGTTGTTTACGGTTGGGGTTCCGCGGGATCCCTATTGAGCCAGTGACAAGAGGCTCACCCTTGCTTTTCAGGTGCGGCGGTTCTTCCTCGAGGTTCGAGGGTGCTGTGCGGAGGTTCTTAATTGCCAGCTCGTCAGGCCGAGTGTTCACTTGGCGTTGGGTACGTTCTTCTGCCTTAGACTATACTTTTTGTTGGACTGAACTCTTTTATAGTTGTTTATTTATTTCTGTTAATTGTTGAATTGTCCTGCTCTATCTCCTATTTCTTTGTGCCTCCACACTCCTTTTAGCCCTTCCGAGCCCTCCCGGCTCGTGGGCGGCGGGCCATGATTCGAATAGTATCGGATCCTTCCCGGTATTCGGATCTTGGGTCGTCACATTTTCTGTCGCTACCTTCTGGCCTGGAAGTGTGGCTTTCGTCTTCCTCTCAACCCTTTTGTCGTCAATCTATTGGAGTTTTACTAGCTGGCTCCCGTCTAGCTGGTCTCCAACTCCTACACTTTCATTTTCTCCTTCATTGTCCTCTGCCGCATCCCTTGACCTTTTTCACGCCTTCTATGAGATGAAGGATCATACCCAAGCCAAGAAGGGCTTCTTTTTCCTTTAGGCCAGGAGAGGGATGAGTTGTGTTACCCTCTCCCCTCGGGACTCCTCGCATAAGAGGTGGAAGACCCAATATTTTTGGGTAGGGCTCAACAAAGATTCCAGTTGGAATTTCCCCATCCTGCTGAATTATCAACCCATACTCCCTGCGAAGCATTTGGCGGTCTCCTTGGAGATCGAGGAGGAGATTAAGATTCTTCAGAGTCATCGGTAGTCGACCGCGGAGCTGATGTCTAAGGTAAATTTCCAGTGCTTCAGTCGCCTCTCCTGCTTCTCGGGGGTAAGGATTCTAGACGCTCAGTTACATGTATCATCTTGCCAAGTCTTCTCCTGACAGTCTTCCTTTGATCGATAGAGCCTTTCCGCGACGCTGATGGAGATCGTCAAACGCCTTCGGAACTTGAAGTCGAAGAACAAGCGGTGGCAGTTGCCTGAGATGCCCCTATGGTCACCGAAGGCCCCTCCTATGCTCGAGACAAGGGCAAGCGGATCCTTCCCGTGGCGGAGTCGGAGCGACGGGGGTCCAAGCGTAAAGACCCCCAGGAATGGCTAATGTTGGCCACAATGAAGGCAATGACCGCCGAGCGGAGTAGGCATAAGAAGGCGAAGGTTCCTCGCACGGCCTAGAAGCCTTCAAGCGAGGGCGCCTGTCGCTCGGCATCCTCGATCCCTCTACCGGAGGTGCCGGCTTTGGCCGATGGGACCATTGTCGAGCCCAGCGAGGCACGCGGTGGGGAAGAGGTCGATCCGGGAATCCCGATCGGGCCATGAGCCGTAGCCTCGAGCTTGGGAACCCCGAGGGGGATGTCCCGATGCCGACTCATCTAGGGAGGAGTCCGGGCCCTCGACAGAGGTGATTCGCCCTCCAGGATTTTGTCTATGAGCATTGTCGAGCCCTAGTGACTCCGTCCGATCGGGACGAATTTTGGCGTTGCTCCCCCCATATGCTTCTCGAAAGGGTCATGCAGGGAGGCCTATTCGTGGCTCAGCTAGGAGCCGAGATCGTAGATCGCCTGGTGCATGTGGAAAAAAGTGAGGCGGCCCAGGCCAGGGCTCACGCCGAGTCCGACTGGAAGGTCGGACAACTTTCCTCTGAGCTTGAGGTCCTTCGGCAGGAAGTGACATTGCTCCGTTCGCAGGCTCGGGCGAATCAAGAAGAGATACAATCGCTGTCCGGGCAACTATCCCAGGACCGGTACACGGCCAACTTGAAGAGCGGACTCCTAGTGGAGGAGCGCCAGGCCTACGCGGCAAGCTCGGAGCAGTGGGGGGTCGAATGGGAAGAATTCGGAAGCCGCCTCCTGGCAGTAGAGTGGGCGAGGAGGGATGCCGAGGCAAAGCTGGCCGAGACCAAGGCAAAGTTGGCTGGACTCACAGCGAAGGAGGCGGAGGCCGAGGCGAAGGCGATCGAACGATACTTGGGCTCGAAAGAGTACCAAGAAGCCTTGAAGAAAACTACTATCACCTACTACGAGCCGGGCTACAAGCGTGGACTATGGAAGGGCTTCGTGCAAGGCTTCAAACGGGCGGTGAGTCTGGCGCAGGAGCAAGTTCTCGATGAGCTCATTTTCAACCCCGAGCATCGCTATGACTTGGACGAAGAGGGCTCGACCTCTCCACCCTCGTCCGAGTCCAACGGAAAGGAAGAAAGCGAGGACATTTCTACTCTTGTAGAGGAAGAGTCACTAGCTCCGACCACTTCAGGAGAGTGCTTGGCTGAGACAGTTCCCACACTAGTGAGGTTGGTGCCCAAGCTACTGCCTCCCGAGGTCGAGCATGTGCCGCCGTCGGTCATAAATGTTGCCCCGGACGCCAAGGATCCTTCCGTTCCTGAGCCCTCCGAAAGGCAGTCGACTCCCCCATCCTCGTCTCAGATCTCAATAGACTGAGATCAATTTGTATTTGTTTTCCGGCCTTTCCTTCCTTGCCGTTGTGTTGCTATTTTCTATACGTTCTTTCCTCCATTTGTGTAAAAGGAAAAACAAATTTTAAAAGGCAATGAATGATTCGCAAAATCTTTGGCTGGGTGTTACCCTTCGTATCCGTGTACGTCGGCAGATGATCTCTGCCCACGATCTCTCAATCGAAAAATCTAGGTTACGCTTAGTGCTCGTCCCATCGGCGCGCATCTCCAAGCGTGGCACTTGGGTCCGTTCATCCTCTAGGCGGACAAGGAGCCTATATTTCACGTATTCCCCACCCTGAGCCTGCGATATTAAGGGGAGCTGCACTTTGGGGAATCAATACACATTTTTTCGAAGATCGCTCGTGACTCTTCGGGAGAGGGGGTAGTTATGGCAGGGGTGCTGACGTGAGAGGGGGTACCGCCTCAGCTTCTGCCTATAAAAGGCATCAAAGCGCAACTCGGCCCACCCATCCTATATCGTGCTTATTAGCCTTCCTTGTCCCTCCTCTCCTTTCTTTCCTCATCTTCCTCCATCCCGGTAGAGTCATGGAGTCCGCGGATGAAGATGAAGATCCCCGAATTCACTGGAGCAGATGCACCAGTGCGGCATAACAGAATGGAGGATGACTAGGTGGACGGCACAACAAAAGGGAGGACACACAAACATGTTCGTCTCAATACATCTACCGTCGTCCACGGAGGGAGAGGGGTCCCGGAAGCATGCCATCTGTTGCATCCTCTCTTCCGGGAGAGGGGGTCCCCCCTTCCTTGCTTTCTCCCTCTTTTGCTCTTCATCTTTTCTTTTTGTGCCCTTCCTTGTTCCAACCATCTTCGCCGATAGTAAGGATGGACACGGCTCTTCATTTTTTTCTTTTCTTTTCTTTTGTCATGCTCTCAGGCATTAGTGACAAGTTCGGGCATGATCAGGGCATGTGGTCCCATCATCCGAGCCAGTTTCCACGCTCGGTGGAGTCAGTGGCTCGGGGTGAAGCCGCTTAGCCCCTTGCATGCCCAGCTATCACTCTATTACTGTAAGGGCTATTGCCCACCCAGTGTACTATTGATTGTAGGAATGCAATGAAAAAATAAAAAATAATCTTTCTTTCGTCTATGCTCAATGACGTACAACTTAGAAATAGAATCTACATAATGCTGTAGCATTCCATGTTCGTGGGATCGGGTCTCCCTCCATGGTCGCCAACTTGTAAGCTCCCTTCCCGAGCGTCTCGACCACTCGGTAGGGGCCTTCCCAGTTAGGGGCCAACTTCTCAGCTGCTTCTAGTGGTCGAGAGGCCTCGGCCTTCCTCATGACTAAGTCTCCCAAGAGGAATTGTCGATCCCTAACATGGGCGTTGTAGTAACGGGCCATATGCCGCTGATACTCCATTGCCCAAATTCTGGTGGCTTTGCGTAGCTCTTCAGTTAGCTCAAGATTCTCCAGCAGCTTCTGGTCGTTAGGCCCAGGCTGGAAGTTGGCCACTCGGAGAGATGGGCAGTCGATTTCTAACGGAATGACTGCTTCAGTATCGTAAACCAAGTGGAAAGGGGTTTCCCCTGTTGCGGCCATTGGAGTGGTGTGGTACGCCCATAGTACGCTAGGCAGTTCCTCCAGCCAATTACCCTTGGCCTTGTCGAGTCTGGTCTTTATGCCTTTAAGGATAGTTTTATTAGCATTTTCGACCAAACCGTTAGCCTGCGGGTGGGCCACCGAAGTGAAGTGATTATGAATATGTAGATCGACACACTTATTTCGAATATAAGCACTGTTAAACTACCGATCGGTATCACTTACTATCACTTGGGGGATACCAAAACGACATATGATAGACCGCCACATAAAACTCCATACTACGCCTTCTGTTATCTTTGCGGATGCCTCGGCCTCGACCCATTCGGAGAAATAGTCAATGGCGACGATGATGAACTTCTTCTGGGCCTGGGCGACGAGAAATGGACCCAAGATATCAATTCCCCACCTAGCGAAGGGGTACGGCTCGGTGAGCGATACAAGTGCTGAGGCCAGTTGGTGAATCAAATGGTCGAACCGCTGGCAGCGCTCACACCCCTGAACGTAGGTCACGCAATGTCACGCCCCGAGCGCGGAAGATTACTCGGAGGCGTGACGCGTCTATATAGATCGTGTCAATCATGTAAATATCAGAGTGCACAAATAACTAAGATTTAACTTAAAATTAATACAAATAGTACGAGCTGACAATTGTCACAACTAATCAAAGGACAAATACATACGTTTCCAGAGTCCAACGACTGGGCTTCAAACCTTGAGCAGTTCTAATCAAGTGGACTAATACAAGTGACACAGATGAATTGATACAACTGACATAAGTGGATTAATACAATAACACAAATGACATGACAATTTGATAACTTCACTCTAACACTCATCACTCAGTCTCATTCCCTTCCGAGTGTTGGTTGACATCTAAATTACCTAAAAATATTAGAAAATAACTAGATGAGCGAAACGCTCAGTAGGATTTACATCTCAAGATTTAACATGCTTTAAGTGGTTTACAAGTTCAATTAATGTAAGTAAATCTATGCATGTAGACAAGTAGACATCAAGGATTGTAAAATCGACAAGAGCAGTATAGGAAAAATAAAAAAAACAAGTGAGAGTATGTAGATTTCAGCTTCAATGCAGCAATAGCAAGGGATATCAAGCAAGTAGGAACTGGAATTAACAACAATTTTTCCAGGAAGGTAAGAACTCATGTCAAGCAAGCAATAGTAAGCAACATAATTTCAAGTGCGTATAACTGGAATTGGCTATTTATCAACTTCATTCAAGCAAATACTTTTACCCTTCTGCGGGCTTCAAGTCAATCAATCAAGTAATATCACGTGAATGAGTGGAATGCCTAAAGTCTAGCAAGCAAGTACTCCGGTGCAATGCCAAACACCGTGGTCAATAAACTCCCATGGGCATAAGTACCTTCGGGTGCTCCTCCCAGGACCAGACCGAGCCCTATATGCACGGCATTAGTCATATTTGTCGACATCCACTCTCATTATAGCCAATATGAGATTTCCAAGGATTGAACATGTTGGATTTATAAGGTGGATTTTATAGAATGGAATCCAAGGGCGTACTATTATGTAGGGACGAACTAGGAGTAAAACCAGTAACATTTGATACACAGAAAAACTGGTGAGATTAGTGCCTTATAGGCTTCCGGACATATTCAAAAATGACATCCTCACAGAGGAATGCCTCTTCTGTGAACTATACAGGTTTAGAGAACCCTGTCAGGGGTTAAGTGGCACCTCTCAAGGCCGCCATGTCAAGCTTTAGCTTCTCTGATAAAAATTTTAACATGGTCGTTTGTTTCATGCTTTAGTTTCCCTGATATAAATTTTTTAACATGGTGGTTCAAGTGTTTAAGAGAACATGGTCATTTGTTTCATGCTTTAATTTTCCTGATATATATATATATATATATATTAAACATGGTGGTTCAAGCGTTTAACAGAACATGACATAATGACATGTCATTTACTAAAGCATGATCTGTAGTAAATCGGGTGTAGTTATTCAGCGTAAAACAGGGCGGTAAAGTAAGTAACATAGAGGTTTAGCCTAACAGGTAATTAGATTAGGCTAACAGATTTACCAGTTATGCTAACAGATTATTTAACATATAGCTAATAGATTACATAAAAATATATGATAAAGCTAATAGATTGATAAAGCTAATAGATTACGTAAAAAGCTAATACATCGTGTGATTAGATTAGGTAATCTAATTGATTAGCTAACATATTCTAATAGATTAGCTAACCTTTACTTGATCTATGTGAAAGTATGATAGAAATTGCTGTAAACATGGTTTATCGCATGGAACATCGCATGGAGATGAGCTAATACTATTTTTTTTCTAGATTAGCTACATTAGATTAGCTAGTATTTGGTTAAAAGCATGAGAACACCTACATTTCTGAGATGACCACTAGGTACAGGCAAAGGAAAAGGGCAGCTTTCTTCCCTCCTCTGCAACCTCTGCAACTTCAGAGAATGCTCCCCCTTCTCTGCAGCAAGCCTTCGAAAAAATGGAGGGAGTCTCAATATAGGGAATATTATAGTGTTTTGGGTAGACAGGAGGGGAAACAAGATCCTAAATAATCGCGTCATAGTGCGATGCTAGCTCAAACGTGTTGTTTATGTCTGAAAAGGACAGAGGATAATGAGATGCCAACGAAGCTTTGTCTGGAAAAAGTCACAACCTGGAGGGGGTCGTGTAAGCTAAATTACAAGGGCGCACCATCATATGTTAACATTGATTACAACGTTTAGAAATTTTATATCTAATGAACTATGTTAATAAAAATAGTAATTGCATATTTTTATAATCCCTAGATTTTTTTGATATTTTTCATAATTTTATTTTATTAAAAATATGCTAGAATAAAATTCAACCCGAAAACTCCGCGTCAAACTTCACGTTTAGAAATTTTATATCTAATGAACCATGTTAATAAAAATAGTAAATTACATATTTTTATGATCCCTAAATTTTTTCGATACTTATCAAAATTTTATTTTATTAAAATATGTCAGAATAAAATTCAACTCGAAACTCCGTATCTAACTTCAAAGATTTTTATCTTTAAAATTTGATGAAATAAATTTATGAAATTCCATGACTAGGATCCTTATATTTTTATCTTATTTTTCATAAAATTTATTTCTCAAAATTTTCTTTAAATAAAACTGACACTATTCATGTACCTAAGGTTGGTGTAATCACTATTCATGCACACAAAGTCAGTGCAATCACTATTCATACGCAGGTATAGGTCTACTCAAATCGAGGTCCGTGCAAGCATTGCACAGACTCTAACCCTTGCAAGGTCGGTGCAAATCCTGCTCACACACACACACACACACACACACACACACACACACACACACACACACACACACACACACACACACACACACACACACACACACACACACACACACACATATATATATTTATATTTGGTTGGATATAGGTTTCTACCTTGGTGCAAGTCTTGCTCACATATACATATATATATTTATTTGGCTGGATATAGGTTTCTGCCTCGGTGCAAGTCCTGTTCAAGCATAGGTATAGGTCTACTCAAATCGAGGTCCGTGCAAGCATTGCACAGACTCTAACATTTTCTACACCCAAGGTCGGTGCAAGTATTGCACAGACCCTAACCCGGTGCAAGTATTGCACAGACTGATCCAAGACTGATCCAAGGTCGGTGCAAGTATTGCACAGACTCTAACTCTAACTGAGGTCAGTGCAAGTATTGCACAGACTCTAACATCTTCTACACCCAAGGTCGGTGCAAGTCCTGTTCAAGCCTATAGGTTTCTGTAACTCGGTGCAAGTTTTGCTAAGGCCTATAGATTTCTGTAACTCGGTGCAAGTTTCAACTTGGTGCATTGGTGCAAGTTTTCTACCTTGGCGCAAGTTTTACACTTTCTACCTCGGTGCAAGTTTTGCTAGCTTATATAGCCTTGGTGCAGTTTTGCTAGCCTGTATAGGAGGTCAACTCGGTGCAAGTTTTTTCTACCTTGGTGCACTTTCTACCTCCAGCATATATAGGAGGTCAAACTCAGTGCAAGTTTTGCTAGAGCATATAACGTATAATTATTTGGCACAAAAGGTAAATGGTGGATGCCAAGAATTGAACCTTGGTCACTAGGTTAAATGGCACATCACTTAACCAACTATACTGGGAAGTCACTTGTTAAGTGAATAATCTTTACATATGATGACTCCGTGTTCCAACTTCTTACTCGACCTTCCTATAGAGTGATCTAATATATATTTTTTGGAAATATATTATTACTTTTTTTCTATCATTTTTTTATACGGGGTGCTACACCCTCCCCCACTTAAAAGAATTTGTTACTCCAAATTCAATTGCATATATGGAGACAAGGAGGGTGAGAATTACTTACGGACTAGAATAATTCTGGAAATCTCCTTCTCATAGACTCCTCGGTTTTCCATGTAGCTTCTTGTTCTAAGCATCGATTCCATTGAATTTTAACCATAGGGATCGTCTTGTTCCTTAGAACTCGGATTTCTTGGTCGAGGATCTTTACTGGCCTTTGCTCATAAGTAAGGTCCTTCTGTATCACCAAGTCAGTGTGATCGATGACGTGGAGAGGATCGTGCACATACTTCTTCAGCATAGAAATATGGAATACATTGTGCACCTCTGATAATTGTGGAGGCAAGGCAATGCGGTAGGCTACCTCGCCCACTCTCTCTAATACCTCGAATGGACCAATAAACCTTGGTGTAAGTTTGCCCTTAACACCAAATCTCCTAATACTTTGACCAGGAGATACCTTGAGAAAAACATGATCTCCAACTTGGAATTCCAGATCTCTTCTTCTATTGTCAGCATATGACTTCTGTATGGACTGTGCTATCTTTAGCCTTTCCCGAATGAGGTGTATCCTCTCCGTTGAATCTCTTACCATTTCTGGGCGTAGGATTTATTTTTCACCAACTTCGTCCAAGCATATTGGAGATCGACAACTTCTACCATAGAGCGCCTCAAAAGGTGCCATCTTGATACTGGCTTGATAGCTATTATTATATGTGAACTCGGCTAGGGGTAAGTGGTCGTGCCAACTTCCGCCGAAGTCTATAATGCAGGCCCTTAACATGTCTTCAACAACCTGATTTGTCCTTTCTGTCTGTCCATCTGTCTGAGGATGGAAGGCAGTGCTGAAGTTGAGTTTCGTTCCCAGAGAGTGTTGTAGACTCTTCCAGAAATGAGAGGTGAAGCGCGAGTCTCGGTCAGATACGATCGAGACGGGAACTCCATGCAATCTAACTATCTCTTTAATATATAGGGCAGTAAGGACATCAATCGACCATATATCAGCTTTTGATAGGCAAGATATGAGCCGATTTAGTTAGGCGGTCGATAATTACCCAGATTCCATCATGTCCACCTCTAGACTTGGGCAAACCCATAACAAAATCCATGCAAATGTCTTCCCACTTCCACTTGGGAATGTCTAGTGGATGTAACATTTCGGCGGGTTTCTGATGTTCTGCCTTCACTTGTTGACATGTTAAGCAGCGAGATACGAAATCCGCTACCTCCCTTTTCATATTAGGCCACCAGAAAGTCCATTTCAAGTCTTGGTACATCTTGGTAGCTCCAGGATGGATCGTGTACCTCGATCTATGAGCTTCTTTGAGGACCTTTTTCTTCAACTCGAGACAGTCGAGTACACATGTCCGTCAATGGAATAGCAATCTCCCATCTGGTGTCAGCTTAAAATCCGGTCTCTCGCCCAGCTTGTCCCTTATCTCCACTAGTGCCGGATCTCCCTCTTGTAACTTCTGAATTTCTGACAGCAAATCCGGGCGTAAACTCATATGGGCTAGAGTAATACACCCGTCTTGTTCATCAGTGCTAATATCGAGTTGAGAGAATTCCTCCAATAGCTTCCATTCTTGGATCATACAATTGGCTAATATTGCTCTCGACTTTTGACTGAGAGCATCAGCTACAGAATTACCCTTACCAATATGGTACTGTATAGTGAAGTCAAAATCCTTGAGATATTCGAGCCAACGCCTTTACCGCATGTTCAGCTCCTTTTGAGAGAATAAATACTTGAGGCTTTTGTGATCGGAGTATACCATGAATTATTCTCCGTAGAAATAATGTCTCCAGATCTTCAAGGCAAATACTACTGCGGCCAGCTCTAAGTCATGCACCGGGTAGTTCTCTTCATGTTTCTTCAGTTGTCGGGAAGAATATGCAATGACTCTCCCATTCTGCATTAATACACACCCGAGACCAATACCAGAAGCATCGGTATATACCTCGTACTTATCTCCTTCGACTGGCATAAATGATAGGATTGGAGCAGTGGTCAAGAGATCCTTCAAAGCTTGGAAACTCTTCTCACAGTCTTCCTTCCACTCATAAGGTGTTTCCTTGCGAGTCAATCGGGTGAGAGGAACAGCAACTCTTGAAAAGTCCTTGATGAAATGTCGATAATAACTAGCTAGTCCTAAGAAACTACGAATCTCCGTTGCGTTGGTTGGTCGTTTCCAATTCTTCATGGCTTCGACCTTTGATGGGTCAACGGAAATTCCGTCCTTTGAAATTATATGGCCCAAGAAGGATACTTCCTCGAGCCAGAACTTGCATTTGTTGAATTTGGCACATAGTTTGTTTTCCCTCAATATCTGCAATGCCTTCTTAAGATGTTCTTCATGGTCTTCTTCAGACTTTGAATAAATAAGAATATCATCGATAAAGACCATAATGAACTGATCTAAGTGAGGCCTAAATATGCTATTCATTAGCTGCATGAAAGCTGCGGGGGCATTTGTTAGTCCGAAAGGCATAACAGTAAATTCGTAATGCCCATACCTGCTTCGGAATGTAGTTTTATGAATATCTTCTTCTTTGATCTTCAGTTGGTGATAACCCGAACGAAGATCGATCTTGGAGAAATATTTAGCTCCAGATATTTGATCGAACAATTCATCAATCCTCGGTAGTGGGTACTTGTTCTTGATTGCAAGGTGATTTCAATAGTTAATGCAGAGTATCATCGATCCGTCCTTCTTCTTGATGAATAACACAGGCGCTCCCCATGGGGAAGTACTCGGCCGGATGAAACCCTTGTTCAATAGTTCCATCAGTTGTTCCTTTAGCTTCTTCAGCTCAGCAGGGGACATTCGGTAGGGTGCCTTGGAAATAGGTCCAGCACCAGGGACAAGGTCGATGGTGAATGACACCTCTCGCTCCGAGGGTAAGCCGGGCAATTCTTATGGAAAAATGTCAGAAAAATCCCGAACTACGCGGATGTCTTCAAGCTTAGGCTCCTCGATGTTCGGGGTAGTGACAAGGGCAATGAACGCCATACATTCCTTGCTTATAAGTTTGCTAGCTCGGAGGGCTGATATAAGAGGTGATCTAGCCCGAGGGCTCATGTAAACCAGTTCCGGGTAACCCACAAAAGTTACCTTGCCATTCCAGCAATCAACAGTTGCTTGGTATGTGGATAACCAATCAGCACCTAGTATGACATCATACACTTCCATATCTAAGTAAATTAGGTCGGCAGGTAAATTATTTCCTTTAACCATAACCTCACAGTTTGAGTATTGATGTGTGAGGTCAGCCTTGTTCTCGATAGGTGTAGATATGACTAAGTCCAACAATTCAGGCTCCATAGAGAATATAGTAGCAAATTTCTTGGAAATAAATGAATGTGTTGCTCCCGTATCAAATAAAACTTTAGCATTCTTAGAGCAAATAGTTAGTGTACCTTCCACGATTCCTCCTTCTGTTGGTTCCCTCTCTTGGAGAGCTTGCAAACGGCCTTGCTTCTTTACCGGGAGCTTTTCCTCTTTAACGGCTTGCTCGTTCATCAACGAACAGTTAGGGATCCGATGTTCTCGGCTTCCACATCGGAGACAGTCTTCTAGCTTCCTCCAGCATTCCTCGGTCTTATGGCCGGGTTTATCACAATAATTACAAATTTCCTTTGTGGGTGTGGGGGCAGTGAAAGGCTTATCATTCTTATGAAATTTCTTCCCTTTGGAAGACTCTCCTCCCATATAGGGCCGCTTCTTGTTAAATGTTGCTTTGAATTTTCCTGGGCTTGTGACAGGTTCCTTCTTGTTGAGTGTTGCCTTGAAATTTCCTCGGATCCTCTCCGATAACTCGGTGGCATCCTCGAGCAACTACGCACGCCGAACCATTTCTGAGTAGACTTGAATGTCCATTGGTGTGAGTTGCGTAATGTAGTGGGGCCGAAGCCCGTTGAGGAACCTTCTTGCCTTCATCTTCTCCGTACATACCAAGTGGGGTGCATACCTGGACAGTCTTGAAAACTGAGCTTCATACTCTGCCACTTTCAAGCCACGTTGTTTCAGTGCGGCAAATTCCGCAGCCTTCTTATCCTGAATATGGTTAGAGAAGTACTTGTTGTTGAAATGTTCGGTGAATTCAACCCATGTGACATGGCCTTCTGGCAGTGTTGCTTCTATGGATTTCCACCAACATCGAGCGTCCCGCTCCAGTTAGAAAATAGCTAGTAGAACATTTTTCTCGTCTGTGCATTGCATCACACAAAAAATTCATTCCATCTCCTTTAGCCAATTTTCAGCATCCTCGGGGTCAGACGAACCCGTGAACCTAGGTGGGTTCATGTTACGAAAACCTCTGTGGAGATCACCAGCTCCACGGTTAGCACCACCTTGCGCCACTTGTTGTAGAGCCTGCACAAGGCCTAGAACGGTGTGCTGCATCTCGCGCCATTGTGCTCACTCAGCAGCCATGATCCTACAAAAGAGTTTAAGTCTAATAAATATTAGGTTTTATTAAGAGGTCGATGTCATAAAAGAACTTAACCCGTGTCTCTACCCATCTCACCGGGTAAGGTACAAATCTATCCTTTAGACTTAGTTTTCCTAGATTTCGATCATGACTCCTAATTTCCTGACTTCTTATTCCCTAGGAAATTTAAATCCTAGGCTCTGATATCACGAAGACTGTCACGCCCCGAGCGCGGAAGATTACCCGGAGGCGTGACGCGTCTATATAGATAGTGTCAATCATGTAAATATCAGAGTGCACAAATAACTAAGATTTAACTTGAAATTAATACAAATAGTACGAGTTGACAATTGTCACAACTAATCAAAGGACAAATACATAAGTTTCCAGAGTCCAACGACTGGGCTTCAAACCTTGAGCACTTCTAATCAAGTGGACTAATACAAGTCACACAGATGAATTGATACAACTGACATAAGTGGACTAATACAATAACACAAATGACATGATAATTTGATAACTTCACTCTAACACTCATCACTCAGTCTCATTCCCTTCCGAGTGTTGGTTGACATCTAAATTACCTGAAAATATTAGAAAACAACTAGATGAGCGAAACGCTCAGTAGGATTTACATCTCAAGATTTAACATGTTTTAAGTGGTTTACAAGTTCAATTAATGTAAGTAAATCTATGCATGTAGACAAGTAGACATCAAGGATTGTAAAATCGACAAGAGCAGTATAGGAAAAACAAAAAAAACAAGTGAGAGTATGTAGATTTCAGCTTCAATACAGCAATAGCAAGGGATATCAAGCAAGTAGGAACTGGAATTAACAACAATTTTTTCAGGAAGGTAAGAACTCATGTCAAGCAAGCAATAGTAAGCAACGTAATTTCAAGTGCGTATAACTGGAATTGGCTATTTATCAATTTCATTCAAGCAAATACTTTTACCCTTCTGCGGGCTTCAAGTCAATCAATCAAGTAATATCACGTGAATGAGTGGAATGCCTAAAGTCTAGCAAGCAAGTACTCCGGTGCAATGCCAAACACCGTGGTCAATAAACTCCCATGGGCACAAGTACCTTCGGGTGCTCCTCCCAGGACCAGACCGAGCCCTATATGCACGGCATTAGTCATATTTGTCGACATCCACTCTCATTATAGCCAATATGAGATTTCCAAGGATTGAACATGTTGGATTTATAAGGTGGATTTTATAGAATGGAATCCAAGGGCGTACTATTATGTAGGGACGAACTAGGAGTAAAACCAGTAACGTTTGATA
Source organism: Amorphophallus konjac (assembly GCA_022559845.1). Classification (NCBI taxonomy): domain Eukaryota; kingdom Viridiplantae; phylum Streptophyta; class Magnoliopsida; order Alismatales; family Araceae; genus Amorphophallus; species Amorphophallus konjac. Next base: position 60,600,712 of record CM040128.1, on the reverse strand, counting down.
CACAGAAAAATTGGTGAGATTAGTGCCTTATAGGCTTCCGGACATATTCAAAAATGACATCCTCACAAAGGAATGCCTCTTCTGTGAACTATACAGGTTTAGAGAACCCTGTCAGGGGTTAAGTGGCACCTCTCAAGGCCGCCATGTCAAGCTTTAGCTTCTCTGATAAAAATTTTAACATGGTCGTTTGTTTCATGCTTTAGTTTCCCTGATATAAATTTTTTAACATGGTGGTTCAAGTGTTTAATGGAACATGGTCATTTGTTTCATGCTTTAGTTTCCCTGATATAAAATTTTAACATGGTGGTTCAAGTGTTTAAGAGAACATGGTCATTTGTTTCATGCTTTAATTTTCCTGATATATATATATATATATATATATATATATATATTAAACATGGTGGTTCAAGCGTTTAACAGAACATGACATAATGACATGTCATTTACTAAAGCATGATCTGTAGTAAATCGGGTGTAGTTATTCAGCGTAAAACAGGGCGGTAAAGTAAGTAACATAGAGGTTTAGCCTAACAGGTAATTAGATTAGGCTAACCCGAAAACTCCGCATCTAACTTCACGTTTAGAAATTTTATATCTAATGAATCATGTTAATAAAAATAATAAATTACATATTTTTATGATCCCTAGATTTTTTCGATACTTATCATAATTTTATTTTATTAAAATATGCCAGAATAAAATTCAACCTGAAACTCCGTATCTAACTTCAAAGATTTTTATCTTTAAAAATTGATGGAATCAGTTTATGAAATTTCATGGGTAAGATCCTTATATTTTTCTCTTATTTTTTATAAAATATATTTCTCAAAATTTCCTTTAAATAAAACTGACACTATTCATGTACCTAAGGTTGGTGCAATCATTATTCATGCACACAAAGTCAGTGCAATCACTATTCATACGCAGGTATAGGTCTACTCAAATCGAGGTCTATGCAAGCATTGCACAGACTCTAACCCTTGCAAGGTCGGTGCAAATCCTGTTCACACACACACACACACACACACACACACACACACACACACACACACACACACACACACACACACACACACACACACACACACACACACACACACACACACACACACACACACACACACACATATATATATATATATATATTTGGCTGGATATATGTTTCTACCTTGGTGCAAGTCTTGCTCACATATACATATATATATTTATTTGGCTGGATATAGGTTTCTGCATCGGTGCAAGTCCTGTTCAAGCGTAGGTATAGGTCTACTCAAATCGTGGTCCGTGCAAGCATTGCACAGACTCTAACATTTTCTACACCCAAGGTCAGTGCAAGTATTGCACAGACCCTAACCCGGTGCAAGTATTGCATAGACTGATCCAAGACTGATCCAAGGTCGGTGCAAGTATTGCACAGACTCTAACTCTAACCGAGTTCAGTGCAAGTATTGCACAGACTCTAACATCTTCTACACCCAAGGTCGGTGCAAGTCCTATTCAAGCCTATAGGTTTCTGTAACTCGGTGAAAGTTTTGCTAAGGCCTATAGATTTCGGTAACTCGGTGCAAGTTTCAACTTGGTGCATTGGTGCAAGTTTTCTACCTTGGTGCAAGTTTTGTACTTTCTGCCTCGGTGTAAGTTTTGCTAGCCTATATAGGAGGTCAAGGTGCAAGTTTTTTCCTACCTTGGTGCACTTTCTACCTCCAGCCTATATAGGAGGTCAAACTCAGTGCAAGTTTTGCTAGAGCATATAACGTATAATTATTTGGCACAAAAGGTAAATGGTGGATGCCAGGAATTGAACCTTGGTCACTAGGTTAAATGGCACATCACTTAACCAACTATACTGAGAAGTCACTTGTTAAGTGAATAATCTTTACATATGATGACTCCGTGTTCCAACTTCTTACTCAACCTTCCTATAGAGTGATCTAATATTTTTTTTGGAGAAATATTATTAATTTTTTTTCTATCATTTTTTTTATACGGGGTGCTACACGCAATCACGCTGCAAGGTTGGCCACCAATATCCTTGCCGCAGTAGAATTCTTGCAACCAACCTTCCTCCTTGGTGGGAACTGCTGATCCCTTTGTGAACCTCCTCGACTTCCTGCCGAGCTTCTTGAGAGGCGAGGCACTTGAGGAGGGGTCCGGCAGAAGACCATCGGTAAAGTAGTCCATCGAGTAGAACACATTGACGCACTTGATATTTGAGTCGCCCAGCTTCTCGTGGGTCGGGGGGCTCCTGTCCATCGGTCAGCCAGGAGATATAGGGTGTCCTCCAATCACCGGGTGATGCACTAATAGCGGCCACGAGCTCGGGATCCACGCTGGGGCGCTCTAGCTCTTCGAGGAAGATCGATTGTGTCCCACACGAGCTGGTGGAGGAGGCAAGGCGAGAGAGTGCATCCGCTCGGGAGTTGTCGTCTCGAGCTATTTGGATCACATGGAAGCTCTCAAATGATCGGGCTATCTCCTTTACCAGTTGAAGGTACTTAACCATTAGCGGCTCTCGAGCTTCGTACTTCCCGCTGATCTGGCTGGCCACCAGCTGTGAGTCGGTATAGATCTTGACCAGCTCAGCTCCCAGGCGCTTCGCCATCCAAGCCCCCAAGATCAGGGCCTCATACTCGGAGGCATTGTTGGATGCCGCGAACTGAAACTTTAAGGCGTACTGCAATTTGATCCCCTCTGGGGAGCTGAGGAGAACTCCCGCCCCGCTGCCGGCCGAGCTTGAGGACCCATCAACGAAAAGTTCCCAGACTGGGCCAGCCGCAGGTGGGGGGATTTCATCAATAGGGGCAATGGTTTTCGCGATGAAGTCCGCGAGTGCTTGTCCTTTGATGGCGGTGTGAGGGCGAAAGGAAATATCGTACGCCTTGAGCATGACCGCCCATTTGACGAGGCGCCCTGATGCCTCGAGGTGAGTTAAAATCTTCTTCAAGGGTTCGCTAATGAGCACCACAATGCTATGCCCTTGAAAGCAGGGCCAAAGGCGCTTTACGGAGGTTACCAACGCTAGCACGAGTTTCTCGAATGCGGGGTACCTTTTCTTGGCATCGAGGAGCACCTTGCTGATGTAATATATTGGCCTATGAGTCCCTCGGTCATCTCAGACCAACACCGAGCTAACAATAGAGGGAGTTGCTGAGAGATATAGATACAGGGTTTCGCCAGGAATGGGCTTCGAGAGTATTGGCGGAGTAGTCAGAAACTACTTTAGCTCTACAAAGGCCTTTTCACATTCCTTGTCCCAGGTGAAGTTAGGAGCAGCTATCTTCGGCCTTTTCAACAACTTGAAGAAAGGCAGACAGCGCTCCGCAGTGCGGGACAGGAAGCGGTTCAACGTAGCAAGCCTCCCCGTCAAACGCTGGACCTCATTAATGCTTGTTGGTTGTCGCATGTCTAAGACGGCTTGGATCTTCTCAGGATTTGCCTCAATCCCACGCTGGGGTACTAAAAACCTCAAGAGCTTTCTAGATTTGACTCCAAAGGTGCACTTTGATAGGTTGAGTTTCATGTTGTACCTTCGGAGGGTCTGAAAGGTCTCGGTTAGGTCGAAGAAATGGTCCTCGACTTTTGGTGACTTGACGAGCATGTCGTCGACGTAAGCTTCGACGTTTCGGCCGAGCTGGCTCTCGATGATTTGGTTGACTAGCCTCTGATAAGTTGCTCCGGCATTTTTCAATCCAAAGAGCATCCGGGTGTAGTAGTATATGCCAGAATCGGTGATGAATGCCATTTTCTCAGCGTCCTTAAGGTGCATCCTGATTTGGTGATAGCCGGAATAAGCGTCGAGGAAACTGAGAAGTTCATTGCCCGAAGTGGAATCGACCAACTGGTCGATACTCGGTAGAGAATAACAATCCTTTGGGGTGGCCTTGTTGAGGTCGGTGAAGTCAACACACATTCGCCATTTGCCCGAAGCTTTAGGCACCAGGACAACATTGGCCAACCAAGTCGGGTAAAGGACAAGATGGAATAGCTCAGTTTTCTTTCCCCTATTGACCTACTCTTTTATGATCTCCTGCTTTGCCGGGGCGTGTCTCCTTTTACGCTGTTGAATGGGCGTCACAATCGGATCGAGGTTGAGATGGTGCATCACAATTTTCTCGGGGATTCTCGGGAGATCGTCGTCCGACCAGGCAAAGATATCAATGTACTCGGAAAAGAATTTCTTATATTGAGCTTGAGATTCAGGTGACAAATCCGCCCCAATCTTGACTTCGAGGGATGGATCATCTTTGAGGAAGATCGACAGTAGCTCCCCTCCGTGTTGTAGGAGATTGTTGCATCTCCTAGTGTTTGGTTTTAATGATAACAAAACGTTTGTGCTTGGGCTGAATGCCTCATTGAGCATGCATGTGTATGTTTCATTGAGCAACATGTATGCATCTTGGTTGATGAGTTAACAGATTACTTCATGGTTCACACTTGAAAGTCATATGAATCCTTAGTGTTTAATGAACTCATGCTATATATATTGGTTTGCAGGATCAAAACTATGGGTCATGTTTTGGAACTCAAAGGAGTGCATCAATGAAGTTCTTCTTCAAAAAAGGAGTTACCTTTCTCAGTGCATTATGTCGACTCTCACTGTGTTTCATGCATTTTCACTATGTTAAGTTGCAAGGCTTTATGAGCTAGCAAAGTGTTACTGAACCCCTCATGCAAATTTTGATATATATGAGTGAATGCTATTTTCATGATCTATGATATTTGCTTACTCAATGCTTATATCACTCTTGGAATATTTGGCTTCATGATGCTCATTCAACTTGCATATGTTCATGTATATTCTAATTGTGCATTGTGGCCTTGAATGCAAATGGAAAAGCCTTTGTGAATCTTGGTAGGATATGGTTGATATTTGTTCTCACATTCATATGGCCGAATGTGACTTTTCAATGTTCACATCAATCATGGAAGTGTTGGTTACATGATGATCATTCATGTATTTAAAATTCATTGTCATATGAACTTGATCCCTTGATGTGGTTGATTAACTTGAGAATGAGGTTTTATCCTCCTTGTCATTGAGATTCTATGAGTGTGTTTTATGGAGAATATTTTGCTTGGGGTGATTGAGTTTTCATCTCTTGATCCTCAACTTAGAATTGTTGATTGTTTGTTTACCTATCTCTTCTTATCTTCTTTCTTTTTTAGTAGTTGATTGTGAGGGTTTTGAAAAATGATATGGCAAGATGATAAATAAACTACCAAAGATCAGCTCAACCTATGCACATGTGAACATGAACCTAGGCAATCAAATCTGACTCTAGCATGGGCACGCTATCTCAATCAAATTACGCTAAGGGAAAAACGAAAACACACGCCGGGGCGTGGAGCAAAGATAAATAAAAACACACCGCTAGGGGTGGAACAATCAAGGAGAATAAATAGATTTGATGAAAAAGACAGCTAGTGCCCAACACTAAGGAAAGTCGTGATCGCCACCAAAGTAAACACAAGTCAAAGACTCGAATATACCTTGGAAACATGTGGATGAAACACCCGCCCACGGGAGAGAAAACCAAGGAAAGCCTGCAGATCAACTTGCAAATAACGGTCCAAACCCTGTGCGTCGCTTGGAAGTAACGGTCGTGCGATAGACCGCCAAAAGGAAATAACGCTCCTGCACCTGACCGTCAGATAACCTGCAGTGAAAAGATATGAACTCTTTGAACTCCAACCCTTCCAGCCGGCTAGAAGGCTTGGGCCTCGTGCTAGTGATCCTGTAAAACCTGCCAAGGATGTAGAAAGTAAAACAACACAACCTCAATTAGCCCTCAACATAAGTATAGCATCAATCCCTAAAAAGCTTGAGAACATCAAAAGGAGAGGGGATTACCGGGGAGTTGTTGGTTTTTAACCCCTCTGGGCGTTTTTTAAGTTTAGGAGGATATGTGTATGCTTAGCAACAGTGAAAACGTGGAGGAAGAGGAGGGACAATGCTTTTGATTAATAAAACCAAGGGAAACTTGAGCATGCAATGATGATGATCTTGACAAACTAAAACCCAAAATACTCCCTTGACTTAGAAGATGGACGTGGGAAGCAGCTCCTCCTGGATGTAGATGACTCCTGAATTTGGCAGCACTTCGTCGTGAATCAAACCTTCCTCTCTTGGGTTATGAAATCAAGAGTTCTATTTATAGACTCCCTCAAACTCTCAAGTTGAGTTGAAGATAAATCAGCCAAGAAAGGAGGATAATCCTTAGCAAATCCTTGAGGATAAAATCAACAAGAGTCCAAAGAAACAAACGAGAGGTCCTGAGGATTAGAATTGAAGGAGATAATGCCAATCCAAAACCCTATCTCGTCCACGGAGTAGCAGAGAAAAGGCCTGAACTGTCAGGACTCTCTGAAGGAAGTAACGGCCTTACGATAGACCGCCACTTTGAAATAACGCTCCAAGGAATGACCGTCATATTCAATCTTATCCAAAGGATAAGATCGACGGGAAGAAGATCTAAACAATAGGACTCTGCAAATAAGTAACGGCCAGGGAATAGGGCGTCATAAGGGAACAACGGCCAGGGAGTAGACCGTTATTATCAAAGGGCAACGAGACCCTAACTCTTGGGACTCTTCAAAGAGTGACGGCCTATGATTCATGCGTTATTATGAAATGACGCGCCTAGTCCAGACCGTTATTATCATTGATTTTCAAGAAAATAGAATGGAGGGATTGCCAAGCTTTTGAACGAAGTGCCACCAGGAACCAGGTCTAATCCAGGAATTGAGACCCAGAAAACAGGCTTCAACTGATTAAAAGAAATTCAATGAAGAGTGAACAACTCGGAGCACCATATTGAATAAATAAGGAGATGACCCGACTTATTGGGTATAAAACGGGTGTCAACAGATGCCCCTCCTTAACGTCCTCTTTGCAGGGGAACGAGCGGAAGTGAAGCGAAAGTGAAATGGAACATGGAGATGAAGCGGAAATGAAACAGAGTGGATCAAAAAGAGGGCGTTAAGGTAAACGACACCCGTTTTTCACCAACAAGCGATAAGAATTTTCTGGAAAAACTCCAAAACTGATCACAAGGAAATAGCTAACCAAAGGATGCAAGTCTGGAGGATTTAATTAACTAAGGAAAGGAAACACGGCTGGCCGCCAGAGGCAACGGAAAGGAAAGAGACTAAACTCCAGACAGGAATCTTCAGTCAACCAGATCAAGCGAGCAAATCGAAGGAAACCTTCAAATTCAGAGTGGAATAATTCTCCTTATCTGGGATCAAGAACACAGCTGTTCACCGTCAATGAGACCTCTTGACCAAATGAAGCTCATGAATGCTCAAAGAATGCGTATGATGCATGCTGGGCTAAAGAAAAACAAATCTTCAAAGCAAATGCAAAGAAAGATAAAATATCAAATACTCAAGAATAATATTGCTAGATTGGAGAAACCAGAGTCAAGACACTATCTGCAACCACGGCGTGCAAGATAGAACCATCATCCCCAACTTTTCCAACCTAACGGCCTGTCCAACGATTATTCATGTGAACTTAGATCATCATCATTTTTGTTTAAGGGGAACATCAGATCCCAGGACACCTGAATGACCAGCCGGTTCTCGAGGTAATACATCATAGATAACATATAGTAATGCATTAAGGGATAAGGGAACGAGATACAATACCTGACTTACCTGCTTGATGGACGGCGAAGCGTGCCTTCTGTTCATAGTTCCAACAATATTCCATCAAAATAAGAGTTTAGGCATAACCATTGTCTGTGCAAAAAGTACCCATAAGGAACAACATGATAGACAATAGGAATATTCAAGTATTAATTGGACCATTCATTCATCAAGAAACTTGCAAGCATATAACGGCCTGACTCAGGAGCGTCACATGAAAATGACGGATTAAGCCTAGTCCGTCAACACCAAGTCGGTTCAAATTCTTCAATAAAACAGTCAGTCACAAATGACGGCCTTAGAGGGGAGCGTCAAGGCGATGTGACGGTCTAACGATAGACCGTCGCTTCTCCTGAGTTTTCAAAAAAAACAAACCGAACGGCTTCGGTCTCATTCCATACACTCAACCCCCCAAAACACCAAACCAGAAAAACCCACCGGCGATCTCCACCTCCACCTTCCAATGGCCGGCGACGAGGCACCGCAGCCACCACCTCAGAAGAGAGGGAGAGGAAAGAAGATGGCTATACGGCGGCTTCGCCGCCGGATCGAACGGGAGGTGATCCCGCCGGCGGAAGCGGAACAACCGACGAGGGGAGATCAAACGGAAGAAGAAGAAGTTCCCACGACTACGGGGGACGAGGGGGAAGTTCCCTTGGGTGCAGAGGAGCCCAAGGAACCACAGAAGAAGAAGAAGAGAGCCATGGACCACGAGGTAGGCCCTCCGCCCTAATTTTCAAATTTTGATTTTTTTATGTTCTTAATTCATGTGTGCATGTGGGGAATGAGGGTAGAAATGGGTCTACGAACCCACTAGGAGTCATTGTAGGCCCTTTGGCCAAAGTGGGAAACCACAAGAATGCAAGGGAAAAAATCCCAACCAGCAGACGAAGTGACGGTCCTGCCAGCGACCGTCACTACCCTGACGCTCCATCCTGGGTGCGTCAGAAACAAGTAACGCCCTATCACAGGGCCGTTACTTCTGCCAGGGATTCAAACTATTTTCTAGGGTTTTCAATTTTTAATTTTTGTTTTGTTTTCAATTATGAATGTTTATGCCATGATTATATGATGCAAAATGGACTAACTAATAATCTAATATGCAATGCAGGGAAAGAGGAGATCACGGATCTCCTGGCTTCAGATCCGGGCGGTGTACCAGGCACTGCCCGACTACCAGAGGGAGAGACTTGCCGAGATGGGATTCGCCGAGGTGCTCAGCATCGAGGTGATCCGGATGGATACGCCACTGCTATACGCACTTCATGAGAGATGGGACCCGATCAGCCGTGCTTTCATCTTCCCGTGGGGCCACATGATCCCCACATTGGAAGACATAGCGAGGATTACAGGATTAAGAGTCCACGGCTCCGCAGTGACAGGATGGACGTACGGGGACTACCGGGAGATAGCGCAGCAGCTGCTGGGGTTGGACCTGATCAGGCCGGGTCAGTCCTCTTCCCAGCTCGCGAGATCGGTGTTGCAGGAAAGTTTGGGATTGAGGGGAGCAGCAATCACCGTAGGAGAGTTACCGGAAGAGCATCTGGGCAGGGTGATTGACCAGGTGCGCCCTCGCGTGGCGGCAGAGGCAGGGGCAGAGGGAGATAGAGTGCTCAGGCGCTTCCTGATGCTACTGTTCGGGAAGCTCCTGTTCGCGACTCGGGCAGATGTCATCAGCTGCAGATTGCTGTCGCTGCTAGAGGATCTGGGCAGAGTGAGGAAGTATGCATGGGGGGCAGCGGTACTAGCATTCCTGTTCGACTCCCTGAGCACCACGGACCGGCAGACCATGCTGGGCGGCTTCTCGCCTTTCCTACAGGTAAATGCATTTTAAATGCTTTCTACTATGCCATGTTTATGCAATGCAGTGATTTATGCAAAATGTCTTATGCAAATGATTCGACTGACTTGATCTCTAAATGCAGGTCTGGAGCTACATGTACCTCCCGGGCATTGGGAGAGGTACATTACTCCATCCCGGCCTCATACCAATCGCGAGGCGATGGTCGGTGGCGAGGGACACGGGATCGATCCTCAGATTGACCCGGACGATCCAGGACGACCTGGACGCCTACCCACACACATCGGTAAGCCCGAGACTCAAAATGATTTCTATATGCTTCTATATGCTGACAAATGCTGACAAATGGATGAAATGAATGAAATGCTTTCAGGTGAGATGGACCCCGTACCGCAGCGAGGGCTACACAGGACAGCCGTGGGTGGAGGCGTCCTTATCGTACCGGGGGCGAGACATATGGTTGCATTGCATCCATATCATCGAGCCTCTGCACTACAGGCTGATCCTGCGGACTCGGGGACTACACCAGCCCGAGGTGGCCTTTCCACATCGCAACGATGACCGCCCAGGCAAGTCGGCGAGGGGCATCAGTGGGAGTGTGGATTGGCGCGCCCGGAAGGCGAAGTACATCCTCGACTGGAGGCAGCGAGGCAGGGCCGTGAAAGAGCGGGACGAGAGCGACGAGGCCTACCTGAAGGCCTTCGCTCGACACTACGGCGACCGGGTATACCGAGGTACCCGACGACCGGTATGCAATTCTAAACTAAGAAACTCTTTCTTATATGATGCAATGTGGAGGTGACATGCTGGCTTATGCTTTCTACATGCAGCTCGATCCTGAGGGGCGGATAGCTGAGCTAGAGGGACTACTCCACTCTACCATCCTGCAGCGGGATGAGTACCGGACTGCTCTGGAGCTCCTGGTGAGATTCTAAATGCTCATGATATGACTATGATTATGCATGATGCTAATGCTTCGGCTATGACAATGCAGCGGGCAGAGGGAGCTCAACGAGCCGGACCGGATGCCCCATCATCGTCCTCGCAGCCTGCGGAAGACAGGGCTGGGCGAGATGCTGATTTTGCTCGGGCGGTCGCCCGGGCCGAGGAGGCGGAGGCCACCCTCGCGGAGCGGGTAAGATACTTACATGCTTTTTGATTATGCTTATGCTAATTAAATTTATACGACTAACCTATATACAATGCAATGCAATCTACAGGCGATAGAGCTGGCAGCGGCAGTGGCGGAGGCCACTCAGGCGAGGGCAGAGGTAGAGAGGAGCCGGGCCGAGACTGATCGAGCTCGAGCAGAGACGGAGCTCGTGCGGGCAGAGATAGCCCGACTGAGAGCGGAGACCCCTCGTCATGCGGACGACGTGGAGATGGAGCGACTTCGGGCAGATTTAGCACGGATCTTGATCGCTACCGAGGTGACCCCTCGACTGAGAGCGGAGACCCCTCGTCATGCAGGCCGAGGTGAAGGACCTTCGCCTTGGGACCGCGGATCTTGATCGCTACCGGACCGAGGCACGGGAGACGCGACGCCAGATTTTCACACTGAAGATCAGGCTGCAGACCATGGAGCAGACGGTCCGGATGCTAGGCCGGGCACCAGAGCGGAGTTCTTCCCGGAGCGGGGCTCATAGGAGTGCTGCCCCTAGTGGCTCGGTTGGGGATTTCCTAGTTAGTTCCGCCGGCCAACAGAGAAATGAGAGGGCGGAGAGAGGACAGCAGGAGGAGAGTGCTTCCATAGCACCGCCACCTCCGAGGAGACCAGAGGATGGGGAGGATGAGGGTGGCCCAGCGGATAAGCCGGCCGAATGATGCCTTTTCTTATGTTTTCTTTTTATTTGTATAGAATCTTTGGTTAAAAATGGAATGAAATTATCTTTTTCATTTTTCTGTTTTAATTTGATGCGAGCGTGAATGGATGAATGAGATGTACAGGATGGATGAAATGTGGATGAATGAATGAGATGTATGCCGGAATGTATGTATGAAAATGGGAAGAAGATGAGGTGTATAAATGTGAAAGACCGCCAGGTCTAGTCAAGGACTAAAGGAATAGCTTGAACCCAGCAGCAGAGAAAGTGACGGTCCAAGATCTGACCGTCATAATCAAGCGACGCTCTGGTGAGAGACCGTTAATCATCAGAGGCCCACACGGGCTGTGGGGCTTCAGGATAAACGACGGCCAATGGATGGTGCGTCAGAGACAGATAACGGCCAAGGCTCAGACCGTTGATCATGGCAGAACGTTAGTTGGGCAGGGCAACTAGCAGGAAAATGTGACGGTCCGAAGGGGATGCGTCAGAATCAAGAGACGGTCAGAAGTAAGACCGTCAGGAAGCGTTTTAGCATAGAAGAGAAAGAACCAAGTGGCTGAGAATGTGACGGCTCAGGGATAGAGCGTTACAGAAAGCGACGGTAGACCATACGGCCGTTACTTTCCACAGAACATGATCCGGGGAACTGAAACCCACAGAGAATGCGACGGTCGAGTGATGGCGCATTAGAGTGGAGTGACGGCCATGCGATGGACCGTTAGAGTCTGGGTCGCAATCCTAATCGGTTTGAGCCGAGATAACTAAAACCCGAGGTTTAGCCACTTAAATCACCGCTAGGACTTATCCTAATTGAAGATAAAGCCTTCTAGCCCGGGTCTTACCCTTCCAACGTTAAATACAAGCCTTGGCAACTTAAAACCTTAATCAAAATCGCAGTTTTGCTAAAACCTCTGTTCTAGGGTTTGAAGAGCCCTCTCTAAAGGGCAGAAAACATGATGAAGAGGAGCTTCGAGGTGATGGCTATGGAGGAGAAAGCCCACACCGGCCCTAAAGCTGCAAGGAAGGAACATGGAGAGCTCCAACGGCTAACCTCAATCCCCAAGCATCTAAGCTCTAATGTCCAAAGGGTGGTAAGCTTGCATGACTTCATCCAAAGTTCAGATTTTTTTTTGCTGCACTTTAATTTTCTTCATAACCTTCCTTCTTCTTTTCTTCTTCAAGCCTCTTCCTGGCCCAAGGTGTTACTCCAACCTGAAGTGGGTGGCTCCCATGGTAAAGGCACTCTCTTTAGAGGTGGTATCAATCCTCAAAGCGTGGCACCTCCAACCCCTCTTGGTTCTAGGCAAAAACTTTCAGAAATTGTCTTTAGACTGGCCATGCCTTTCAGCCCTTGTGGAACTATGGCATCCACAAACTCATACCCTCATCTTCCCTTCCTTTGAAGCAACCGTCCTATTGGAGGAGGTAGAGACCTACCTAGCCCTTCCTAAGACTAAGGTGGGGGATGAGGATCGGGTTTGCTATACAATAGAACCTATTGATCCGTCCTTGATCTTAAGCGACTTCATTCATAACCCAAAGGACGTGCGGACCATGATCAGCCCGCGCCACATTCACTTGATCCCTATGGCACAATGGATAGTGTCTCACTGTAAAAACAAGTGGGAGAGACACGAAGCAATAGCCAAGGCGGCAGCGGTTTGCTTGTGCGGGGTCTTCCTTTTCTCCACAACCGACCACCTCTTAGATATCCAAAATCTTAGCATTATTAGCGGATTGTGGCGGGGTATGTCTATTTCTCAAGCGGTCCTCTCATACCTCTATGAAGGACTAAGCTCGGCTTGCCTTGGAGGGCCTTTGTTCGGTTCCATGATACTCCTTGAGTGTTGGATAGGAGTGAGAATCAAATTCCTTCCCAAGGAAGATATAACTTCGGCGAGCCGGATCTTTGGGAGCCACCCCCTCTTCTTCATTGGAGGGGCTTTTGGATATTCTTCTCATGTTGAATGCAGGACGGCGGATAAGAAAACACGGGATGAATGGCGCCTCTTCTTCAATGATTTGCCTCTTGAAAGGTTCATCATGCGACCAAGCGTTCTTCGAAGCATTCTTCTTAAAATACCGCGGCGTCAAGGCCTGGACCTCCAGCTGGTTGGAAACACTACCATGGCGATCTACAACCCGCACCGATGCCACCTTCAGATCGGATTACCTCGAATCAGTGTTTCTGCACTATCGCACTACCCTCCCCTCCTACCTAGGAAGATGGGGACCGAGGAAGATGAAAGAGCGATCCGGAACGCGCTGACCATGTGGGAGATCAGCAAGGTGCGCCCGTGGCAGGCAGAAGTTGAAGAAAATGACGAAACACGCCGAGATTACTTGAAAGAGTTGAGAAGAATCCGCCCTCTTGCGGATAAGAAGTTGAATGTACTTTGATTTTCCTTTGTTTATGAAAGATGTTATGAGATTGCCACTCAGAACTTGGTTTATCATGAATTACATTTTATTAAGCTTGCTTGAATGAGATGAGATTGCCTCAATTGAAAGAACTTGAGTTGTGTGCTTTGGAAGATTAGATTGATGTGAATAATCAGAGTTTCTGGGGGGAGTAACGGATGTACTCTGGGGCGTTATTTGGAAACGACGGTCTGAAGTAGGCCGTCATAAGGGAAGTAACAGGAACTCAATCTCTGAAGGAGGTGACGGATGGATCTTGGGCCGTTATTTAAAAGTAACGGTATGTTCCCAGACCGTCATGATGATGGTTTAATTGAAGGGAAGAAGGCCCACGCCTGAAGGAAGTGACGGTCCGAGATGGGCCCGTTACATGACTTTAACGGTCTGATGCTGGCGCGTTATACACCTGAACCTGCATAGTTGTGAGCTTTTACCTTTGGGCTTGCCCCTGTACTCTGCACACACTTAGACATGGAACAAGTTAGATCCGTTCTTAGACTCAACCCCTTGCCTCGAAGCAAGTTAGATAATGACCGTTTCTTGATATTTGGTCAAGGGGTGGAGCCTTATTAAATAGGCGAAAACAGAATGAAAATGCGATGCATGTTATGCAGATGATGGAAGTATTGAATGCTTTTGAAAAGATTTGATTTGTTTGGATTTTTTTGAAATATTTGATGTTTTTGGATTTTGAAAATATTTGATTGTTTTTAGATTTTGAAACTTATTTGATGTTTTTGGATTTTGAAACACCAGTGCCTTTCTAGCAACACGAGACCTCCCTTGTTTTTAGCTTGAGTCTCGAGACCGGCGTGCAAATAGTGTGACAACCCCTTGCCGAGACCTGATCATCGTGACGGTGTTTTTACCAAAGCCATACCTAGGGTACTCGTCTCAGTCCTAAAAAGAAAAAGGAATATGGGGGTAAGCTTAGGCCAGATATGGAAGTTTTTAGAACTTGATTCCCTCACCGTACAACCTTATTAGAGATTTGGTCTGTTGTGCCGGGGCTCTTTTATGTCCGTCATCGAACCTTTATCCACTTAGGTATGCATGCGACTGGGCTCATAACGTCCCGCGGGGAACTGTACTGCCACTCTTGTCATGCCTAATTTCTTTTCTTTTGGAGCTTTTGAGAATTCATTCACAGACCTTGAGGTGATGTTTTTTTGATTTCATGGTAAAGAGCACTCCTTTGCTTTTCTTTTCTTTACTTTCTTGTGGAGTCAGGTCATAACGGACTTGCCCCTATTTGAGACCTCTTCTCGTTAGGGAGTTTGGATCGGTTGTCTCCTTCTTATTTACTCCTTGCCCCTGGATGCAGCCGAAGAATGAAACGTACAGGGACTTTGACTTTCCCCCAAAGCATGGCCGAGGAAAAATGGTGTCTTTTTAAGCAAGGAACCCGACCAGGGGCGTCGTGTAGTGTGTGTTTGCCTTACTCAAGACTCTCTTTTGAAGATAGGGAGGCATTTCTTATTGTCGGAAAAGTACATGGTTTAGATTTTTAAGGAAAGAAACGCTTAAGATACAACCCATTCCATGGGTGAGAGAGCTCCTCACCTTCCGCGTTGATTAGACGATAAGCATTCCCTGAATAAGCTTCTTTTATTACAAACGGTCCTTCCCAGTTAGGTTGCAATTTAGACCTAGGACCTGCAGACCGAATGAATTTGCATTTCAAAACCATTTCACCCTTGCAAAATTTTCGTTCAATTACCTTCTTTTGAAAATAACGCGAAACTCTCTTTTGATAAACAGATACGTGATCGGCCGCATTCATCCTCTTCTCATCTAGGAGTTCCAGTTGGATCAGCAACGCCTCTCGACGTTCATCGAGATTAAGTTCCTTATCGAGCTGTACTCTGAGTGAAGGGATTAAGATCTCATATGGGAGCACCGCCTCCATCCCGTAGGTTAGAGAATAGGGAGTTTGTCCCGTAGGAGTACGGACGGAGGTGCGGTAAGCCCACAGAGCTTCCACCAATCTTTCAGGCCAATCAGAAAATTTGTGTGCTTCACATGTTTTCTTAATGATTTTAAGAAGAGTTTTATTAGTGGCTTCGGCTTGACCGTTGCCTTGAGGGTAATATGGTGATGAATGATGCAATGTAATTTTGAATTTCTTACAGAGGTCTTTAAGCTCCTGGGAGACAAACTGGGGCCCGTTGTCGGTGATGATGCTGCTTGGCACTCCGAACCGCGAGATGATATTCTTCATGATGAAGCGGCACACCGTTGTAGCTTTGATCTCTGCGTACGCCTCGGCTTCGGCCCATTTGGTGAAGTACTCAGTTGCTGTGAGAATGAAGGATTTCTGCTTGATCTGAGAATTAGGATCACCGAGTGGGCCGACGACGTCGAAAGCCCACATAGAGAATGGCCAAGGAGCAGTCATAGGATGAAGAGATGAAGCTGGAGAGTGGATTTTATCAGCATGGAGTTGGCATTTAAGACACCTCCGGACATAGAGGGAGCAATCTTCCTCCAGAGTGGGCCAATAGTAGCCCTGCCTAAGAATCTTCTTTGCTAGAGCCTGGCCATTGACATGACCTCCACACTCGCTAGAATGTGCTGCTTCTGCTACTTTCCAAGCTTCCACATCATCTAGGCATCTCATGAGCATTCCGTTAGTAGCGCGCCTGTATAGTTCTCCTGCAATGATAGTGTACTTTGCGGCGGCTCTTCTTATTGCTTTGCGCTGCTCAGCTCTTGCCCCTTCTGGGAATGCCCCTCCTTTGCAAAATAACTCGATTTCATGGTACCAAGGTAATTCTTCCTCATCCAAAATTTCCTCTAGTTCTGCTAATGATACCTCCTTGAGATCTTCCTTTTCAGCTCTCACTTCTGCAGACTTCCTAAGGTTGGTGAACCAAGGATCCTGGAGAGAGGGTGCGTCCATCCTCTGGACGACGACGGTCTCAGTACTACGACTGAGAGGGAAGGATAAGGAGGAGGCCAGAGATGCCAATGCATCCGCCAGAATGTTCAGAGAACGGGGAGTATGGATATAGATTAGCTTGCGGAATCGCTTAGCGATGAGCGTGACCAAATCTTGGTAGGGTTTGAGCTTGGGGTCACGGGTACGGTAAGTGGATAGAACTTGCCGTAAGACGAGCTGAGAGTCTCCTATGATGTTTAAATAACGCGCGCCTAAGAGATAGGCGTGCTTCAAGCCGGCCAGGAGAGCCTCATACTCAGCGATGTTGTTGGTAGCAGGAAATCGAAGTTGATAAGCGAAGGGGATGGTTACTCCCTCAGGAGTAAGCAGGACAGCACCGATCCCTTGGCCCTGTGAGTTAAGCGCACCATCAAAATGCAGAGACCAGAAGGGATGCTGAGAAAGGACAGAGAGATGCTCATCAGGGAAATCGTCCTGAATAGAGTCGGTGTGAGGAACAGGGAGATGTGCAAGATACTCAGCGATGGCATATCCTTTGACTGCCTTCTGAACGACAAAGGTGATATCGAATTGAGAGAGGAAGCTCTGCCAGCGAGCTAACCTACTAGAAAGAACGGGCTTTTCTAAGAGATAACGGATCGGGTCCATTCTAGAGATCAGCCTAACTGGGTGGGCGAGAAAGTAATGTTTAAGCTTCTGAACTACCCACACTAAGGCGGCACAAGTCTTCTCCATAGCGGTGTACCTGGATTCAGCTGGATTAAACAACCGAGAAAGATAGTACGCAGCCCGCTCTTTTCCTTCATCATCCACTTGTGCTAAAACTGCCCCTAGGGAGTCCTCAATGACCGAGATGTATAGGATCAGGGGTTTCCCAGGGACAGGAGGTTGCAAAATCGGGGGATTGGATAGATATTCCTTGAGGTCCTCATAGGCCTTTTGACAATCTTGATTCCATTCGAACTTGACCCTTGCCTTGAGCAATTCATAAAACGGACGGCACCTTTGAGAATGCTGGGATATGAATCTTCTAATGAATTGCAATCTACCAATCAGTCCTCGAAGTTCCGTAATGTTCTTCGGCGGAGGCATATCCATGACGGCCTGTGCTTTGTTAGGGTCAATCTGGATCCCCCGTTTGCTCACTATGAAACCTAGCAGCTTCCCCGAGGAGACTCCGAATACGCACTTCTTCGGATTCATCTTTAGCTTGTACTCCCTGGCTCTCTGCAGCACTTTAGCCAAAATAGAGGGGTGTTCTTCTTTTGATCTTGACTTCACCAAAATGTCATCCACATAAGCTTCCATATAGACGTGCATCATGTCGTGGAAGATAGCCATCATCGCCCTTTGATAGGTGGCGCCTGCGTTCTTTAATCCAAAAGGCATAACTACATAGCAGTATGTGCCCCAGGGCGTGGTGAAGGAAGTTTTCTCTTGATCTTCAGGAGCGAGACGGATCTGATTATAGCCTGAGTACCCATCCATGAATGATAGAGCTTCGTACCCGGCAGTGTTATCAACAAGGACGTCTATATGAGGCAGCGGGAAATCATCTTTAGGACACGCTTTGTTAAGGTCCCTGAAATCAATGCATATGCGCACTTTTCCATCCTTCTTGAGAACAGGGACTATGTTTGCCACCCACTGAGGGTATAAAACTACTCTGACGAACTTGGCCTTGTAAAGTTTGTCGACCTCTTCCTTAATCCGCAAGGCCATGTGGGGGTGAAATCTTCTCGACCTTTGTTTAACAGGTGTTGCCCCTGGTTTAAGCACGAGCCGGTGTTCCACTAAGGAGGGGTCAAGACCTGGCATGTCCTCATAAGACCAGGCGAAAGAATCGCTATACTCCCTCAGTACCTTAATTAGATCCTCTTCTACCTGTGGAGGGAGATTAGCTGAAATATTGATGGGCCTTGGATCTTCTTCTGTTCCCAAGTTGATTTCCTTTGTAGGTTCATCCACTGCCGTCGACGGCTGGTCGAATCTCTTCAGTCCCTTTGCATATAAGTCGGCAGTGTCCACTACATCGCTGTCTTCATCAATTGGGTCTTTCTCATCCAGCACTTCATAGACGCCTAATCCGTCATCGCTCCACACCCCTTCTATTTCTTCTTCATCTTCAATCGCAATCGCCGTGGCGACGAATTCTGGGCACTTCAAAAGAGCATGACACCGCTGAGCTAGATCTTGCAAGAACCTATCAGGAATAGATCGGGAAGGATGCGCAAGCGAGCGTGGCTCAGGAGGGGAAGGGTTGAACGACCTAGAACAAGACCCTACTTCTTTAGACCTAACTGACTCTACTTCTCTAGACTCGCTAGACCCTAACTCTGACCTGGGAGAGAGGAAGCTTAATGGAAGGGAAGGAGCAGGGGACTCGTGCCCCTGGGAGGAGGAGGATGGAGACAGGATAGCATAATCTTCCACTGAAATCTCCGTTTCAAATTTGACGTTTTTTTTTGGAGATCAGTGGAGACCACGTAGCACGACGGAGGGGGCGGGAGCTGCATAGGGAACAACTCAGGAAAGATGCAATCGAAGAAAAGATCACAAGAGGAGGAACCCCACATCTCGTGGATTTGAGAGTTAAAAAACGGAGGGATGGGGAAAGCAGGCAGATTAATGGGGCAGCGAGGCCCATAAGCAGGAGGATTGATCGGAATCTGGAATGGGTCACTGAAGGATGAATTGATCATAATCGGAGGAGGACGGGGTACAAACCCCTTCAGCTGGATCATGCACTGAAAATGAGAGGGAGATAGAGAAAGGGCAATCAGCGAGCTCCCTTCTTTCTTTGAACCATTACCAGGCCGCTTCTTCGGCCTCCACTGCATGAGCTGATCCTTCTGTGGCTTCTGGCTGCCTCTTTCACAAAACAGCCCCTGGAGAGCCCAGCTGTAGTCGATCACATCGTCACTTAGCCCCCTTGGCAACGGGGGTGGACTGGCGACTGGACAAACCGTGTCGGTTTCTGACTGGACTGGCTTCGCAGCTAACGTGCCCGGCTGTGGGGGCCCTCTGACAAAATGCTGACGGTAATCCCAGGTAAGCGGCCCAGGGTCACCCGTCATTGATAATGCTGTCTCCTTGTAACCGAGACCTCGTCTGCCCATTTTTCTTCCTTTTGGTATGGGCTTGGTCATCCCTTGCAGCTGTGCACCGAGGCCTCTCCCCGGTTGATAGCCCAGTTTCAATATAATGTTCCACCCCTTTGAATCTCGAATCTGCGGCTTTGCCTTGATATTGACCGGGGTAGTGACGGGCCTAGGAGTGGTGTACGCCCAAGGAAAGTTTAGGTCCAGCAGTGATAGCACGGGCCGGCTGCTTGGTCAGAGAGTAGGAAGAATCTGTTCAAAGATGGCCTTCACTGACTGTACCGTGGATAAACTTTTAACTTTGACGACCCTCCCTTGAAAAGGGAATTTAATGCATTGGTGCGCAGTAGAGGGCACGGCGCCAAGTGTGTCGATCCAGGGACGACCCAAGATAGCCTTGAACATAGGGTCGATATCAAGTACATAGAATTCTACAGCCATGGAAAGAGGCCCGAGCTCAGCCTGAATAGTGACTACCCCGTGACATGCCCGCCTTGAGTTGTCGTATGCCGCTATAGTGGTGGGGGTAGACCGTAGTAACTCCTCAGATATATTGCAGGCTCGGAGAGTGCTGAGGGGGCAGACATTAATTGAGGCCCCAGTGTCGACCAGTGCTGCTTCAACGTCGACTTTGTTCAAAGTAATTGTTATGCAGAGCGGCATTTGCCGAGCCCCCGGAGGTGCAAGCTCGGTCTCAGAGAATGTGATTGCCGGCCCTTTAGAGATAGTTGCTAGTGCCGTTGGTAGACTGTCGACTGCCATGTCTTCACTAACCATGACCTTCTGCAAAAAATCCCTCAGTGCATCTTGATGGAGAGTGGACCTTTTGATTAACTCCAGCACAGATATCTTGGCGGGTACCCGATCTAGATGATGCAGTAAATCATATTGAGTCCCCGGTAACGGTTCAGCTTCCTCTTGTTCGGCCACCGGTTGGGAAGACTGGGGATTGCTAGTAGTGGCGTAGTTCCGATGGAACATCTTCCCTCTCCTTAGAGCACAATTTGCCGCGGCATCGGGGGATAGTATGATGGGCCCTGCGGGGCGAATGAGTGGAATAGGTGGCGTGGGGGAGGCAGTTTGGTAAAGCGGAGGGTTGGTGAAGTTAATGGGGGATGCGCGGATGATAGGTGAAGGATTGGTGGGTGGTAGGGTGGTGATGGATGTGGGTGCTGGCGAAGGCAGGGTGAATGGATGGGTAAGGATAGGTGCGGGATTGGATGGTGGTGTGATGACGGTGACGGGGGTTGGCGAAGGATACGACGGGATGGTGAGCGGAGCAGGTGTGAATGGTGGGATGAGTGGAGAGGGTGTTGGTTGGGTAGGGAGGATGAAGGAAGGTTTGTGGTGGAAGGCCATGACCTGTGGTGCGGCGCCATCATCATCAAATGACCACCCAGCGTTGGAGGCCGGTGGTTGGACTACATTAACTTGTGCTGGTGCTGGCGGCTGCTGCGGAGGAGCGGGTTGATGGTTTGGCATCGGATTCTGATGGATGCCCAGATCTTGTGCTTGCTGCGGTGGCTGCTGTTGTGGCGGCTGCTGCGGCTGCGGTGCTGGATGCTGCTGCACTTGCTGCCCCTGCGGCTGCCTTCTCTTCTCTTTGATCTCCATAATGGCCCTATGCATCTCGGCCCAGTCTATTCTCTGTCCTTCGTGTAAGTCGTACACGAGATCTCGGAAGTGAAAGCATCCTTCTATAGTGTGACCCGGCTGCCGATGGAACATGCAATACTTAGTTTGATCAACAGCTGGGTTCCAAACAGTCTTTTCTGGAGGAAGTTGAATTGCATTTACTGCCATGAGCGCTGAGAATATGTCGGTAAGTGTCTCTGGCAATGGAGGATACTGGGCTCTTCTGGGAGCCGGGCGCTTGCTGTTGGGATTATTATTGTTGTAGCCGCCGGGTGGAGGGACGTTATGGTATTACGGTGATGGTGGTGGTTGTTGTGGTGCGGTGAAGGTGTTTTGCGGGATGGTGAAGGTAGGCGGAGGGTTTTGTGGAGTGTTTTGAAAGTGTTGCGGAGCGGAGTTTTGCGGATTGCGGGGGCTTTGGTTGTAGCGGAATGGTGCGGCTTGGTAGGGAAAAGCAACAGCTTGTACTTGCTCATTTGTCTGGACTCCTTCGGTAACCGGCCCCTGTGGTTTCTTATGGTACTTGGGCTTTTGGTTTTCAAAAAGAGAATGGATAGGGGAGTCCTTAAACTGAGTTTGTATAAATCGCGCCCGGCTATACAGTTGATGCATATTGGCTATATCGTTCATTGCTAGGATGTTCTTGAAGGTGGGCGTAGCATTTGAAATTAGCAGTTTAACTTTTTCTTCCTCTGGAATATGGCCGGGCACCCTGGCGGCCATCTGCCTCCATCTATCTGCATAAGTTGCGAATTCCTCATCCGACTTCATTTTCTCGGCCACCAGATCTGTGAATGAATATTCCGGGCCGACCCGGTCTTGGAACCGCTGAATAAACTTGTCCTTGACCACTTTGAAGCTCTCGGCCTCTTCTAGGGGCAGAGAATAAAACCATTCCAGAGCAACGCCATCCAATGATCGGCGGAATAGGTACGCCATAAGGCGATCATCATATTGGAACTGCGCCGATTCATACAGAAAATCCCTCACATGGATGAAGGGATTGCTGTTCCCATCATACTTACGGTAGTTGGGGAGCTCAGACTGCGGAGGGAAACGGATGTTCTGGAAGCTTGGGACGGGAATATCAGCCAAGGATTGTGGGCCCACCTTCTTCTGGAGAAAATCAAGCTGTTGCTGCATGGCGGCCCACTTATTAAGCAAATCCTGCTCTCGAGAGGGAGCAGGGGCAGTGAAGGGAGTTGATTGTATCTGGTGAGCAGAAGGAATGGCGGTTGCCGAGGGCGGGAGCCCATAGGAAGGAGCAGAAGGATAACTAGTGGAATTAGGGGGGCCGTAAGAAGAATACTGGGCCTGAGATAGACCCGGATTGGAGTGAAATTGGGCCACCCCGTGCTGTTGGGGCAAGAAATCGGATGGGCCCACGAGGACCTGTGGGGCCACCGGAGCAGAGGGGTGATAATCCATCGGAAGAGAGGGGATATGCGATTTCCCCTTATCAAAAGATTGATGGGTCGAATTGGAGGATTGACCCATCTCCATGCCAGCAAAGGTGATGGTCCGGGGCTGGACCGGGGTGAGCTCAATCGGGGTGGGCTGAACAGACGGCCCAATAATGGAAGAATTAGAGTGCCCCTGGACGGTAGCGGAGGGAGGAGGATTGGACCCTTGCATGGCCTGATAGAGGACCTGGAGTTGGGTCGGATCTAACTGGGCCATCATATGGAGGACAGAGCCCGCGGAAGGAGTGGATAAAGAAGGGATGACCTGACCACCTTCTACGGGAGTGGAGGATGAGAGAGGGGCGGTCCCCTCTCCAGCGGAGAAAGAAATAACCCTCGGGGGGTTCTCAAGGAGCCCTTGAGGAAGGGAATCTTCTTGGGAGCGAGGAGGATTGCAGGATGCCATGGTAGATTCGAAGAGGGGATTGGAATAGAGCGTGAAGGAGGAAGCGATTCGAGGATATGATTCGGACGAACGAAAACAACTCCACATGCAACGGACAACCTTGATAAATGCAAAACAACAAACACAACAAACACACAATGAGCAACCACACCTAGGTGACTCAAACAAGATATAAGTGATAGGGAATGAAGATACTCAAAAGCCAACCAAGTTGCTTAAGATGATGCAAACAAAGTTTCTTTATGGTTTCTCCTTTGGAACTTTAGTGAATTGATTGATATGTGCTCTCTCCAAACGGGTTCTTAATAGGAGGTGGATATGGACTTGGCTTGACTTTAAGTGTGACCACTCCTTCACTTATGCAACCCTAGACACAAGGGGGGGAAGGTACAACCGGCCCGACGTCCGTGTAGGAATCCACGGCTCGCGGGGACTTATGGAGGTCCCTGCTGTGATTTCCTAGTCGGCCCCAAGGAATATGGAGACGAGAGGTCCTCACAACAAGGTAGGAAAATGCAGTCTAATATATGAAAAGATGGATGACCCTATGTGCACCGGAGTGCATGCAAAGTCTAGCCTAGAATCTAGCAAACAATGGTGCACATAATGATATGAAGATATGAAGGGAATTATGGCAGGAATCAAGCAGCACCCAAGCAATAAATCACAGCCAAAAACTGCGGAAATAACTGCACCTCGGATGCGTACCTGCCAGGAGAATGACGGACGAAGGCCCCTGCGTCAGAGCCGAATAACGGTCAGAGACCAGACCGCCATAAATAATGTAACGCAGGGCTTCCAGACCGTCGTATGAGCCAGGGAACCAAAAACAAACTGAAGTAACAGGAAAACCCGTGAAAGCTCACACCACAAAGACAAGCGACGGCCAGATGTCCCTGCGTCAGACCACTGTAACGCGCCGAGACAGGGCCGTCGTATGTTTCAGAAAACCAGAAAGGGGGGGAAAACAAAGGGATCAAAAGATAACTGAGCAAACAGATGATGGCAAGTTTAAACAGGAATCAGAAGCACGATTGGCACTAGTTGTCCCACCGTGATCGCCAAAAAATTATATGTTGATTGTTTGTTTACCTATCTCTTCTTATCTTCTTTCTTTTTTAGTAGTTGATTGTGAGGGTTTTGAAAAATGATATGGCAAGATGATAAATAAACTACCAAAGATCAGCTCAACCTATGCACATGTGAACATGAACCTAGGCAATCAAATCTGACTCTAGCATGGGCACGCTATCTCAATCAAATTACGCTAAGGGAAAAACGAAAACACACGCCGGGGCGTGGAGCAAAGATAAATAAAAACACACCGCTAGGGGTGGAACAATCAAGGAGAATAAATAGATTTGATGAAAAAGACAGCTAGTGCCCAACACTAAGGAAAGTCGTGATCGCCACCAAAGTAAACACAAGTCAAAGACTCGAATATACCTTGGAAACAGGTGGATGAAACACCCGCCCACGGGAGAGAAAACCAAGGAAAGCCTGCAGATCAACTTGCAAATAACGGTCCAAACCCTGTGCGTCGCTTGGAAGTAACGGTCGTGCGATAGACCGCCAAAAGGAAATAACGCTCCTGCACCTGACCGTCAGATAACCTGCAGTGAAAAGATATGAACTCTTTGAACTCCAACCCTTCCAGCCGGCTAGAAGGCTTGGGCCTCGTGCTAGTGATCCTGTAAAACCTGCCAAGGATGTAGAAAGTAAAACAACACAACCTCAATTAGCCCTCAACATAAGTATAGCATCAATCCCTAAAAAGCTTGAGAACATCAAAAGGAGAGGGGATTACCGGGGAGTTGTTGGTTTTTAACCCCTCTGGGCGTTTTTTAAGTTTAGGAGGATATGTGTATGCTTAGCAACAGTGAAAACGTGGAGGAAGAGGAGGGACAATGCTTTTGATTAATAAAACCAAGGGAAACTTGAGCATGCAATGATGATGATCTTGACAAACTAAAACCCAAAATACTCCCTTGACTTAGAAGATGGACGTGGGAAGCAGCTCCTCCTGGATGTAGATGACTCCTGAATTTGGCAGCACTTCGTCGTGAATCAAACCTTCCTCTCTTGGGTTATGAAATCAAGAGTTCTATTTATAGACTCCCTCAAACTCTCAAGTCGAGTTGAAGATAAATCAGCCAAGAAAGGAGGATAATCCTTAGCAAATCCTTGAGGATAAAATCAACAAGAGTCCAAAGAAACAAACGAGAGGTCCTGAGGATTAGAATTGAAGGAGATAATGCCAATCCAAAACCCTATCTCGTCCACGGAGTAGCAGAGAAAAGGCCTGAACTGTCAGGACTCTCTGAAGGAAGTAACGGCCTTACGATAGACCGCCACTTTGAAATAACGCTCCAAGGAATGACCGTCATATTCAATCTTATCCAAAGGATAAGATCGACGGGAAGAAGATCTAAACAATAGGACTCTGCAAATAAGTAACGGCCAGGGAATAGGGCGTCATAAGGGAACAACGGCCAGGGAGTAGACCGTTATTATCAAAGGGCAACGAGACCCTAACTCTTGGGACTCTTCAAAGAGTGACGGCCTATGATTCATGCGTTATTATGAAATGACGCGCCTAGTCCAGACCGTTATTATCATTGATTTTCAAGAAAATAGAATGGAGGGATTGCCAAGCTTTTGAACGAAGTGCCACCAGGAACCAGGTCTAATCCAGGAATTGAGACCCAGAAAACAGGCTTCAACTGATTAAAAGAAATTCAATGAAGAGTGAACAACTCGGAGCACCATATTGAATAAATAAGGAGATGACCCGACTTATTGGGTATAAAACGGGTGTCAACAAGAATATTTGTGGCTCAAGAGTTCACATGCATCTAATTCATGGGCTTTCAGGTATGTATTTCAAACATTTATCATATGGATTATTGAGCTAAAGTTCTAATCCTTTTTATATGATTTTACAGGTCAAAACACTCAGTATATATTCCCCAAGATCAAAGGAGTTTGATGCCACAGAGTTCAGAAGGGTTGCAATGACGTTTGGGGCTGAAATGTGTTAATCTGGAATTTACTGTAGCTGGCGGTCGACCGACCCTGTAGCTCCGGTCGACCGAAATTCCCAGAAATGGGAGATTTCAGTCTGTAAAATTCCGATCGACCGCCCGACCCGTGTAGGTCGACCGGCAGCGGCAAAAACTCAAAAACGTGGTTCCGAAACCCATCTAAACTAAGTCAACTTGTGCCTAACTCATACCCCTTTGCCCTTAGGTTGGTGGGAGACCTATTGGGGGTCCTTTTGGAGGATTCTAGAAAGGCTATACTAATCTTTTGGTGTCTCTTATATGTATACATATGAGAGCTACGAATTTCAAAAGTCTTTACCCTAATGTGTTCATTTGTTCTATCTTGCAGGTGAAGGAAAGGAGAAAGGAAGGAGAGGCTATTGTGGAGGAGATTTGATCTATTACATCCCGGAGGATTTGGAGCTCGTGGAAGAAGAAGAAAAGGAGCGAATCGAAGAGAGGAACGTGTTGACGTTCAAATCGACGACATCTGGCTTACCTCCAACCCGAGCATCAAAGAACATTATCTTCCGGCCATTGAAGATAAAGGGGGATCATTTCTATATCGTTTATTTGTTCTTTGTGATGTGCTCCATGTTCTATAGTTTGGGTTTAGCATGATTTGATCATTCATGTTTATTTTCCGAACATTAGAGATATTTGTGTGTGTGACCGTCTGTGTATACGGTCGTGTTTGATCGCCTGTGTGCGGTCGTGTGTGTCATTGTGTCCGGTTGTTGCAGTGTGTGTGTGTGTGTGTGTATTTGTGATCCGATCATCGTATTGTGTGGGAGACTTCGTCTCTGTGTGTGTGTGTGTTGGGGCGTGTCCCCGTGTGTGCGCAGGCGTCGTCCTGCATATGTGTGTTGTTGGAGCGTCGTCTCCGTGTTGGGGATTTATCCCCGTGTGTGTTGGAGCCTTGCTCCGTGTTGGGGAGTTTTCCCTGTGCTGATTTATCCAGCGAGTGGATCCTTACCGGTTTGGTAAGGGGTGGACGTAGGGATCCCGTCGTGGTCCCGAACCACCTTAGAAATCCCATTGTCATGTGGTTTTCTTTGTGGGATTGTATGGTTTGATTGTTATATTCCCTTGTATGATCATGTGAGATCGGAGAGGTTGAGAGAATTTAGTTCCTTGTTCAGTTAATTCCTCAATCTCGATAAAACTTGTTAATTTCGCTTAGATAGTTTTTAATTTACCATTTTTAGTGGGGGACAATTCAACCCACCCTTCTTGTCCGCTCGTCTACCCGGGACCAACAATTGGTATCAGAGCGAGGCTCTATTTTTTGAAGATCTAACGATCTTCAGAGTGATCTTTGTAGGCGTGTTTGATAAGCATCATGTCTGATAGAGTTATGTCTTCTCCTCCTCCATGTTTTAATGGTTCAAATTTCAATAAATGACTTAGGAACATAAGTCGTTATGTTAAATCCATTGATCCCAAACTCTGGGATTTAGTTAAGCATGACTCTTATGAAATGTCTAGTGATGATTCTATGTGGAAAGTTGAGCATGTGAAGAGAGATAAAGATAATGATAAGCTTTTGTATATTTTTAGAAGTTCAATTGATCCTCACATATTTCCACTTGTCTCAACATGCACGACGGCCAAGGAGATATTGAAATGCTTGATCAAAGACTGTGAAGCGACAAAGGATAGTGAGTGCTTGATGGTCGACAAGCACGATAAATCAAGTGAGGAAAGTCCAAAGGTAAATTATGATTCTGATAATGAAGATGAATTTAATTATGAAGAATTGATGAATGCCTATGAAGAGCTAGTTGAAAAGTATAAGAAGGTGAAATCTGAAAATGAAAAATTGAAAAGGAAATATGAAAATACCCTTCTTGAAAATGGCTCTTGTGATAAATGTTCCGAGCTTGTTAAGTTGAGTGAACTTCTAAAGCATGATGTAAATTGTCACAAAGAAACCATTGCATATTTGAGAAATGAAAAAGAAGAACTCCATAATAAAAATAGTTCCTTGTTGATTCAAAACTCCTTGCTTGAAGGTAGTTTAAAATATTTTAAAAAATCCATTCATGAAAATTCTTCATGTCATAAATGCCTTGAACTTGAATCTGAAAATGAATCTTTATTGATTGATATCAAAAGACATGAAGAAAATATTTCATGTATGAAAGAAGAAAATGGAAAACTGAAGCATTTGAATACAACCATGTCTGAGAAACTGTTTGTTTTTGAAAAAGGAAAATTTGTGAATGTTGATGAATGTGAAAAGATGTATGTGTTAGAGTAAGAAATTGAAAGTCATAAAATCATCAATGCCACATTGCATGAACAAATCAATTTTTGTGAAAATGAGATGGTTTCCTATGAATTGCATACTGCATTCCTTGAAAAAGAAATTATTGATTTGAATGCTTCATTGTCTGCATTTGTTCAAGGGAAGAAAAATCTTGATAAGATTCTGGGGACTAAGGTCAATTTTCAAAGAGAGGGGCTAGGCTATAATCCGGTGAACAAAAAGAAATTTGAAAACAAATTACATACATCTTTTGTCTCGAGTTCGGATGTAGCCAGTATCTCAAATGCTCACCCGGTTAAGCATGCTATCACAAAAACCCAGAAATGTGATGTTAAGTAGAAATTGAACCAAAACTCAAAAGTGAAAAATAATTCTGCTTATACAAATGTTCATGTTAGGAAGCACAATGCCAAACACCATGTTACCAACAAAAATGCCTCATGCTTTTATTGTGGTAAATATGGTCATGTGATGAATGATTGTTTTGTTATGAAATCCAATAATTTGAAAGCATGTGATAGAAAAAACGATTTCAAAAACTCAAGGAAACCTTCTAAGAAGAGAAATGAACTTGAAAATTCCCATGTTCATGAAAGAAGACCATATGGAAGAGTTGTTCCATTGCATTGCTATTATTGTAGGAAATATGGTCATTTGATGAAAACTTACTTTCAACAGAAAAATGACAACCATCATGCTATGAAAAAGAAAAATTTTCATGTTGAGACTAAGAACAATTTTGTTAAACCACAGAACTTGAATGCTTATGGATACAAGAAAATTGTGAAGACTTCAGGATGTTGTCATTATTGTGGTGAGCTTGGGCATAATATGGATGATTGTGAATTGATGCATTTTGATGATACGCATGCCCAGAGAATGTGGAAGGCACCCTCTAGAGGTGCAACTAATCATCCGGGACCCAAGAAGGTTTGGGTACCTAAAACCGTTGAATGAGAATTTTGTTGCAGTGTTGCCTTGAGGTCAAGTGGAAGGCTTGGAAGATGATGGATGCTCAAGGCACATGTATTGAAAATAAATTTTTGAGTTCTTTTTGAAAAACTCAAAATTATTTTAACCGAATCTTCATTAATGAAAATTAAAAAAAATTATTATTAGAATGCATTGCATCTTTCATGAATCACCATTGCATGATTGCATTTCATGAAACTAAATGTTCATCCATCTGATCATCATTGCATGACTTCATGGTATATTAAATGGTGACCTGAGGAAGGGCATGTCATTCCTAACAAAAATCTATCACCATGCGTGAGAATGTGCCTCCGCCTGGTACCATAAGTCACTTGTTCATATAAGTCATAAGATGCATATTTTTCTGTTAAAACATCATTTGGATAATTCATGCACATTGTGAGGGGGAGCTGTTAGCTAGTTGATACGTGATCAAAGCTAAGGCTCATTTGTAAGAAAGATCATCTTGTGATAATGTCTATGATGAAAACTGTTGGCCTATTCAAAGAATTGCATACATTGAGTCTGCATAAACTCTCATGCATATACAGTGTTGATGAAACTTTGCATGTGTGAGACTGAGGAATGCAACTCTCAAAGGTGATGTTGAACCCCAGGGATTCAAGAAAACTTGGGTACCAAAATTTGTAAAATGAGAACTTTGATTATAGCAGTGACTTGAGGACAATGAAGAAATTGAGAAAAATAAGGGATTCTCAAGGCAAATGTAAGAAAATAAAAATCTGAAATACTGACCTTCATGAGGTTAGTGATTTTGATGCTTGAAAGCATATGGTACTGCCTGCTGAACTAAGGTAATTCAACCTTTCGCTATGGAAATGAAATTTCATGCATTGGCTTATGGCATTAGGTGGTAATGCTCTTATGACAAGAATTGTGTCGAAAAATATTGAACTGTTGTTCCTCTACTCTGATGTGCCAAAAGTGTCCAAATAGTTATTTGAACAATTCTTGATTGAAACTGCATGTGTGATATCACATTCTTGCTTAACTGAGTTTCTGGTATATCAAATGGTGTGTAGTAGAAGGGTGGATTATGTTCACCTAGAAGCTCTCACTATGTGTGAGTTGGGTTTTCGGACCTTCACCTCCACCTCGTACCGGAATTGGTAAAATCTATTTGGCTTGAGGATGATACTCTAAGCTTTTGAAAAGTTTTTGAAAATCTATTTTTGAACATTCTGAAAATAATTGGGCTGCACTGCTTAATTCTGATCATTTGTGCACCCCTGTTCGAAGGCCAAGTCTTGGAACTTGGTTATTGTCATCACTTGAATACGTATGCCTCCTTATGCAATCTGTCATGATATTCTAAAATAAAAAATAAAAAATAAAAAAAATTGCATCCTGCATTGCATTCTCATGTTTTTAAAATTACATGCATTAGAAAATTCATAAGGTGCATTTAGATCATTCACATGAAAAACTGAAAACTTGCATCTTGCACCAATGTTAAAAAACTGACATTCTGCATCACATTACATATTTGCATATCATATCTGCATATCATTCACATAGTACATTTGTAAGATGAAGCTCATCGTGTGCAAGAATATTGCATATTGCATATACTCCCGTTGTGTGCTTGCATGTTATATATGTTATTCACCCCCTTCCTTGAAATTTCTAAGACATCATATTTCTTACTAAATAATGTTACAATTTGAGTCATCACTAGAGTGCTACATGTCATACACTCAGGGGGAGTAATCTCATGACAAGTGCATCTAAATAGGGGGAGCTGCACTGTTATGTGTTCATGAAATTTTCGGTATACATGCTGAATCAAATTCGCACACTTCTTCCACAAAATGTGAAAATGAGTGTTAGAGATAAGGATATAGGAATTTCTTTTCAACACCTTAGAAATATTAAACTTGCTGCATGAATGTCAAGAGATAGTTGAGGAAAAAGCTATCTACCTATTTTTGTAGAAAGAATCTGAAAAGAATGGCAGAGCAATGCTTAGTTTCACTGAGTAAATTGGGCACATGTCACCTGAGACGTGATGTGGTTCACTTCAGAAAGGTGTTGTACTAGTATCTCTGCTCAAAATGAGGTGAAATTGTTCAGTATTTTGAGTAACCGAGGATTCTGGCATGAGCTCCATGTGTCTCCTCGCGTAAAAAGGAATTATTTGAATCTGATCACTCTTAAAAAATTCTGACTATCATGTGATATTGGTTGAGTTGAATAATGATGGTGAAAACTCATTGTGGCAGAGCGTAGCCTCCAATACGCTGTTTTCTTAAAATGAAATGTAGTTTGTATAATCTCTCATTGTGTTGATATGAAAATCTGAATATCCATATGGCTACAGTTTATTTTCATGTTATTCACCTGCAAATATGAAATTTTGATTTAATATGTATTCAAAAAATTGATTGATTGCATTGACTATTGCATAACTCCTCTGTGTGATTGCACAATCCCCTAGGTGATATACATAAGCATCCTAGTTGTTTTGACTCTCATGCAATTTTCTTATACCCATTTTCCTCTTAAATGAGTAAGGGGGAGCTGTATTGCATGTATATACATATATATATCTGCTTGGTTATATGGTGCATTTCATATCTCATCATTTGTATGCATTTAGCCTCATGTATTCCTAAAGAAAATTCAAAAATCTAAAAATCATGAAAATTAAAATTTTGTGACCCTCACATAGAAATAATCAACATGGTTTTTGAGTTCAACAATTGGCCTAGTTGGTTTTCATTGCATTGTATGCTTGTATTTAGTTGCATTGCATGCATTCATAGTGTCATCATATGCTTGCATTGAGTTTTTATGTATTTTCAGAATATATAAAAATCAGAAAATTTAAAAATCAAAGAAAATCATTTGATATGCCATCTTGCTGTTGCTTTGCTCTTGCATCTTGTGAAAATTTGCAATGGGTTCTCGACCTTGAATGCTATCATGCTGAACGCTTCATGTTGCATATATCTTCAACCCTTGGTTCATATCTTTGAGGCCACTCATTTCCAACAATTGGTATCATGTCACATAACCACCTGTCCTTGCAACAATTGGTATTCACATTGGTATCATCTCTTCCAGCCTAACTTATCCATACCATGTCAAATAACCCCCTATCTTTTTGTAGATGACAAAAAGTGGAAGAAAAATGTGTTGTGTACTCAATACAAATGTTGTGTGCTCCGTAAAAATGTGTTGTGTGCTCAATGCATGTTGGCTTTGATGCATGTTGGTTGTGTGCTCAAGGGGGAGAAGAATGTTGATTGTGTATTCTCGCACACATTATTTTGTCATCATCAAAAAATGAGATATTGTTGCATCTCCTAGTGTTTGATTTTAATGATAACAAAACGTTTGTGCTTGGGCTGAATGCCTCATTGAGCATGCCTGTGTATGTTTCATTGAGCAACATGTATACATCTTGGTTGATGAGTTAACAGATTACTTCAAGGTTCACACTTGAAAGTCATATGAATCCTTAGTGTTTAATGAACTCATGCTATATATATTGGTTTGCAGGATCAAAACTATGGGTCATGTTTTGGAACTCAAAGGAGTGCATCAATGAAGTTCTTCTTCAAAAAGGGAGTTAGCTTTCTCAGTGCATTATGTCGACTCCCACTGTGTTTCATGCATTTTCACTATGTTAAATTGCAAGACTTTATGATCTAGCAAAGTGTTACTGAACCCCTCATGTAAATCTTGATATATATGAGTGAATGATGTTTTCATGATCTATGATATTTGCTTACTCAATGCTTATATCACTCTTGGAATATGTGGCTTCATGATGCTCATTCAACTTGCATATGTTCATGTATATTCTAATTGTGCATTGTGGTCTTGAATGCAAATGGAAAAGCCTTTGTGAATCTTGGTAGGATATGGTTGATATGTGTTCTCACATTCATATGGCCGAATGTGACTTTTCAATGTTCACATCAATCACGGAAGTGTTGGTTACATGATGATCATTCATGTATTTAAAATTCATTGTCATATGAACTTGATCCCTTGATGTGGTTGATTAGCTTGAGAATGAGATTTTATCCTCCTTGTTATTGAGATTCCATGAGTGCAACGACCCGAGATCCGAACACCGGGAAGGCCTGATAACCCAAATCTCGAACCGTCACCCACGAGCCCGAAGACTTGGAAGGATTGCAAGGATGGTGTGGAGATACACAAGAATCTAAAATAATTGCAGAGCTACGCAGTTTAAATGAATTAAGCAGGAAGTAATAAATGACATTAATTAAATTACATGGTCCACAATAAAAATAGCAGTTAAAATATAACAGTAGTCCATAACTAGTACATCGTAGAAAAGAAAGTACAACTACGTGGGGCATACCTCGGCCTGGCAACTGGCAGCTAACCCTGGGCACCTGAACCACGCAGAGCCTCTGAAGCGCTCCCTTGAAGCCGCGTCTCACCTGAAACACGAAAAACACGCAGGGGATGAGCCTCAAAACACAAGGCTCAGTAGGGATCATCCGGTCCCCACCTCGTAAACGGAGAAATAGCACGGAAAGTAACTACAAGCTACTACGATGGCTAGCACCAAACACACGGCATGAAAATCGAGACAACTTGTCAAAAATCAAAGAGAACCCAAGAGTCACTACCAGACGAAGACAGGAGTACCAACCCACTAGAAGTAAGGCCGGATGCGTCCACTGACGACTTAAACCGCGCCTCGGGTGTCTCCCTCCGGCCCAACGGGAACTGAGACATTGTACAAGTAACCATAGAACAAGTGACTAGCTGGGGTCGTGCTCATCAGCGCGGGTCCACTGCCCCCAACCACGTGTGCACACACAGACCATACGTCCTAGGTCTGGCCCTCTGACTAGTTTTCCCCTCAACCGGACTGTGGCGTCAAACGTGGGGCCTGACGAAAACCAGTCTAAAAATCGTCTCTTAGGGTAGCCTCGCCACCACTCCCTGGTGGGACCACTCGCGTGTCGGAAGGCTACGACTAGTGGAGGGTCACCAAAGGAGTACACTCTCTAGTCAACGAAAAATGACGTCTAAACCAGACAAAGTACAAGGGCCGCTCCTTGCACCGACACCGACTCACGGCGACACAAGCCGAGAACACCAACTCCCGGGATCCCACGTCACCCTTACGTGTGGCCCCCACATGATGCCCAGCATCAGTCAGACCACAGGTCAGCATGCGGATCGAGATCCACTCACCCGGGACTCGAATCGGTAAAACATAACTCCGGTCGGACATAGATATCTGGCGGTCCACCTTTGGGCCGCCACAGAGTCTGGCGGTCCAACATTGGGCCGCCACAGGACTGTAGCGGTCTAACGATAGGCCGCTACACCTTGGGTAGCGAAAGAAATGGCGGTCCTATATAGGGCCGTCACATGGAGGTGGCGGGCGTACCTTAGGCCGCCACACCCCAAAAACTCCCAACGGTCGAAAACCAACGGTTGGAAATCAACGGTCAACTCGCCCTCTGGCGGTCTGACCCTCGATCGCCACATCTTCTGGCGGTCTATCGTGCAGTCGCCAAAAGACCTGGGACCTGCCGATAAAACAGTGCCTTGTGGCACACCCACCTTGGGCCGCCAGTCTGGCGCACCTACCCTGGGCAGCCAAAGGCTCTGGCGGTCACTGGAAGGACCGCCAAATCGTCCCGAGAACGGGCCGGCGAGAACAAACCCAAACACCCGTTCCACCCCCCGATCATCCACGGATGAGGGGAACAACAAGGGGGAAGCTCCCCTATAGCCCCTAGCATGCATCTACGCCCTCGAATCGGTCCGAAACACGACGAAACGGTAGATCGGCACACAACCTCCAAAACATGGATTTTGCCCTACCCGGCTCAAAAACGCCCCTCTCGACCTCTCCTTGGCCTACAAATCAAGGGGGGCGACGGGATGAGCATGGGGATCCGTCTTCCTACCTCAATGGGGAGCGAGCACCGCCGAAACGCCGCCGAACGCGAAGAAGAAGCTTTTAGAACCATCGTTCCTTCACGAAATTTCACGAGCCGTACGCCGCCACAATCGCCTCGCCGCCGCCGTCGCCGCCACATCGTCACCTCACCGCTGTCTGCAGTCGGAGAGGGGTGCCGTCGTGGTCACGCCAGACGAAGAGAGAGAGGAAGGGGGCGGTCGCTCACGGGAGGAAGAAGGAAAAGGAGAAAGGAGAAAGAAGAAGAAAGGGAAAAAGAAAAGAAAATAGGGGTTTATATAGAAAATCTTGATTTTCTAAAAAATGCGAAAAAATAGAAAAATATACCGCCGCGATCGTTGGAACGCGCTGATCGCTGTGATACCATCCCTGAGTAGTTGAACGACTCGATTTACCCACTACGGGGTTCCATAGGTCTTGTCAGGGAAAAATACGGGAAACCACGGAACACGTTCCGAGACCTCCGAAACTGATCCCAAACGCACGGATCCGAACCCGAAAGATGTCCGAAAGATAACCCCGGGCAAAATGAGAACAAAATCTCTGAGAAAGTGGATCCGAGACCCAAGAAGAAGGAT
Organism: Amorphophallus konjac; assembly: GCA_022559845.1. NCBI lineage: Eukaryota > Viridiplantae > Streptophyta > Magnoliopsida > Alismatales > Araceae > Amorphophallus > Amorphophallus konjac. Next base: position 60,564,694 of record CM040128.1, on the reverse strand, counting down.
TCGAAGGGTCCGGGATATTACAGCCCTCCCCCTTAAACAAATTTCATTCTCAAAATTTAAAACAAAGCACATGGGAAGAAGAAGAGAGAAACTCACTTGAACAGGTAAGGGAACTACTGACGCATCTCGTCCTCATGCTCCCAAGAAGCCTCACCACCAGAGTGCTGCTGCTACACCACCTTAACCAGAGGGATAACCTTGTTCCGCAGGTGCTGCTCTCGCCGATCCTCAATACGGATAGGGAACTCCGGTAGAGACAGATCGGGAGTCACCTCGGGCCAAACCGAGTCCTCCAAGACATGAAAAATATCAGGCATATACTTCCTCAATATCGAGACATGGAACACATCATGCACTGCTACAAACTCAGGAGGTAGCTACAACCAATAAGCAACCTCGCCAATGCGCTCCACGATGAGGAAAGGACCAACATAGTGGGGACTCAGCTTTCCACGCTGTCTAAATCTCATCACTCCCTTCATGAGAGAGACCCTCAAAAATACACGGTCACCGACCGCAAAACAGAGTGGATGCCTTCTCCGATCAGCATAACTCTTTTGCCGACACTGTGCCACCAACATGTTCTGACGGACCAGATGCACCACATCAATGCACTGTTGCACCAGCTACGGCCCCGTCACAACACGCTCACCAACCTCTGACCAATCGAGTGGAGTCCGACATGATCACCCGTACAACGCCTCATAAGGAGCCATCCCAATGCTCGAATGATAGCCGTTGTTATAGGCAAACTCCACCAATGGTAGATGGTGAATCCAACTCCTTTACCATTCCAGGCAACAGGCTCTCAACATATCCTCTAACGTCTGAATGGTCCTCTCTGACTGACCATCTGACTGAGGATGATACGTTGAGCTAAACGCTAACTCTGTGCCAAGAGATCGCTGGAAACTCCTCCAGAATTCAGAAGTGAAACGCGGATCTCAATCTGACACAATGGAAATGGGAATCCCATGCAAAGGAACGATCTGCTCCACATAAAGACGAGCCAACTTGGACACACTCCAGCTGACCTTGATCGGTAACAACCGAGCTACCTTCGTCAGCCTATCCACCAGCAACCAAATACTGTCTTGCCCGCTCGGGGTCCTCGGCAAACCCACCACAAAATCCGTGGTCACGTGGTCCCATTTCCACGCGGGAACATCCAAGGGCTTAAGAGTACCTCCTGGTCATTGAGGCTCCGCCTTCACCTGCTGACAGGTCAGGCATCGGGCCACATACTCGGCAATATCTCTCTTCATGCCTGGCCACCAGAACTGCCTCTTCAAGTTTCGATACATCTTTGTTGCACCCAGGTGCACAGTGTACCGACTCCCATGAGCCTCCAATAACACCGCACGCCTCACCTGCTCCTCGATTGGGACGTACAACCTGCCACAAAATCTCACAGCTCCGTCCTCGCCGAAGTCCACATCAGCCAAAGCCAAAATCCGGGACAACTCAGGGTCTACACGCTAAGCATCTGTCACCTGGCGACGAATCACAGGCGTGACAGTCAAGCTCGCAATAATAGCTGACCCTGGCACCTGGGAAACCTTGAGCCTAAATGACAGGGATAGCACTTGTTCCCAGAGCCTCCACTTCCTCATCATCATAGCGCTGACCACAACCTTCCTACTCAAGGCATCGGCAATGACATTCATCCTGCCCGGCTGATAAGATAGGGTGAAGTCATAATCATTCATATACTCCATCCATCACCTTTGCCTGAGGTTGAGGTCCTTCTGAGTGAACACATACCTTAAACTCTGATGGTCTGTGAACACCTCAAACTTCTCACTGTACAGATAATGCCTCCAAATCTTCAATGCAAAGATCACAGTCGCTAACTCAAGATCATGGGTAGGGTAGTTCTCCTCATGAGGCTTTAGCTGCCGAGATGCATCAGCCACCACTCTACCGTGCTGCATCAGCACAGCACCCAACCCAATCCCGGAAGCATCTGTACACACCACAAAATCTCCCGATCCAGAAGGTAACACCAGCACTGGTGCCGAGGTGAGCAACCTCCGAAGCTCCATAAAGCTCTGCTCACACTCACCAGTCCAGACGAACGGCACATCCTTCCGCGTAAGCCTGGTCATCGGGGCTACAACATGAGCAAAATCCTAAATGAACCTCCTATAATAGCCTACAAGCCCCAAGAAACTCCGAATCTCCGTCACGAACCTTGGCCTCGGTCACTGCATCACTGCCTCGACCTTGGCTGAATCCACGGAAATACCATCACCAGAAATCACGTGCCCCAAAAAGTGTACCTCATGAAGCCAAAACTCACACTTACGGAGCTTAGCATACAACTGGTGGTCTCGCAAAGTCTGCAACACAACCCTCAAATGATACGCATGCTCATCTGCAGACCGCGAATAAACAAGGATGTCGTCCATAAACACGACCACAAACTGGTCCAAGTAAGGACGGAACACCCTCTGCATCAAATTCATAAACGCTGCGGGGGCATTGGTGAGCTCAAACGGCATCACTAGAAACTCATAATGGCCATATCTCTAGCTGAACGCAGTCTTCTCCACGTCAGACTCTCGAATCCGCAACTGATAATAACCGGACCGTAAATCAATCCGCGAGAACACTCGAGCAGACTAAAGCTGGTCGAACAAATCATCGATCCATGGCAACGGATACTTGTTCTTAATGGTCACCTCGTTCAGTTGCCGGTAGTCAATGCACAACCTCAGACTACCATCCTTCTTCTTCACGAATAACACTGGCGCACCCCAAGGGAAAAAACTAGGCCAAATATACCCCTTGGCAAGCAACTCCTGCAACTGCGCCCTCAACTCTCTCAACTCAGTGGGAGCCATACGGTAAGGAGCCTTTGACAAAGGTCCCGTACCAGGCACGATCTCGATCACAAAATCAATCTCCCGCTGGGGAGGCAATCGAGGTAGGTCCTCGAGAAAAACATCGGGAAACTCGCACACCACCAGAATGTCCTCAACATCCGACTCCATCTGGTCTACCATGACCACAGAAGCGAGAAAACCATGACAACCCCCATCAAGTAAACGACGAGCCCTAATAGCCAAAATAAGAAAGCGGGAAGAGGAAGACCTAATACCTTGGAAATAAAAGGTGGGTCCACGAAGCTGTCAGAAATAGACCCTCTTCGAGCCACAATCCATCAAAGCATGATGCGCCTCGAGCCAATCCATGCCCAAAATCACATCAAAGTCATGAAGTGGCAACGAATAAAGCCTAGCCGGTAAACTCCGCCCTTCCACCCACACAGGAACCTCATCGAAATAATACGGAGTGATCATAAAATCACCAGAAGGTAACTCCACTGCCAAGTCATAGGACATCTGGGTCACCAGCTCCTCGATACTCAGCGCGAAATCCTCCGAAATAAACGAATGAGATGCGCCAGAATCAAACAAAACTTGAGCCGCACAACCCAAAATCCGAACGGTAACTTCCACGAGCTGTGACGCCACTGCCTCTACCCTGGTCATGTGTGTAATCTGGCCTCGAGATCTCTGCCTGCCCCCACACTCGTTGACCTGGGTAGCGGCGTATACTGCCCCTGCTACTGCTGCTGCTGCGGCCTCTGGGGACAGTCACGCGCCATATGCCCTGGCTGGTCACACCTGAAACAAATCACCAACGCCGTGCACTGCCTGCCTGGATGCGACTCGCCACACCGGGGACACGGTCCCCATGATCCACCCACTGATCCCTGACGTTGAAGAGGAATCGGCTGCTGTACACTGCCTGAAGACGCCTACCTCTGATCCTTATGCTTCTTATAGAAACCCTTCTTGAGAAACTTCTTGACCTTGGAGCCAAAAGACGCAGATCCTGTCACTAATGCTGCCGGTGTCGATGCTCCCGAACTACCCACAGTGTGCTGGAAAGTGCTCTGCTGCTGGGTGACCGTGTGCTGACTACGGCCTGACTGGGACTGCCCCTGGCCTCCCGGTCCTCGAACCTTCTGCATATCCAGCTCCAAAGATGCCGCCACACGAGATGCTGTCTCCAAATCGGTAGCTGCGTTCGCCATCAGAAGGTGCCTCAGCTCCTGCCTCAAACCCTTCACGAACTGCTCGGTCTTCACTCCCTCATGCTCTATGATATGGGGAGCATAACGACCTAACTCCATAAACTGAGCCCTGTACTGTAACACTGACATGTCGCCCCGGACCAGCTCCAAAAATTAATGCATCTTCTGCGTACCAACATAGGATGGGCAGTAAGTACGCTCGAAGACCGTGACGAAGTCCTTCCACACGATCTCCTAGAGCGGGCGAGACTGAAAGGACGTCTTCCACTCCGAAGACCACCAATCTCGAGCCGTACCCTGCAACTAGTTACAGGCCAACATCACCATGTCCTCCACAGCACAACGCATGGAACTGAACACTCTCTCCATCTCATCAAGCCATCGCCTGGCCATATCAGGATCTGGCTGGCCCTCATAATAGGGTGGGTGAAACTGCAAGAAGTCCCTCACAGCCCGACTGGGTCCACCCCTAGCTGACGAGCCCTCACCAACATCACTGCCAAACTGCTGAGCCATGGCCTGAAACATACTCCGAAAGAAATCCTCGGCCCCCGGAACTCTCGCTACATCCCCTGCCTGGGTGGTAACTGGTGACACTCTGCTCTGCTCCTCATGCTCCTCTGTCGACTGTCCCTGTTGAGAGCGAGTCCTCCGCCTCGACACCATACTCTCCTACTGCAAATAGACAGAAGACAGGGAAAACAACGGAATCAATAAAACACACGATGCCCTAAACCAGTGCCGAAGGTACATTATCATTGTGGACTAGTGGACCACTGTAACTATTTATGATTCTCATATACATCCACAACCGAGCTCTGATACCAACTGTAACGACCCGAGATCCGAACACTGGGAAGGTCCGATAACCCGAATCTCGAACGGCCACCCACGAGCCCGAAGACTCGGAAGGGTTGCAAGGATGGTGTGGAGATACACAAGAATCTAAAATAATTGCAGAGCTACGCAGTTTAAATGAATTAAGCAGGAAGCAATAAATGACATTAAGTAAATTACATGGTCCACAATAAAAACAGCAGTTAAAATATAACAGTAGTCTACAACTAGTACAACGTAGAAAAGAAAGTACAACTACGCGGGGCATACCCCGACCTGGCAACTAACCCTGGGCACCTGAACCACGCGGAGCCTCTGAAGCGCTCCCCTGAAGCCGCGTCTCACTTGAAACATGGAAAACACGCAGGGGATGAGCCTCAAAACACAAGACTTAGTAGGGATCATCCGGTCCCCCCCCCTCGTAAACTGAGAAATAGTGCGAAAAGTAACTACAAGCTACTACGATAGCTAGTACCGAACACACGGCACGAAAACTGAGATAACTCGTCAAAACTCAAAGAGAACCCAAGAGTCACTACCAGACTAAGACAGGAGTACCAACCCACTAGAAGCAAGGCCGGATGCGTCCACTGACAACTTAAACCGCGCCTCCGGTGTCTCCCTCCGGCCCAGCGGGAACTAAGACACCGTACAAGTAACCACAGAACAAGTGACTAGCTGGGGTCACGCTTGTCAGCGCGGGTCCACTACCCCCAAGCACGTGTGCACACACAGACCATACGTCCTAGGTCTGGCCCTCTGACTGGTTTTCCCCTCAGCCGGACTGTGGCGTCAAACGTGGGGCCTGACGAAAACCAGTCTAAAAATCATCTCTCAAGGTAGCCTCGCCACCACTCCCTGGTGGGACCACTCGCGTGTCGGAAGGTTACGACTAGTGGAGGGTCACCGAAGGAGTAGACTCTCTAGGCAATGGAAAACGACGTCTAAACCGGACAAAGTACAAGGGCCGCTCCTTGCACCGACACCGACTCACGACGACACAAGCCGAGAACACCAACTCCCGGGATCCCACGGCACCCTCACGTGTGGCCCCCACATGATGCCCATCATCAGTCAGACCACGGGTCAGCACGTAGATCGAGATCCACTCACCCAGGACTCGAATCGGTAAAACATAACTCCGTTCGGACATAGATCTCTGGCGGTCCACCTTTGGGCCACCACAGAGTCTGGCGGTCCAACAATGGGCCGCCACAGGACTATAGCGGTCTAACGATAGGCTGCTACACCCTGGGTTGTGAAAGAAATGGCGGTCCTATATATGGCCGTCACATGGAGGTGGCGGGCGTACCTTAGGCCGCCACACCACAAAAACTCCCAACGGTCGAAAACCAACGGTCGGAAATCAACGGTCAACTCGCGCTCTGGCGGTCTGACCCTCGGCCGCCACATCTTCTGGCGGTCTATCGTGCAGCAGCCAAAAGACCTGGGGACCTGCCGACAAAACAGTGCCCTGTGGCGCACCCACCTTGGGCCGCCACAGGCTCTGGCGCACCTACCCTGGGCCGCCAAAGGCTCTGGCGGTCACTGGAAGGATTGCCAAATCGTCCCGAGAATGGGCCGACGGGAACAAACCCAAAAACTCGTTCCACGCCCCGATCATCCACAGATGAGGGGAAAAACAAGGGGGAAGCTCCTTTATAGCCCCTACCATGCATCTACGCCCTCGAATCGGTTCGAAACGCGACGAAACGGTAGATCGGGACACAACCCCCAAAACATGGATTTTACCCTACTCGGCTCAAAAACACCCCTCTCGACCTCTCCTCGGCCTACAAATCGCAGGGGACGATAGGATGAGCATGGGGATTCGTCTCCCTACCTCAATGGGGCACGAGCTCCGCCGAAACGCCACTGAACGCGAAGAAGAAGCTTTTTGAACCCTCAGTACTTCACGAAATCCCACGAGCCGTATGCCGCCACGATCGCCTCGTCACTGCCACGTCGTCGCCTCACCGCTGTCTGCAGCCGGAGAGGGGCGCCGTCGTGGTCACGCCAGACGAAGAGAGAGAGGAAGGGGGCGGTCGCTCACGGGAGGAAGAAGGAAAAGGAGAAAGAAGAAGAAAGGGAAAAAGAAAAAGAAAAAGAAAATAGGGGTTCATATAGAAAATCCTGATTTTTCAAAAAATGTGAAAAAATAGAAAAATATACCGTCGCAATCGTTGGAACGCGTTGATCGCTATGGTACCATCCCTGAGTAGGTGAACGACTCGGTTTACCCGCTACGGGGTTCCGTAGGTCATGTCAGGGAAAAAATACGAAAAACCGCAGAACACTTTCCCGGACCTCCGAATCTGATCTGAAACGCACGGATCCGAACCCGAAAGATGTCCGAAAGATAACCCAGGGTAAAATGAGAACAAAATCTACGAGAAAGTGGATCCGAGACCCAAGAAGAAGGATCTGAAGGGTTCAGGATATTACAATGAGTGTGTTTTATGGAGAATATTTTGCTTGGGGTGATTGAGTTTTCATCTCTTGATTCTCAACTTAGAATATTTGTGGCTCAAGAGTTCACATGCATCTAATTCATGGGCTTTTATGTATGTATTTCATATATTTATCATATGGATTATTGAGCTAAAGTTCTAATATTTTTAATATGGTTTTGCAGGTCAAAACACTCAGTATATATTCTCCAAGATCAAAGGAGTTTGATGCCACAGAGTTCGGAAGGGTTGCAATAGCGTTTGGGTCTGAAATGTGTTAATCTGGAATTTACTGTAGCTGGCGGTCGACCGACCTTGTAGCTATGGTCGACCAAAATTCCCAGAAATGGGAGATTTCAGTCTGTAAAATTCCGGTCGATCGCCTGACCCGTGTAGGTCGACCGACACCGGCGAAAACTCAAAAACGTGGTTCTGAAACCCATCTAAACCAAGTCAACTTGTGCCTAACTCATACCCCTTTGCCCTTGGGTTGGTGGGAGACCTATTGGGGGTCCTTTTGGAGGATTCTAGAAAGGCTATACTAGTCTTTTGGTGTCTCTTATATGTATACATATGAGAGCTATGAATTTCAAAAGTCTTTACCATAATGTGTTCATTTGTTCTATCTTGCAGGTGAAGGAAAGGAGAAAGGAAGGAGAGGCTATTGTGGAGGAGATTTGATCTACATCCCGGAGGATTTGGAGCTCGTGGAAGAAGAAGAAAAGGAGCGGATCGAAGAGAGGAACGCGTTGACGTTCAAATCGACGGCATCCGACTTACCTCCAACCCGAGCATCAAAGAACATCGTCTTCCGGTCATTGAAGACAAAGGGGGATCATTTCTAAATCATTTATTTGTTCTCTGTGATGTGCTCCATGTTCTATCGATTGGGTTTAGCATAATTTGATCATTCGTATTTATCTAACGAACATTAGAGATATTTGTGTGTGTGACCGTCTGTGTATACGGTCGTGTTTGATCGCCTGTGTGCGATCGTGTGTGTCATTGTGTGCGGTTGTTGCAGCGTGTGTGTGTGTTTGTGATCCGGTTGTCGTATCGTGTGGGAGACTTCGTCTCCATGTGTGTGTGTGTTGGGGCGTGTCCCTGTGTGTGTGCAAGCGTCGTCCTGCGTGTGTGTGTTGTTGGAGCGTCGTCTCCGTGTTAGGGATTTATCTCCATGTGTGTTGGAGCCTTGCTCCGTGTTGGGGAGCTTTCCCTGTGCTGATTTATCCAGCGAGTGGATCCTCACCGGTTTGGTAAGGGGTGGACGTAGGGAGCCCGTCGTGGTCCCGAACCGCCTTAAAGATCTCATTGTCTTGTGGTTTGCTTTGTGAGATTGTATGGTTTGATTGTTATATTCCCTTGTATGATCGTGTGAGATCGGAGAGGTTGAGAGAATTTAGTTCCTTGTTCAGTTAATTCCTCAATCTCGATAAAACTTGTTAATTCCGCTCAGATAGTTTTTAATTTATCATTTTTAGTGGGGGACAATTCAACCCCCCCTTCTTGTCCGCTCGCCTACCCGAGACCAACACTCCGGGTTTGTTTGCCCCCTTGTTTTCCTTGATGATACCGGAGCCCTGGCTCGAGTCTTTGGGGGGGTTATTATCCGCCGAGATCACATAACACCTTCTAGCTGTTGACTGGCTGCCTCGGACCTCAGCCACGCCGAATTTAGTGGGGAATTTCATTTTTTGGTGGTAGGATGACGGCGCATCCTTTATATGACTGATGATTCCTCGGCCAAATATAGCATTATAAGCCGTTCTCCCTTTAACCACTATGAAGTTCGCGACAAAAGTCACGGCTTTAGGGGGGGTCCCGAGGGTGACGGGCAGGCTTAGGGCTCCCTCGGGGTAGGATGCTTGACCATTGAACCCACAAAGAGGGGTTCGGACCGGATGCAGCTTTGATGGGTTTTCACCCATTTTTAAGAAACATTCATAAGACAAAACGTCAGGCGCACTGCCATTGTCAACCAGTACCCTATGTACGTTACAATGGTTGATGGTTGCCGAGATAACTAGGGCGTCGTCATGTGGGGTGACCACCCCTTCCAAATCTTGATCGGAGAAAACCATGGCCTCTTGTCCATGTGTTGGGGTTCTGGGTCTAGTAGCTTCGATAGCTCGGCATGACGTTTTCTCCCTCAGTTTCTATCTCCCCTGGAAGCCGAGCCTCCCGAAATAACATTGATGTGAATTCCTCGGGGGTGATTGTCAATTTCCTCCGTGGGGCCTGGCGGGGTGTCCCGACGCTCTGCCACGTACTGGACTAGGTGCCCACGGCGGATGAGAGTTTCAATCTCATCTTTTAGCTGTTGGCAGTCGCCCGTATGATGGCCGTGGTCATCATGGAATTGGCAATGCTTGCGTCGGCAGGGGTCGGCCCTCATGGGTTCGGGCCGGTGGAGGAGACCAGAGTCTCTAATCTCTCGATAGATCTCATAAACGGGAGTAGTCAGCGGGTGTACCGCTCGAACCTCCTTGGAGGCTCCTTATGGTCGCCCTCGCGGTTCCTCCTCTTCCCCTGGATGGAGGCTTGCTCGACCGACATTTTCCTCTCCCCCTCCTTCCCTTGGCCGGAGGGGTCACGGCAGGCAGTGAGGACCTCTTCGCATTCCGCATGGCGCAATGCTAAGGTCATTAGGTCGGCAAGGGTTGCGGGAGGATGGAGCACCAATTCTCGCCGGAGTCCTTCGTCGTGGGTCCCTCCAGTCAGCACTGTGATAGCAAACGCCACATCAAGGCGGGGGATGCGCAGGACCTCCGCTTTAAAACAGTTTACATAGGCTCGCAGCTTTCCCCCTGAGTCTTGCTTTAGTGCCAATAATCCCGCTATTGACCTAGGGAACCCGTTCCCGGCGAAGCTTTCCTTAAAGAGTCGTCCAAACTACTGGAAGCTAGTGACACTTCCGGGGGTAAGGGCTCAGAACCATGCCTGAGCACCTTGTACCAATGTCGTGACAAAGGCTCGGCACTTAATGGCGTAAGATGTCCCCTGGAGAGTCATGAGGGCATCAAAGCTATCAAATGGTCGGTCGGGTCACCTTGAACATCATAAGACTTGAAGGTCGGAAGGGACATCTGTGGGGATAGTCCGGCCTCCAAGATGACGGAAGAGAATGGGGATCGCTCCTCCTCTTCCTTGGTGGCAGAGCTCTGCTGTAGGGCCCGAAGTGCCCGCTCTTGCTCGACAAAACCATCGCTCAAAATCCCGGAGTTGGAGGGAGAGCTCCGGATGAGCGCGAGGAGGTCCCGAAATGTTCCCGGTGCGCTCGCGATCGCCTTTGTGCCGGTGCAGACCAAGGCCTGCTGCATTTGTGGGTGGGCGCACTTCACCTTCCCTCCCACGAGGGTTGGAGGAAGTCTCTTGCTCGGCGGCCTGAGGGGGGAAGTGGGAAGGTTTGCCCGCTGTGCTGCGGATGATGCGACCTTCCTGAAGAATGAAGCGACCTCCGGCCGTTCGTCGGGAAGCCTCAAGACAGGGGGGGCTGACCGTGAATGCTGTGAGCGTTCATCCCTGGCCACTTGGGCCCGCATCAGATCGACGAGGGTATCTAGCTTGGCGTTGAGGGATTGGAAGGCCACTGGATCCATTACGGGAGGCTAGTCGCCCAAAGGTGGAGGGGGTGGGACGTTGGCTTGGTTGGGAGGAGGCGGGCCAGTCATAGAATTTGATAGTGCACGACCGTCAGTCGCCGCCGCTGGCGCCTTCCCCCTATCGCCGGTTACCCTCCTACTGTTGCTCCTTCGCACCATACTGACTTTTTGTTCAAGTACCCACAGACGGCGCCAGATGAAGAGGCGAGATCTCGTGCTAAGCCGTGGACCGTCGGATTTGAGATGATCGCGGGGGGCAGCCACCTCAACGGAGAATTCTGCAAACAATGGGGAAGAAGCAATCAGGGGGCCGTGGTTGTGATCTCGGGGAAAACTCTCTGATACTTAAGTCAACGATGGTAAGAGCCAATTGTGAGAAGGAGACAAGGGAGGTGAAGGGCACGAGACTGCTCCTCACCAGTGAAGTGGCTAGAGTTGACTTATCTTTCCAGAGAGTTTTCCTGAGTTTATATAGCAGCTCATTCCCTTTTTGGAGCAGGGGACGCGGGAGAGCCTAGGGGGCGTTACCTCCTGGGTGAGGACTCTTGCCCTTCCCTTATCTCCTGAACTCCCTGCTTGTCATCCACAGTGTAACATTCGCCTGGATAGACGTCCATTAGCAAGATATTCATCCCATCTCCATGAGGAGTCTGGGAAGCAGGGCCGATCAGTAGCAGATAGGGGGTATCCCTATTTATCCCGGGAGTGGGGTTGTTCATCTCCCTGTAGCCGGTTACGCTCGGTCGTCCTTTGGGTTTTTCTCGCGCATAGGAGGTACCGTTATTCGGACTCCCGAGCCAGAAAATCAAACGTGCTGTGTTGGTCTGAATGAGTTGGGCCTCCTAATGAGTGACGGCCCAATAGGGGGCCGTCACTCAGTGAGCTATGCAAGTCTTGTTGGGCCGTATTGGGCCCCATATTTTTTGGACTGTAAATCTATCTCTCTCCATTTGGTACAGACGTACATAGAGATAGTCCTGAGTTATTACTTATGACACCGTATACATCGTATCATATAAATAACATCTATTCACCACCACTACTACAAATAATTTCATATCTAGTGTAATGTTGAAGTCCAGACCTTTTAAAAGGTTGCCACGATTCCTTGAGAGCTAGGATCCTAGCTTGACAATCAAACTTCAAAGAAACAAATGTGGCGATCAATTGAGGATGTGCACAAGAATAATGAAGATGAGGATGGGATGGGAAGCTGCATTTCATAGTTCAAATCTGTTGGTTACACTTTCAGATACTTCTCTAAGAATTCTCGTAGCCTTCTCGTAACAACCTTTAATATATGAAACTGATTTTGCTTGATAGTAGTAACCCACAACAATTATATAGAAACAAAAATCAATTATTTCTTCAAAAAGGAATAGTTCAATGAACATTCACTTATCTACCCTTTTAAAAAGATCATTTTTATTGGGATAGAGGGGGGTTTTAGAAGCTCGTCACTAGGGCTGTCAATGGACTTGGTCGGCCCAATAGGTCCGTAGGTCTGGTCTGATTTCGGGTCGGGCCGTAAGATCTTTTTCTGTCCGCGGACTTTTAGTCGGGTCTAAAAGCCCGGCTTGATTAGGCTCGCGGGCTGAGCTCGGACTTTGAGTTCGGCCCGCGAGTCGACCCAACCCGTTCTTTTTTTTATTCTCACTTCAAATTTTAAAAAATTCTTAGTTAAAGTTTTATTTTACTTAATTAGATATTTTAAAACTCTCTTTTCATACAAATTATGTAATTAATATCAAATTTTTAATTAATTTAGTAATATTATAAATTATATATTTTTAAATATATTAATTTTTATTATTTTATTTAAGTTGTCGGGTCGGACCGGACCTTAGTCGGACTTTGTATTTTTAAAATAGTGTCAGGCACGACCCGGCCTGACCCGACATAAGTCCGGCCCGAGCCGAACTCGGACTTTGATATTGACCAATCAGGCCTGGACTGAGCCGACCTAAGTCCGACCCGAGCCCGACCCATTGACAGCCCTACTTACCACGGTCAAGTGAGCCCCAACATTGCAGCCTCCCCAAGAAGGGGTTGCCGAGGTGTCTCATTAGGTGGTGTGTGGGGAATAATTGTCCCCCTCAGTTAAATACCATCAGGAAAAAAAGGGTCTTCCATCCCAGCCAAGAAGAACTAGCACGAGCCATATTACGCGACAACTGTTTTTAGGATTATAAGCAGCTGGCTATAAGCAGTAATTACGATTATGGCAACGTAATTATATAATATTTGCTTATCACGTAATATTCTGTTGTCACATTTTCATCACTTTATTTATTTTATATTTATCGTTTATTTTGAATAGGGCTGCAAGTGATTCGGCAACAACTCCTCGATAAAAAACTTACTTAAACACTTATAATTAGGTGAATGAGCTGAATTTGAACAAAAAATTAAACCAAGCTTGAACATTAAAAAAATCAACCTGTTTACATAAATGCACAAGTTTGGTTAAGATTCAGATATATTAATTTAATAATATGGTCACGATAATTCAATAGTTCACTTAAAATTCAACAATTTCTAAAATATAAGAGACAAATGTGTTATTACACCGATTTATATTCATTTAATAGTTCAAATGAGTTGGTAAACATTGACTTAACATTATTGAGTGATAAAAAAATCGCTTGATTATTGAATACTCATTTAATATTTCAAAAAATAGAGTTTAATTACGTTTGGCTAATAAGTGATCCAAACTTGAATATGACTCGACTTGACTTATTTTTACCACTACTTTTTAAAACCAGACAATGGAGTTAAACTCATTCAAGAACATCATACTTAAGGTAGGTGTAAACTAAAATGAGAATGATAAATAATTACATGACAAAAGAAATATGACGTTGAAGTATAGATCTTATTTTATTAAATAGATTCTAATAGAAATGTCTGTAACTTCGTAGTTCTTTATTTATCTTATTTATTTACGTTTTGACGGCACCTAAACTTATATTATCACGAGGAGAGTTATTTTGTTCGACATCTTGTGACTTTAATTACAATGATTTCGCAACCTCCCACCTACTTAATATGTTGTGCGTTCAAATCAGGGGGCATTAAGTGGAAAAAAAAAATTTGGCGTGCAATTCTCGATTCCTGATTGTATACTTATGATTTGTTACCGTGCTAGTGGTAAAAAGGTAATATGTCTATAAATAGTACTAATAAATCTTAAACTCAAGATGTGAAGTGTGACGTCCTCTTCTCGCGATCTCGTATTCGGTCTTAAAACGTCACATCGTATAGACGGATTGTTGTGGACCGAGATATCTGCAAGACGCTAAAGATCAAACCATCACATATTCCAAAAGTACAATCATAACATTTCTATAATATGAACACATAATTTACATCGTATATAATGTTCTACATATCTCTGCCTAAAATTCATATTTATATTCATTATACAGAAGAAAACTAAATATACTTATTCTATACAGTAGAATCCAGACTATACTCGAGATCACCCTCCGACCTACTATCCGTTGGAGTTAAAGTGTCCACTTGTCAGTTTCCTGAAATGGTTAGGCAACAGATATGAGTCCAAATTAATGCAGGAGTAGAATCGAGTCCGATAGGACATCGAGATATTTTCGACTCGATATGATGATTTGTTAGTTGGAGATGTAATTTTGAGATTAGAGTGGTCATTTCATATTTATCAAGTATTTTCTGGATTATCTAAGACTTAGTTGGACCAGAGTTATTATTTAAGATTTATTTTATTTTATCTGGTAGGATTAACATGTAGTTCTGTTATTTTTTTGGATGTCTTTGTAAGATTTTAATATTATAAATGATCTTGTGCTAACCCTAATTAAGGTTAAGTAGTGATTAAAAAAAATTGTGTGATTATTTGGACGTAATCTCCATGACATGATGCCGAAATCTCCCCCTTTCCTCCCTCTGACATGAGACCAAATTTCTATCTCCTGACGGAAGTCAAAACCTCATTTCTACCCTCCGTTCCCTTCTATCTTCTCTTTGTCACCTCAGCACTGCCGTAGTCACCGTCCGCGGGCGACCTCTGTCGCGCACTGTTGCGCCGTTCCGACGTTGCAACCCCCGCCCCCACGTCGGACCCCTGCTGCCGCCCACAGCCTGCACAGCGCACCGGCCCATCATCTCCAACCGTCTCTGACCCGCTGCACCATCGCGAGTAGGACAACCGGTCTACACCGGCTACCCCACGCCCGTGCCACCGCTTCCACCAGACGGCTTGCTGGGAGGATAGAGAAAGGCCCCAGGCCCCCAACTCTGTCACTTCTGACGTATCTCATCATCATGTTTTACACAGCACTGGTCGTCAAAGCTGAACTGACCCATGAGGTAACAGAAGTGCCATCGGCTATTTCTATATTCACCGAATGGGGTTCGGGCCAATTTGGAATTGCACCTCCTGTTGTTACGATCCATTTCCTAGGAACTCATCTTTCCCTGCATGCAACATAGAATGCATCTTGGCACTCGAAGGCTCATCTTTGGCCCGTTAAAGAGTTAATGCTAATGGTGACTTAGCAACACTTCAAACTCCCAAATCTTTGCCTCTCATCCCAGAACGGACGGTTGTATAACTTGTGAACAAAAACAACAGAGAGAACAGATAGTAAAAGAGAACTATCTTGTGGGGAGGGAAATAGAGAAATAGTTGGAGAAAAGTAGAGATTTGTAGCATAGTCTATGTTTGATAAAATATCCATAAGAGCTCAAATTATTTTGATGGGATAAATTATTTTTGTCCTACATCACAAAGACTCAGCATACATTAAAACTAATCATATGCTTATGATATAATAACCTGAAATCCATAGTATATGTAAAACTAATCATAATTTCATTAGATTATATATATATTATGAATGAGAATGAAATCTAATAGAACAGAATAATTTTTCATATTTATAAGAAACTGCGTATAACAAATATTATCTGACTTATAAATGACATAGTACATATTTTAACTAAATCAGAGTTTATATAGATGAACTTATTTTCATATCATATCAGAGTCATATATCAAATCTGAACTTCATATTAGGCCGTGCCTGTTTACAGAATCACATAATGCATTAATTATTTATCACATATTAGATAAACATATATTGGATAGGCATCCCATCACTATAATTAGTAGCAAACACACACCGAGACATCCATATGTCGGCATAAAGATAAATGGTCTAAACGTTGGAGCCTATCAGCCTTGATCAACTGCGCATGATCGGGAGTTAATACTCCACTATTCCTCAGATAATTTTCTTATTCTGAGTTCCAGATTTTACAGAAGTCCGTTTGTCCTCGAAAATGGGCCTAATCCCGTAGCGGACGCTAACTACGATTTGTCGTCCCACGCCTCCTTAAAGTGACACAGTCTATATACTTAATCAAATTTTAATCATGGAGTAATTGGTCAAATCTATTAACTAAATAAATCATCGTTATATAAAGTTTCACTTGAAATTATTAAAATTAAATTAACATAATAGTAGTTAAATAAATAATCGATTCTAAGCATAGGTCATCGGGTCAAATATGTTAAATAAATCATTGGTTTAAACATGAATAATTATATTTAAAATAAAATCAAAGAAATATAAATACCAAATAACATGCAGTCGGTTTATCATGTACCTACTTTTAAAGTGGACTCTTCAATTCAAATTTAATATCTCACCCGAGCTTTTGTAATAATTCTTGCGTAGGAAAAGATAATCATCATGTCCCAAAAATAATTTTTATCTCATTATATCTTCCCCAAATAATAAATTTAAACAACCCGTAACTTAACCGTAAGGACGGATTCCTACGTAAAGGAGGGCGAAACGCTCCGAATAAACTCTCAATACCCCGTCTAAGTTTCTATCAAATATTCACCTTACTCCGACTCCGTCTTCTTTTCTCCGCCTATTTATAAGAGAATGAGAGAGTGGCAAAAGAGAAAAATGAGAGATAAAAGAATGAAAGAGAGAGGGAGAGTTTAGAGAGAGAGAGAGAGAGAGAGAGAGAGTTGAGGGAATGAGAAAGAGAGTTGAGAGAAGAGAGTGGCAAGAGAGGTGGGAGAGAAGAGAGATGGACGTATGAGAGGTGGAGGGGGAGAGAAAAGTGAGGGGGTGTAACGTGGGAGAGAGAGAGAGAGAGAGAGGGATATTTAAAGGGTAGAGGGGAGGAGAGGATAAGAAGAAGAAGAAGATAAGGAGGAGAAGAAGATAAGGTTGGGGGGGATAATATGAGATTTTTTCTCTTTATCTCATCGGATAAGGGTGAGGCCGGGGGGATAAGGGAGAAGGTGAACTTTGCATAAAAACTCCATAAAAGTTGACAATAACAATATTTTAAGGTATTAATTCATTCTATCTTATCAAATGATAAAATTTAAAAATGTGTTCAACATGAAACTTATAGATCATTAAATTTTCTTTTTAATGGGTCTAATATTGACCCCATTCTGACATTCCTATGAAAATTTACACACTAATAAAGTGAAATAAAATTCGTTAACTCTCATATTCACTATATAGTTTAAGGTATTGGACTTTAGTTAAGAGAACCTAAAATTTATATGGGCTCTAAATATAAAATATTTAATTATTTTTAAGTTTCAGACAGATTGATATGTTACATGAAGTGCCCAATTTGAAACTAGACTAACTTATTAGATTTTAAATTATTAAAAATAAATTTATATATTAACATATTAAAATATTAATATGTTAAGATGTAAAAGTAGTGGAATGGTAACATATTAATATATTAAACTTGTTAGCATAACGAGATGCTAAACATATTTAGTACGAAATGTGAGCGAGTCAATTCATGCTCAGGGTATTCTATTGAAACTCCACTTATGATCAAGTTGAAAATCAACTTGATACTTAATATATGTATATATTGCGATAGTACATATGATTATAGACAACTAATGGTAAGATTTATGAAGTTTAGGATATAAAGGTGGTACTTTTGAAATGAACTTCAATCAACATAAAAAAGTATCTAAAAAATAAAAGCATTAATTTTATACATATCCTCTTCATATGAACAATATCAAAATTACCATTCTTAAATTTCAAATATCGTATATACCATTATTATTGATCAACATTTTAAAAATGTCACTAAAGACAAAAATACCTTCAAGTCCCAACATTCATATCATCTCCGAATCACCTCGCACAAACATTGGGGGTATTTTCATGATTTAATAGTATTTTTTAAACTTTGATTAATAGTGGTGGAGTATATGATATTTGACATGTAAGAATGACAATTTGATATTTTGTATATAAGGAGGATATATATATATATATATATATATATATATAAAGTTAGTTTAAAAATAAAATAAGTGAAGATTTATAAAGAAATATCCACTTAGCATGGTCGACAGTTTATTGTCCCAATGAAGAACATAACAATATGCATTATGTGTGGAGACTGTAAAAAAGAAGTCTTGCACGATAGAAGAAAGTTCACTTTCTTCCCTGAGAAAAAATTAGAAATATACATAGGGCTATAATAAATTAAGAGAAAAGCCATTCACAAAGTAGAGGTGAAGTTGTAAGGGAAGAGTAATATAGGTTCACATAACTCCCTGGTCCAGATGAGATGGGGAAGAATAAAACGCATGGACTTCATGTTAAAGGCATAGGAGCCACACTCTCTCCATTTAGTAACATCATGTGTATATGGACTAATGTGAGATGATTTGTAGTAAATTTTACGCCGAAGATCATATTTTGCCTTCTTCTCCTAATATATAGGACAACACAGAATAGAGAAGGGGAGAGCTGAAAGGAATCCAAGAGGGACAGGTGGCCCATAACTGACAAATACAAAATTAAGAATGACTTAGATGCATACTTTGGTGTGTGCAAGTATTGCAAACTCATTTTTTTGTTGATCCACATTGCTGGAAGGACCCCACACAACTTCGATGCGCCGACCACACATTGCCCGATGTGTGTCGCATGTGAGCCCATGTATTTCTACGAAATCTCGAGTGAAAAATAACCTATAAGGGTAAAATATAATTCATAAAAATAAAAATAATCCATAAACTTATAAGAGTGAAAAAATAATCTAAGTAGAATAGCGAAAAATAATCCATAAAAGTAAAAAATAGTCCATAAACTTGGACTATTTTTCACTCATATAAATTAATTTTCATTGATTTATAATATTCTTCACTTCCTCGAGTCTATGTGAGGAGTGTATTTGTAATATCCCGGACCTTTCGGATCCTTCTTCGTGGGTCCCGAATCTGGTTTTCGGAGCGTCCAGCTCTGTTGTGTCCGAAATTTCGTTTCGGACATCTTTCGTGTTCGGATCGGCGCGATCCGGAGTCGTTTCGGAGGCCCGGAGGCGTTCCGCGGCTTTTCCGCGTGTGTTTTCCGATTCCCGGTGTGTGTTTCGGCTTTTCCTTCGGACGCTCGCTGCGGGTTAACTGGGCCGTTCACCCGGGCACGAGTGGTACCGTTGCGATCGGTGCGTTCCGAGGATTCCAGAAATATATTTTTCTATTTTTCGGTATTTTTCCGAAAATTCGGATTTTCTATAAATCCTAATTCCTTTTTCTTTTTCTTTCCCTTTTCTCTTTCTTCTTCCTCCTCCTCTCTCTCGCGACCGTGAGCCCCCTCTCTCTCCCTCTCTCCCATTCGGACGTGGCGAGCCCCTCTCCGGCTACGGACGGCGGCGGGGCGACGGCGCGGACGCGTGGGCGACGGTGAGGCGATTTCGTGGGCGTGCGGCGAGCGTGGGAAGCGTGGGGAGTTCGTGAAGCTCCGAGCATTCTTCGTGATTCGTGATCGATCCGGCGGAGCATTCGCTCCATTGAGGTAGGGTGACGTTCCTTAGCCTCATGCCGTTCTTTTCCGTGATTTATAGGCCGCGGGGAGGCCGAGAGGGGATCATTTGAGCGTTTTTGGGTTTTTCCATAATTTGGGGAGAGCTCGCCCGATCTATGGATTCAATGCATGGATTCGTGTTTTGAGGGCCTAGAATCATGCTAGGGGTCCCCAGGGGTCTTCCCCTTTGTTTTCCCCCTCTCCTATGGAGGTATGGGGGCGTGGTTGGATTTTTTGGGCGTTCTTACCGTTTTCGGCCGCGGACTGAGAACGCGCTATACTCCAGTAGCGCGTTCCTGGAGGTCGCGCTGCCCCGACCGAGCGCGTTCATCGGAGAAGATGAACAGTTTGGCGGTTCGTGTCGCGCTATGGGGCCCTAGCGCGATCATCATTGTCGCGCTAGGAGGACCTAGCGCGATGGTCCCTGTCGCGCTAGGTATCCCTAGCGCGATGGTCCGTGTCGCGCTATGGGGCCATAGCGCGACAACCCTTGTTGCGCTAGGGGACCCTAGCGCGACATGCCCTGTCGCGCTAGGTGGCCCTAGCGCGATTTGGTTCGTTGTTGGGTGTTCCCCTTGGGCCGTGCGTGCGTCCCGGGCACCCCGTGGAGTTCCGTGACCGTGTCTTTGGTGTCCGGAAGTCCCGTTTGCCTCGGTTAGGCGTTTGACCGTGGGCAATGCGCCTGTTTCTTTTCCGACCATGGTTACCGTGCGACGGGGCTGGTGCGTGGGGTGATTCCCACACGTTGTCGGTTTCGGACGTTGTTTTCCGTTGACTCGAGAGTCTACTCCTTCAGTGACCCTCCACTAGTCGTAGCCCACTAGTACGAGGTGCTGGTCTCACCTGGGAGTGGTGTACGGGCACCCACCTTTCGAGACGGTTTGTGGACCGGTTACCGTAGGCCCCTCGTCGTAGCCAGAGTCCGGCTGCGGGGGAAAACCGGTCAGAGGGCCAGACCTAGGACGCGTGGTCTGTGTGTGCACACGTGGTTGGGGGCGGTTGGACCCACGTCGACGGGCGTGACCCCAGCTAGTCACTTGTTTGTGGTTACTTGTACGGTGTTTGCGCCTCGGGTAGGACCTACCACGTCAGGCGGTTCACCTGCGGTGCGGTATAAGACGTCAGGGGACGCTACCGGCTGTGCTTCTAGTGGGTGGTACTCCTGTCGAGTACGGAGTGTTAGACTGTCAGTCGTGTGTTTCCGACCTTCGGGTTTTGACGGTTCGATCGTTGAGTTTCGGTCTTCTCGTACCGTGGCACGTGTGTCGATTTGCGTGCCGTAGGGTCTAGTTCTGTAGAGTACAGGGCTTTCCTTTCCGAGGGACTTTCCTACCGCTAGAGTAGTGGTTTCTCGTTTTTCGAGGTAGGGTTCGAGTGATCCCTACTGAGTCTTGTTCTGAGACTCATTCCCTGCGTGTTTTCACCGTGTTTCAGGTGAGGCGCCACCTTCGGGGAGCGCGTCAGGAGCGCAGCGTGGTGCGGGTACCCAGAGGTAGTGCCAGAGGTCAGAGCCGGGGGATGTCCCGTGTAGCTGTACTTTTCTTTCTTGTCACTGTACTAGTCGTGGACTGCTGTTATTATTGTTCTTTATTGTGGACCATGTAAATTGTTAATTTATTTCCTGCTTAATATTTTAACTGTTTAATTTCTGCAATTATCTGTGATGCTTATGTAGTTTCCACACCATCCTTTTAACCCTTCCGAGTCTTCGGACTCGTGGGTGGCGGTGCGAGTCTCGGGTTATCGGGCCTTCCCGGTAATCGGATTCTCGGGTCGTTACAGTATTAGGCTGCGTACGAGATGACTTAGATAGCATGAGTGTAACGTATTGAAAGCGTGCGACACCTTTCCAATGATGTGGACCAATCAGAAGTAGATTTACAAGTTTATTACACGTCAAGATGTGCAATAAGTCATTTTCTACAACATTTAAATGGAAGATGAGAATTTGTACGCGGTCATTTGGTGTACAAAAAGATGCCATCATCATAAGATATTTTAAAAATATTTTTTAAATATTTAAATGAATATAAATTATTTAAAGTATTTTTATTTACATTTGAAATGTGTTAAAATGTTGAGTCTTAATCGGTTCCTAGTGTGACACTTTTTTTTATCGATTTTAATTTGTCAATCTAAAAATAATTGATTTAACAAGTGAAAATTTAAATTTAATAAGTTGAAACTTATATTTCACATTATATTGAGACACACCAAACAGCCTTTTGAAAGAAAAACTCTTGAGATGATGAAATGGACGGTAGACAAGGGCTCACACTAGATTTAACCAGCATGGCCAGAGAGAAGTTCTCGTAGAATCGAAGTGAAACAAAATCTTAGTCCAGTACGCATACATGTTTACACCCTGATTCGCCTTTCTCCCTCGGTCTGCACTTCAACAGTTATGTCCATTCTCTATTACCAGGTCTTCCTCCATCCACGGTGCCCTCCCTATATTTCTCAAAGAGCTTACATCTATGTTAATAGAGAATATTTTTAGACACTTGTTTTACTAGGTACTCTTTTTTTTTTTAAACGGGGAGGAAGAACACGGGATCGAACCAGGGATCTCCCTTGAAGAGGGAAGGTGGTGAGCCACCGTGACAAACTGTGAGCTCATATTTCTAGACATTTTTCTTGCCTCGCATGCATGTCTTCCTCCGTTTCCCTTCCTCCTTTTCTCATTTTCTCTTACTCGTCTGGCTTCCTTCCTCCATAAGGCCGTCCATGTTAGAATTTATGGTCCTTATGTTGATTCAAATTCCTCATTTATTGTTTAGTCCCGTATTGGAAGTTGGAAAGACTTCCTTTGATTTATGTATTGGAGAGCTCACCCTTGGGTCGAGACCCAAGGGGCATAGGATGTGGGCTCGAATAGTGTGTCGAATTAAGTGGTTTGATCGAATAAATAAATAAATAAATAAATAAATAAATAAATAAATAAATAAATAAATAAATAAATAAATAAATAAATAAATAAATAAATAAATAAATAAATAAATAAATAAATAAATAAATAAATAAATAAATAGTGTGTCGAATTAAGTGGTTTGATCGAATAGAAATAAATAAATAAATAAATAAATAAATAAATAAATAAATAAATAAATTTATTTATTTATTTATTTATTTATTTATTTGTTTATTTGTTTATTTGTTTATTTGTTTATTTGTTTATTTGTTTGTTTGTTTGTGCTGTGCTGTGCTGTGCTGTGCCGTTGTGGGCTTACCGTTAGGTCACACCTGTTGGGCTTTGGCCAGTTATGGGCCTACCGTTAGAATCGCAATGGTGAGATTCTAACTGCCCGATAAGGGGGCGTGTTTGAGAGACAGAAGACGACTTCTTCTTCTTCTCTTTGCGAAACTGCGAACTGTGCTTCTGAAATTTCTTTTTGCTCTGGGCATTCTACATCAACAAGTGATCGGATTAGGACTACTCTGGCCTTGCACCTGGAGCAGTCAGTGGGGAGTCATATCTCGGGGATGAAGCGTCAGTGAACCCTGTGCTAGAGGAGGGGGCGTCTTTCGTTTCAAAGACAGTGTCATCTACGACACGTTTCTCTCCTAAACAGGCGATTCTAAACTCGTTTCCCTTTCTGTTGTTATAGTAGATTACTGTGTTAATTGGTCTGTTCTTATCCTTCCGGACTAGCATATTCCCTTAATATTTTCCAACAATTTTGAAACGAAAGATTGATTGCTATGTCTGGATTGTCGGTGTCTAATATGGATGACCTAAGGCCTGAAAAATTTTCGGGTACTAACTTTAAGAGATGGCAACAGAAGATGAAATTCCTTCTGACCTCTCTTGGTCTGTTTTCTGTTATCAGCGAATCTAAAGATGTGCCATCCTCTTCTGATACAGACCACACTCATGATTCATCCACTCCTGCAAATAATGCATCTTCTGCTGTCGGTTCTATATCTGAAAAACCTGCATACACTCCTAATGAAAAAGATTATCTATGCCATGGTCGAATTCTTAGTAATTTGCATGATACACTATATGATATTTATTGTTCAATTCCTACTGCACGAGAATTATGGAAAGCATTAGAAGATAAGTATGGTAAAGAAGATGCTGGAATTGAACGTTTCATTGCTTCTAAGTTTCTGCATTTCACCATGTCTGATTCCGTATCTGTTATTTCACAAACTCATGAATTCCTTAACATTGTATGTGAAATGAAATCTAGAGGTCAAAACATGGATGAAAATTTAATTGTTTCATATCTGATTGATAAACTTCCACCTTCCTGGCATAATTTTGCTAGATCTCTTCAGCATAAACATTCTAAGATTTCATTAGATGAACTTCAGTATTCTATTCGGATTGAGGAAGAACAAAGAAAATTGATTGAGTCTAAAAACTCCTCCAATGTCAACCTGACTGAAAACAACAACAAAAATAAAAATTGCAATAATCCCAAGTTCCAGAATCCTAATCCTAAGTTCCATAATAAGAAGGCCAATTATCATTGGAATCAAAACTATAAGGCTAAAGGGAAAAATTTTAAGAATCAGTCTAATCAGAAATGTTGTTATGTGTGTGGTAGACCATGTCATTTTGCCAAGAATTGCTATGAGAGAAAAGATGGTGGCAGACCTCGTCCCAAGTTTCATCGCCATGATCATAACCAAACTCCTAATCGTCAAGTTAACATGATAACTTCTGGAGCTTCTACTTCTGAGCCTTCTGATGGGTTTGTAACATTATTCCCTGAAATAAATTTAATTAATTTTTCTAATGATTGGTGGATTGATACGGGGGCTAACACTCATGTTTGTTTTGATCGACATGCTTTTGCCACCTATCAGGCCACCAACAAGAGTGTAACTTTGGGGAACTCCAGTGCTGCTCGAGTTGTGGGGGAAGGACGAGTTGATTTGAAGTTAACTTCAGGAAAGGTCCTATCTCTCCAAGGAGTACAGCATGTGCCTGCAATTCGGAGGAACCTTATTAGTGGATTTTTATTAAATAAGAATAATTATAAGTTAGTTTTTGAATCTGGGAAAGTTGTAATCACTAAGTTTGGAAATTTTATTGGAAAGGGTTATGTAAGTGAAGGATTGTTTAAGTTGAATGTACTTTCTCCTTATGTGGTAAATAATATCAATATTTCTTCTGATTCCTCAACTTCTGTTGTTAATTCAGATTCTAGTGATTTACGGCATTCTAGACTATGTCATGTGAATTTTAAGACAATGAAAAGAATGATGGGTTTAAATCTAATTTCTAAAACGGATTTAAATAATAAAGTAAGATGTGAAACTTGTGTTGAAGCAAAACTTCCTAGACATCCCTTTAAATATGTTGAAAGGAGTAGTGATCTTCTAAATTTAATTCATACTGATGTATATGATTCAAATGGTGTATTAACTAGAAATAGCAAGAGATATTTTATAACCTTCATAGATGATCACTCTAGATTCTGCTATATATATCTTTTGAGATCTAAAGATGAAGCTTTAGAAAAATTTAAAATCTATAAGAACTTAGCAGAAAATCAAATAGGAAAAACCATCTAAAGGGTTAGGTCTGACAGAGGTGGAGAATATACTTCTAATGATTTTGCTCATTTTTGTGAAGATTGTGGTATCATACATGAAACAACTGCCCCTTATTCTGCTCAATCTAATGGTATAGCTGAAAGGAAAAATCGAACTTTATTAGATGCAGTAAATTCAATGTTAACATTTTCTGGTTTACCTAATAATATGTGGGGGGAAGCTTTGTTATCTGCATGCTATATTTTGAATATGATACCTCATAAGAATGTTGACTTCTCACCCTATGAATTATGGTGTAAGAGAAAACCCAACTTAAATAATCTTAAAGTTTGGGGCTGTTTTGCAAAAGTTAAAATTCCTGAAAATAAGAAGAGAAAAATAGGTCCTAAAACAGTAGATGCTATTTTTATTGGATATGCTGAAAATAGTGCTGCAAACAGGTTCCTTGTGATAAAATCTGACATTAGTGATATAAGTGTTAACACTATTATTGAAATAAGAGCATCTGATGCTGTTTATTATGAAAATATTTTTCCTATGAAAAATAATGTCACAAGAGATATTGAAGAAGGAACATCATCTTTTAATCACTCTCAACATGATACTCATATCATAGAACCTGAATCTGTTGTAGAAAGGCCTAAAAGAATAAGAAAAGAAAAGAACTTTGGTGATGATTTTTTAATCTATTTGGCTGAGGATGATCCTCAGACTTTTCATGATGCTATGAGTTCTGTTGATTCTAGTTTTTGGAAAGAAGCCATTAATAGTGAAATGGATTCAATTATGAATAATCATACATGGATTTTATGTGATTTACCTCCTGGGTGTAAACCAATTGGTTGCAAATGGATCTTTAAAAGGAAACTTAAACCTGATGGTTCCATTGATAAATTTAAGGCAAGATTAGTTACAAAAGGGTATACACAAAAGAAAGGCATGGATTATTTTGATACATACTCTCCTGTTTCTAGATTTGCCACCATACGTGTATTAATTGCCTTGGCTGCTATATATAGACTCGAGGTCCATCAAATGGACGTTAAAACTGCTTTCCTTAATGGAGATTTAGAAGAGGAGATCTATATGGATCAGCCAGAAGGTTTTGTGGTGTGTGGACATGAGAATAAAGTTTGCAAATTAATTAAATCCTTGTATGGTTTAAAACAAGCTCCTAATCAATGGAATGAAAAATTCAACAAAGTTATCTTAGAGAATGGCTTTGTCATAAATGATTCTGATAAATGTGTTTATAGTAAAATTGTTGGTTATTCTTGTGTGATATTATGTCTCTATGTTGATGATATTTTGATATTTGGAACCAACATGGAAATTATTAATGAAACTAAGTCATTTTTATCTTCTAAATTTGATATGAAAGATTTAGGTCTTGCTGATGTGATTTTAGGAATTAAACTCAATAGAACATCTAATGGAATCTCCTTGTCTCAATCTCATTATGTGCATAAAATTTTAGAAAGATTCAATTATTTGGATTGTACTCCTGTTTCTACACCTTTTACTCCTGGTACAAATTTGACAAAAAATTTAAGCAACCCTATTTCTCAAGAAAAATATGCACAAATCATAGGTAGTCTCATGTATTTAACAAACAGTTCTAGACCTGATTTAGCTTATTCTGTGGGGGTACTAAGTAGATTCACTAGTAACCCTAGTCAAGAACATTGGCATGCTTTAGAAAGAGTTTTTAAATATCTTAAAGGAACAAAGGATTTAGCATTAACATATTCTGGATTCCCTGCTGTCCTAGAAGGGTATTGTGATGCAAATTGGATAACAAATTGGATAACTAATTCTTCTGATACAATTTCTACAAGTGGTTATGTGTTTACCCTAGGTGGGGCAGCTGTGGCATGGAAATCTGTAAAACAAACTATTATTGCTAGATCTACTATGGAAGCTGAATTAATTGTATTAGATATTGCATGTTCTGAAGCTGAATGGCTTAAAAATCTTTTATCTGATATTCCTATTGTAAATAAACATTTACCTGCAATCTCGATGCATTGTGATAGTCGTTCTGTGATAGATAAAGTAAAACAAACGACAATTAATGAAAAGAGGAGACATCTTAGTATTAGATGGAATTCTGTGAGAGAGAAGATTTCACAAGGTGTAATCTCATTAGAATTTGTAAAATCATTGGATAATTTGGCAGATCCTTTTACAAAAGGTCTAGCGAGGAGGCTAGTATTTGAATCATCAAGGGGGATGGGATTGAAATCCCACAGTCAATTACCATAGCAGATACCCAACCTATGTGATTGGAGATCCCATGAAGTAGGTTCAATGTGGAATACGAGCTATTGGGTAATTGGAGAGCACTACTTACTTTGTAAACCTATCCCTGTGAATGATGATCAGTGCTCTACTGTAACGGCACCAGGATGAGCTATGCTCTTAATGGGATCAAAGCTTTATAAGACAGGGTATGGACCGTGGCAGGTACCCTTGGAGACCCACCTACGTGAGTGTGATCGTGGGGCCGCGATCTATGGGAATTGGGTATTCTCTTGAGCACTCATGAGACGAGATATCAGTGCATGGCCTATAGCACTACCATATAAAGAATCTGATCACTGATGTGCTATGTTGTGAATTAAGTAACAGTCTGAGTAAAAGGGCTTAGTTCAAGGCCTAGTCCACTACAGTTTCTTTCAGATGATGACTTAATTTCACTAAGTGAAGGTTCAAGTCCGGAAGACACCTTCACCCATGACATAGTAGTTTTTGCCCAGAACTTTATTTTATTGTGTTTATATCGTTGATTTTGGAATTTGAATCAAGTGGGGGAATGTTAGAATTTATGGTCCTTATGTTGATTCAAATTCCTCATTTATTGTTTAGTCCCGTATTGGAAGTTGGAAAGACTTCCTTTGATTTATGTATTGGAGAGCTCACCCTTGGGTCGAGACCCAAGGGGCATAGGATGTGGGCTCGAATAGTGTGTCGAATTAAGTGGTTTGATCGAATAGAAATAAATAAATAAATATATTATTTATTTATTTATTTATTTATTTGTGCCGAGCCGAGCCGAGCCGCGTCGTGTCGCGCCGTGTCGCGCCGCGCTGTGCTGTGCCGGCCGGTTACCGAGTTTTGAATTTGATTTTGGCTTACCGTTGGGTCACACCTGTTGGGCTTTGGCCAGTTATGGGCCTACCGTTAGAATCGCAACGGTTGAGATTCTAACTGCCCGAGACTTCTATAAGGGGGCGTGTTTGAGAGACAGAAGACGACTTCTTCTTCTTCTCTTTGCGAAACTGCGAACTGTGCTTCTGAAATTTCTTTTTGCTCTGGGCATTCTACATCAACAAGTGATCGGATTAGGACTACTCTGGCCTTGCACCTGGAGCAGTCAGTGGGGAGTCATATCTCGGGGACGAAGCGCCAGTGAACCCTGCGCTAGAGGAGGGGGCGTCTTTCGTTTCAAAGACAGTGTCATCTACGACACATTTCTCTCCTAAACAGGCGATTCTAAACTCGTTTCCCTTTCTGTTGTTATAGTAGATTACTGTGTTAATTGGTCTGTTCTTATCCTTCCGGACTAGCATATTCCCTTAATATTTTCCAACAGTCCATTCCCAATCTCTCTCTTCCAGACAGTCTTCAATCAAGGGTAAATTTTCTTGTAAACGTACCTCCCAACTTGATCAAAATTAGTCTACTTACCATCCAAGTTAAGTAGCTTGATGAAATTTGACTACCGACCATCCAAGTTAAGGTGACACATTTTCTTGTACTTTTGTGAGTTAACAGCTAGGGGTGGTAGGCATCAGCAGTATGCAACCACTTTCAAAGAAAGGTGGCTAGGGGGAGTGACGTATTTCTACCCTAGTGCCAATGAGAGTGTTTTTCTTTATGGTTTTGAGGCTAGCAAGTGCGATGCAATGGTTTCTTGTGATAGTATCGCATGTACCATACTAACTTGGCATTTAGACGTGTTGTGACTTGTGTAGTACCTAGAGTGAATCTCAACCAATTGTATACTTTTTTGCTTTCAGCACGATCAACTTAGGGGAGAGGTTGGGATGTCCAATCCTTATGCTTTGACATGATCAATGGGGACCGTGGCTTGGCTAAATCGTGTGTGTGTGTGAGAGAGAGAGAGAGAGGACCGTGGCTTGGCTAAATCGTGTGTGTGTGTGTGTGTGTGAGAGAGAGAGAGAGAGAGAGAGAGAGAGAGTTATGACTCAATCAATTGCTACACTCTGATAGGCATATAGATAGTTTAGACGTACGGTTATAGTTGGGTGGCAAGTTGCAAATGGGCACATCTAATTACAATACTAGCAAGAGTGTTTTCTATTAGACACTGTCTAAGGAGAGAGTACGCAGTGTAGGGTGACTGACTTGAAGGTCCTTAGCCGAGCTTTCAACGACGAGTTTAGTTGACTTACGTACAATAAGTTTTTACGACGTGTGTGTGTCTCTCTTGTAGTCTATTCACATTTTACGAGATGTGGTTACATAATGTTGAATCGCTTAATGTGCATGTTCTACGATAGTTGATGGGGTGATGGTTTTTTTTGTTTGTGGCATAGAGACCGTTGGCTATTCAATTTACACACATTAGTATCTTGTTAGGTTGTATCTTTAATTATGTACATGTTGTTATGATTGTGCTTCTTACTTTTGGATGCGTTCAGCTAAGATTGGAGGATTCAAACTCATCATGACTTGTGAGGTTCGCCCCTATAATTTTTAATTTTTAAGTGTAAGTGTCTACGGTGGTGTTAGAGTGAGAGTCGTAGGATGTTTTGCGGTTCATGCCAATAACGAGGTCATAAGGTATGTCCCATGGTCAACTGTACATTTCTTTTTTATATTTTTAATTTTCGGTAGTGTGTTGGACTAGATATTTTTTTTATGTACGATCAGCTACTTCATAGGTTAAAATCATTTTGTGTTAAATGAAGAAGAACAAATAATATTAATTCAATTTAAGTTGACGAAATGTAACATTTCTCACCCCTAGGTCTGACCTAACAAGTCTAAAACTCTATTTATTTTGAACCTGAATTGGACTTAATTTGGATTAGAAGAACAATTGGATGGCAAATTGTTAAAGAGCTGAGAAAACATTATTCACACCGCTGATGTGAACAAAGAACTCAAAAAATCTCCACAGTTTTGGAAGACCGGGTCAAGTGAAACTAGCGTAATCGTGTTCTAAATGTAATTATCCCTTATTGTTAACCTTGACGTACGAACAAATCCCCCATTTCATCTCTTTTTTTTTGTTTTTTAACCGACGAAAAACGAATTTAGATAAGTGAAACTTCAATATTTTACATAAATTCAAACAAAATGAAATCCAAAAAAATTCAACATTTTACATCAATCCAAACGCCTCCTCTCTCCACACTGCACACTTTATTAACCTCTCCGCACGGATCAGACCTCCCTCACAAGTTTCTCCTTCACTTGCTCCCTGGCTAATAA
Organism: Amorphophallus konjac; assembly: GCA_022559845.1. Classification (NCBI taxonomy): domain Eukaryota; kingdom Viridiplantae; phylum Streptophyta; class Magnoliopsida; order Alismatales; family Araceae; genus Amorphophallus; species Amorphophallus konjac. The sequence goes on along the minus strand of CM040128.1, from coordinate 60,533,922 downwards.
CATGATTAAGAATTCTAACAACAAGAGAACGAGACACCAACAAGATACTTACCCTCGGCCTCCGTCCCCTCGGGGTAGTCAGCTTCCGGCGCCGGCGGCACCCATCAGAGCCTTCCTCAGCCCCTCGCTCACGTCCTCCTTGGCTGCAGCACTGCCGGCCTCGCTCGCCGTTCGCCCAACGCTGCGGCCGCCATTCTTCTCTAAAGTGGAAGATTTGGCTTGGTTTCTGCCGCTATTCTTCTCAAAAGTGGCGCCCTTGCCGGCGGCATCCCGACCGGGGGTCACGAAGCCTGCCCGCAGCTCCTCCACCGCCTTCCTCAGCATGCCGTGCTCCGCCTGCAGGGCCGCCAGCTGCCTCTGCACGGCGAGGCACGCCTCGGCCGCGCCGGCGGGCTTCTTCTGTTTCGGTGCCACCTCCCCCGGGAGGTGCTCGATGGAGACCTTGCTCATCACCAGAAGGGGGAGCTTGGGAAGGGAGATCCCACCGATCAGGTCGGTGTGCCCCGGCTGCTGCTCCATGAAACCCGATCGGAGCTCGGGCGGTATCCTCACCCCCCACCGGAACCTCACCGCCGCGTGCTTCCCCAGCGGCAGGGAGCTCCTGGCAGTGATCTCCGCCCCGGAGAGCAGCCCGCCGATCCCGCCGGGGGCGGCGGCGGGGACGACCGTGGAGATCCCGTTCGGCCTCTTCCCTGTAAAGATGCCATTCTCCGCGCGGAACCCCACGCCCGCGACCGAACCCTCGCCGTTGGCGCCGGGGTCGACGACGACGGTCTCGACCAGTGTGAACGGTGCCGGCGACCCGGCCCCCGAAGAAGTGGACTTCCTAATACAGAAGTCCCCGAACCGGGGCTTGATCTGGATGGTGAACCTGGGGCCGCCGTGCCCGACGAGGCTGAACTCGGCGGTCATCGTCATTCCGCCGTCAGGCGACCCGAGGGTGCCGGAGCCGGTCTTGACGGAGAGGGCGAAAGGGTTCCATGCGTCGTTGGGGCGGTAGGAGACGCGGACGGAGGGTCCGGACTGGAAGGCGGTGGCGAGGTCGAGGCGGAGCTCCCGGGCGTCCCCGGCGGATACGCCGGAGAGGAATGGGAGGCCGAGGATGCTGACGGGGATCTTCGCCCGGAGGAGGAGCTTCTGCTCGTCCCTCAGCTTTAGAGACGCCTTCATCGTCCCCAGATCCCGATGTGGCGGTCCCGATCGAGTCTCCCCCCGTAGAAACCCTGGACTGGCTGGGCAGGAACCGAGCTGGCTAGGGTTAGGGTTTCCCCGGGAAAACAATCTCTTCCTGATGGGCTTCCTTAAAAGCGGCGGAGATGGAGATCGCTGGCCGTCGCGGAGGCGATGGCGTGGAATCCGCGATGGGGTGCGGGAGGAACCGCCGGGAATCTGGAAGACATGCGCGGAATCGAGTGGCGAGATTCCGATGTTTTTTTTTTCCTTTTATACTTTTTTGTTTGGCTCGGCGGGGGAGTTCGATTTTTGGGATCGCCGTGGAGGCGCCAAATTCCCGGATGATCCGGACGGAGGAAAGTTTTAGGTGCTATTACCCTACCACTTTAAGAAAATAACAACTCGGCCATGCCCGGGGCGGTTTCTTCCTTGTGGCCACGTGGCGGGATCCTAGCCTTGAACCTTTTGCATTCCAAAGGGTTCAAGAAATCAGACGGTTGTCGGGGATTCTTCCGGCGCAAGGTAAAGCGCTGACGTCAACAGTGGCCCCCGGAGTCGCGTGGTGCTCCCCAATCCATCGTGGCGCGTTTTTTGGTGAGCTGCAGTGCGCCAGATTCGTGCAACTTGGAAAGTATAGTTGGGGTTGGGGCGTGGGTGGGCCGTCCCGAGAGCCACCGGAAGAGGAAGGGCTTCGGCGTTTTGTAGCGGCCGTTGCTCTCGATTTCTTTCTTCTTCTTCCTTCTCTCTCTCTCTCTCTCTGTCAACTCCACTCGGAGCAGCGCGGGAAATAGAAATCCGCACCCTTCAAAAAAAAATTGCCAGTCGCTTCTTCTCCTCCCGCGCCGCCGGGCCCGAGCCCCACCCTCCGTATAAAAACCTTCTCCTTTCGAAACAATTTCGCGGAATTCCCTCTCCCTTCGAGCCCTCGGAGAACCCTTTTCGTCTCCTGGTCGGATTGGCATCTCACCATGGCCACCACCGTTCCCGAGTCGTAGAACTGGTCGGAGTAGGAGAACCCCTCTGATACGCCGCCCCTCCCACCCACCCTCATAGCGACGGCCCTGGGGTTAGGGTTAGGGTTCTCTTCTCTCGGTTTGGTTGCTTTCTTGGTGGGTAGGCGCCATGGTGAGGCCCGTGAAGAGGGAGCCCGGGGCGAGTGCGGCGGAGGGGCCTCGCGGTGAGGAAGGGCCCGAGGCCGGCAGCCAACGAGGCGGCGATGCCAGAGAGGAGGTCATGGGAAGGCGGGTTCTTCGGTCCCGATATCTGGCGGTGAAAAGTCTGATCGTTGGTGCGTTTTTCTTTTTCTTTTTTTTTTTGCCCGGGGTGGGGTAACGATTTCTTCTTTGTTTCTTGCTAAAGATTGTAGCTTTGTGTTCGCGGAGAGCTGGACGGGGGGTTGCCTTCTTTGGGCTGCTGTAATTTCCTCCGTTGGTTATGGTTAGTTCCTTTGTGTTCGCAGATGAAAGGGAGGACATCTCGAGAGCGGATTCTGATAGGTTTATATCGATCATCAGCCAAGTAGAGACACTTCATCAGCAGGGTAAGCTCTGGAAATCCTCTTTCCCTCGTTTCCTTTCTCCTTTGTTTTGCTTAGGTGTATCTGAGTATTGGGATCTTTGATGTCTTCTTGGTTGCAGTGCAAAAGCCAAGGGAACAGGTGGCCGATGCCGAGGCCTTGCTAGACATTGCCAACACCTTGGTGACATCTGTTAGGTCTCAGAGTAATGATGGATTAACCCCATCAGATTTCATAACTGCAGTGCTCCAGAAGTTTGGTCAACAAGAAGGGACAAGTGCTGAGGGTGCTTCCAACCATGTTCGATGGAGGGATGTTGGTCTAGCTGTTTCCCATGTCTTCAGGAGGGTCCCCGGATGTTGCACAATGTATGTAGTCTACAATATCCAATGCCAGGGTTGTGTTCCTCTATGTTCTGTCGTGTCATGGACAATGCTGTGAATAATTTTCCCAAGTTCCTTACCTCTTTGAGAATTTGCCATGCCAGGTTGGGTCCCATGGATACCGAGCTGAAGCAGCGTAAAACTGTGGTGCACAGAAAACGAACCAGGCCAACTGAGAGTGCCCGCCCAGAAGAGGTGATTTTTTTTCTTGTTCTTGACAAAAGTGTGCCTGTGATTTCTTATTTTCTTGACAGTGCAGTTGGTCCTGGTTGGACTGCTTATTGTAGTTTGTTCAATTCATTGTTCAGCTGATGCTTATTCATCTTTCAAAAAAAGAGCTAATTTTACCCTACTTCTCTGGATGCAGCTTCAAAACACTGACAAAGAAGAGAGAACAGACACTGACAAGAATATGTCCACAATGTTTGACATTCTAAGGAGGAACAGGAGAGTGAGACTTGACAATTTGGTCTTGAACCGAGTCTCTTTTGCACAGACTATAGAGAACATATTTGCTTTGTCATTTTTGGTTAAGGATGGGCGGGCAGAGATAACAATAGATGATAAAGGGCATCATCTAGTTTGTGAGCACTTTCTTTTGTTGAGAATGTTTTTTTTTTTGACAGTCTTCACTAATCATGCCACTTGAAGCTGACTCATGTAACATTTTTGTTGTCAGCACCAAGAAATGCTCCAGCAGCATCTGCAGTGGCTTCTGGGGAAGTCTCCTACCACCACTTTGTTTTCAGATTTGATTTCAAAGACTGGAAGGTATACATTTGAAGCAAGCACACTTGATACAGCGATTTTTTTTCTTACTTTTTTGTATTAGCTTCTTTTGTGAACATAAATGATATACAAAATTGCATCCAGATTCCAAACTACCATTTCTGACACAGAATTTAATGCTGGATAATAAAAATGTGCATCATGGGTGCTTTTACTTTTGTGCTAAATAGTGCTAGGAAACATTGTTATTGAACTGTTTTGGACACCCAATTTACTTCTTTGTGGATCTATTCTTTCTGCAATGATCTCAAAGTTGGCCTACTTGTCTGCTGCTAGACTATATTTTTTGTTGTCTTGACTTGATGCGTTGTATCTGTAGCTGATGTTGAATGTTGTTGGGACTGGAGAGGAGCTTATGCCTCACAGAAGTGGCCCTAGCACATGCGGATCATCTGAGGTAGAACCTCACTGTGAAGATTCTGAGTCAGCACCACCTACAACTCCAATTAGGAAGCTAACCAGAAATCGTGGATTGGTCATTCAAGAACAGTCAGTAATGGAAGAGTCACCTGAGCATGATGCTTCTGGGAACAAAGAGCTCTCAAGAAAGAAGGGCAAACGCCTCTTTCGTCGGTAAAAATGGCAAGAAAATCTTTTAAATGGAATGGCTATTCTTTTTATGTTGTATTATGTTACTGAGTATATGGAGGTGCCTCTTCCTTTAGTTAGGTTTTTTGGAGCACTTGACAACCATACTTGCAACATGTTGTGTGGGTATTAACCTTCCATTTCTGTGGCTGCCTTCACATTTTCTAGATTTTTATATTGACTTAATTTATATTCCAGGAGGGTTAGTCCCTGCTATATGTATCTATTTCAGAGATCTCAACATAACCTTCCGTGTACTTGGTTTATGCAATGACCATTATGTTGAGAGCATTCACTGCACCTGGCTAAGGTGGGGTTGTGTCTTTGGTGTCTGATATTTGAATTTATCCGAGTTCACATGGCTATCCTTCATATAATTGTTTATGCCACAAGCAATATTGAGTATTCACTGCAATAGGCTATAGGCCTGAAGCAGGTTGAGAGAACATTTTAAGATATTCAGAGTCCTGGGACAGCACCCCAACCTGTGGACTTTATGAAATGATGCTTCTTAGTCTCTGTTTTTCACTTCAAAGTGTATTTGATAATCTTAGATTGATTTGTTTTGGACATGACGTTTGTTTCTCAATTATTAACTAATCTGTGTTGGGTAGTCTTATTACGATATGTTTTAAATTTTGAAGTATCTTGCAGATGTTTATGCTGCTTTAAAAGCTGAAAGTGTGAATTGGCATGCCAAAGGAATGTTTTAAATGTATCATAATAAGAATAGGTTTTCCATTAGGCTGAAAAATTCTCAAATCCTTTGCACAGAGAAATTTTCGGTTTTACAATTTGACAGAATGCTCGCACATCCCCGCTATGCAGAAGGGATCCTGGAATCACTACAAATTATGGTTTGAGTCTTGGAAACCCATCCATCAGGTTGCAGTTAACAACTTTTCAATTCCAATTAGGTGACGTTTGATTTGAAGTCAAACATTATGAAATATTGATTTTGAGATTTTTGAATTTTGAGATCATTGAATGTAAATCCTTTGGTTTCAAACTGATTTTAGCTTCTGGTTTTGGTTCAGCAGTTTTGGGCTGAAATAGAAATCAGATAAAAAGCTTGTCACATCTATCAGGCAATCGTTAAACAGTCTGTGGCGCTACAAACATAAAGAAAGCATGTTATGACGTTTTACAATGTTTTATTGCATTTTATAGTAGCGCAAGCGACTACCAAAAGTTGCTTGGTGATAAGTTGGTTATTCCTGACAGCTTATGTGTGAATCAGATCCAAATTGTAATTCGGAAGCTTCATCTGCCGAATATTTCCGGAAACAATGATTTGTCATCGTGTGAATGAACTTCACGGGAAGAAATTTCCTTCTCATCTCGACCTTTTAGAGTCGCAGTGCGATGGGAATTGAGATCTTCTAAGCTTTCGTTAGTTTCTCAATGCTCTTTCAAAAGAAAAAAAAATGCACATTAGGATTTTGTTAGATCAGAAAAGATCGTGGGAAGTTCTAATCGGAGGAAAGAATAATCCTAATGGGCACACTAACTGTTAACATGCAACTTCTCTCGATAAGATTATGGTGAACCTTGTTGGCAGGGTCAGCAGCTTCCTATCAAGATTGGTTTATTTTCTGAGTGTAGCTTTTATTTTTTTCTGAAACATTTTTGCATCTTCCCTACCCTCCTCCGGTCATGTTGACTTATTGCACAAGGCATGTTTGGCACAATTGAAAATTACTGTTGGTTTCCACATCCAACAAAAAAAAATGTTTTGAAAGTGGGTAGTTGCACTGTTGTATTAAAATAAAAAGGAGGATATATAAGAATAGTCATAGCACTCCCAAAGTATCCCTGTACCAAAGACACCAGAGTGGTGTGCAACACATTAAATTTCTAGCAAAACAAAAAGAGGTTAGTTAAATGGAATTCACATTATAAAATAATTTTGCTTATCCTCTCACTCTATCATAAATGAAAGATATAAGGGAGCTCTTTCTTTTAGTTTTTCTCTTAAAGATTTTATTGTTCCTCGTCTAACAAACAAAGATTACAGAGTGGTGTGCATGATTAACTATCGCACAATACAATCTCCTTTGATGGGCTATGTCTTGCCCTATGTCATAATGAAATGGTGCACTTTTCGCTATCGGCCAAGGACACAACAAGCTCTTTTAGTTTGCCCCTCCTACACCACTCGAGCATAGGTATAACTCGCAAATAGATGGTCCAATGTTTCATCCTTTTGTTCACATTGATAGTGGGTTGGTTGGATCCCTAGAGAATGTGGAGCAACCTATTGCGATTAGGCAATCTCTCGTGAGATCCTCTAAGTGAGGACTTTCATCTTCAACGGCTTCGTAGCCTCTTGAAAGTTGGTATAAGTGATTTTAGGTACTTAAATAAATCAAACTCCTTCAAGAACCTCGTTAATTTTAAACTTTATGGAGTTTGGACAAAAAAGGCCTCGTACGTGGCTTTCGAAGTCTAATGAGAAGTTTGTGAACATTTTTGTCGGTCTTTTTTATCTGGGAATATATCTCGAGGAAACGATTTTAGACCTATTTGCAGCAAGCCTTCCTAATTTTTAAAGATGTCTCACTCCTTGTTAAGCTCCGTGAAGAAACAAAAAATCCAACTGGATTTTCATTTTGACTTTTTAGAGAATGTTTCCAGATGGTCCAGGATGATAGAATTTGAACTCTATTGAAATAGAGCTGTAAATATTTGGACAATTGAGCCACATGATTTAGGTTTTTTTTTTTTTTGAGGTGGGGTGATGGAGGAAGTTGCTCCAGATGTTGTTGACAATGCTGTGGTTATCTTCGCGAGGTCACAAATCTGGGATGGGAAGGTGGCTACTGGCTGCTGTGGAGGCAAGGTCACCGAAGAGAGCGAGTAGGTGGAAGGATAAAATTTAAGGGAAAAGTTACTTTGAAAATATGAAAATAATTGTACTTAATATTTTGAGGATGAGAAGGGGAAAAGTCACCGGACCTAATAAGAATCGGCCCACTGTTCACCGCGTCGCCTGCCAAGGCCCAACAAAATCTGGCCCAAGATCTAAGCCCTTTCTCCCCGAACATCCTTGCCCAGTCTCACGTGACGTGCATTCACGTGGCCATTACCGCAATAATGGCTGGAGTAATCCTAGAGATTAGTGGGCGACAGGTTATTACCCATGTCCCTATGTTACCTGCAAGGCGAGCAGACGGGTAACTGATAACTTCACGAGCGGCAATCATAACTCCACTATCACGACCCCATAAAGTCGGGAAACAGAACGCCCTCCAGTGGAGGACTATAAGGACCCTGGCAAGACAGCCAGGGAGGTATGTAGCGAACACTCCGAACACTTCTAACACTTCTAATCCACTGAGGCGTCCGAGCACTCTCCACTTTCTTCCACTCATCTTCTCTCTCCCTATCTGAGCACTCCGTCTCTACGTCAGAGCACTCTTCCCCTTCTCCAAGTATATAACTGATTTAAGCATCAGAAAGTTATTCTCTGAGATATCTCATAGGGCTCTTTCTGACGTGATTTCTTTGTTGCAGGTTTTCTCTTTGGGTGATGTTCTCCTTTTCCCATCTAACAAATCTTAGAGGTATAACTCGTGGTTCGAGATGTCATATTTCAACCTCTACACTTTTTGGCTCCTTTTGTGAGAAGTAGGGCTGCCAATGGGCCATGCTCGGACCGGGCATAGGTCAGCCCGACCTGGGCCAGACTCATCAATATTAAACCCCGAGCTCAACCTGAGCCTGAGCTATGTCGGGTTGGGTTGGGCTGAGAACGACACTTTTACAAGAATGTAAAGTCCGACTAAGGCTCAACCCGAAAACTTAAATACAAATAAAAATTATGACTCATAATACATTTAATAATATAAAATTTATAATCTTACTAAATTAATTAGAGTTATTGATGTTAATTACTTAATTTATTTTAAAAGAGAGTTTTTAATTTTCTAATTAAGTAAAATGACATGATTTTAACTAAGTAATTTTAAAATTTTGAAGGGAGAAAACAAAAAGAGAATGGGCTAGGCCGACTTGTGGGTTGAACTCAAAGTCCGAGCCTGGCCTGTGGGCCTAGTCAGGCTGGGCTTTTAGGCCCGACAAAAAGCCCACAGGCTAAAAAGGGCCTTGCAGCCTGACCCGAAATCGGGCCAGGCCAGCGGGCGTGTCAGGCCATCCCGGCCCATTAACAACCCTAGTGGGAAGCGACAAGAAAGTCGTGGCACCTAGAGGGAACTACTACAACATGAGTAACCGTCGGGTACTGGGTCGTGGCAGTTGTCCCATAATGGCTCAGCAAGCGAGCGCCATTCTCTGGGAAACCACCCGCAACCCCCGGTCAATCCTACTACGGAGGAGCTAGCTGCCATGCGTCAACAGCTCCAGATGTTGACAGATGCCTATCAGGGTCTCCTGAATAGGCAGGCAAAGCAAGACCACGTTGCGGTTGTGGCTGTCGCTCCACCTTGTGTCAAGGGCCAGTCGGTGGTTGGCTCTTGCCATGACCGAGAGTTTTCGATGGCCTCTGCTACCTACACACCACGCCCATGGAATCTCATCACCTCCCAGAGAGCCCACTCCATTCCAACCCAAGAATGGTGAGGCGTCAACGACGTTATGATGAGGTCGAATGTGAGCTCGAGGTGAAGGTCTGCTACCTGGACGACATCATCCAAGCTGTCAGGACGAAGGGGCTTGTCGACGACGACATCGATTTCCAACCCCCTTTCTCCTAAAAAAATCTTTGAGGAGCCTATCCCTCCAAAGTTGCAACGGTTGGCATTTACTCGATATGACATCACCACCGATACTCCCGACCACCTTCACAACTTCGAGTCTAACCTGGTCTTCCACAGGGCCTTGGACACTGTGAAGTGTTTGGCCTTCACCACCACCCTCTAGGAGAATACTCGATCATGGTTTGAGTCTCTCCCAGCAAGGTCAATCACCTCCTTCCAACAGATGAAGAGGATGTTTAAAGAAAATTTCCTCGGAAGCAAGGAGGTGAGGTCTGCAGTCACCCTGCTCGCCATTTGGCAGGTCCACGAGGAGCCCTTATGGGACTTCGTGGCCCGCTTCTGCAAGTAGGTTGTGGCGACCCAGACTCCGGATACCGGGTAAACCCGATACCACTTGGAACCTGCGAGGCCTCCCAAGAGCGGAAAAGCTCCGAAGGGATAGAAAGGTATGTGATAGTACATTGAACTTCCAGGTGGTATCGGGTTTACCCGGTATCCGGAGTCTGGGTCGCCACAGGTGGTATCAGAGCGAGAGTTTAGAGTTGTTCGGAATTTTTCTGAGCTAGCTGAGCTTTTGTTTGTGAAGTACATGGGAATTTGAGATATTGCAGTGTTTAGAGTCCTTAAGGTCCAGTATAGTCGGCAGCTGGCTTTGGTTTTGCGATTGTTTATCTCGTTTGTTTCGTGTGTGGTCTTGTGTGTGCTGTGTTGGCACTATGCGAGATGGTTTTGCTCTCGTCAGGATGTGACGGAGTGTTTTTCTTTTGTCATGATGTTTGTCTCGGTTATGCTGTACTTGGCAGAGTTCGCCGGCAGGCTTGAATCTGTGGTGCGATGTTCAAGATTTTTCTGTGGTTTGTTCAGGTGGCTGGTGACTTTATCGTTGGTGATGGCCATGCACATTTTTATGTTGTATTGGTCATCCCAACTTGAGTTTGTTTAGCCCATGAGGTGTTAAACTAGTCGATTGGATGCCTTGATTGAGAGAATAGTCGGGCGAACCTAGGATTTTTCCTTCCTGGTGAGCTATTGTTAGTCGAGCTTGATTCTTCTCATCCTATTTGGTGGCGTCTTTTCGAGGTAAGCTTTGGGGAATGTTGTCTTAGTGAAGCCTTTGTCCGGTGTCTGCTTAAGTGTGGACTGTGTTAGTTCTCAACCTGATGTTCTCTTGTTCGGTGGTTGCTTGGCTTTGGACCCAGTGTTTGTGTTGGGGGCCGTTGTGCACCGTGTCCGATGTTCCGTGTTTGGCGGCTGTTGTGCTGTGAAGGTTCAGTAATTGTTTCAGGACGTGAGAATAAGTTGAGACAGGTGTTCTTTGTGCTTTGTGTTGAAGCTGGTGCTCTTCCTAGTTTGCACTTTGGCGACTTGTGATCGGTTGTTAGCAGGATCGGTACTCGAGGCGTGGTATATTACAGTTTTGTGAATTGTGATGGCGCCGAGTGTGTGCTGAGATGCGGATGTCGAGTTATTTGTGATGCATGTGTGCGTTGTGTGAGTGCGCAATAGAAGCGTGTGGGCTTATAACCCATAGGTCGAGGATCATTGGTTGGAAGATTTTGGCCGGCCGAGAGGTTTGTTTCCTCGGTGTGATTGTTGTCTTGGCTATGTGTGCCTTGATGCTGTTGGTTGCCGTGCCATTTCTTGAGGCTTTGTGATGGTTGGCACCTGCATGCATGAGGATTGGGGAAATATGTCGGCATATCTGCTGGTCGAGTACCCTTTCTTCTTTTATATTTTTCTTGGGAGTTGTGCTCTCGGGATGGATCGTGGTCCTTGAGATGCGTTCTCCGAGATTGTTGTTGTGGGTCCTTGTTGGTGAGCTGTTCGCAGTGTGGCTTGTATGTGTTAGCCGTGTGTTCAGCTGTAATTGTGCCTTGATATGACCCAGCTTGCAGTTGTGTCCCGTGGTTCTGTGTTGAGAACGGAGCTGGGATTCTGCAGGTGTTGTTGTTGTTGTTGTTGTTGTTGGTTGTGGTTGTGTTCAGCTTGGGAGGAGTTCCTTGTGAGTCTGATTTGGCATTTGTGTGGACCGAGGTCTTGTCGGTTGGTTTTACTGCACTCTTCTACTGTGATAGAGTTGGCATGCGACTCGAATCAGATGTAGTGTCTTTGTGAGGACTGACTTGATTGTGCTCATGGTCTAGTACTATCATTGGCGTTTGGTGTGCCAGTTTCGTTGTTATTCTTGGCGCGGAAGCCGATGATTTGGAGCAGTTAGCTTAGAGGACTATGTTTCCTTATTTAAGCTGATGCTTGTTGTGTCTGCCGAGTGTTGTTGTATCGGTAGCTGCTTCGTGGCATGGGTCGTGTCTCCTTTCCCTGTGAGACGTAAGCGATGTTGCCTTGTTTCAGATGTGTTGGACTTGTGTTCACTTGTGTGCCATGCTCGTTCTGTGGATCGATGTTTCTTGAGATCTGGAGCGTGTGCCTGTGATTGTGGTCTGGCAGTATCCCTCTGAATTGTGTTATTCGAGAATTGTGTTATCGTGCTTTGTGTTTGAGGTTTGGCTGATGCTTGGAGAGCATGGCCAGTGTTTTGGGTTTGTTCTTCCCTTGTTCACTTGTTAGCTCCTTGAATTTTGAGGATGAAATTCTTTTAAGGGGGGAGGACTGTAATATCTTAGATTCTTTGGATCGGAATCGGAGAGCTATCAGATCACTTTCGTGGGTCCTGATACGTGTTTTACGATCCACGTGGGTTTTTCCCTTGTATAACGTGCGGAACCCTGTGGAGAGTTGACCGTTGAGTTTTGCTACTCAAGGACGCTATAGATGCGTTGTGCTCGTTCCGAGGATCGCGAAGACTATTTTTCTGTATTTTTATAAATTTACATAATTTTGCGCCGAAAATCAATTTTTACATAAATTACATAATTACATATTTTCTTTTCCTTTTATTCCCTCCTCTCTCTTCCCTCACGTCTCTCACTTCTCTCCCTCCGTTCTCTCTCCTCTCTTCTCCTCTCAGCGCGGGGTGCGCGGCCGTGGCGAGGTGGGTGAGGTGGTGACGCTGTGGATATCGTGGAGCGTGCTGGCGTGAAGATTGGAGCGTGGTGTTGGCGTGATCCCGTTCGGTGGATTCAAAGCCGACGTGTGATTCATGTGATGGTTTCGGCGTATTGTGGCCGTTTCGGCGCGTGAGATCTTCGGTGGAGGTAGGGAGACAGATGCCCTACTCTTTTCCAGTGTTCTCTCGCGATTTGGAGCCGAACGGTGTGAGTTTGAGCAAGTTTTGCTTCGGTTGGGCGAAAAGCATGTTCAGGGGGTGTGAGCCGTGTTCGCCGTTTCAGGCGATGGTTTTCATTTCAATTGGTTTCATTTGAATCCCCGGCATGTTGGGTTTCATTTCTCGCCAGTTTTACGAAATTTGATTGAGAATTGGAGCCGGTATGAGCCCGGTTGTCCACGTGAGTCATTTTGGATCGATTCGTGGGAATCGGCCGTTTCTTGCGTTTTTGTGCGTGGTTTGGCCCCTTCCGGCTTATGGAAGGTTAGAAATGTGATTGTGGGTGTTTCCCTGTCGTTCTGGCGACGATTGGGGTGTGGAAATAGGTTTTTATGCGGATTTTTAGTTTTCGCTCCGTGACGAGAACGCGCTCGTCTTGTGCGCCGCGTTCTCAGGGAACGAGCTACAACGATGCACTGCGTCTTGTGAAGGAGCTGAATAGTTAGGCGGTTAGGAACGCGACCCATGTGATGGGCGCGATCTTCATTAACGCGACCCAAGTGGGGAGCGTGTCTAGGTGTTATCGCGCCTAAGGCTATGGCCGCATCTATTAACGCGACCTAGGTGGGTGGTGCGTTAATGTTGCCTTCATTTTTATTGTCACACTCGAGCTTCTGGCCGCGACTATGATCGCGACCTATGTGAGTGTCGCGTGTCTGGGTTATCGCGACCCAGGTAAGCGCCGCGTTCTGATGACATCGCGACCTAAGGTAGGGGCGCGTTAATTATCGCGACGCAGGGTATAGGCGCGTTAATGTTTTCTATTTTTCGTGTCTTATTTGAGCTGTTTCAGGCTCCGGTGAACACAAGATTCAATGCCTTGTTGGCTTTTGACTCGATGGATGCCTTCGGTGTCCTGTGAAAGTCATATGTGTGCTAAGGGATCTCGGAGGACCGGTTTTATCCCGAATAGTGTGTAGTGCTGTGTTCTTTCCGGTTATTGTGGCTTTGACCCCTTGGTTAGCCCACTATTCCGTGGATGTCTTCGACGTCCTATGAGGGCCGTGACCGTGTTATAGGGTGTCTGAGAGGGCCATTATATCGAGTAGTGTTTTGTATTATGGAGGGTCATTATGGTTTCTGGTCAACCCGGTTGTGACCCAGCGGTTGACATGTGATCTCGTGAGTGTCTCGTCTATCCTGTGAGGATCGAGACATGGTTTTGGATGCTTGGAGATATCTTACCTCGATTTGCATGCCATGTGGTTTGAGGACTTCTGGTGATCCCTCATGTTCTGTGTTTCGTGTTATACGGAATTATGAGTCCGTTGTGAGGCTCGGAGGCCGAGGACTCATCGTTAAGGTGTTTTATCGAGATTTTGGCTTAGGGACTACGCTGATTAACAGCGTGTTGCTGTGATGTGTGACGATCTTGACCCGAGTCTTGTGACTCAAGGATCGTTGTCAGCATGTCTAGTTGAATGTCCTAAGTCTTGTTGCAGTGATGTACTGCATTGTGCTCTGTAGTACGTGTGACAGGTGTGTGTTACACTGTCTGTACTTTGGTGTTCGCTGTTTTGGAGTCTCTGTGTCTAGTGAGCCTCCACTAGTCGTAGCCTGACGACACTTTCCTGTGTGTCGTCTCACCCGGGAGTGGTGGCGGGGCAGTTCCCGACAGACGGTTTGTAAGCTAGTTTCCATGGGCCCCCTTGCTTTGCGGTAGCGTCCTACTGGGGGGGAAACTAGCTAGAGGCCTGGATCAAGGCAATGGGCTTGTGTGTGCACACGTGGTCAGGGGCGGTTGGACGAGCGCCGACGGACGTGACCCTAACTAGTCACTCATTACTGTGGTACTGTTGTACTTGGTACTGTTGTTCCTTGTACTTGGTTCTTTGTGAGTGTCTCAGTTATCGCCGTGCTAGGCAAGTGCGAGATACTTGAGGTGCAGTGTCAGACGTCAGTGGACGCATCTGGCTGTTCGTCTAGTGAGGAGGTGCTTCTGTCACTTGACGCATGACTCTTGTGACTTGTGTTTTCGTGACTTTTCCGAGTAGCCCATGTTTGGCTTCACTCGAGGTTACGGGTTTTACAGTGTACACGGCGGTGAGCTCGTGTATGTTTGTGCCTTTGACTGTGTAGGTCTTTGGTAGGCTTTTTCATGATAGGGTTTCGTGATTTGACAATGGATCGGTAACGCCCGACTTTGTGAGATCGGGGTTCACCTTTCTGTTGCTATTCGGAGTAGTTTAGAGGGTCGAGGTTCCTTCGGCTGCCATGTTTCTGTGTTACGAGTTTCCTCTTTACTATTATTACAACGTTATTTTGTAGTAGGGTTCTGCGGGATCCCTACTGAGCCAGTGACACGAGGCTCACCCCTTACTTTTCAGGTGTAGCTGTTCTGTCTCGTGGCTGGAGGTTCCGCTGTGCGGTAGTTCTGCGTTGCCAGCGTTTGCCAGTGTCAGGCTTCCCCCGACTTGAGGGTACGTTTCCTTTTCTGTTGGGCTGTACTTGTCTTTTTTTGGACTGGACTCTGTTAGTTTTAATTTGTTATAGAAAATATAATTTTAGTTCTGCTACTTTAGCAATCCTGATCATTGAAATTTAATTGCTTACTGCTTTATCTTGAAGTTCAATATAATATCACATACCTTTCTATCCCTTCGGAGCTTTTCCGCTCTTGGGAGGCCTCGTAGGTTCCAAGTGGTATCGGGTTTACCCGGTATCCGGAGTCTAGGTTGCCATATAGGTGCTCTGTATCACTCGTCTTGACGTCAGCATCCTCACTACCGCGCTGACCCAAGATACACAAGATGTCATCCTTTGACGCACTTTGGGGGTTGAGGCCCCCACTACTCTGATGGAGCTCCTCGCGTTGGCCCATAAGCATGCCAGTTACGAGGGATTTGCGACCACTCTGATAGCAAGTGTTGGGTCGAGCACCCCATGCATGATCATGGCAAGAGGGAGTGCCACGACTGTGACGTGCCTAAGGGGAGGTCTGCCAAGAAGTAGTACATCCCCATGATAGCGCGCTTCATGGAGATTCGGGAAGAACCATTCTTACGGTGGCCTGGGAAGCTGCGGTTTGACCCGAAGAAGAGGAACCCAAGGAAATACTACCGCTTCCACCGTGATCACGGCCACAACAACGAAGAATGTGTCCAACTCAGAGATGCCCTCTAGGATCTAGTACGTCGGGTCCTCCTCGACAAGTTCGTGGTCAAAGCCATGGAGCAACAGCAGAGGAGGGCTGATACCCCTCCCCCGATCGGCAACCGACCACTTGCACTAGACATCATGATGATGTATGGAGAGCGATGGGGACACTACAAAAAAATGGAGATATAAGGGCAATTTATTTAGAGACATTTATTAAAACTACCCCAATATAATCATAATTAGAGACATTTTATATTTAATATTGCCCTTAAAATATTGTAAGTGTCTTATTTATGTAAAATCATGTATAGGGCATTTTAAAATTACCTCAAATAATTATAAAAGAAAAATAAGAATTCATTCAAACCGCCCCCAAAAAATTTTCGCCTGCCGCCGCTTCCTCCCGCGCTAACGTAACCACCCACGCCCCAATTCCTTCCCGCAGAACGTGGAGTCTTCCTCCGATCGATTGATCCATCTTCACCCATTCCACCTCCACTCGCCTCTCCCTAGCCCAATTTTCACCTCGGACTCTTCCTCATCCACCTCTCCACCTCCTCACCTCCGGTGCGCACTAATATTCCATATTCTTCTCTACTCTGCCTCATCACCTCCTTGGCCCATTCTCCCCCCTCACTATTGCTCAGCAGCGCCGCAGGAGCTGCCGGACCTTCTTCAGATCTACTATAGTTGCCCACCTCCGCATGAGCGCCGCAGGAGCTGGAACCGGCGTCGGGTGATGCTTCCAGACCACTGCCCTATCACTCTTGATTTGTTGCTACGCCACCGCATTGCTCGTCGTCGCCCCTGCACCAGCACCCCCTTCCACTGTGGACTCTTCCTCCATCTTCTTCTCCACCCCTCTGCCTCCTCGCAAGGCCTAGACGCAGCAACTTTCGGGCCTAGCCGCAGCAGCCATTGAGCCTAGCCCACCTCCGTAGGGCCTAGCTGCAACGGGCGCCAAGCGACACTCCCCGAACACTGTCGCATTGCTTTTGATATGCTGCTATGCCACCACGTTACTCGTCGTCGCCCCCGCACCAGCATCGACTCTTAACCCGCCAGCACTGATTCCTACTCACCCACGGTGAAGGTACAGGATGCTCCGGGCTATGCATTCTATGATTCTCGTGTGATTTTCCCAGTCTAATTCTACTAAATGTGCTGGATCTGCAAAATGGTTTTTGTCTTGAGTTTTATTAACAAATGCAATCAACTTCACTTAAGTTTTGAACTCATCAAAGCCTTTCCTAGAGTTTTTTTGATAGTTGCTTTGTTTGGTTCAAATGAGAAAAAATCGTGCATTACTTAATTCACAAAGTTCACAGTTTTTGGTACATGACAAATTACTTGGGTCAATAGTATACTGTTTGATTACATTCTTGGCCAAGTTATTAGCTTCCATATTACAATTGCCCTAGTCCACTAATATTAAAACAAAATTATCTTTCTGTATGATACAATATGTATTTATGATGGGAATGAAATGTCTAAAGAGATAGTAAATTGAATATACCTGAAATTGAGCACTAGGTGATGCAGGAAGAAGGCAGCCTTTACTTCTGCCAGTTAAGATCATGGACAGAACCTTGGTCCCTCAACAAAATTTATAGGATATGGAGAAAAAGAATGTCCGAAACAATTACTGTAAGAAATCATGAGACAAACAATGAGGCACTATGACTCCAGGAATCTTAAAGCTTGTCTAGTAGTCCAACAGCCATGTCCAAGTACTATAGAAAAAATAAAAAAAAAATTAAGATTCAAAATGTTTGACAGTGGTCATCTAAATGTCTGTTTGACATTTTTGAATCGTACACAACCAAATCATTGAACATTTGCAGAGAAGCTTGTGGTGGTCATGGATATGCAGTTGTGAATTGATTAGGCAGTCTAAGGACTGACAATAGTGGCACATGAACATGCAAATAGTTATTGGAGATGTGATTTATGCAAAGAAGAAGCTTTAACAATCGTATCAACGGCACATTCGAAGCAAGAATAGTGGCACATGCATATGGTCGAGTAGATTCTTCAGGGTCAATAATATTGCCTTTCTCTTTCTATGGATTCCTATCATATATCTACAAGGATGTCTTCTTTTCTCCCCAGTATTTGAGTAATTTATAATTGCTCATTATAAAATGTTTCTAAAAAATGGAAAAACTAGTTGTCTCCAAAATAAGGGGAAAAGACTATCTTCTTGGAAGGAAAACATTGGAAAGCTAATCCAAGCAGGCATAAAATGTATTGTGAACTACTATTAATGAACTATGATCTAGTCAGTTAAGTTGTATGATATTTAAACTTCTCATCATCTAGAAATCGATTTTATTCTTGCTTATCTCAGTGTACAAAGCATAAGATACACTTCGAAGTCTTCAAATTACTAAATAACTACTTTCTTTTCCTAAATTTCAAAATTCCCTGTATAGGGTTTTATATAAAGAAGAAAATTAAAATATTTTAGGGTCAATATTAAATATAAAATATCTCTTTGAGTCACTAATTATATTATTTATTTTTTGTTGCTGCCTAATATGCTTCATATTGGCCATTGTTTCTCCTTGGAATTTTCTAGTTGGACTAAGTAGTATGCCATGTCAGTTGATGTTGAGGTTCTTTGCATATGCCAAGTCATTTGACATACATGTGGACAAGGATTTATAAGGTAAATATAACCACTATGACGGCTGGCAGTATATGAAGTTGTAAGATAATTGTTATATAATAGTTCTTGCTATTTACTTCTGAATGTTTTTAGTTTTTACATTGAAAAGCCTCCCCCTTTTGTTTTTGACATGTTCTACATACAAATATATATATATATATTAGCCTTTATAACTTCTGTTTCTTTAGTTGTTTTGATATGCAAAGTCTGTTTGGTTTTATTTTGTATGATTGCTTATGCTTATGTAACATATATTGAATCCTTTTTGTTTCCATAAATTTGAGGGACATATTCATGAGAGGTTTCTATGAAATTTTATTTGGGTGCTGCATTTCATTGTTTCCTCTTATTGTTTTTTAGTGTCAAGTAATGGATTTCTAATTCATGCAATTCTAAAGTCAGGTGCATCTGGGTCTTAATCGATCAACTAGTAGTTCGGGACGAAAAGATGACAAGAGTTCTTGAGAACTTTTATATGCTTAAAACACATGATGGCAAACTTCCATGGTATATTCATCCATTTACCCTTCTATCATCACCATCATTCCCATCACTTGTACAATCTTTGTAGACATTGCAAAGCCTTAAACTATCAATGTAGGGGTTGTCTTTAGGACTTGTGAGTCCAAAGGAAGTGGATAGTTTCAAGCTGATTGCCAACATGACACCGATCTCCCTTGTACCTTCGAATATATAAATCATATTGTTTACGTAGAGTGAGCTACCTGATTGATGATGAAAAAATTGGAGGGAAAATCCCTTTCTTTACTAATTAGATTTCATTTTGAATATTACTATTGCATTTGTGGGGGATCTCTGCTATTTTTGATTTCTTACAATATCCATAAATGTACTCCGTACATCTTTACGGTCTATTGTGTTCTTATACTATGGAGATCTCTATAGTAAATGGAGGTCTTTGCTTGAGATATAAGCACATATATCTTAACTGGAGTACCAATAGCATTTTCCAATGATGATACAATATCCACACAGGAGCACCTTAAGTTTGCAGTAAAAGATTCCTACAGAGTGTGCATCCATAGACATTCCTGCAAAATGTCTTGACCTTTTAGTGGAAATTTGGGTACCAGCCTGGTAGTTGAAAATTTGATGCCAAGGTTGTTGATGGAGGATTACAATAACACAAATCTCATGGCTTTTACCTATGCCGCTCTATGCATTTTTAGACATAAACTATTAGATGAATCCTTTGTAACTTGTAGTATGAACGTTGGGTTATGGCAGACATATTTGGTAATTTGCTTTGAGTTCAGATGGGGTGGCATTTGATTTTGTTGTAATTTGCCCTAAATCTGATTATGTATTTACTGATCATATTGCATGAATTTGCTAACTTCCAAATGTCCAATGGTGCGGTAGGGAGGATGTCAAGAGAGGGGCTACCTAGGTGGGGGTGGTTGTTGGGGTGGGGGAGAGGGGCTGTTGGGGTGGGGTGGCTATTGGGGTGGGGGAGAGGGGCTATCGGGGTGGTAGTGGCTGCTGGGGTGTGGGAGAGGGGATATGGTGTAGAGAATAAATTTTTTCTAACTTTATGAACTTGCTTAACCTAATCGCATTTTCATTTGATTTTTGTTTACGAGGTACTTGCTCGCCTTAATCACATCTGTGTCTCGTGATTGATTTGTTTTCATACAATTTACAATCACATTTATCATTCTGTCCTCAGCAAGGTATATAGTTAAACTAAAACTTGTTAAGGAATCCCCTAGATTCATACTTTTGTTTTGTTGATAATTTAGAATGTATATTATAGACTTAACTATCACTACACTAACTATTTTGTAACCTTTTTTGTAGTGATCAAATTTGTTTCTTCACACCATTTGATAGTCAAATTTGTTGGAAAAATGTTAGATAAGAGTTGGATTCAAGAACCAAGGTATATATACATAATAAGGTATTATGGTTATTCTTTTTTATGATATATAAAATACATAACTATGACTTATATATTAGATTCAATGTTTTAGGGTGAGCAAGAGATACGTGGATGGAGCATTTTAATTTTGAGATTTTGCATTTCAAAAAGTCTCTAGTGATGGGAAGATCATATGTCCTTGTGTGAATTGTACTAATTACTTTAGGATGATCATGCAAGAGGTTTTTGAGCATATAATTTATCATGGCTTCAGTGTCAACTACGATCATTGGATTTTTCATGGGGAAGGTTCAGATGATTCTTCAAAAAATGTTGCATTCAATGACTCCGGCAATTCAAATCCTGATACTGAAATCATGAAATGTTGAATGACACTTTTATCTTCGCAAATCTGAGTTCCTCTACATTTGGAGTATCAGATTCTCCACAAAGAATAGATGCTGAAGTTAAATTTTTTTAAATTTATTAAAGATGTTGAACAAGAATTATACCCAGGATGTAAAAGATTTACCAAGCTATCCTTTCTTGTTAGGTTCTATCAGATCAAATGTCTCAATGGATGGAGTTATAGTTCATTCACTATGATGTTAGAATTGTTGCCTGATGGAGAAACATTGTCAAATTCTCTATATGAGTTCAAAAAGATTATTAAGGACTTAAGACTTGGTTACAAGAATATTCATGCTTGCCCTAATGATTGTCAACTATATTAGAAGACAAAGGCTGATGATGAATTATGCAGCACTTGTGGTGCTTCAAGATAGATACAAGTTGAAACAAATGGTCAAAATGAGGTGGAATCATCCAAGAAATAATCAAAGATTACAGATAAAATATTACGTCATTTTCCCTTAATACTAAGGCTTCAAAGACTATTCATGTCATCAAAAACATCTCCTTCTATGAGATGGCATGATGAAGAGCGCACTAAAGATGGCATGATGAGACATCTGACTGATTCTCCTGTTTGGAAGACTTTTAGCTATCTTTATCCTGATTTTTCTTCAGATAGTAGGAATGTGAGAATTGGTTTATCGGCTGATGGTTTTAATCCATTTAGGACGATGAGTATCTCTCATAGTACATGGCCAGTTATTCTAATGCCTTATAATCTACCACCATGGATGTGTATGAAACAACCTTATTTTATCATGTCTTTACTTATTCCTGGCCCTTTGGCTCCTGGTAATGACATTGACATATACATTCAATCTTTGATAGAGGAGTTGAAGGAGTTGTGGAAAGTTGGGGTTGAAATATATGACGCATCGAGAAAAGAGATATTCAAAATGCGTGCTGCATTATTGTGGACAATCAATGATTTTCCTGCATATGCAAACTTATCTGGTTGGACTATCAAAGGGAAATATGCACGCCCTTATTGCAATAAGGACACATGGTCTCATTTCTTGACTTATGGTCGAAAGTTCTGTTATATGGGCCACCGCAGATTTTTAGATCATGATCATCGATTTAGATCTGAGTATAGATCATTTGATGGTAAGTAAACGTATAGAAGTGCGCCTAAACCTTTATATGGTTCTGATTGTTTGGCACAATTGCAAGGATTCACTTTTACATTTGGGAAGACTTGTCAGAATAAATCAAAAAGAAAAAAGAAGCATGGTAAAGATGTGGATCCATTTTATAATTGAAAAAAATGAAGTATCTTCTTTGATTTACCATATTGGGAGCATAATTTATTACGTCATAATCTTGACGTGATGCATATTGAAAAGAATGTTTGTGAAAGTTTGCTCAATACTATATTTAATGATAAAGATGGCTCGAAGGATAACTCGAATGCTCATTTAGATTTGCAGGCTCTTAACATAAAGCATGCTCTTCACTTTGTATTAGATGGCCATAAAACTATAAAGCATGTTACATGTTTCACATTGAAAGATCAAGAAAAAAGACTTTTTTGCAGATTCTTAAAAAGAATAAAATTCCCAGATGGTTATGCAGCGAACATCTCAAGATGCGTGCGTGTAAAGCAATGCAAGATATCTGGATTCAAAAGTCATGATTTTCATGCTGTCATGCAACATATTCTTCCTCTGATAAGCACAAGGACTTTACCAAAAAATGTGAGCTCAATCTTAGTTGAACTAAGTAAGTTCTTTAGAGAACGATTCTTAAAAGTTCTTAATGTGCATGATCTTCAAAGGCTAGAAAGAAGAAGTACTCTTACACTTTGTCAGTTGGAGAGGATTTTTCCTCCATCTTTTTTTGATATTATGGTGCATTTAACCATTCATCTAGCAAGAGAGGTAAGTATTGGTGGGCCTGTGCATTATTGATTGATGTATCATATAGAAAGGTTAGTTGAATATATAGTTACACATGCATTCTATTAATTATATATACTAGTATAATCATTTTATGTGCTTTTTTATAGGTATCTCTCCAAATTAAAGTCATATGTTCGTACCAGAAGTCATCCTGAAGGTTCAATTGCTGAAGGTTATATTGTGGAATAATGTTTAACCTTTTGTTCAAGATATCTAAGTAGTGGGGAGACCGGGTTTAATAGGCCAATCCGTAATGATGATGCCACACCTGAGACAAATGTACTTGAAAATTCATCTTTCTTTAAACAAGAAGGTCATCCATTGGGGAAGTGTGAAGCTATTGTTTTAGATAAAATGGATCTAAAACAAGCACATAGATATGTGCTATTTAATTGTGAAAAAGTTACAACATATCTTGTGTAAGTTTTTATTATTCCATTTATTTCTACATCATATATTTGTCCAAGTTCTACTTAATGCACTTGTTATGCAGGGAACATAAAAACACCATAAAATGTCAACAACGGCATATACGTCCAAAAGAGTTAGAGCGCATTCACAATGAAAAGTTCTCTACATGGTTTAAAGACCATGTAAGTGACCTTTGGAGTGCCGTTAAACAATTTATTGTAAACTATGTCATTGAGAGAGTAATGATTATATTTTTTTTCTTTTGTTGTAAAAGGTTCAAAAGTTACGGAGTTCAAATAATCAAAATGTCACTGAGTTAATTGCATGTTTGGCTCGTGATCAAGTGATATTGCTAAGAGATGCGATGAATACATAATAAATGATTTTAGATTCTATACGAAAAGTCATGAGATGCATAAGAAAACTCAAAATTGTGGGGTTGTTTTAACTGCAAAGACATCAAGCTTTTCTAGTGTCTCAGATAGAAACCATATTGTGGGAGATGTAACATATTATGGTGTGCTGAAAAATATAATAGGACTCAACTATAATCAAGCTGGAAGGGTTGTATTATTCAAGTGTGATTGGGTTGATGTTTTAAATCCAGAAAGAGGAGTGAAAAATGATGAATTTGGCCAAACTCTTGTGAACTTAAGAAGGCTTTGTTATGGGGGTCAACAATTGTTAGACGAGCCCTTTGTTTTTGCTAATCAAGTTCAGCAAGTGTTCTACATAGAAGACCCTCTTGATGTGGATTGACATTTTGTGAGAAGAATAGATCCTCGTGGCTTCTTTGATATGGAAACTATGTCAATAGAAGATGGCCTTGGCAACAATATGCAAGAAAGTATCAGATTCAATGTACAAGAAGCAAATGTAGACATGACTTCAGTACCTAATGAAACTAATGACTTTGATGACCTTAGTTTGGGGCAGATATGGATGGGGAAATAATTAACATGTTATTGACAAATGTACAAAAGTAAGTAATAGGCGATGATGCTAAATATGTGATTGATGAAGAGGATGACTAATAGATGCTATAACTATTTGTATGATGTTTTCATTAGTGTTAATTGAAGAGGCGTGATCTTGCGCTGGACCTGAGCTGGGAAGATGATCACCGGATAGTGAATTGCAAAGAAGGGAAACGGATCAGGGGGCCCAGGGATGGTTCCCTGGGGTAAACCCTCTGACTCTTAAGTCAGTAGAGCAATGGTGGAAGCTATGAAGGGAGGAGGAAAGAGATGCACGAGATTCCTCTACACCAAGGTGGTGAAGTGGTTCCTGCTCAGGGAGTTTAGGCGTGTGTTTACCCTCTTTCTTCGTTGGAGGTAGTCCTAGGTTTAAATAGTGTACTGACCTCATGAGTCCCGTAAGTTGAGGGATTTCAGGTGGGAGTTACGTCCTCAACGTGGGCTCTTTACGTCCTCATCGTGGGATCTTTATAGCCTTGAGGGATCATGGGTCCCTTATCCTCATAAACTCCTGCTTATAAAGAGTTCTCAACGGCAGCGTGGATAAGCAATCGTCGGTTGACCCAAGCATGAAAGGTGCCTACCCTGTCCGGGCGATAGGCATAGCTCGGATGAAGATAGGTCGGAGTGGGCGCTGAGCACCTGCCTTTATCCCGGTGATGGGATAGATCAGGCGTGGGTCTTTCTCTGACCTGACCGATGCTCGGGCCTTCCCAGCCTAAGGGCCTCCGAGGAAGGGTATGACCCCGAGTGATCTTATTGGGCTTTTAGCCTAAGTGGGCCCCACGGGGCTATCACTTGGATGAGCTGGGCCTCGTTTGGTTCTGATGGACCTAGTTTGGCTGCTCTTTAGATGGGCCATAGAAATCCCCCTCTCCATTAATCTATAGGCCATTAAATTTTCAAATGTTTGCCTTCGTTTTATCTTTCTATTCTTATTTGTATTGTCATAGATAACACATTATTTGTTTGCATTTAGTCTATAGTGCTTGTCATGATTGGTAGGCTAAGATAATATGAAGCGCATCAACCATACATCCTCATATTCAACAAGGTTCACAAGATCTAAGGCTTACCTCCAACTTCCAATAGAAATCCTTCCCATTGACCTCTCAAGAGATGGCATTCATCCTCAACAAGGAGGACAATATATACCTATGAGGCCAATGGTACAAGAAGATCCATTAAACCCTGGAAGATATGCTACTGAGTCAAGCTCCTCACATCTTGGAGAGGACTCCTCTACTGCGAAAAAAGAAAGTTGTATAAATAATGACTCTAATCTCATAAATATTTAATGGTGTTAAAATTTATATTATTAGCATGCTAAATTATCTTTCTTTTCATATCTTTATTAGGTGTCAGAAGTGATCACCGGACACGTGGTCTAACACATTGCAAGGATATTTGGACCTTGAGTGAATGTGAAAAAATTCATATCAAGACCAATGAGTATGTGCAACCGATAAATGAGCATACCCCTAAATTGTCAAACTTTCTAGACACACTTATACGGCAACATGGTTTATTAAATGGCACGGATTAGAGACATGTGGATAAGATAATTAAAGATGATATCTGGGAGGATGTTAAGGTAAGAAGAACTAATTGATATTTTTAATTTTATTATTTTTTTCAATTCACATAGAAGGAAACATTATCATGCAGAGCCGCTTTGACTTTGATGGTGATTGTAAGGATTGGGTTTTAAAGTCAATTGCAAAGAAAAGAAGAGCTTGGAAGACAACAATTAAGTCAAACTATTATAATCCCTTTGAGAATGATGAGGATAGAGTGAGAGCTTATCAAGATAGTAGGATTGATTCAGATCAATTAAAGGAAGCTCTTGATTTTTGGAATTCAGAGAAAGGACATGTATCTACTACAATGTTCTTAATAACTATATGAGTTATTGCTAATCTTTTCACTTTTTCCAAATCGGGCCATAAGTATAAAGAATAAGACAAACCGTGCACAACAAAAAAATTCGCACACCTCAGGTACCAAAAGTTTTGCTAGGGTAAGAGAGCTAGAGGTATGCACTTTATACTTGTGAATATTCATTATATTTTATCCATGAACGAAAATCATGTGCTGAACTAAGCCAATAAATGATGCCAATGTGAATATGATTAGTGGCTACCAAATACATATCATTTAGTAATTTGCAATTTTTTCTTCACGATTACCCTTCGTGCGAGTGTAGAGTTTCGAGCCTCCATGAAGTGTCAGGAAGAATTTGTAACATCCCTATGGTTGGAGATCGCTGAACGCATTGTGTGTGAAGTATGTGAGTTTTGTCTCGGGTGTATTTCATGAGCTACGCTAGCAACTATGACTCTTCCCCTTGACGCATGCACGTACTCACCCTAAATTGGTTTTTCATTTCTTAGTATATGTTGTGACGCACACATGTCTAGAATCGAGGCAACGTTATTTAGCAAGGAAGCACGGTACTAGAAGATTCAAAGGAGATGTATTAAACTATATTGTAGGCAAACATGCAAGCAGGGTAAGAAAGCACTCAGAATCAAAAGTATGCAGATGTTTTTTTTAACATAGGTATATATATATATCATTATAGTTTCATAGATTTATTAAATATACTAGTCAAAAAAACGTGCTTCGCACGTGTTTATTTTGTAAAATTATTTAAGAAAGTTACAAACTACAGAGAAACATTTGCTAATTTGATATATTTTTAGATAAGCATTAACTATTTTAATAAATATAAAGATCGGGTAGACAAGTATATTAAGTTTGGTTATGTCATAAAATTCTCAATTATCTAAACGAATGTACGGTGAAGAAAATTGGTATTTTCTCTACTTTCTTGATGCATTGATGTCAATAATAAATTTCTACTGGGAACATGAACTCATAATTTGAATACAAAGTTCCTCTAAAAATTTTCGTATTATTCTAGGTTGTTTTGACAGATTGTATTATAAGTAGACATAATTTGTTGAAAAGAAACACTGGATGTGAGGTTGAATGCTCTGTGTGGGGACGCGTGATAGCACCCATTATTCTTCACCAGTTTCTCAAAAATATCTGAGAATCCCGATGGTTTATCTGACGGTAGATCTGTCTCCACCCTACACAAACAAACACTGCATATCAGGTTACAATATAACTTTTAATGCCAAGCCTGCAAATATCACAAAATTTCTAATGTCCAAAATCTCTCATTTACATGCTAAGTTAAAAAAGAGTAATACAAAATTAATTAATGCTCACATCTCCTAAGAGGGACATTGATGGTCAAGAATGGAAAATAATTTTGCTCTTCTTGTCACTAACAATCTAAAGAAACAATACGTCAAAACTGTAGACATATGACTTGATAGAGAATATTTCATCCATTGCATATTCTGGAGCCCATCGTTCTTGAATCCTCCCTCTAGATAATTTTTCCTATACAATGCCATAATTTTGATGAATTTAAACAATACACAAAAAATTCTTTTGAACTCAAATATTTTCATAGGAAGAAAAATTGAATTGTGAAAAACTACCATTCTTAGACTAAATTTAATTATCCATTCTTAGACTAAATTTTAAGTTCCTTATTCATATTCAGACTAATCATTTTAATGCTTAAAACTTTATAGTTGTTGATCCGTAAGGCTTAAATTCAAGAATACTGAGGGTCTCTTTTTAGTGTATTTTCATTTGTATGTATGGTACATCGTAGAGTTTTCCAACATTATAGTTAAAAATTCACAAAACTAAATATTCAATTTGTGATGTTAAATCTAGCTTTTGTCACTACTGTCTTCATCTTCTATACTAACTTCTGCGAGTCATGTTTCATGAGATTCCTGTATAAAATTGAGATAATTCCTTTGTTGGTATTACGTACAGATTGTCACTACACTGAACCAAATGACCATGAAGCTAATCCAAAAATGCACCATCAAATTTTCAATTAAAAATAAAAGTGTTTCTTAGATTTAAGGACTTTTCTGTTCTTAATGTCTGGAAAAATTCCTAAACATGTGAATTGTACATCCAGCACCCGTCAATCACCAATTCACATGTATTAGTTTCCTCATTTTTGAACTGTTCAATTGGCTTTGTGGATTGTATACTTTTTTTCCCTCGTCGCTAAGACTAAGTTCTCTTATCTTCATATCTTTGATCTATTTAATATGCTCTCCCAAACTGATATTTATAGCCTTTTCTATCTTGCAATTTTCTGTTTCAGCAACCACGAGTTACTCATTTTTCACAAGCCAGCTCACATCATAAATCATCCTCCCATCATATCCTCTCTCTCTCTTCTAAGTTACTTGATTTTGTTCTAGAAGACCCGTGTTGATATGTCTGTTAGCATAGCATCCTATTGTATACTACAGTTGACATGTTGAGAGTAAACTTTTCTGATGCCATATTACACAAAAAGTTCCGTTGGATCATTATTCTCATAACTTTTGGTTCAATTAATTCCTCGTAGGCTCGTAAATTATGCGACCATTAATATGAATTTTTTTTCAGAGAATCCTTCAAGGAAAACTTACAAGGTTAATTCCCAAGTTAAAGGGCACCCAAGCAATCCTATGTTTAGATGATTGTTTTAAACAAAATCATTGATCTAAAAATCTGACACTGAAAGAGGTGAAAATTAAAAGATTAATTAGGACAAACTAACACTAATTACTAACAAATTAAGGGATACATACGTAGTAAGAGCGAACCGAAGAAGGGACGTCTTCTCAAACATAATTAGTTGATGAGAGGGGGATAATTAGGTCCACGGGTGAGGCCACCCCGCTCCTCCATATTGCTTTGCTTTCATTCGTAGTTACAAAGAGGACTGTCGCGTGCGGCTCTGTAAGTCTCACGAACAGCAGCAACTTCCATAACAAACCCAGTGGAAAATTAACCCGACGGCTCCCAACTTAACATAAACTGGCGAAACGGTACCTCTGAACTGGCGGAAAAAAATCGGCCATTTCTTTGAGTATATAGTATAGATAGATATATATATGCTCGTCAAAAGCCATTTACGTACGTACCAAGCTCTGTGATGGTGGTAGCTAGCTAGTTGTTTTGGTTGGAAGGGACAAGTAGGGGTTCATGGTTCGGTTTGGTTCGATTTAGGGGTTTTTTTTCCAAATCAAACCAAACTAAATTAAATCTCAAATCAAACCGAACCAAACCAAACAAATTCGGTTTGGTTCAATTCGGTTCAAACCAAATTTTTTATATCTTATTATAATATATATGAATTTAATAAATTATATATAATAAAAATAAAAAAATAAAAATAAAAAACTTATATTGTGTATGTTTATACGTCTATGTAATCATGTTTTTTAAATATTTTAATATATGTATGATATATAATATTAATAAATATAAATATAAATAATAAATTTGATTTATTTGGTTTGATTCGATTTCACACGTTATGAAATCAAATCGAACCGAATTTAGGTTCAAATCAAACCAAACCGAACCGAAGTTCATTTCAATTCGGTTTGGCTCGGTTTGAACCGAATTATGAACACCCCTAGGGACAAGGCCGGGGGTGCAGAAGTTTGAATGATGTATATGCAATGACGTCTCCGATCGAAATCGGATAATTAAGTCGATCGATCGGTGGATGAGTCTAATATATATATATATATATATATATATATATATATATATACATATATATATATATATATATATATATGAGAAATGTTCACGTGGGGCCGCCCCATGGCTATTTGCCATGGTGCCGGCATCTGGGCCCTCCATCTCATGAGGTCGATGATCGCATGGGGCCGGTCCTATGCGATTAAGGGCCCAGATGTCTGCACTATGGCAAATAGTCATGGGGTCGGCCCCACGTGAACATCTCT
This sequence comes from Amorphophallus konjac, assembly GCA_022559845.1. Taxonomy (NCBI): domain Eukaryota; kingdom Viridiplantae; phylum Streptophyta; class Magnoliopsida; order Alismatales; family Araceae; genus Amorphophallus; species Amorphophallus konjac. The sequence continues at coordinate 60,504,319 of CM040128.1, read as the reverse complement.
CTATATATATATATATATATATATATATATATAACTGCAACTCACCCACCACACCATGCACATACGGTCACGAATGCATATATGCACACTCGGAAGAGACAACAACTTCCACAACAAACCAAGGGAAAATTAACCCGGCGGCTCTCAACCTAACATAAATTGGCCAGTTATTTATAACCCACGAGATCATTGTTTTCCTAGGTATTCCAATCTTCCACGGAGAAGTCAACCTTCTCAGGTGTATTGTCAAGTGAGATTAATCAAGATAAATTTAAACATAGGAGGAGTTTAAATATAGTATGATTATTCTCATCATATAATCATTAATGTAATAAAAATTTGCATATCACATGAAGGTAATATATTATGTATATACAAACACACTGCAACTCACCCACCGCACCATGCACGTACGGTCACGAATGCATATATGCACACTCGGAAGAGACAGCAACTTCCCCACCAAACCCAGGGAAAATTAACCCGGCGAATCTCAACCTAACATAAATCGGCGGAACGATACCTCTGAACCGGCGAAAAAAATTGGTCAATTCGTTTAGAGTATATAGTATAGATATATCATTAATTTTTGAATTTCTCCTGGTCCGAGTAGAGGTCGCCTAGCGGTCTCTGGAAGGACCGCTAGGTCGTCCCGAGCGCGAAAACGGTGAATCTCACCAAAAAAATCCATTCCACATCCCGTTCACACCCATGTGAAGGGAAAAATAAGGGGAAGCTAGTCTCCAACCTCTCTAACACCGAGAGGACTCATTTAAACCTCAAAAATGTGATCAAAACACCTGATCCGGCTCATACCCTAAAATCATACATTTCTCCCAAAATGTAAAAATAACCCCGCTCGGCTCACCACGGCCTACAAAACTCGCGGGAAAGGAAGTACGCGAGTTAGGGAACCATCTCCCTATCTCCACCGAAGATTTCACGTGCCGAGAACGCCGATCCGCCAAGAAAACGTCGTTTAAACTCTCGCCGGCTCGCGATCCCACAAATCGCCTCCACCATCACGATCGTCGGCCCGTGCCCATTGCTCAACGCCCCACTACTATCACCGCCCCACCCTCGCCGCCTCCGTCGGCCGCCGGAGTGAGAGAGGGGGAGAGGAGAGAGCGTGAGAGAAGAGAGAGGGTGAGGGAGAGAAAATGAGATATGGGGAGAGAGAAAAAGGAGGTTTTATATATAGAAAATCCAAAATTTTCAAAAAATATGAAAAAATAGGGGAAAATACTCCCCACAGCCCTCGAAAAATGTGCAACGCGGTAGTAACATCCCGGAGTCGGAGAACGCAACGGTTCGCCCTACACGGGGTTCCGAAAGTCCGAAAGATAAAAATACGCGTAAATTGTAAAACTCAATCTGGGACCCACGAAAGCGATCTGAAACTCACGGATCCCGATCCGAACAATGATCCAAAAAATTCGGGGTGTTATAGCCCTCCCCCCTTAAAGAAATTTCATCCTCGAAATTCAGGACTAGCACCAAGTCACATGGGGAGAACGCCTTAACCAACTGACAGCGATGTCAGAGCCCCAGCACAGAAAACCTCGATTCTCATGAAAGAAATGATCCTGAGGGATACGGTCAAACCATAATCACGAGCAGCACCTCGCTCCGCACACCGCATACACATCGGTCATCAGAGCAGACATAACACAAAAGCACAAGTCTGGCATCACCTGAGATGCACGGAAACCAACCATGCCAAAAGATAAACTTCCACAATTCCTAGATCCAATCCAGAAAAAGCACAGCACAGAAATGGCCACCAAAGGCCTCGCTTGCATACGGCTCTCGCCATGAACTATCTCACGCTTGGCTCACAACCACCAGCATCTTCTGTCTGTGAAAGACCAATCACCGGTCACAAGACACACCTCAACAGGAAACCTTTGCTGGCCCAACAGGCACGACCCAAATCGCAAGAGGCCATCCGCTGACTTCCGCACAGACCAACATCACATCCAATCCAAATCCTCACTTGGACACCACATCCAGACCTATCCTCATGCCAACTCTACCCTCTTAGGGGAGCACGACGGAGCCAAATGACAAGATCCTGGAATCTTCGGTCTTCACCTCACTCGACTCAGACTTACAGGGGAATCCTCCCTTGCTGGTCACAGACCAAGGATCACCATATCCAACGCCAACGTCCCATCAAGGACCTCCACACACAGGCATCGACCATCGTCCTATCTCATCAAATCCTATCTCATCTCAATAGCTCCAAATGGACGCATGCCAATCCCGATTTCGCTCTTACCACAGAGCCACGAGACACACAACTTGAGTACTTCATGGCACACGACTCCAAAGCAACCAAGTGCCACTTGCTATCACAGCAACCTGGTCGACGACGCCACGACCAATGCACGCGGGTCCCCAGACAATACACATCTTACCATGGTCGACCACTCGATCAACCCTACCAGCCGCTCGCAGCTACCAACTGGGACCCAATATCTCTCAGAGATCACTTCTCTAAAACACGATCTCATCTGAGAACACAACTTCCAACACACGAACAGGGTACTCATGCGGCGCACTTGCCAACACATTTCCCCAATTTTCCATCATGACAGTGCCACAACCACAATATCTCAAGCAACGACACGGCAACAACACGTCTCAAACCGACCCAATTTTTCTCCGCTGCCCTACGCATCCTCAGGAATCCGCCTACAGCAACCAACGCTACGATCCGCGCACTCTGATCCACATGCTCAGCCAACCACAACGGCTCGGGATCCACCATCCCGACAATCCTCTAAAACTTCGCAGGCTTCGATCCTCAACACATCGGGAACCACAACACCGACCACAAATTCTCAAGAACACCACCCAGTCGGCACTCGTCCTTCTGGAACAGTGCCAACGCACCCCCACGCATCAGGGAAATGGGTAATGCTTCTCACAGGCAACCACCTTGTCAAAATACAGGACTTGTCTCGCACGGACTTCATGGCACACGAAGACCAACCAACCCGAACACACAATGCAAGACGATGAACCTTGGCGAAATGTGATCTCCTCCAACCAAGGGAAAAACTCAACATACCTCCGACCAACGGAAGGTCTCCATGCTCAACCTGATCTTGAACCTTGCACATGCTGGGAACAACACCTTCCAGCACCATGAAAACTATCACCACCGTCAGGTCAGCTCCTTCGACACGCTCACCAAGAAGATCCTCCACTCATCCAAGCACATCTCGATCAGAACATCTGTTCTGCCACCTCAAATCACAACCTTGACACCTCAGGGCTGGATAAATCTCAAGCTGGAGTGGCCAAACTCTATAACAGCCCCCTCAGAGCACGCTCATGGCCACTTAACCACGAATAATCCTTACCAGCCACCTGACCTCGCTGCAAATTCCTCGACCGCGGCACCACATCAACGCTCCTGCCGGCAACCTCTGCCCAACGCAGCATAACTGGGGCCACCACCCATCGGGAAGAAATCTTTCTATCATGTGCCTCGGGCCCCACTCCGACGCTTCGACGAAACAGCAACCACCATCATAGTGCCACCACAACGCACTCAAGCCCTTATGCGAGAAACCAAGCGGAAAACAAGCACAAAACCATATGCCAACTGCCAACTGTACTGGACCTTACGGACTCTAATCACTGCAATATCTCGAATTCTCAAGTACGTCCACAACCATGCTCTGATATCAACTATGACGACCCAAGATCAGGATACCGGGAAGAACCCGATACCATTCGAATCGTGACCCGCCGCCCACGAACCGGAGGGCTCGGAAGGGCTAAAAGGAGTGTGAAGGTACAAAGAAATAGGAAATAAAGCAGGACAATTAACAGAAATAAACAATCTAACTATAGAGTCCAATCCAACAAAAGTACAGTCTAAGGCAGATAAGCGTACCCAACACCGAGTGAACACTCGGCCCGACGAACTGGCGACTAAGAACCTCCTCCCAGCACCCTCGAACCTCGAGGAAGAACTGCCACACCTGAAAAGTAGGGGTGAGCCTCCTATCACTGGCTCAGTAGGGGTCCCGCGGAACCCCAACCGTAAACAACGATTGTAGCGGAAAGCAGCAACAACAGCAGGAACAGCAAACTGATGGCTAGTAAAAACTCGGCGCTATAGCTACTCCTACTGTACTGAAAAACACGTCCTGATCTCACAGTCGGGGGACTACCAGACTAACCCGAAAGACCTCTGGCTACACCGCCAGGAAAATCATCATGACACCATTGTCGTGGACCGAACACTGCCTAGGAAAAACCCTCGGTGACGCTCACCGGAACCCTAGACCTCAACCTCGGGAACACACCTGAAAATTGCACGCAAAACCATGCCTTGCAGATGAGAAATGAAACCTCGATTCACTAGAAACTCACATCACGTAACGGGAGCACCTGCCCACCAGAAGTAAGGCCGGATGCGTCCACTGATGACTTAGTCCGCAACCTCAAGTGTAATGCCCCGGACTTTTCGGATATTTTTCGGATCATTTTAGTAGGTCTCGGAGTGTATTTTGTGTTTTGCACATGTTTTTCCCTGATGCGCCTTCGGAACTCTGTGCAGGGCAAACCATGACGTTCTCCGACTCCAGGACAGTACCGGCGCGTTGTACTCCTTCCGTGGATCACAGAGGTAATTTTTCGTAATTTTCTAAATTTTCAGAATTTTTGGGATTTTCTATATATTAACTCTTTCTCTCTCTCCCCTCTCATTTCTCTCTCCCCTCCCGCTCTCTTCTCAGGCTCTCTCCCTTCTCACCCTCTCCTCTCCGGCAGCCGACGGAGCGGGGCGGGGGAGCAGCGGGGCGACGCGGGCGAGGAGGACGGTCAGGATGGGTTGAGGATCGGGGGATGGAGGCACGGTGAAGCTCGGCCGCGGGTTCATGGAACGGCGAGGGTTTCATGGCGATTTCTTCGCGGATCGGCGTCCACGGCGCGTCAAATCTTCGGTGGAGGTAGGGAGATGGACCGCTAGCTCGTGCACTTCCTTTCTCGCGAGTTTTGTAGGCCATGGTGAGCCGAGCGGGCTTATTTAAGCTTTTTGGAGAAAATTCATATTTTTGGGGAGTGAGCCGGATCTCTTGTTTCGCGGCGTTTTTGGCCGATCCAGGGGTTTAGATGCATGCCTAGGGGCTTGGGGATGGATTCCCCTTTGTTTCCTCATCACCCGGGGGTGATTAGGGCGTGGATAGGGGTTTTGGGGTGTTTCCCACCGTTCTTGATTTTTCGGAAGTGTGGCGGTCCTTCCAGTGACCGCCACATCCTTCTGGCGGTCCCCGTTCTACCGTTTCAACCTTTTCATGCGTGGGTTGGGCCTGGCGGCCGCACGATGAGCCGCCAGAGCCCAGGTGGCGACCGAAGGTCCGACCACTAAGCGGAGTTGGCCGGCGTGGCCTTCGGGGCGTTTTGACCGTTGGATGTTTTTGGGGTCGTGCGGTCGAAAGTACGCCCGCCTCATGCTTTTTGGCGGCCCTATATAGGACCACTTGTGCCTTCGCAACCTAGGGTGTGGAGGCCTAATGTTGGACCGCTATAGTCCTTATGGCGGCCTAAGGTTAAACCGCTAGACCTTGTGGCGGTTTAAGGTTAGACCGCTAGGAGATTTCCATGTTCGCGATGTCGGGTTCGCGTTGTGTTGGTCTCCGGTCGACCCGGCGGTGACCCAGTGGTCGACCCTCGAGCTCGTGAGTGTCCCGGACACCTCGTGAGTTCCGTGTCCGTGTTACCTCATTTAGCGTGCCCATAGGTGTGGTATGTTCGGGCGACCCCATGTGTTCCGGGCTTTCGTGTTACACTTGATCAGGTCACCGTGTATCGGTGTGAGTGCGGTGGGGTTCCCCCGCATGTCGTGAGTTTCTTTGGAAGATGATTCCCGTGTGGGCCATGTGTTTGGCCTTGGACTGCGAGTCCAGTTATCCGGCCTGTAGCTGGAGGTTTCCCGCTCTTCCCTGGTAGGGGGAATCGGCGTGGCGGCTTGTGCGCTACCTTGGGAATCGTGCTTCTGTGCTTTCTGTGTGGGCCATGTTTGTGGCCTTGGACTGTGAGTCCAGTCACCCAGCCTGGGGCTAGAGGTCTCTTGAGTTCCCTTTTGAGGGGATGGTCTTGGCGACTCGTGAGCTACCTCGATATTCGCACTACTGTGATTTTAGACCTAGGGATTAGACTAGATTAACGGCGTTGTGCCGTTGCGTACGACGGTCTTGACCCCGAGTCTTGTGACTCAAGGACTGTTAGATTTAGTGAGTCTAGAGGACCATCCAGAGTCCAGTGGTTCGATGCCACTTGGTTCTTCTCGACTTTCGTGCAGGGTGCGTGCGTGTTTCTCGGAGTTTCTCCTTGGAGAGTGGTCACACTAGTGACTCCCCACTAGTCGTAGCATTCCGACACGCGAGTGGTCCCACCAAGGAGTGGTGGCGAGGCTACCCCAGAGAGAGACGGTTTTAGACTGGTTTCCGTCGGGCCCCACGTCTAACAGCTAGAGTCCGGGTGAGGGAAAAACCAGTCAGAGGGTCAGACCAGGGACACACGGTCTGTGTCTGCACACGTGGTTGGGGGTAGTTGGACCCGGGCTGACGAGCGCGACTCCAGCTAGTCACTTGTTCTGTGGTTACTTGTACGGTGTCTCAGTTCCCGCTGGGCCGGAGGGAGACACCTGAGGCGCGGTCTAAGACGTCATTGGACGCATCCGGCCTTGCTTCTAGTGGACAGGTACTCCTATCACGTGAGACGTGATGGACCGACTGGTGTTTCCGAGATAGTGGTCAGGGTGCTAGCGGCTTTACCAAGGGTGCGTCTTGTTAGGCTATGCCCGTGACCAGGTGGTCGGGGTTGCACCTTGGACAGCGTGTCCAGGTTGGCCTTGTCCGGGGAGACAGGCCTCTACGGCGGAGTTACTGTAGGTTTTACCTCAGTGGGTGGTGTTAGTGTGGTCCGGTTCCAGACTGTGAGATCGGGATTTCTCTTTCCACTTGAGCGGTACAGTAGGAGTAGTTGTAGTGCCAAGTTTCGACCGGCCACCGTGTTTACTGTTCCTGCTGCTACTGTTGTTCTTGTAGTAACAACTTTCTGTGTCGCCGTTGTTCTCAGTTGGGGTTCCGCGGGATCCCTACTGGGCCAATGACAGGAGGCTCACCCCTACTTTTCAGGTGCGGCGATTCTTCCTCAAGGTTCGAGGGTGCGGTTCAGAGGTTCTTAGTTGCCAGCTCGCCGGGTCGAGTGTTCACTTGGCATGTGGTACACTTTACTACTTTAGACTGTACTTTCTGTTGGACCAGACTCTGTTGTAGTAGTTGTTTATTTATTTCTGCTAATTGTTGAATTGTCCTGCTTTATTTCTTATTTCTTTGTACCTCCACACTCCGTTTAGCCCTTCTGAGCCCTCTCGGCTCGTGGGCGATAGGTCAGGATTTGAATGGTATCGGGCCTTCCCGATATCCGAATCTTGGGTTGTCACATCAAGTGTCTCACTGTGAAGCCCCAGACGGAGACAGAGACACCGTACAGTAACCAGGAACACAAAATAAGGACTAGCTGGGATCGAGCTCGTCAGCGCGGGTCCGATGCTCCCAGTCACGTGTGCACACATAGACCATGCGCCCTAGGTCAGATCTTCTAGCTGGTTCTTCCCCCCGAAGCCCGGACTCAGGCTGCGCGTGGGGGCCCTACGGTAACCAGCCTAAAAATCGTCTCTCTCAGGTCACGCTCTCAACCACTCCTAAGTGGGTTCGCTCACGCGTGCGCAAGAAAGCTACGACTAGTGGGGGCTCACTAAACGTGAACACGGAAAGCCACGCACGCACCCATTGCGAGTAACGTGAAGTAACAGGTGGGTCGGGGACACCAGACTCTGGACAGTCCACTAGACCTAATAAACCAACGGTCCTTGAGCCACAGGACTCGGGGTCAAGACCGTTATACAGGACATCCCTAGGCTATCAATCAAGCCCATCCCTAGGTCTGAAATCACGGCAACATGAATATCAAGGCAGCTCACGAGCCACGGAGTTGATCCCTCATCCAAAGGTCACACGGAAGACCTCCAGCCCCAGGCTGGTTAACTGGACTCGCGGTCCAAGGCCACACACATGGCCCACTCGAAAACCACCTTTCGGAGAAACCCACGCCGTGCGGGGAAGGCCCACCGCACTCATGCCGACCCATGGTGACTTAATCTAGCGAAAACACAGAAGCCCGGAACACGCGGGGTCACCGGGACCCCCAAGACCCATGGGCACGCTATTCGAGATAACTCGGTACCTCCAAACATGCCAAGAACATGGACATAGAACCCACGGGGTGTCCGGGACATCCACGAGACCGAAGGTCGACCACTAGGTCACAACCAGGTCGACCGGGGGTCAAAACGACATGACCGGAACATGAAAATTAGGGAGCCCAAGCGACGGTCATCACCTAGACTGCTAGGCTAAGTGGCGGTTTAACCCAGGACCGCCAGGCCCAGGCTAACGGTCCACCAAGGACCGCAATGCCCCAGAGACGCACAGACCCCAAGCGGTCATCTCCCAGACCGCTAGGCCTGGTGGCGGTCTACCCCAGGACCGCCAGGCCAAGGCTAACGGTCCTGCAAGGACCGCAAAGCCCCAGAAACAGTCGGACGGCAAAAACCTCAAAAACGGTCATGCCCTGACCGCTAATCACAGGTTGGCAGTCTCCTCGAGACTGCTACCCACCGGTGGCGGTCCATCGCGTGACCGCAAGACTCGAACCGACAAAGAGAACCCCTGGCGGTCTCCATATGACCACCAGGTCGCCTAGCGGTCCCTGGAAGGACTACTAGGTCGTCCCGAGTGCGAAAATGGTGAATCTCACAAAAAAACTCATTCCACGCCCCGTTCACACCCATGTGAAGGGGAAAATAAGGGGAAGCTAGTCCCCAACCTCTCTAGCACCGAGAGGACCAATTAAAACCCCAAAAACACGATCAAAACACCCGATCCGACTCATACCCTAAAATCATGTATTTTTCCCAAAATGTAGAAATAATCCCGCTCGGCTCACCACGGCCTGCAAAACTCGCTGGAAAGGAAGTACGCGGGTTAGGGAACCATCCCCCTACCTCCACCGAATATTTCACGCGCCGAGAATGCCGATCCGCCAAGAAAATGCCGTTTAAACCCTCGCCGGCTCGCGATCCCACAAACCGCCTCCACCATCACGATCCTCATCCCGTGCCCATCGCTCCACTCCCCACGAGCATCACCGCCCCACCCTCGCCGCCTCCGTCGGCCGCTTAGAGTGAGAGAGGAGGAGAGGAGAGAGCGTGAGAGATGAGAGACAGTGAGAGAGAAAATGAGAGATGGGGAGAGAGAAAAGGGAGGTTTTATATATAGAAAATCTAGAAAGTCTGAAAAATACACAAAATAGGGGAAAATACTCCCCACTATCCTCAAAAAATGCGCAACACGGTGGTAACGTCCCGGAGTCAGAGAATGCAACGGTTCGCCCTACACGAGGTTCCGAAGGTCAAACAGACAAAAACACGCGTAAACCGTAAAACTCAATCCGGGACCCACGAAAGCGATCTGAAACCCATGGATCCTGATCTGAATAATGATCCAAAAAATCGAAGGTATTACAACACAGCTCTCCGCATGAGTCAAGCACATAGCTTTCCAACTCCGGCCATCACGTCCTCGTCCTCTGTTAGGCTACTCCTTTGTAACCCCCAACCGAGTCTAGCACCAAACACCTAACACTGCTTCTAACGAATAAATAGGGTACTCATCCGACACATCTGCCGTCATATTTCTCCAACTCTCCATCCTGCCAGTGCCACAAATCATGATGCCTCAAGCAATGGCACGACAATCGACACGGCTCACACAGCCATAGACAATCTCACACCGAGGAACCAATCCTCCGATGCTCTACACACCCTCTGAAATCCACCCGTAGTAACCATTACTACGATCATGGACCTATGGGTTATGGGCCCACTGCACTTCCACTGCGCACTCTGCACCACGCACACGATCATCACAATGACTCGGGATCTGCCAACTCGACAATCCTTAACTCAGCTAGCTAACTCAGGAAAATAGTGTGAGGAAAGCTCAAATACCTCGAACCCAGAGCACATATTTTCTCTCTTAATATGGCGATCCTCTACAACTCTGTAGGCTCCGACTCAAAACGCATCGGGAATCACAACACCAGCCACGAATACTCGCAAGCACAGCCCAACTAGCACTTATCCTTCCGGAATGATGTCAACGCACCCTTACACATTAAGGAAATGGGCATCGCTTCTCACAGGAAACTATATTGTCAAAACACAAAACACGTCTCGCACGGACTTCATGGCACACAAAAGGAGGGCAACCAATCCAAACACACGATGCAAGATGCCAAAACTTAGCAAAACGTAATTCTCTCCGACCAAGGAAAAACCAACATACCTCCTACAAAGTGAGAAGTCTCCATGCTTGACCTGACCTTAAACCTCGCGCATGCTGGGAGCCACACCTTCCAGCACCAAGAAACCATCAACACCATCAGGTCAGCTCCTCCGACAACACTCGCCAAGTGTCCCGTCAGACCACACTCACAACATCTCTCGACGTGCCATCATCCCAAACTACAACTCACCACGCCTTGAGCATTGGCTCTGCTGATTGCCAGCCACATTTTGTCATAACAGTTGAGCTAGCCGCTGGCATGCGCTCCCTTCCTACGCCTGCCTCTGATCTCGGAACCATGAACACGCCAAAACACTTACCGAGGAGCGAAGAAATCACAAAAGACACCAGGCTCGAAGACTGCTACACCCCTAGCCACCGGACATTATTCCCTTGAATTTGTCCTTATTGAAACTTACCCATTCTCAATTCTCGGGTCCTCGAAATATCCATCTCCTAAGCTGCTGCCGCACGGACCACCATGCCAAGAGCCACAGCGCGAACCATGATCGGCACTTGCCAACGCTCATCCTCAAATCCCGAATATACTATTGAACCGTCACATCTCATCTGCTGCCTCGCACAGCGCACCCAAGGCGATGCATAATGGCCTCAAATCCCACAATCTGGGCCACAAACCAAGCCACAGCCACACAATCTCGAACCAAATCCAAGACTACCACAACCCACTCATACACAGAAGCACAGGACTTAGAACTCACTCAGGCATCTCTGTCCATTCTTGTCTCGAGATCCGCAAAAATAATCGGGACTGGCATGTCATCTCTGACGCCACAGAGCATGATGAGAAAGCCGGCTCGACAATCAATAGCTCATCAAGAAGATCCTCCGCTCGCCCGATCGAGCACATCTCTCGACCAGAACATCCGTTCCACCACGTCAAATCATGACCTCGACGCCTCAGGGGCTGGCTAAACCTCAAGCTAGGGTGGCCAAAATGATAATAACTCCCTCAGAGCACACTCATGGCCACCTCACCACGAGCAATCCTCGCCAGCCACCTAGTTTTGTCACTGATTCCTCGAATGCAACACCACAAATTCGCACATGTCGGCAAAACTATGCCCAACGTGACACAACCGGGGGCACCACCTCTGGAAAGGGAAACTCTCTATCTTACTCTTCAAGCCCCATGCCGGCACTCCGACTGTGACGACCCAGGAGATCTGGATACCGATAACCCGATATCATCGATTTACTAATACCAAGAGCTCGGGGAAGCCACCCAAGAGGCTGATGAGGCCCCGTAAGGGTTAGTGAGTGTTTGTTGAGGGGATGTATAATGAATAGAAATTACACGCGTAATATTAATTAAAGCATTCATTTGAACATTAAACGGAAGCACCTATATACATCAGAGTGGTAAATTTATACAAGTAGTCCAGATTCATATATCACAAGTCACACATTGTATAATGGTCCAAAAATAAATAACTACACGGGACGTAGCCCGGCCAAAAGAAGAAAAAAGACAGACAGACCACTGACAGACCACTGCTGGCTCTAAGGTTTATCGCCAAAAGCGCGCGAGAATCCTACAACCGGTTGCTCCGCCTCACCTATAAAAGGAAGGGGTGAGTCTCACAGCAGAGACTCAGTAGGGTTCACAGAAATCCCTAACTCGCAACTAACTAAAGGGAAGCAGTAAAGAGTGCATTGACATATATAAATGATAATTTAATAAAGCTGTAAAACTAAGTAAATGTGAGTTTTGGCTGTGGAAAGTTCATTTTCTCGGCCATGTGATTTCTGGTGACGGAGTCGCAGTTGATCCAGCTAAAATCGAAGTTGTTCTTTAGTGACAGAGACCGAGGACTGTGACAGAGATCAGAAGTTTTCTGGGTCTTGCTGGTTATTATCGAAGATTCATTCAAGACTTTGCACGGATTGCCGCATCGATGACTAGACTGACACGGAAAGATGTACCTTTTGTCTGGTCAGATCAATGTGAGCAGAGCTTTAATGAATTGAAAAGGCTTCTCACTTCTTCTCCAGTGTTGGTATTACCTTCTGGCTTGGGTGGATTCGTGATTTGCATGGATACTTCTCGAGTAGGTCTGGGTGCAGTGCTTATGCAATATGATAAAGTCATAGCTTATGCATCCCGACAATTAAAACAGCATGACGAAAATTATACGACTCATGATTTAGAGCTTGCAGCGGTGATCTTTGCACTAAAAATATGGAGACACTACTTGTACATCGAGAAATTTGAGATCTTTACCGATCACCAAAGCCTGCAGTATGTGTTTTCTCAAAAAGATTTAAATCTCCGACAGCGCAGATGGATGGAATATATGAAAGACTATGATTTCACTCTCTCCTATCAGCCAGGAAAAATGAATGTTGTGACTGATGCTCTGAGTAGAAAAGTGCAAATTAGTCATTTGCTTGTTCATGAATGGAAATTGTGGGAACAGTTTCCTAGTGAAACTTTTAGCGTAGACATTCCTTCTGATCCGATGGTAGCTGTGTGTGCTAGCCTTGTGATGACTCCAGCTATTTATCAGCAGATCAAGGAAGCTCAGCAGGCAGATTCTGATTTGTCCCGCGTTATAATGATGCATGATGTTGAATTTGATGATGACTTAGTGGTCAGCTTCCGAGGCCGACTGTATGTTCCAGCTGTTGATGAGTTGAGAAATACTATCTTGCGTGAAGCCCATGGATCTCGTTATGCTATTCACCCCGGCACTACCAAGATGTATCAAAATCTGAAAAGGCAGTTCTAATGGCCGGGAATGAAAAAGGATGTGGCTGCATTTGTGTCTAAGTGTTTGACATGCCAACAGGTTAAAGCCGAGCATCAAAAACCTGGAGGAATGCTTCAACCTTTGAAAATTACAATGTGGAAATGGGATCATGTCACGATAGATTTTGTTGTGGGTTTACCCCCCACTTCACAAGACTTCGATGGAATCTGGCTGTTAGTTGATCGGTTAACAAAAACAGCAAGATTATTGCCAATTAAGGTTACCTGGAGTGTTCAGAAATTGGCCGAGCTTTATGTTCAGAAGATTGTGCCATTGCACGGAATTCTAATATCAATCGTGTCAAATCGTGACCCACGGTTTACTTCTGGCTTCTGGCGCAGTTTTCAAAAGGCGTTGGGCACAGAGTTAGCCTTTAGTTCAGCTTATCATCCGCAGTCAGATGGTCAATCAAAGAGGACTATTCAGACTTTAGAAGATATGCTGAGATCATGTTGCCTAGATTGGCAGGGTTCGTGGTGTCAATATTTGCCACTTGTGGAATTTACTTATAATAACAATTATCACTCCAGCATCGGCATGGCACCGTATGAAGCTTTGTATGGGTGTCCTTGTCATACACCTTTGAACTGGTTTGAAGTGTTGTGTAGTGGACAGCGGATCTAGAGGGGAGGGGTGAATAGATCTGTCCCTCTTTTCGCAATGGAACCCTCTAAATAGCTAGATAGAACAAATCGCAGCGGAATATAACTAGCTAAATGAAGGACACAACGATTTACTTAGCAAGATGATTACTATTATATCGATTAGAACTTAAGCATGCATCTAGAACGAAACAATCACACAAACAAACCACAACACATGAGATTTTAAGGTGGTTCGGACTGAATCCCCAGTCCTACGTCCACCCCTTACCAAATCCGGTGAGGCTTCACTAGTGCCACGCACTGAACCGCAAATAGGAAAGATCACCGATTGCCTTCCTATTAACCACCGGTAGGGACGTTAACACCGCAGATCGGACAACTTCCGATTGCCTTCCTACTAACCACCGGTAGGGACGATCTTCAGTTCCAAATGTTTGAATGAAATGGAAAAGAACAAGTATGAAAATACTCAAACAAGATATGAAATATGATCTAGGAGAAAAGATCTTGTCTGAGTTTGCTGGAGCTTGAATCTGATGCTTCACTTGGCTTGGAGTTGATCTCCTCTTGAAGTATCTTGAATCACTTGGAGATATGATGAAGAACTTCTTCCCGGAGTACTGTTCACAGCTATAGTACTCGAACTCCTCTCCCTTGAACACACCCTTGCAGCCTCCTTTGATCTCCCTTATTAGCCTTTCTTGCTTCTGCTCTTCCTTGTAGGTTGCTGGATTGAGATATGAACTTGAATCACCTTGAGTTGATGGAGAGAGTGTTGGATGTAGCTTTGATCTTCCTTTTGATCCTCTTGAGTCGATGAAGAGGAAGAAGGATGCAGTTTAGATCACCTTTGAACCCCTTGATTGCTTCTTCTTCCTTGGAGGTTGAGATGGCTTCAGATCTGGACTTGAATGCCTTGGAATGGATGAAGAACTCTTTCCCGAAATACTATTCACGGAGGTGCTACAGTGCCTCGAAAATGGCCTCCCTTGATCTCTCTTGAAGCCATGAAACATTAGAGTTTCTAATCCCTCAAGTGAGAGTTTTATAGACCTTGAATGGTCTATAGACACCCCCTAGAGCAGATCCACAATTTGTGGCAAGTTTGGTGCCTTTTGGATTAAACAAATCCATGGTGAATGGCCCTTTTCGAAGTTGGAAATAAAGTCAACAATTGATGGCTCGGGGTTGGCGGTCGACTTGCAGCTCTTGGCGGTCGACCGCTACTGTGAAACCTGCAAACGGGCGGTCCCTGGGATTTCCGGTCGACCGCCACTGGCTGGCGGTCGACCTGCAGCTGAAGGAATTGCAGACGGGGAGCCTCTAGCTGGGGCGGTCGACCGCCAGCTGGGCAGACCCCGGCTCATCCCGGGTCGGTTCGTTATCTGTTCTAGCTCCATCGCTTGACTTCTTTAGCAGCCCGTTCATGTCTATGGCATCTCCCTTGATAGTCTAAAATGTACCAACTGAGTTTCTGGCCTTGGATTCTCTTGGCTGTACTTCTTTGTGCATTGACCTTGTATGTGTGACGAGCCGAATATCACGTGTCGACTTTTGCATGTTTTCGCATCCTTGCTTGGGCGCGATCAATGAGCTTTCACTTTTGCCGACTTCACTGAATTCTTTGTCCATGTAATGGCGTACCTGTCATGAACAAACCATCACGTATGTCAGTCACATGAGAGTGGGAAATATCAATGACTAATAGTGTTTAGCCATTATCAAAACCAAGAATACCACAGAACTCAAATGACCGTAGGATGATGTCGAATTACCCAAGTGAACTCAAATGACCATAGGGGCACAACATGAAGTAGATGACAGATTATTGACAGGACCTGATATGGTTCAGCAATGTGCTGATGTGGTTCGCTTGATCAGGCAAAAAATGTTGACAGCTCAGAGTCGATAGAAAAGCTATGCAGATCAGCGCAGGCGACCATTGCAATTTGAGCCTGGAGATATGGTGTTTGTAAAAATATCTCCGATGAAAGGCGTTATGAGGTTTGGGAAACGTGGAAAGCTCAGTCCCCGTTATATTGGTATGTTTCCTATTCTGGAACATGTGGGCCAAGTGGCTTATCGTCTTCAATTGCCAGCGGCGATGCAAGCAATCCACGGTGTTTTTCATGTGTCCCAGCTGAAGAAATATGTTTCGGATGCATCTCACGTGCTTGATGACTCAGTTTGGCCTGAAGTGACTACAGATTTATCCACACCAGAGTATCCGATCAGAATTGAAGGTCGTCGTGAGCAACGATTGAGAAATAAAGTAATTCCTCTGGTTAAGGTTGTCTGGTAACGTCACTCTGGCAATGAAGCTACATGGGAACGTGAGGATGAAATGCGTCAGTAATTTCCCTTCCTATTCTAATAATGTTTATCCCTTTCAATTCTCTCCTTGTTCTTCCTTTTAAATTTCGAGGAGAAAATTCTATTAGGAGGGAGGGACTGTGAGACACGTTCTTTAACGGATCTTTACCAGTTTTAGAATAGAATTTAATCCATGAATTTTGGCTAATTTTATAAAATTTATGGGCTTTTTCTAGCATTTAATCTGATTAGATTAAAGTTTTTAAGGATATTAATGGGCATATGTATAATTATCCCTTCTTTGGGGGTTTATAATGCAAAAAGGGGTTAAAAATAAAAAAAATAATATTTTTACTTTTTTTAAACCCACAGTCGATCCTCTCTCTCCCACTTTCCCAATTCTTTCACCCCCCCTTCTTTCACTCGAAACCGCAGGCACCCGCGGCGCTCAGGGCGAACCGGCGGAGACCGCGGGTGGACGCCCGTGAACGCGACTCCCCTCTCCTCCTTCCGTCTTCGCGGCGCACGGAGGAGGACGGTGGCGGCCACCTACCGGCGACGGCGGAGGAGTGTCGGCGGCGACCTAGCAGCGAGGAGGAGACCCGCGGCTAGCCACCCCCTCTCTCTCGCCTTCCTCTTCTCGACGGCGCACGGCGGCCAAAGACCAGTGGAGGACGGCCGACGGCTCCGCCGGAGGGATAGCGAATTTTGTATAGAGTTCGTGATCTCGCATAGTCTGCAATACAATCCTGAGATGCTGAACATGTTCTTCTTCAGAAGTCGAATAAACTAGAATATCATCGACAAAGATCACAACAAACTGGTCCAGATATGGACGGAACACACGATGCATCAGGTCTATAAAAGCTACTGGAGCATTGGTTAGCCCGAACGGCATAACCAAAAATTCATAATGACCGTAACGCGTGCTAAAAGTAGTCTTTTTCACATCAGATTCTCGAATTCGTAATTAAAAATAGCCAGATCGAATATCAATCCGTGAAAAGATAGTAGCAGACTGCAATTGATCAAACAAATCATCGATCCTGGGCAGAGGATATTTATTCTTGACAGTCACCTGATTCAATTGCCTGTAATCAATACATAGCCTCAGACTTCCATCTTTCTTTTTCACAAACAAGACTGGAGCACTCCATGGAGAAAAGTTAGGATGAATATAGCCGTTTTCCAATAATTCTAACAATTGTGCCCTCAATTCCTTCAATTCAGCTGGAGCCATACGGTATGGTGCCTTTGCCAAAGGTGCCGTACCTGGAATCAATTCAATCACCATTTCTATTTCTCGCTGTGGAGGTAAGCCTGGTAACTCATCAGGAAATACATCAGGAAATTCATAGACCACAGGAATAGCATTGATATCCTGCTGTGGTGCCTCAACAGCAATCACGGAAGCTAAGAATCCCTGACAACCTGCATTAAGCAATCTACAGGATCGAATAGCAGAAATAAGCAAGCAAGAAGAACGAGATCTAATACCTTGGAAATAAAATGCCGGTTTCCCATGTGGCTGAAAATGGACTTTCTTTGATCTGCAATCAACCACGGCTCCATATTTTTCTAACCAACCCATGCCCAGAATAATATCATAATCAACCAGCTGTAACGCATATAATCTAGCCGAGAACTGATGATTACCAATCATAATAGGCGACTCTTCCAGACAAAGAGGAGTGAACATGAAATCCCCAGAAGGTAATTCCACAAGCAACTCACAAGTAATTTCAGAAGTCGGCTCCTCAATACAGGCAATGAAAATTTTAAAAATAAACGAATGAGAAGCGCCTGAATCAAATAAGACACGAGCTGTATGGCCATCAATCATAATCGTACCTTCAATAAGATGAGACGCCACAGCTTCAGCCCGGGTAATATGAGAAACCTTTCCCTTTTGCTTCCTGCCCGCTGCAGTAGACTGCTGGGAAGAAGACACTGAAGCTTGAGGATAATACTGCTGTGCCTGAGGTGGTGGAGGAGGTCTGAACTGAGACGGCTGCGGTTGAGAAAACTGCACTGCCTTCGGCCTCTGTGGATAGTCTCTAACCACATGTCCCGGTTGATCGCATCGGAAACAAACCACCGGCAGCGAACACGGCTTGCTTGGGTGGCTCCCACCACATCTTGCACACACTCTCGGCTGACTAACTGCTGAGCCTTGATGCTGCTGGAAAGAAGGTGCCGATTGCTGCTGCACGGTACCCGAAGATGCATGACTGCCATACCGCATCTTAAACTTCTTGAATTTCTTGAACTTAGGCTTAGAAACAAGAATGTCACTGGAAGCAGGAACAGCAGATGGGACTCCTATAGCAGATGGCTGACCGAACTATTGGCACGGCACACCCGGCTGGATTGACGCCATTTGAGTATGCCCTCGGGTTCTTGCTGTAACACCCGAATATTTTAGAGGAGTTTACAACAAGCGCTTGGTACATAGTTGAACTTTAGTTCAGCTTTTCACCCTCAAACAGATGGACAATCAGAGAGAACCATTCAAACATTAGAAGATATGTTGAGGGCGTGCAGTTTAGACTGGAAAGGCAGTTGGGATGAACATTTGGCCTTAATTGAGTTTGCATATAATAACAGCCATCATGCAAGCATAGGAATGGCACCATATGAAGCATTATATGGTAGACCGTGTAGGTCACCTGTTTGTTGGGATGTGGTTGGTGAGCGAAAATTGATTGGGCCACAGATTGTACAGGATTGTGTAGAAAAGGTTGAGTTGATTAGAAAAAGGTTACTTACAGCTCAAAGTAAGCAGAAAAGTTATGCTGATCAGAGAAGGAGAGATCTATAATTTACTATCAGGGATCACGTATTTCTGAAAATTTCGCCTACTAGAGGAGTAATGAGATTTGGCAAGAAAGGTAAGCTCAGTCCAAGGTACGTTGGACCATTTGAAATCTTAAGAAGGATTAGAGAGGTGGCATATCAATTGGCTTTACCACCATCATTGTCAGGAGTTCATGATGTATTCCAAAATAATTCACATATCTATAAGCAAATGCGCATAACAAATTTTATCTGACTTATATATAAATGGCATAGTACATATCTTAGCTAAATCAGAGCTTATACAGATGAACTTATTTTCAGATCATATCGAAAGTAGAGAGAGGATAGAGAGAGAAAGTAGAGAGAGATTAGAGAGAAAGAAATATTTTTACAGAATGGTTACTAAATAAATAATCGATTCCAAACATAGATCATCAGATTAAATAAATAACTGACTTAAGTCTGAATAATTACATTACAAATCAAATCAAAGAAATATAAATACCAAATAACATGCACTCGATTTATCATGTGCCTACCTTTACAATAGACTTCTGAATTGACTTTGTATCTCACCCGAGCTTCCGTAAAAGTCTTTGCGAAGGAAAAGATGATTTTTCCGTTCCAGATACGTGAAGAAGGGCGAAATTGTCCAAATAAGTTTCAAATCCTCCGTCCAAATTTTTTATTAATTATTTATATTATTCTGATGCTGTATTATCTTCTCCGTTTATTAATAAAAGAATGAGAGTGGGAAGAGAGATGAGAGAGAAAGTAGAGAGAGAAAATAGAGAGAGAAAGTGGAGAGGGTGGAGAAATAAAGTGGAGAGAGTAGAGAGAGAAGTAGAGAGAAAAACTAGAGAGAGAAACTAGAGAGAGAAATTAGAGAGAGAGAATAGAGAGTAGAGAGAATAGAGAGAGAAAGTGTAGAGAATATAGAGAAAATAAAGAGAGTAGAGAGAGAGTAAAGAAAGTGTAGAGAGAGAGAAAGTAAAATAGTAGAGAGAGAAAGTAGAGAAAGATTAGAGAGAGTAGAGAGAGAGAGTAGAAAAGAGAAAATGAAAATAGAAAGAGAGAAATAGAGATGGGAGTGTGTGTGTGTGTGTATGTGTGTGTGTGTGTGTGTGTGTGTGTGTGTGTGTGTGTGTGTGTGTGTGAGTGAGAGAGAGAGAGAGAGAGAGAGAGAGAGAGAGAGAGAGAGAGAGAGAATGAGAGAGATAAAAGAGGGAGGGAGAGAGAGAGATGGGGGGTGAGGAGGAGTTGGACGTGGGAGGAAAGAGGAGGGGGAAGGGGTTATATAGGAAGGAGGGGGGAGAGGATAAGGATGAGGAGGGGTGAAGATAAGAAGAAGAGGGAGGAGAGAGAGAGGATAAGAATGGAGGGGGATAAGGATGGAGGGGGGAGGACACGTAGTAGGGGGGATATTTTTTTTAATTTTTTTATTTTGTGATAAAAATTTGATTAAGCATATGGACTGTGTCACTTTAACGAGGTGTGGGGCGATAAACCGTCATTAGCTTCCACTACGGGATTAGGCCCATTTTCGAGGACAAACGGACTTCTAAAAAATCCGGAACTCAGAATAAGAAAATTATCTGGGGAATGGTAGAATATTAACTCCCGATCCTGCGTAGTTGATCAAGGCCGACAAGCTCTAGCGTTTAGACCATTTGTCTTTATGTCGACGTATGGATGCCTAGGTATGTGTTTGCTACTGCTTTTAGTGACGGGATGCCTGTCCAATATATGCTGTCAAATAATATGAAGTTCAGATTTGATATATGACTTTGATATGATCTGAAAATAAGTTCATCTGTATAAGCTCTGATTTAGCTAAGATATGTACTATGCCATTTATATATAAGTTAGATAAAATTTGTTATGCGCATTTGCTAAAAGATATGATAATTATTTTACTCAATTATATTTCCTTCGCATTCATAGTATATGTACAATCCCATGAAATTATGCTTAGCTTTATATATCATGGATTTGCACAGTTTAGTATATGATAAGCATGTGATTGGTGGATGATCTTTGGACTCACTTTCGTTGCCTACTGAGTCTTTGGACTCACTTTCGTTGCCTAACCATTTCAGGAAATTGACCAGTGTGCGTCTTGACTCCGACGGGCTGTAGATCGGAGGATGATCCCGGGTTTAGTTTGGATTTCGCCACGCAGAATAAATAGATTTATTTTACCTTTGAATAATGAATGTAAATATGACTTTTGGATAGAGATATGTAGTACTCTATATACGATGTAAATTATGAGTGTTTATCTTATGGAAATGGTATGGTTATATTTCTTTTGGAATATGTGATGGTTTGGCCTTTATTACCTCGCAAATATTCGGCCCACAACACTTCCGTACATCCGCTGTGACGTCCCCGGACACGATACGGGATCGCGGGAACGGGGCGCCATAGAGAGTGGTATCAGAGCAAAGTTGTGAGGCTTAAAATTATTTACAACCATATGAATTTATATACCATACCACAAGATCGTAGGAATTTATTTTTTTTCTGATGTCAAACCTAGAATCATTCTAATTCGGATTAGTTCTCCCCCCGCAAGAGATGGCAGAGAGTGATAGGGTTGACGTAAATACTTCTCCTGAGGAACCTGCGCTCTCAAATGGGACATCACAAGGAGTTGTCGGGGAAATAATTCATGGCGAGCTTGCTCCCGGTGGGCAAGGCACGTTACCTATTCAGGGTGTGTCAGATTTAGGAGGGTTCACACAAACTTTTCAAGGGTTAGTGCAGACTATGCAGTTACAGGCCCAAACTCAGGCAATGATGCAAGCCCAATTACAAACCCGTGTGCAAGAACAACCGAATAGGGCAGCAGGCGCTACCCTGATGGAGATTTTCAGACATATGAGTCCTCCTTATTTTAAGGGGGAGAGTCACCCGGAGATTGTGGAAAACTGGGTGATCGAAATTGAGAAGATTTTCACGGCCATCAGATGTGCAGAGCAGGATAAGGTGATATTGGCTACATTTATGTTGAAGGACCGTGCGGACGAGTGGTGGAGGTCTGCACTTAGAACCACTTTTAGAGGTAGAGAGATTGAGATTAGTTGGAATGAATTTCTTGATGTCTTCCATGCAAAATTTCTCCCTCAGCATGTGAAGGACAAGAATGAAGTTGAATTTTTAAATCTGACTCAAGGAGGTATGTCAGTTGCCGATTATGAAGTAAAATTTACTGAATTGGAAAAGTATGCCCCTCATATTTGTTCAGATGAGCTTAGAAGGGTGAAGAAATTTGTTAGAGGTTTGAGAAGTAACATTAGAAGTAGGGTTGTAATCCTTGAACCTCAAACTATGGCAGCAGCTTTGAGGGCTACTTTTATTGCAGAAAATGAATATGAGGAATTCTTAGTAGAAAGACAAAGGGATAATGTAAAAAGGGGTAATCTTGGTTCAATTGTGAGGAAAGATAAGAAGTCGAATATGACTTTTCCAGAGAGAGTTCAACCAGTTAAGAGAGATAATATGCCAGCTTGTCAACAGTGCGGGATGCAGCATAGAGGTAATGAATGTTGGCGGGCTGCCGGTAAATATTTTTCATGTGGTCAGACAGGGCATATGATAAGGGATTGTCCTAAAAGGCCAATGCAAGATCAGCAACCACAATAGCGGCGGAAAGTTCAAGCCAGAGTATATGCACTAACAAGGGAAGACACTCGAGATGCCAATGCAGTAGCTGAATGTATTATTCTTATCGATGATATGCATGCAAAAGTTTTATTTGATCCGGGTGCTACACATTCTTTTATTTCTTTGAGATTTACTGAATTATTGAAAGATAAACAAATTGTGAATACTGATGAGATGTCCATTAACACACCAACTGGGGAGATAGCTAGAACGACTTCTGTTATTCCTAGCATTGATGTGGTGATTCAGGGGAGGATTATGCCAGTATGTGTGTATCTGTTGGAAATGACTGATTTTGAAGTCATCTTGGGAATGGATTGGTTAGATACAAATTTTTCCCTTCTAGATTGTCATGGAAAGAAAGTAATTTTTCAAAAACTTGGGGAGTAGACATTTCACTATCAATGTCCAAGGCACCGTTCTAGTAAAACACTAGTTTCAGCACTTAAAGCTTTGAAATTACTTAGAAGTGGATGTCAAGGTTATTTGGCTGATGTACGGAAGTGTTGTGGGCCGAATATTTGCAAGGCGCTAAAGGCCAAACCATCACATATTCCAAAAGAAACATAACCATACCATTTCCATAAGATAAAACACTCATAATTTACATCGTATACAGTGTACTACATATCTCTATCTAAAAGTCATATTTACATTTATTATTCAAAGGAAAACTAAATCTATTTATTATGCGCGGCGGAATTCAAATTAAACTCGGGATCATCCTCCGACCTACCGCCTGTCGGAGTCAAGACCCACACTAGTCAATTTCCTGAAATGGTTAGGCAACGAAAGTGAGTCCAAAAACTCAGTAGGTATTAAAACCAATCACATGCTTATTATATACTAAACTGTGCAAATCCATGATACATAAAGCTAAGCACAATTTCACTGGATTGTACATATACTATGAATGCGAAGGAAATATGAAATATAACAGAGCAACATAATTTTCATATTTATAAGTGAATACGTATAACAAATCTTATCTGACTTACATATAAGTGGCATAATACATATCTTAGATAAATCAGAGCTTATACATATCAACTTATTTTCAGATCATACCAAAGTCATATATCAAATCTGAACTTCATATTATTTGGCGGCATATATTAGACAGGCATCCTGTCACTAAAAGCTGTAGCAAACACATACCTAGGCATCCATACGTCGACATAAAGATAATTGGTCTAAACATTGGAGCATGTCGGCCTTGATCAACTACGCAGGATCGGGAGTTAATACTCCACCATTCCTTAGATATTTTTCTTAGTAAGCATGTCAACAATTACCCAAATAGAATCATGTTTTCTCATAGTCAATGGTAATCCCATCACAAAATTCATAGTGATATGCTCCCATTTCCACTGTGCAATTTTCATCAACTGTAATAGTCATGCTGGTCTTTGATGCTCTGCTTTTACTTGTTGACAAGTAAGACATTTACTGACAAAGTCTGCTACATCTTTCTTCATGCCAATCCACCAAAACTGTATTTTCATGTTTTTGTACATTTTTTACTGCCTGGGTGAATAGAATATAGTGATTTATGTGCCTCGGTCAATAGATCTTTCTTTATTTCTTCATTCCGAGGTACACACAATCTTCCCTGAAACCTGATTGCCCCGTCCGCACTTAGAGTAAATCTCGGTGTGCCAATCAATTTTTGTAACTGCTGATCATTTAGTTGTGCTTGCACAATTCGCTCAACCATTGCAGACTGAATAGTTAGTTGGGTCAAAAATAAATTTTTCCCTTTGCATACTGGAGAATACTCTACCACATCAGATGTCATTTTCCAAGTTTGGCGTAACTGGATTGCCATTAGCCTCTTCCTGCTGAGTGCATCTGCTACCACATTTACTTTTCCTGGGTGGTAATTTAAGGTGAAATCATAATCCTTCAAAATTCAATCCACCGTCTTTACCTTAAATTTAATTCTTTCTTAGAGAAAATATATTTTAAACTCTGATGGTCTGTAAATACTTCAAACTGCTCACCATACAAATAATGGCGCCAAATCTTCAGAGCATGTACCACCGCTGCCAACTCCAAATCATGTGTTGGATAATTCATCTCATGGGTCTTTAATTGTCTAGATGCATAAGCTACTACTTTGCCATTCTGCATCAGGACACATCCTAGTCTTTTTCTAGAGGCATCTGTATATATCACAAATCCTCCTGACCCACAAGGTAAAGTAAGTACTGGGGCTGTTGTTAACCTTGTTTTGAATTCCTGAAAACTCATTTCACATTTATCTGACCATTCAAAAGGAACTCCTTTCCTAATTATGATTAAGTTATTTTAGGAAATTTAATAGCAAGATTTAAGCATTGAGATGACTATGTAAATAATGATAAAAATTTGATTAAGCATATGGAATGTGTCACTTTAAGGAGGTGTGGGACGATAAATCGTAGTTAGCTTCCGCTACTGGATTAGGCCCATTTTCGAGGACAAACGGACTTCTGAAAAATCTGGAACTCAGAATAAGAAAATTATCGGGGGAATAGTGGAGTATTAACTCCCGATCCTGCACAGTTGATCAAGGCCGACAGGTTCCAGCATTTAGACCATTTATCTTTATGTTGACGTATGGATGCCTAGGTATGTGTTTGCTACTGCTTTTAGTGACGGGATGCCTGTCCAATATATGCTGCCAAATAATAAGAAGTTCACATTTGATATATGACTTTGATATGATCTGAAAATAAGTTCATCTGTATAAGCTCTGATTTAGCTAAGATATGTACTATGCCATTTATATATAAGTCAGATAAAATTTGTTATACGCATTTGCTTATAGATATGAGAATTATTTTGCTCTATTATATTTCCTTCGCATTCATAGTATATGTACAATCCAATGAAATTGTGCTTAGCTTTATATATCATGGATTTGCACAGTTTAGTATATGATAAGTGTTGAAGATGTATGCCCTTCAAGCCAATCACAAGTGTTGTGATGGCGACATTTCTTGTACAATTTCGTTCAATATACTAATGGCATTTTCTTCATTATATTCTTAGCACGTTATAGTATGTTTGTTGTAATATGATGAAGTCCTTAAATATGAGCTATGTAGATTGGATCATAATGAGATTGTGATAATGAGAACAGTCATCTAGATGTTTATATTCTAAATGTTCCTGGTCATAGGATCTTCAAGAAGGGACATTGAAGATCCGGATAGACTGGTGCACGTGGTACTCACTCATGTGATGAGGGTGGTCGATCTCATAATCACCGGTGTGGTGACATCAAGGTACGCGTGTAGGTGCTCGTTAGTGGAATGAGTTCACTGAACTGACCCGATCTAGAATTCCTGAATGGTAATCATGCTGACTGTCAATCAGGAGATTCTAGTGCCACAGTAGCATAGTTGGATCTTTGACCTGAGTCACTAATGAGATTTTGCGTGGACTCCACTGAGCGCTTGATTGCTGACTTATGAACTTCAATCTTGTGGTTCTTAATAGTTAGCTATTCGGACTCAGTGAGATTCATGTGAAAACACTTTGGTGGACAACAAGGGATCATTCACTCTCTGCATGGATTAAGAGAGAGAATGCTCTATAGACATGTACTTAGAAATCCCTGGCCAGGGTATGGGGGTTCACTTAGAAAAAGAGTTTTCTAGTGAACTGTACTTAAGAGTACAAGGGTCCATAAGATCATGATGTTTTAGGGTTTGATAGTTTGACCGTACCCTAATTCTGATTGGAGCATTGTATGAATGAGGATCTATAACTGTGTGGAATCTGATGACGGAAAGGTTCAATATGGGTTGCATCCCTCCCAAAGTCATTTGGGATCACGAGGTGTTGCTTGGTGCCGTTAGTGGTCGGAAAGCCTGTTAAATCCATTAAGAGTTATTGGATTATAACTAATTAAGTTAAGAAGAGTTCTTAGCTTAATGGGCTTGAAAACTAAACAGACTATTGGGCCTAGAGGGTCACACACAATAGAGTAGTGGATCAGACGGAGAAGGACGATAATTATAGACCGTTTCTGGGTTTTTGTGAAAAATGCCAGAGTCTATAAATACACGCTGAGGAGAGAAACCCTGGCCAAGCACTAGGGTTTCTCCCCTGGCCGCCCCCCTCTCTCTCTCTCTCCTCCCTGACCTGGGCGCATCCCTCTCTCTCTCCCTCCTCCTACGGCGGTGGATGGTGGTGCTGAGGAGTGGCCGACGTGTGGAGATCGAGAAGGAGACTCCGTGCGTTCCCGCTGCTCGTGTGGATACATCTAGAGGCCGGACACTTGGACGGCTAGTAGCCCGACGAGCCTCTACTCGATCGTCTTCGGGCATCTGGGAATTGATTAATCTCGCAAAGGTATAGAACTGTTCTTCCTTGGCGGGTTCTTCGATTAATAGTTTTTGATTTTGATAGCCGGCAACGATATGACTCTTAGGGTTTCGTTGTTTCCGCTGCTGCTCTGATCGAAACCTTACAGTGGTATCAGAGCCAGGTTGCTGGTCTGATCAAAATCAGGATTATTATATTATTTTTCATCCTTCACGTTCATGTTTAGGGCTCAATTTAGGTTGTTCGATTGGGTCTCTCACGGATGAGTTTTTGGTAAATTGATCCCATGGAATTGTTCCTGGTATCAAGAGGATCAAAACACATGTTTTGGTCCGTTGATTGACCCTATGGTGAGGGCGAATCGAGCGAGTCTTCGGGGCTGCGGTCGCCGTTCGCACAGGGAGAGGGAGGCCGATTCAGGCCGTTAATCTCCAATTTTGGATGTCCATGGGGCAGGCAAGGGTTGCTGGATGATCCCCCATGGCGTCCCACCGTGTCCGCGTCCGTGTAGTGGCCGGATTTGGGGCTCCGGCGAAGTTCGCGGCGAGCTTGTCGGGGCGGCGGCGTGTTCTTCGCGGCCTTCTTCTCCGGCCACGGCGTCGTGGGCGGTGGCCGGCGGAGGTGCCGGCGGGACCCAAGGGGACACGGGCCCCCTGCGGCGAGCTCCGGGGGTGGTCGGCGCCGGTGGACGGGCCCCCTCCGGCGAGCTCCGGGGGGGCTAGGGTTTTACCCCAGCCCCCCTCCCCATCGCATTCGGGCGGGGGAGACGACCCCCCCGCGGGTCTCCCGATGGCGGATCCGACCCGCGCCCGGATCCGCACCCGGACCGGCCCGCGCCGGATCCGCGCCCGATTAACCCCCCCTTATTATTTTTTTTGATTTTTATTCATTTTAAACTGTTTAAAATGCATAAAATGTCAGAAAATTCTGGGAAAATTCTGAAAAATATTTTAATGGAACCTAAAATTGTTTTAGCAATCTATTAACTTATTTTTCATTATATTACCCTTGGTTAATTGGTTAATGGGAATTTTAAAATGGTTTTAAGTATTTCCCATTATCTAATTAAATGATGTTAATTACTATAAGGATGTGATTCTTATGAGGTTAATTAACAGTATATTTTTATTGAGCCCATGCTGTGAATGTGTATGACTTTTATCTAAAGTTGTTTAGACTTGATTGTTTTTAACTAAATTGTTTAGTTAATTTATGTTGCGTGATTTCAAAACTAATTACTATTATTTTGAAATCAACGTTATATCTCGCTGTAATTATATGATAATTACTTGAAGATGCATGTGATGTGTCATGTGTATGGATGGATGGTCATGGACTTAGATATCATGTGATGGTATGCTTTGTGGTGAATGGATCCTGATGTGATTATTGGGGCCTGCGTGCCTCCTTCTCTCTCTCTCTTGTTATTCCGGGTTGTACATTCTATCTCCCACCCGTGTTGTACTCCCCTTGACTGGTTCAAGGTTTCTTATTATTATCTGATGTATTTTTATGGGCCTGCGTGCCCAAATTTCAAATTTACTTGTAATAATAAGAAGCGGATGGAGACTAAGAAGGAGACCGACTTCGGTGGCTCGGGAGATTCTTCACATCTAGTGGGAGCATTGGATGCTCCAAGTCTTTGTGAATTTACCATGTTGTGTGTACATTACCAACTGGCTCTGGTAATGTTGCTAGGTTTAAAGTCCATGATCATCCATCGGTGTTATAGCATATATTTGATATATGTGGTTATGCCACTAATTGTATATATATACATAATTTTAGAGTATATTCGATACTCCAAATTATTATTATATATATAGCACCTATATTGATGAGACCAAAATATTCAAATCCCCTTCAATCAAATATTAGGTCGATAAGCGTGAGACATTAAGAATGCTCCATGTAGCCTTCCGTTGTTATAGTCAAAGTGAGCCGTCCTTAGACTGTGGGAGTTTGTTGTGCTACCACAAGACTATCATAGCAAGGGGACGGAGACTTAGGCTAGGGCTTGGGCCGAACCTTGGGATGGGGGTTGGCATGACTTTGTTGTGCTACCACAAGAGTTATGTCATAAACCCACTCTCATAACGTAACAACGGGTTAGACCTAACCAACGCTCGTGGTTTGTTATGCTACCACAAGATCACGAAGCGTTTGGAGGCTAAATTACTGGGAGTTACAAGGAGTTATAATTGGCAAGAGTTACCTACCCATTAAGTATGGGGTAGTTTGTTGTGCTACCACAAGACTACTTCCATAATGTTAATGGGATCCTAGTACCCACTAGGACACAGTCATTGTGTCCCGTCTTTACATATTAGGGGTTATGCAAAATCGTCGAAAATTAGTGGGAGTATTAAGTTAGCATAAAAGTCCATGTCTTAATTTAATATCATGAATATCTGCAATATTGTTCTAAATTATGTTATTTCCTCTTATAGATCGCAATGACGAACCACCTATTGAGAGGCATATTGGATGCCAACAGGCTGACTGGTCCAAATTATGTCGATTGGCTCAGGAATATGAGAATTGTTCTCACGGCTGAGAAAATAGCCTATGTCCTTGAGCAGCCTGTTCCCCCTATTCCTGCTGATGATGCCGATGAGGCTGAGGTGATTCTTTATGAGAAGCATAAGGAAGATGCCACTCTGGCCCAATGTTATATGCTAGCCTCCATGACTAATGAGTTACAAAGGCAGCGTGAAAAGATGGATGCTAGATCCATCCTATTCCATCTGGAGGAGCTCTTTGGAGCTCAGAGTAGAATAGAGAGATATGAGATATCTAAGAATCTGTTCGGGGCCAAAATGTCTGAGGGAACATCTGTGCAGACACATGTTCTCAAAATGATAGAGTGGATTGAGAGGCTAAAAGAATTAGGTTTTGATATGAACAAGGATTTATGCATTGACCTAATCTTGCAGTCTCTCCCATGTTCATTCTCCCAGTTCATAGTGAATTTCAACATGAATAAGATAGAGTGCTCTCTAGCAGAGCTTCTTAATATGTTGAAGACAGCTGAGGGGACAATGAACAATGGGAAATCTTCTGTGCTACTTGTTGGTAAGACCAACAAGAAGAGAAAGAATCAATCTGTTTTTAAGAAAAACAAGAAGAAAAAGCAGGATAAGCAGGGAAAGACTGCCAAGAAGGATGAGGCTAAGAAGGACAAGGGCCAATGTTTCCACTGCCATAAGGATGGTCATTGGAAGAGGAACTGTAAGTTGTATCTTGCAGAAAAGGCAAAATAGAACCTTGGAGAAGCTTCAGGTATGTTCATGATTGTTGACCTAAACTTGTCTTATAGATCCACATCGTGGGTATTAGATACTGGATGTGCATCTCATATCTGTAATGACTTGCAGGTGCTGACAAGCAGTAGACAATTGAACAAAGGTGAGGTTGACTTGCGACTGGGAAATGGAGCAAAGGTTGCTGCGCTCGCAGTTGGGAAGGTGAACCTCCAGATGCCTACAGGAGTTACACTAGAGCTTATAGACTGTTATTATGTTCCTTCTATAACAAAGAACATTATTTCCATTTCTTGCTTAAATAAATATGGATTTATTGTAAGTTCTGGAAACAATGGTTGTTCTTTATTATTAAATGGTGAATTGTTTGCCAGTGGAAGCTTAATGAATGGTTTGTATATTTTAGATGTGGCATCTTCTGTGATGTGTGTGGACAAACCTCTTAAGAGAAAAAGAGGCAATGTGAATAAAGCTTATCTTTGACATTGTAAGCTTGGTCATATCAATGAGGAAAGATTGAAAAAGTTGTGTAAGAATGGATACCTTGATCCATTTGATTATGAATCATTCACGACTTGTGAATCTTGCCTCATGGGTAAGATGACTAAGTCTCCATTTTCTGGACATGGAGAAAGAGCAAATGAGTTATTAGAACTCATACACTCTGATGTGTGTGGACCTATGTCCATACATGCCAAAGGAGGTTATTCATACTTCATTACATTCACTGATGATTTCTCAAGATTTGGATACGTGTACTTAATGAAGTACAAATCTGAAGCTTTTGAGAAATTTGTCGAGTTTAAGAATGAAGTAGAGAAACAAACCGGGAAAAGTATTAAAACTCTTCGATCAGATCGAGGGGGTGAATACTTGAGTACGGAGTTCACACAGTTTTTAAGGGATAATGGAATATTGTCTCAATGGACTCCTCCTTATACACCTCAGTTGAATGGTGTAGCAGAAAGGAGGAATCGTACCCTATTAGATATGGTACGGTCCATGATGTGTTTTGCTGGTTTACCCTTGTCCCTCTAGGGTTATGCCTTGGAGACTGCTGCACACTTGTTGAACAAAGTCCCATCGAAGTCTGTCGACTCCACTCCATATGAGATATGGAAAGGAAAGAAGCCAAATCTTAAGTACTTTAAGGTTTGGGGTTGCCCTACCCATGTAAAGAAACATGACTCGGATAAACTGGGATCTAAGACTGAGAAGTGCAGGTTTGTGGGATATCCTAAGGAAACTTATGGATATTACTTCTACCAGCCTAGCGATCAAAGAGTGTTTGTAGCTAAACATGCTGTATTCCTTGAGGAAGAGTATATCCTTGAAGGAAACAGTGGGAGCTCGGTAGAACTAGAAGAAGTTCTAGAACCACAACCTGTCAGTGTACCTTCTCAAGATCCAGTACAAACTGACCCACAAACTGTGCGTAGGTCAAGCCGGATACCTGTTCAACCAGAAAGATATGTAAGACATATTTCTGGTAAGGTATCACATAATGAGGATGATGATCTTAAGACCTACGAGGAGACAATGAGTGTCATTGACTCCAGGAAATGGCAAGAGGCCATGATATCTGAAATGGATTCCATGTACTCCAACCAAGTTTGGAACTTGGTGGATCCACCTGAGGGTATTGTCTTTAAAAGTGGATCTTTAAAAGAAAGATTGGAGTAGATGGAATGGTTGATACCTATAAGGCAAGGCTTGTAGCGAAGGGATATCGTCAAAGGCAAGGGGTTGACTATGACGAAACCTTCTCTCCTGTAGCCATGCTAAAATCCATTAGAATTTTACTTGCCATTGCTGCACACTATGATTATGAAATCTGGCAGATGGATGTGAAGACGGCATTCCTCAATGGAAACCTTGAGGAAGAAGTGTACATGACACAACCTGAGGGATTCACATCCAAAGAGTATCCAGATAGAGTGTGCAGGCTTCAGAGGTCCATATATGGACTAAAGCAAGCATCTCGCAGTTGGAACATAAGGTTTGATGAAGCAATCAAATCTTATGACTTCGTTAAGAACGAAGATGAGCCATGTGTATACAAAAAGGCAAATGGCAGTGCAATCACTTTTTTAGTACTGTATGTGGATGACATACTACTCATTGAGAATGATGTAGGTATGTTATCGTCAGTCAAAGCCTGGCTGTCAAAGTATTTCTCCATGAAGGATTTGGGAGAAGCATCCTATGTGTTGGGGATTAGGATCTATAGAGATAGATCAAAGAGGATGCTAGGCTTGTCCCAATCAATGTACATAGACACCATTGTCAAAAGGTTTGGCATGGAAGACTCCAAGAGAGGTCAAATACCAATTAGACATGGAGTCTACCTCTCTAAGGAAATGTCCCCTAAAACGACTGAAGAGAGGGAGTACATGAGTAGGGTTCCCTATGCCTCTGCCATAGGGTCCATCATGTACGCAATGTTATGTACTAGGCCTGATATAGCTTATGTTCTAAGTGTTACGAGCAGGTATCAAGCAGATCCAGGTGAACAACACTGGATAGCTGTGAAATGTATCCTTAAGTACTTAAGAAGGACTAAGGATCTATTTCTGGTATATGGAGGAGAGGACTTGAAACTGAGAGGATACACTGACTCTAGTTTCCAGTCTGACAAAGATGACAGCAAGTCAACCTCTGGGTTCATTTTTACTCTCAATGGTGGGGCAGTGAGTTGGAAGAGTTCCAAACAAGAAACCACTACTGATTCAACAACCGAGGCTGAGTACATAGCTGCTGTCGAGGCGTCAAAGGAGGCGGTCTGGATGAAGAAGTTCATCGATGGATTGGGAGTTGTCCCAAGCATCTCTGATCCTGTCCCCATGTTTTGTGACAACAATGGGGCAATTGCACAAGCAAAGGAGCCGAGGTCTCATCAGAAGTCCAAGCATATTCTGCGGCGTTATCACTTGATCAGAGAGATTATAGCTAGAGGAGATGTGATAGTAGATAGAGTATCTTCTGCTGATAATATTGCAGATCCATTGACCAAGCCTTTATCTCAAAGTGTGTTTGAGCGTCACCTTGGGCTGATGGGGATCAAGCATGTGGGTGATTGGCTTTAGTGCAAGTGGGAGATTGTTGGAGATGTATGCCCTTCAAGCCAATCACAAGTGTTGTGATGGCGACATTTCTTGTACAATTTCGTTCAATATACTAATGGCATTTTCTTCATTATATTCTTAGCACGTTATAGTATGTTTGTTGTAATATGATGAAGTCCTTGAATATGAGCTATAATGATTGGATCATAATGAGATTGTGATGAACAGTCATCTAGATGTTTATATTCTAAATGTTCCTGGTCATAGGATCTTCAAGAAGGGACATTGAAGATCCGGATAGACTGGTGCACGTGGTACTCACTCATGTGATGAGGGTGGTCGATCTCATAATCACCGGTGTGGTGACATCAAGGTACGCGTGCAGGTGCTCGTTAGTGGAATGAGTTCACTGAATTGACCCGATCTAGAATTCCTGAATGGTAATCATGCTGACTGTCAATCAGGAGATTCTAGTGCCACAGTAGGATAGTTGGATCTTTGACCTGAGTCACTAACGAGGTTTTGCGTGGACTCCACTGAGCGCTTGATTGCTGACTTATGAACTTCAATCTTGTGGTTCTTAATAGTTAGCTATTCGGACTCAGTGGGATTCATGTGAAAACACTTTGGTGGACAACAAGGGATCATTCACTCTCTGCATGGATTAAGAGAGAGAATGCTCTATGGACATGTACTTAGAAATCCCTGGCCAGGGTATGGGGGTTCACTTAGAAAAGGAGTTTTCTAGTGAACTGTACTTAAGAGTACAAGGGTCCATAAGATCATGATGTTTTAAGGTTTGACAGTTTGACGTACCCTAATTCTGATTGGAGTATTGTATGAATGAGGATCTATAACTGTGTGGAATCTGATGACGGAAAGGTTCAATATGGGTTGCATCCCTCCCAAAGTCATTTGGGATCACGAGGTGTTGCTTGGTGCCGTTCGTGGTCGGAAAGCCTATTAAATCCATTAAGAGTTATTGGATTATAACTAATTAAGTTAAGAAGAGTTCTTAGCTTAATGGGCTTGAAAACTAAACAGACTATTGGGCCTAGAGGGTCACACACAATAGAGTAGTGGATCAGATGGAGAAGGACGGTAATTATAGACCGTTTTTGGGTTTTTGTGAAAAATGCCAGAGTCTATAAATACACGCTGAGGAGAGAAACCCTGGCCAAGCACTAGGGTTTCTCCCCTAGCCGCCCCCCCTCTCTCTCTCTCTCCTCCCTGACCTGGGCGCATCCCTCTCTCTCTCCCTCCTCCTACGGCGGTGGATGGTGGTGCTGAGGAGTGGCCGACGTGTGGAGATCGAGAAGGAGACTCCGTGCGTTCCCGCTGCTCGTGTGGATACATCTAGAGGCCGGACACTTGGACGGCTAGCAGCCCGACGAGCCTCTACTCGATCGTCTTCGGGCATCTGGGAATTGATTAATCCCGCAAAGGTATAGAACTGTTCTTCCTTGGCGGGTTCTTCGATTAATAGTTTTTGATTTTGATCGCCGGCAACGATACGACTCTTAGGGTTTCGTTGTTTCCACTGCTGCTCTGATCGAAATCTTACAGAAGCATGTGATTGGTTTTAATGCCTACTGAGTCTTTGGACTCACTTTCGTTGCCTAACCATTTAAGGAAATTGACCAGTGTGCGTCTTGACTCCGACGGACGGTAGGTCGGAGGATGATCCCGGGTTTAGTTTGGATTCCACCACGCAGAATAAATAGATTTAGTTTTCCTTTGAATAATGAATGTAAATATGACTTTTGGATAGAGATATGTAGTACTCTATATACGATGTAAATTATGAGTGTTTATCTTATGGAAATGGTATGGTTATGTTTCTTTTGGAATATGTGATAGTTTGGCCTTTATTGTCTCGTAAATATTCGGCCCACAACACTTCCGTACATCCGCTGTGACGTCCCATCAGAATAATATAAATAATTAATAAAAAGTTGGACGGATGATTTGAAACTTATTTTAGATAATTTCACCCTTCTTTACGTATCTGGGACGGGAAAATTATCTTTTCCCACGCAAGGACTTCTACGGGAGCTCGGGTGAGATACTAAGTTTAATTCGGAAGACCACCCTAAAGGTAGGCACGATAAACCGAGTGCATGTTATTTGTTAATTACATTTCTTTGATTTGATTTTGTTTGAAATATAATTTAAGTCATTGATTTATTGGAATAAATACATTAATAATTTGTAACTGCTACACTTTATTATTTAACAATAACATTAATATTTGTTATTTACATAGACAGAGGTACACCATGAAGTCTCACAATCTCTCTGATATATAAATGGGCTAAATCCTTTAATGATTGTGTTTTTGTAATTGCCAGAAAATGGGCTGACTTAGTAAGCATGTCAACAATTACCCAAATAGAATCATGTTTTCTCCTAGTCAATGGTAATCCCATCACAAAATCCATAGTGATATGCTCCCATTTCCACTGTGGAATTTCCATCAACTGTAATAGTCCTGCTGGTCTTTGATGCTCTACTTTTACTTGTTGACAAGTAAGACATTTGCTGACAAAGTCTGCTACATCTTTCTTCATGTCAATCCACCAAAACTGTCTTTTCATATTTTTGTACATTTTTGTACTGCCTGGGTGAATAGAATATAGTGATTTATGTGCCTCGGTCAATAGATCTTTCTTTATTTCTTCATTCCGAGGTACACACAATCTTCCCTGAAACCTGATTGCCCCGTCCGCACTTAGAGTAAATCTCGGTGTGCCAATCAATTTTTGTAACTGCTGATCATTTAGTTGTGCTTGCACAATTCGCTCAACCATTGTAGACTGAATAGTTAGTTGGGTCAAAAATAAAATTTTTCCTTTGCATACTGGAGAATACTCTACCACATCAGATGTCATTTTCCAAGTTTGGCGCAACTGGATTGCCATTAGCCTCTTCCTGCTGAGTGCATCTGCTACCACATTTACTTTTCCTGGGTGGTAATTTAAGGTGAAATCATAATCCTTCAAAAATTCAATCCACCGTCTTTGCCTTAAATTTAATTCTTTCCTTCACCCTTCTAAGCTCATCTGAACAAATATAAGGGGCATACTTTTCCAATTCAATAAATTTTGCTTCATAATCGGTAACTGACATACCTCCTTGAGTCAGATTTAAAAATTCAACTTCTTTCTTGTCCTTCACATGCTGAGGGAGAAATTTTGCATGGAAGACATCAAGAAATTCATTGCAGCTAATCTCAATCTCTCTACCTCTAAAAGTGGTTCTAAGTGCAGACCTCCACCACTCGTCCGCACGGTCCTTCAACATAAATGTAGCTAATATCACCTTATCCTGCTATGCACATCTAATGGCCATGAAAATCTTCTCAATTTCTCTCACCCAGTTTTCCACAATCTCCGGGTGACTCTCCCCCTTAAAAGAAGGAGGACTCATATGTCTGAATTTCTCCCTCAGGGTAGCGCATGCTGTCCTATTCGGTTGTTCTTGCACACAGTTTTGTATTTGGGCTTACATCATTGCATGAGTTTGGGCCTGTAATTGCATAGTCTGCACTAACCCTTGAAAAGCTTGTGTGAACCCTCCTAAATCTTGCACACCCTGAATAGGTAACGCACCTTACCCACCGGGAGCAAGCTCGCCATGAATTATTTTCCCGACAACTCCTTGTGATGTCCCATTTGAGGGCGCAGACTCCTCGGGAGAAGTATTAACCTCAACCCTATTATTCTCAGTCATCGCCTGCGAGGGAGAACTAATCCGAATTAGTATAATTCTAGGTTTGACATCAAATTCTAAAATAAATTCTTACGATCTTGTGATATGGTATATAAATTCAGATGGCTGCAAACGAACTTCATTAAGTAAATTAAATAGATATCTTACTTTAATAATATGTAACTTTATATAGGAATGTCAAAATAGGGTCAATATTAGATTCATTAGAAAGAGAATTCAAAAATATACAAGTTTCATGTTAAACATTTTTTCAAATTTTGACATTTGATGGATCAAATATAAGATAGAATGAATTGATATTTTAAAGATTTGTTCTTGTTAATTTTTACAGGGCTTTTGTGCAAATTACCTTATCCACCCCCCCTTTCAACCTCATTCGCGGGTATAAAAAAAAACACAAACACAAAACCCACGTTCTTCTCCCCACCCCCTCCTCTCCAACCTTATCCCTCTGTTCATCCTTATCCTCCCCCCCCCCTCATTCTTATCCATCTCTCTCTCCCCCCTCCTTCTTTAAGACCTTGTTATTGTTAACTTTTTAAGGGCCTTTATATAAAAATCCAACAAAAAAACCCACACATTATCATCCCCCCATCCACGTGAGATCCCTCCCCCCTCATTCTTATCCCTTCCCCATCCTTATCCTCTCCCTCCACCTCATCTTCTTATCCTCTCCCCCTCCCCCCTATATAAACCACCCCTCCCCCTCTCCCTCTCCCACATTCTCACCTTCTCCCCCCAACTCTCCACTCTCTCTCTACCCCTCTCTCCCACTCTCTCTCTCTCACACACACACACACACTCTCTCTCTTCTTATATTTTTATTTTATATTCTCTCTCTCCCTAATCTCTCTCTACTTTTCTCTCTACTCTCTTTTTACTATCTCTATTTTCTCTCTCCACTTTCTCTCACCACTCTATACCTTCTCTCTCTATTTTCTCTCTCTATTTTCTCTCTCTATCTCTACTTTCTCTCTATTTTCTCTCTCTACTTTGTCTCTCCACCTTTTCTCTACTTTCTCTCTCCACCTTTTCTCTCTACTCTCGCTCTCCACTTTCTCTCTCTAATTTCTCTCTCCACTTTCTCTCTAGTTTTCTCTCTCTACTCTCCCCACTTTCTCTCTCTACACTCTCCACTTTCTCTCTCTAGTTTCTCTCTCTAATTTTTCTCTCTCTCCTCACTTTCTTTCTCTACCCTCTCAACTTTCTCTCTCTAGTTTGTCTCTCTACTTTCTCTCTCATCTCTCTTCCCACTCTCATACTCTTATTAATAAACGGAGAAGATAATACAGCATCAGAATAATATAAATAATTAATAAAAAAAGTTGGACGGAGGATTTGAAACTTATTTTGGACAATTTCACCTTTCTTTACGTATCTGGAACGGGAAAATTATCTTTTCCTACGCAAAGACTTTTACGGGAGCTCAGGCGAGATACTAATTCGGAAGACCACCCTAAAGGTAGGCACATGATAAACCGAATGCATGTTATTTATTATTTACATTTCTTTGATTTGATTTTATTTGAAATGTAATTTAAGTCGGTGATTGAGTTAACCCAATGATCTATATTTAGAATCAGTTATTTATTTAGTTACCATTCTATAAAAATATCATTTTTCTCTCTAATCTCTCTCTAATTTCTCTCTAATCTCTTTATACTTTCTCCCTCTACTTTCTCTCTCTACTCTCTCTACTCTCTCTCTACTATAATCTCTTCGAATGTTATATAATAGTAATTTATTTAGTTAATAAATTTGACCCACTACCATATGATTAAAATCTAATTCCTGATATTAAAATACGATCCAGCTATTTTGTAAAGTTCAATGGCAAGATTTAAGTATTGAGATGACTATGTAATAAGAATAATAATAGGAATAAAAATTTGATCAAGCATATGGACTGTGTCACTTTAAGGAGGTGTGGGGCGACAAACCATAGTTAGCTTCCGCTACGGGATTAGGCCCATTTCCGAGAACAAACGGACTTCTGAAAAATTCGGAACCCAGAATAAGAAAAATTATCGGGGGAATGGTGGAGTATTAACTCCCGATCCTACGTGGTTGATCAAGGCCGACAGGCTCCAGAGTTTAGACCTTTTATCTTTATGTCGACGTATAGATGCCTAGGTATGTGTTTGCTACTGCTTTTAGTGACGGGATGTCTGTCCAATATATGCTACCAAATAATATGAAGTTCATATTTGATATATGACGTTGATATGATCTGAAAGTAAGTTCATCTATTTCGAAGAGATTAGAGTAGAGAGAGAGTAGAGAGAGAAAGTAGAGGGAGAAAGTAGAAAGAGATAAGAGAGAAATTAGAGAGAGATTAGAGAGAAAAATGATATTTTTGTAGAATGGTAACTAAATAAATAACTGATTCTAAACATAGATTATTAGGTTAAATAAATCAATGACTTAAATTACATTTCAAACAAAATCAAATCAAAGAAATGTAATTAACAAATAACATGCACTCGGTTTATCGTGCCTACCTTTAGGGTGGTCTTCCGAATTAAACTTAATATCTCACCCGAGCTCCCGTAGAAGTCCTTGCGTGGGAAAAGATAATTTTCCCGTCCCAGATACGTAAAGAAGGGTGAAATTATCTAAAATAAGTTTCAAATCCTCCGTCCAATTTTTTATTAATTATTTATATTATTCTGATGCTGTATTATCTTCTCCGTTTACTAATAAGAGGATGAGAGTGGGAAGAGAGATGAGAGAGAAAGTAGAGAGAGAAATTAGAGAGAGAAAGTGGAGAGGTAGATAAAGAAAGTGGGAAGAGAGTAGAGAGAGAAAAACTAGAGAGAAAAATTAGAGAGAGAAACTTGAGAGAGAAACTTGAGAGAGAAAGCGGCGAGCGAGAGTAGAGAGAAAACGTGGAGAGAGAAAGTAGAGAAAATGTGTAGAGAGAAAATAGAGAGAGAAATAAAGAGAGAGAGTCGAGAGAGAAGATAGAGAGAGAAAGTAGAGAGAGGAAAAATAGAGAGAGAAGGTATAGAGTGGAGAGAGAAGGTGGAGAGAGAAAATAGAGAGATAATAAAGAGAGACAGTAGAGAGAAAAGTGGAGAGAGATTAGTGAGAGAGAGAAAAAATGAAAATATAAGAAGAGAGAGTGTGTGTGTGTGAGAGAAAGAGAGAGAGAGAGAGAGGGAGAGAGAGTGGAGAGAAGAGTTGGGAGGTGGGAGGGAAGAGAGAGATGAGAGGAGAGAATGGGAAGGTGGAGGAGGGATTTATGTGGGTGGAGGGGAAAAAGAAGAATGGAGTATTTATAGAGGGAGAAGGGGAGGATAAGAAGGAGGGAGAGAGAGATGGATAAGAATGAGGGGGGGGGGAGGATAAGAATGAAGAGGGGGATAAGGTTGGAGAGGAGGGGTGGGGAGAAGAACGTGGGTTTTGTGTGTGTGTATGTTTTTTTTATACCATCGAACGAGGTTGAAAGGGGGGTGGATAAGGTAATTTGCATAAAAGCCCTGTAAAAATTAACAAGAACAAATCTTTAAAATATCAATTCATTCTATCTTATATTTGATCCATCAAATGTCAAAATTTGAAAAAGTGTTTAACATGAAACTTATATATTTTTGAATTCTCTTTCTAATGAATCTAATATTGACCCTCTTCTGACATTCCTACATAAAATTACATATTATTAAAGTAAGATATCAATCTAATTTACTTAATGAAGTTCGTTTGCAGCCATCTGAATTTATATACCATATCACAAGATCATAAGAATTTATTTTAGAATTTGATGTCAAACCTAGAATCATACTAATTCGGATTAATTCTCCCTCGCAGGCGATGATTGAGAGTGATAGGGTTGAGGTTAATACTTCTCCCGAGGAGTCTGCGCCCTCAAATGGGACATCACAAGGAGTTGTCGGAGAAACAATTCATGGCGAACTTGCTCCTGGTGGGCAAGGTACGTTACCTATTCAGGGTGTGCCAGATTTAGGAGGGTTCACACAAGCTTTTCAAGGGTTAGTGCAGACTAAGCAATTACAGGCCCAAACTCATGCAATAATGCAAGCTTTTCATATTCATTATACCGTTCAAGGTACGGGGCTTTGGTTAAAAGAACCAAAAATTCATATTGGCTCAAAATATAAAATATTTAATTATCTTTAGATTTCGGACGGGCTCGGGTGTTACAAATCTCTCCCCCTTAAATAAATTTCGTCCTCGAAGTTTAAAAATATTTACTTAATACGTACCGAATAGCTGTGGATATCTCTTCCGCATTTCATCTGCCATCTCCCAAGTGGCTTCTTCTGTCGAAGTACTTTTCCACAATACCTTCACCAATAGAATTATCTTCGTTCGCAGCACTTGTTCTTTTCGATCGAGAATGCGAACTGGTTTCTCCTCATATGTAAGATGTGGCTGAATTTCTAACTGCTCATGATCTATAATGTGCGATGAGTCTGGCATGTATTTTCTTAACATAGACACATGGAATACATCATGAACTCCTGACAATGATGGTGGTAAAGCCAGCTGATATGCCACCTCACCAATCCTTCTTAAGATTTCAAATGGTCCAACAAACCTTGGACTGAGCTTGCCTTTCTTGCCAAATCTCATTACTCCTTTAGTAGGCGTAACTTTCAGAAATACGTGATCCTCGATAGTAAATTGTAGATCTCTCCTTCTCTGATCAGCATAACTTTTCTGCCTACTTTGAGCTGTAAGTAACCTTTTTCTAATCAACTCAACCTTTTCCACACAATCCTGTACAATTTGTGGCCCAATCAATTTCCGCTCACCAACCTCATCCCAACAAACAGGTGACCTACGCGGTCTACCATATAATCCTTCATATGGTGTCATTTCTATGCTTGCATGATGACTGTTGTTATATGCAAACTCAATTAACTGCAAATGTTCATCCCAACTGCCTTTCCAGTCTAAACTGCACGCCCTCAACATATCTTCTAATGTTTGAATGGTTCTTTCTGATTGTCATCTGTTTGAGGGTGAAAAACTGAGCTAAATTTCAATTGTGTACCCAATGTTATCTGTAAACTCCTCAAAAATTTTGCTGTAAATCTTGTATCTCGATCTGAAATAATAGACACTGGTACACCATGAAGTCTCCCAATCTCTCTGATATATAAATGGGCTAAATCCTCTAATGATTGTGTTTTTGTGATTGCCAGAAAATGGGCTGACTTAGTAAGCATGTCAACAATTACCCAAATAGAATCATGTTTTCTCCTAGTCAATGGTAATCCCATCACAAAATCCATAGTGATATGCTCCCATTTCCACTGTGGAATTTTCATCAACTGTTATAGTCCTGCTGGTCTTTGATGCTCTGCTTTTACTGGTTGACAAGTAAGACATTTGCTGACAAAGTCTGCTACATCTTTTTGCATGCCAATCCACCAAAACTATCTTTTCATATTTTTGTACATTTTTGTACTGCCTGGGTGAACATAATATAGTGATTTATGTGCCTCGGTCAATAGATCTTTCTTTATTTCTTCGTTCCGAGGTACACACAATCTTCCATGAAACCTGATTGCCCCGTCCACACTTAGAGTAAATCTCGGTGTGCCAATCAATTTTTGTAACTGCTGATCATTTAGTTGTGCTTGCACAATTCGCTCAACCATTGCATACTGAATAGTTAGTTGGGCCAAAAATAAATTTTTCCCTTTGCATACCGGAGAATACTCTACCACATTAGATGCTATTTTTCAAGTTTGGCGCAACTGGATTGCCATTAGCCTCTTCCTGCTGAGTGCATCTGCTACCACATTTGATTTTCCTGGGTGGTAATTTAAGGTGAAATCATAATCCTTCAAAAATTCAATCCACCGTCTTTGCCTTATATTTAATTCTTTCTGAGAGAAAATATATTTTAAACTCTGATGGTC
This sequence comes from Amorphophallus konjac, assembly GCA_022559845.1. NCBI lineage: Eukaryota > Viridiplantae > Streptophyta > Magnoliopsida > Alismatales > Araceae > Amorphophallus > Amorphophallus konjac. The sequence goes on along the minus strand of CM040128.1, from coordinate 60,461,455 downwards.
TGTAAATACTTCAAACTGCGAACCATACAAATAATGGCGCCAAATCTTCAGAGCATGTACCACCGTTGCCAACTCCAACTCATGTGTTGGGTAATTCATCTCATGGGTCTTTAATTATCTGGATGCATAAGCTACTACTTTGCCATTCTGTATCAGGACACATCCTAGTCTTTTTCTAGAGGCATCTGTATATATCACAAATCCTCATGACCCACAAGGTAAAGTAAGCACTGGGACTGTTGTTAACCTTGTTTTTAATTCCTGAAAACTCATTTCACATTTATCTGACCATTCAAAATGAACTCCTTTCCTAGTCAATTTGGTCACAGGAGTTGCAATAGAAGAAAACCCTTCAATAAACCTGCGATAGTAACTCGCAAGACCCAAAAAGCTCCTAATCTCACTGACATTCTTCGGCCTTTCCCAATGTAAAACTGCCTCAACCTTAGCTGGATCAACAGACACTCCATCACCAGAAATGATATGCCCTAAGAATTGGACCTTATCCAACCAGAATTCACATTTACTGAATTTCGCATAGAGTTGATGTTTCCTTAAAGTTTCCAACACAATTCTCAAATGTTCTTGATGAGTTTCAACAGTGGGAGAATAGATCAACACATCATCAATAAACACCACTACAAATGTATCCAGATATGGTTGAAAAACTCTATTCATCAAATCCATAAATACTGCTGGTGCATTAGTTAACCCAAATGGCATAACTAAAAATTCATAATGCCCATATCGTGTTCTGAAAGCAGTTTTTGAGAAATCTTCTTCTCTTATCTTTAGTTGGTGGTATCCAGATCTGAGATCAATCTTTGAAAATACCGTGGCAGTTCGTAGCTGATCAAATAAATCATCAATTCTTGGCAAATGGTACTTATTCTTAATGGTCACTTGATTCAATTTCCTATAGTCAATGCATAATCTAAGTGACCCATCTTTCTTTCTAACAAACAGAACAGGAGCACCCCAAGGTGACACACTTGGTCGAATAAACCCCTTATCTAGTAGTTCTTGTAACTGTTTCTTCAACTCTGTCAATTCAGCTGGTGCCATTCTGTAGGGAGGCATGGAAATAGATAAAGTATCCGGTGAGAGTTCAATAGTGAACTCCACCTCTCGGTGTGGTGGCAAACCCGGAAGTTCATCGGGGAATACATCTGGAAATTCTCTGACCACATCGATATCCGAGGGGGTTTTCTTATTTTCATTAGAAGGAATAGCCATTACACTAGCCAGATAACCTTGACATCCACTTCTAAGTAATTTCAAAGCTTTAAGTGCTGAAACTAGTGCTTTACTAGAACGGTGCCTTAGACATTGATAGTGAAATGTCTGCTCCCCAGGTTTTTGAAAAATTACTTTCTTTCCATGACAATCTAGAAGGGTAAAATTTATATCTAACCAATCCATTCCTAAGATGACATCAAAATCAGTCATTTCCAGCAGATACACACATGATGGCATAATCCTCTCCTGAATCACCACATCAATGCTAGGAATAACAGAAGTCGTTCTAGCTATCTCCCCAGTTGGTGTGTTAATGGACATCTCATCAGTGTTCACAATTTGTTTATCTTTCAATAATTCAGTAAATCTCAGAGAAATAAAGGAATGTGTAGCACCCGGATCAAATAAAATTTTTGCATACATAATCCTCTCTCTAATCTCTCTCTACTTTCTCTCTCTATCCTCTCTCTATTTTCTCTCTCTACTCTCTCTCTACACTAATCTCTTCGAATGTTATATAATAGTAATTTATTTAGTTAATAACTTTTATCCACGATCCTATGATTAAAATCTAATTTATAATATTAAATATGATTAAGTTATTTTAAGAAATTTAATAGCAAGATTTAAACATTGAGATGACTATGTAAATAAGGATAAAAATTTGATTAAGCATATGGACTGTGTCACTTTAAGGAGGTGTGGGGCGATAAACCGTAGTTAGCTTCCGCTACGAGATTAGGCCCATTTTCGAGGACAAACGGACTTCTGAAAAATCCGGAACTCAGAATAAGAAAATTATCTGGGGAATGGTGGAGTATTAACTCCCGATCCTGCGTAGTTGATCAAGGCCGACAGGCTCAAGCGTTTAGACCATTTGTCTTTATGTCGATGTATGGATGCCTAGGTATGTGTTTGCTACTACTTTTAGTGACGGGATGCCTGTCCAATATATGCTGCCAAATAATATGAAGTTCAGATTTAATATATGATTTTGATATGATCTGAAAATAAGTTCATCTGTATAAGCTCTGATTTAGCTAAGATATGTACTATGCCATTTATATATAAGTCAGATAAAATTTGTTATGCGCATTTGCATATAAATATGAGAATTATTTTACTCTATTATATTTCTTTCGCATTCATAGTATATGTACAATCCAATGAAATTGTGCTTAGCTTTATATATCATGAATTTGCACAGTTTAGTATATGATAAGCATGTGATTGGTTTTAATGCCTACTGAGTCTTTGGACTCACTTTCGTTGCCTAACCATTTCAGGAAATTGACCAGTGTGCGTCTTGACTCCGACGGGCGGTAGGTCGGAGGATGATCTCGGGTTTAGTTTGGATTCCGCCGCGCAGAATAAATAGATTTAGTTTTTCATTGAATAATGAATGAAAATATGACTTTTGGATAGAGATATGAAGTACTCTATATACGATGTAAATTATGGGTGTTTATCTTATGGACATGGTATGGTTATGTTTCTTTTAGAATATGTGATGGTTTGGCCTTTATTGCCTCGTAAATATTCGGCGCACAACACTTCCGTACATCGGCGGTGACGTCCCCGGACACAGAAATATAAATTATGTTTACATCCCAGCTCGGGCTTTGATATAAAAATATTAGTTTTATGTAAAAATACCATTATTACATAACCATACCATGTCCATAAGATAAACATAACTTATATTAATACATAAGCTAGTAATTTACATAAATCAGTTATTTTATGATTAAGCATATATAGGCACATGATAAACCGAGTGTATGTTATTTTGTATTTATATTTCTTTGATTTGATTTTATTTGAAATGTAATTATTCAGGCGTAAGTTAGTGATTTATTTTACCCGATGATCTATGCTTAGAATCAGTTATTTTTTAGTTACCATTCTGTTAAAATTTTTTCTCTCTAATTTCTCTCTAATCTCTTTCTAATTTCTCTCTAATTTCTTTCTACTTTCTCTCTCTACTCTCTCTCTACTCTAATCTCTTCGAATGTTATATATATTTAGTTAATCATATTAAAATACGATCCAGTTATTTTGTAAAGTTCAATGACAAGTTTTAAGTATTGAGACGACTATGTAATAAGCATCATAATAAGAATAAAATTTGATTAAGCATATAGACTGTGTCACTTTAAAGAGGTGTGGGGCGACAAACCGTCGTTAGCTTCCGTTACGGGATTAGGCCCATTTTCGAGGACAAACGGACTTCCCCCAGATAATTTTCTTATTCTGAGTTCCAGATTTTTCAGAAGTCCTTTTGTCCTCGAAAATGGGCCTAATCCCGTAGCGGAAGTTAACTACGGTTTATCGTCCCACACCTCCTTAAAGTGACACAGTCCATATGCTTAATCAAATTTTTATCCTTATTTACGTAGTCATCTCAATGCGTAAATCTTGCTATTAAATTTCTTAAAATAACTTAATCATATTTAATATTATAAATTCGATTTTAATGATAGGATCGTGGATAAAAGTTATTAACTAAATAAATTACTATTATATAACATTCGAAGAGATTAGTGTAGAGAGAGAGTAGAGAGAGAAAGTAGAGAGAGGATAGAGAGAGAAAGTAGAGAGAGATTAGAGAGAAAAAATATTTTTACAGAATGGTAACTAAATAAATAATCGATTCCAAACATAGATCATCGGATTAAATAAATAACTGACTTAAGTCTGAAGAATTACATTTCAAATAAAATCAAAGAAATATAAATACCAAATAACATGCACTCGGTTTATCATGTGCCTACCTTTAAAATAGACTTCTGAATTGACTTTGTATCTCACCCGAGCTTCCGTAAAAGTCTTTGCGTAGGAAAAGATGATTTTTCCGTTCCAGATACGTGAAGAAGGGCGAAATTGTCCAAATAAGTTTCAAATCCTCCGTCCAAACTTTTTATTAATTATTTATAGTATTCTGATGCTGTATTATCTTCTCCATTTATTAATAAAAGAATGAGAGTGGGAAGAGAGATGAGAGAGAAAGTAGAGAGAGTAATTAGAGAGAGAAACTAGAGAGAGAAAATAGAGAGAGAAAGTGGAGAGGGTAGAGAAATAAAGTGGAGAGAGTAGAGAGAGATAATATTTTAAAATATCATAAATATTTATTTGGTATTTATATTTGTGATTAATATAAATAATTTATAACTAAATATTTCTGGCCCAACTAACTATTCAGTCTGCAATGGTTGAGCGAATTGTGCAAGCACAAATGAATGATCAACAGTTATAAAAATTGATTGGCACACCGAGATTTACTCAAAGTGTAGATGGGGCAATCAGATTTCAGGGAAGATTATGTGTACCTCGGAATGAAGAAATAAAGAAAGACCTATTAACTGAGGCACATAAATCACTATATTCTATTCACCCAGGCAGTACAAAAATGTACAAAAACATGAAAAGACAGTTTTGGTGGATTGACATGAAGAAAGATATAGCATACTTTATCAGCAAATGTCTTACTTGTCAACAAGTAAAGGCGGAGTAGAGAGAGAAAGTAGAGAGAGAAAGTAGAGAGAGAAAATAGAGAGTAGAGAGAACAGAGAGAGAAAGTATAGAGAATATAGAGAAAATAAAGAGAGTAGAGAGAGAGAACGTAAAATAGTAGAGAGAGAGTAGAGAAAGATTAAAGAGAGTAGAGAGAGAGTAGAAAAGAGAAAATGAAAATAGAAAGAGAGAAATAGAGATGGGAGAGAGAGAGAGAGAGTGTGTGTGTGTGTGTGTGAGAGAGAGAGAGAGAGAGAGAGAGAGAGAGAGAGATAAAAGAGGGAGGGAGAGAGAGAGAGATGGGGGGTGAGGAGGAGTTGGACGTATTTAGCATGTAGTTTGTTAATACAGAAAGATTAGTATCCCGATCCTACCAATTAAATAACACTAGTCTATTCAACATATCTTCTAATATTATTAAAGATTTTTCATTGGATTGTACATGGTATGGTTATGTTTCTTTTACGGGAGCTCGGGCGAGATACTAATTCGGAAGACCACTCTAAAGGTAGGCACATGATAAACCGAATGCATGTTATTTGTTATTTACATTTCTTTAATTTGATTTTATTTGAAATGTAATTTAAGTCAGTGATTACTTTAACCCAATGATCTATATTTAGAATCAATTATTTATTTAGTTACCATTCTATAAAAATATCCTTTTTCTCTCTAATCTCTCTCTAATTTCTTTCTAATCCTTTCTACTTTCTCCCTCTACTTTCTCTCTCTCCTCTCTCTATACTCTCTCTCTACTCTAATCTCTTCGAATGTTATATAATAGTAATTTATTTAGTTCATAAATTTGACCCACTACCCTATGATTAAAATCTAATTCCTGATATTAAAATACGATCCAGCTATTTTGTAAAGTTCAATGGCAAGATTTAAGTATTGAGATGACTATGTAATAAGAATAATAATATGAATAAAAATTTGATCAAGCATATGGACTGTGTCACTTTACGGAGGTGTTGGGCGACAAACCGTAGTTAGCTTCCCCTACAGGATTAGGCCCATTTCCGAGGACAAACGGACTTCTGAAAAATCCGGAACCTAGAATAAGAAAAATTATCTAGGGAATGGTTGAGTATTAACTCCCGATCCTGCGTGGTTGATCAAGGCCGACAGGCTCCAGCGTTTAGACCTTTTGTCTTTATGTCGACGTATGGATGTCTCCCAAGTGGCTTCTTCTGTCGAAGTACTTTTTCACAATACCTTCACCAATGAAATTATGTTCGTTCGCAACACTTATTCTTTTCGATCGAGCATGCGAACTGGTTTCTCCTCATATGTAAGATCTGGCTGAATTTCTAACTGCTCATGATCTATAATGTGTGATGAGTCTGGCATGTATTTTCTTAACATAGACACATGGAATACATCATGAACTCCTGACAATGATGGTGGTAAAGCCAGCTGATATGCCACCTCACCAATCCTTCTTAAGATTTCAAATGGTCCAACATACCTTGGACTGAGCCTGCCTTTCTTGCCAAATCTCATTACTTCTCTAGTAGGCGAAACTTTCAGAAATACGTGATCCTCGATAGCAAATTGTAGATCTCTCCTTCTCTCATCAGCATAACTTTTCTGCCTACTTTGAATTATAAGTAACCTTTTTCTAATAAACTCAACCTTTTCTACACAATCCTGTACAATTTGTGGCCCAATCAATTTTCGCTCACCAACCTCATCCCAACAAATAGGTGACCTACACGGTCTACCATATAATGCTTCATATGGTGCCATTCCTAAGATTGCATGATGGCTATTTAAAATATTGATTACAAATAATTTATATAAATATTTAGTTATATAGGAATAACAAATTTATAATTTATCTATGTAATAATGTATTTACATATATCTCGTAATACAATTTTTGGCATTATAATATATTTTTAAATAATGTATTATTTTTCTAGTTATAAATAATTTAAAAATTATCTTATATCAAATAAATTGTACATACATATACATATGTAAATTATTTTAATATATGTATTTGTTAAATTAGAGAGAGTAAATTTATAATTAATGTATATTAAATACATTAGTAATAAAGGCCTGGGTGAATAACTAAGCACTTTACTTCTGGAACCCATACAGATTCCAGATTCTCTAAATCAAACTCCAATGCCTTGTTTTTATACTGTATGGAAAATACGGGTTTAACGGATGTTAGTATACAAATTAAATGAGTGGGAAGAGAGATGAGAGAGAGAAACTAGAGAGAGAAAATAGAGAGAGAAAGTGGAGAGGGTAGAGAAATAAAGTGGAGAGAGAAGTAGAGAGAAAAACTAGAGAGAGAAAGTAAAGAGAGAAAGTAGAGAGAGAAACTAGAGAGAGAAAGTAGATAGTAGAGAGAACAGAGAGAGAAAGTATAGATAATATAGAGAAAATAAAGGGAGTAGAGAGAGAGTAAAGAAAGTGTAGAGAGAGAGAGAGAAAGTAAAATAGTAGAGAGAGAAAGATTAGAGAGAGTAGAGAGAGAGTAGAAAAGAGAAAATGAAAATAGAAAGAGAGAAATATTAGAGAACAGAGAGAGAAAGTAGAGAGAGATTAGAGAGAAAGAAATATTTTTACAGAAATTGAGAATCAGTCCGAGGTATGACTTTGATATATCTCTAAATAAATATAAGTTTAGGTCAACCATGTGCTTAGTTATTCGAGGATCACGTATTTCTGAAAGTTTCGCCTACTAAAGGAGTAATGAGATTTGACAATAAGGCAAGCTCAGTCCAAGGTATGTTGGATCATTTGAAATCTTAAGATGGATAGGTGAGGTGACATATCAGCTAGCTTTACCACCATCATTGTCAGGAGTTCATGATGTATTCCATGTGTCTATGTTAAGAAAATACATGCCAGACTCATCGCACATTATAGATCATGAGCAGTTAAAAATTTAGTCAGATCTTACATATGAGGAGAAACCAGTTCGCATTCTCGATCGAAAAGAAAAAGTGCTGCGAACGACGATAATTCCATTGGTGAAGGTATTGTGGAAAAGTACTTTGACAGAAGAAGTCACTTGAGAGATGGAAGATGAAATGCGGAAGAGATATCCACAGCTATTCGGTACGTATTAAGTAAATTTTTTTAAATTTCGAGGATGAAATTTATTTAAGGGGGAGAGATTTGTAACACCCGAGCCCGTCCGAAATCTAAAGATAATTAAATATTTTATATTTTGAGCCAATATGAATTTTAGGATCTTTTAACCAAAGCCCCGTATCTTGAACGGTATAGTGAATATGAGTTTAACGAACTTCATTAAGTAAATTAAATAGATATCTTACTTTAATAATATGTAACTTTATGTAGGAATGTCAGAATATGGTCAATATTAGATTTATTAGAAAGAGAATTTAAAAATATACAAGTTTTATGTTAAACACTTTTTCAAATTTTGACATTTGATGGATCAAATATAAGATAGAATGAATTGATATTTTGAAGATTTGTTCTTCTTAATTTTTACAGAGCTTTTGTGCAAATTACCTTATCCAACCCCCCTTTCAACCTCATTAGATGGTATTAAAAACAAAAACACACACACACACAAAACCCATGTTCTTCTCCCCACCCCCTCCTCTCCAACCTTATCCCCCTCTTCATCCTTATCCTCCCCCCCTCATTCTTATCCATCTCTCTCTCCCTCCTTCTTCTTATCCTCCCCTTCCCCCTCCTCTATAAATACTCCATTCTTCTTCTTCCCCTCCACCCACGTAAATCCCTCCTCCACCTTCCCATTCTCTCTTCTCTCATCTCTCTCTTCCCTCCCACCTCCCAACTCTTCTCTCCACTCTCTCTCTCTCTCTCTCTCTCACATACACACACACTCTCTACTTATATTTTCATTTTTTATTATCTCTCTCCCTAATCTCTCTCTACTTTTCTCTCTACTCTCTCTTTATTATCTCTCTATTTTCTCTCTATACCTTCTCTCTACTTTTTCTCTATTTTTCCTCTCTCTCTACTTTCTCTCTCTATCTTCTCTCTAGTCTCTCTCTTTATTTCTCTCTCTATTTCTCTCTCTACATCTTTTTCTCTACTTTCTCTCTCCACCTTTTCTCTCTACTCTCGCTCGTAGCTTTCTCTCTCAAGTTTCTCTCTCTACTTTCTCTCTCTACTTTCTCTCTCTAATTTTTCTCTCTCTACTCTCTTCCCATTTTCTTTCTCTACCTCTCCACTTTATCTCTCTAGATTCTCTCTCTAGTTTCTCTCTCTACTTTCTCTCTCATCTCTCTTCCCACTCTCATCCTCTTATTAATAAACGGAGAAGATAAAAGATTAGGAGCTTTTTGGGTCTTGCGGGTTAGTATCGCAGGTTTATTGAATGTTTTTCTTCTATTGCAGCTCCTATGACCAAATTGACTAGGAAAGCAGTTCCTTTTGAATGGTCAGATAAATTTGAAATGAGTTTTCAGGAATTAAAAATAAGGTAACTACAGTCCCAGTGCTTACTTTACCTTGTGGGTCAGGAGGATTTGTGATATATACAGATGCCTCTAGAAAAAGATTAGGATGTGTCCTGATGCAGAATGGCAAAGTAGTAGCTTATGCATCCAGACAATTAAAGACTCATGAGATGAATTATCCAACACATGATTTGGAGTTGGCAACGGTGGTACATGCTCTGAAGATTTGGCGTCATTATTTGTATGGTTCGCAGTTTGAAGTATTTACAGACCATCAGAGTTTAAAATATATTTTCTCTCAGAAAGAATTAAATTTAAGGCAAAGACGGTGGATTGAATTTTTGAAGGATTATAATTTCACCTTGAATTACCAGCCAGGAAAAGTAAATGTGGTAGTAGATGCACTCAGCAGGAAGAGGCTAATGGTAATCAAGTTGCGCCAAACTTGGAGAATGACACTTGATGTAGTGGAGTATTCTCCGATATGTAAAGGGAGAAACTTATTTCTGGCCTAACTAACTATTCAGTCTGCAATGGTTGAGCGAATTGTGCAAGCACAACTGAATGATCTGTAGTTACAAAAATTGATTGGCACACCGAGGTGATCTACACGGTCTACCATATAATGTTTCATATGGTGCCATTCCTATGCTTGCATGATGGCTATTGTTATATGCAAACTCAATTAACTGCAAATGTTCATCCCAACTGCCTTTCCAGTCTAAACTGCATGCCCTCAACATATCTTCTAATGTTTGAATGGTTCTCTCTGATTGTCCATCTGTTTGAGGGTGAAAAGTTGAGTTAAATTTTAATTGTGTACCCAGTGCGTTCTGTAAACTCCTCCAAAATTTTGCTATAAATCTTACATCCCGATTTGAATTAATAGACACTGGCACACCATGAAGTCTCACAATTTCTCTGATATACAAATGGGCTAAATCCTCTAACGATTGTGTCTTTGTGATTGCCAGAAAATGAGCTGACGTAGTAAGTCTGTCAACAATTACCCAAATAGAATCATATTTTCTCCTAGTAATTGGTAATCCCATCACAAAATCCATAGTGATATGCTCCCATTTCCACTGTGAAATTTTCATCAACTGTAATGGTCCCGCTGGCCTTTGATGCTCCGCCTTTACTTATTGACAAGTAAGACATTTGCTGACAAAGTCTGCTATATCTTTCTTCATGTCAATCCACCAAAACTGTCTTTTCATGTTTTTGTACATTTTTTTACTGCCTGGGTGAATAGAATATAGTGATTTATGTGCCTCAGTTAATAGGTCTTTCTTTATTTCTTCATTCCGAGGTATACATAATCTTTCTTGAAATCTGATTGCCCCATCTACACTTTGAGTAAATCTCGGTGTGCCAATCAATTTTTGTAACTGCTGATCATTCAGTTGTGCTTGCACAATTCGCTCAACCAGTGCAGACTGAAAATAAGGATAAAAATTTGATTAAACATATGGACTGTGTCACTTTAAGGAGGTGTGGGGCGATAAACCGTAGTTAGCTTCTGCTACGGGATTAGCCCCATTTTCGAGGACAAACGGACTGGTCAGACAGGGCACATGATAAGGGATTGTCTCAAAAGGCCAAGACAAGATCAGCAACCACAACAGCAGCGGAGAGTTCAAGCCAGAGTATATGCACTAACAAGGGAAGACACCCGAGATGCCAATACAGTAGCTGAAGGTATTCTTCTTATCGATGATATGCATGTACAAGTTTTATTTGATCCGGGTGCTACACATTCCTTTATTTCTCTGAGAAACATAACCATACCATTTCCATAAGATAAACACTCATAATTTACATCGTATATAGAGTACTACATATCTCTATCCAAAAGTCATATTTACATTCATTATTCAAAGGAAAACTAAATCTATTTATTCTGCGTGACGGAATCCAAATTAAACCCGGGATCATCCTCCGACCTACCGCTCGTCGGAGTCAAGACGCACACTGGTCAATTTCCTGAAATGGTTAGGCAACGAAAGTGAGTCTAAAGACTCAGTAGGCATTAAAACCAATCACATGCTTATCATATACTAAACTGTGCAAATCCATGATATATAAAGCTAAGCACAATTTCATTGGATTGTACACATACTATGAATGCGAAGGAAATATAATAGAGCAAAATAATTCTCATATCTATAAGCAAATGCGCATAACAAATTTTATCTGACTTATATATAAATGACATAGTACATATCTTAGCTAAATCAGAGCTTATATAGATGATCTTATATGGGCTCTAACTATAAAATATTTAACTATCTTTAAGTTTCGGACGAATTCGGGTGTTACAAATCTCTCCCCCTTAAATAAATTTCGTCCTCGAAATTTAAAAAATTTACTCAATACGTACCAAATAGCTGTGGATATTTCTTCCTCGTATCATCTTCCATCTCCCAAGTGGCTTCTTCTGTTGAGGTACTTTTCCACAATACCTTCACCAATGGAATTATCTTCGTTCTCAGCACTTGTTCTTTTCGATCGAGAATGCGAACTGGCTTCTTCTCATATATAAGATCTGGCTGAATTTTTAACTGCTCATGATCTATAATGTGTGATGAGTCTGACATGTATTTTCTTAACATAGACACATGAAATACATCATGAACTCCTGACAATGATGGTGATAAAGCCAGCTGATATGCCACCTCTCTAATCCTTCTTAAGATTTCAAATGGTCCAACATACCTCGGACTGAGTTTACATTTCTTGCCAAATCTCATTACTCCCCTATTAGGCGAAACCTTTAGAAATACGTGATCCCCGACAGCAAATTGTAGATACCACTCTCTATGGCGCCCCCTTCCCGCGATCCCGTATCGTGTCCGGGGACGTCACAGCAGATGTACGGAAGTGTTGTGGGCCGAATATTTGTAAGGCGCTAAAGGTCAAACCATCACATATTCCAAAAGAAACATAACCATACCATTTCCATAAGATAAAACACTCATAATTTACATCGTATACAGAGTACTACATATCTCTATCCAAAAGTCATATTTACAAGTAGCTTCTTCTGCTGAGATATTTTTCCACAATACCTTCACCAATGGAATTGTCTTCGTTCTCAACACTTGTTCCTTTCGATCGAGAATGCGAACTGGTTTCTCTTCATATGTAAGATCTGGCTGGATTCCCAAATGCTCATGATCTATAACGTGTGAAGAGTCCGGCATGTATTTTCTTAACATAGACACATGGAATACATCATGAACTCCTGAAAATGATAGTGGTAAAGTCAATTGATATGCCACCTCTCCAATCATTCTTAAAATTTCAAATGGTCCAACGTACCTTGGACTAAGCTTGCCTTTCTTGTCAAATCTCATTACTCCTCTAGTAGGCAAAACTTTCAGAAACATGTGATCCCCGATAGTAAAATGTAGATCTCTCCTTCTCTGATCAGCATAACTTTTCTGCCTACTTTGAGCTGTAAGTAACCTTTTTCTAATCAACTCAACCTGAAATGGTTAGGCAACGAAAGTGAGTCCAAAGACTCAGTAGGCATTAAAACCAATCACATGCTTATCATATACTAAACTGTGCAAATCCATGATATATAAAGCTAAGCACAATTTCATTAGATTGTACATATACTATGAATGCGAAGGAAATATAAATGCCAAATGTTCATCCCAACTGCCTTTCCAGTCTAAACTGCATGCCCTCAACATATCTTCTAATGTTTGAATAGTTCTCTCTGATTGTCCATCTATTTGAGGGTGAAAAGCTGAACTAAATTTCAACAGTGTACCAAGTGCTTGTTGTAAACTCCTCCAAAATTTTGTCGTAAACCTTCCATCCCGATCTGAAATAATAGACACAGGTACACCATGAAGTCTCACAATCGCTCTGATATATAAATGGGCTAAATCCTCTAATGATTGTGTTTTTGTGATTGCCAGAAAATGGGCTGACTTAGTAAGCATGTCAACAATTACCCAAATAGAATCATATTTTCTCCTAGTCAATGGTAATCACATCACAAAATCCATAGTGATATGCTCCCATTTCCACTGTGGAATTTCCATCAACTGTAATAGTCATGCTGGTCTTTGATGCTCTGCTTTTACTTGTTGACAAGTAAGACATTTGCTGACAAAGTCTGATACATCTTTCTTCATGCCAATCCACCAAAACTGTCTTTCCTAAGAATTGGACCATATCCAACCAGAATTCACATTTACTGAATTTCGCATAGAGTTGATGTTTCCTTAAAGTTTCCAACACAATTCTCAAATGTTCTTGATGAGTTTCAACAGTGGGAGAATAGATCAACACATCATCAATAAACACCACTACAAATGTATCCAGATATGGTTGGAAAACTCTATTCATCAAATTCATAAATGCTGCTGGTGCATTAGTTAACCCAAATGGCATAACCAAAAATTCATAATGCCCATATCGTGTTCTGAAAGTAGTTTTTGAGAAATCTTCTTCCTTATCTTTAGTTGGTGGTATCCAGATCTGAGATCAATCTTTGAAAATACCGTAGCAGTTTGTAGCTGATCAAATAAATCATCAATTCTTAGCAAAGAGTACTTATTCTTAAGGAAAATTATGTTTCTCTATTATATTTCATATTTCCTTCGCATTCATAGTATATGTACAATCCAGTGAAATTGTGCTTAGCTTTATGTATCATAGATTTACACAGTTTAGTATATGATAAGCATGTGATTGGTTTTAATGTCTACTGAGTCTTTGGACTCACTTTCGTTGCCTAACCATTTCAAGAAATTGACTAGTGTGCGTCTTGACTCCGACGGGCGGTAGGGCGGAAGATGATCTCGGGTTTAGTTTGGATTCCACTGCGTAGAATAAGTAGATTTGATTTTATTTTGAATAATGAATGTAAATATGACTTTTGGGTAACAATATATAGTACCCTGTATAAAGTAACATAAAATTTATATGGACTAACTATAAAATATTTAACTATCTTTAAGTTTCAGACAAATTCGGGTGTTACAAATCTCTCCCCCTTAAACAAATTTCATCCTTGAAATTTAAAATTTTAATCAATACGTATCAAATAGTTGTGGATATCTCTTCCTCATTTCATCTTCCATCTCCCAAGTAGCTTCTTCTGCTGAGATACTTTTCCACAATACCTTCACCAATGGAATTGTCTTCGTTATCAACACTTGTTCCTTTCGATCGAGAATGCGAACTGGTTTCTCTTCATATGTAAGATCTGGCTGGATTCCCAAATGCTCATGATCTATAACGTGTGAAGAGTCCGACATGTATTTTCTTAACATAGACACATAGAATATATCATGAACTCCTGACAATGATGGTGGTAAAGCCAATTGATATGCCACCTCTCCAATCCTTCTTAAGATTTCAAATGGTCCAACGTACCTTGGACTGAGCTTGCCTTTCTTGTCAAATAAATTGATATGATCTTCTTAATTTCTCTCACCCTGTTTTCCACAATCTCCGGGTGACTCTCCCCCTTAAAACAAGGAGGACTCATATGTTTGAATTTCTCCATCAGGGTAGCGCATGCTGCCCTATTCGGTTGTTCTTGCACACGGGTTTGTAATTGGGCTTGCATCATTGCCTGAGTTTGGGCCTGTAACTGCATAGTCTGCACTAACCCTTGAAAAATTTGTGTGAGCCCTCCTAAATCTGACACACCCTGAATAGGTAACGTGCCTTGCCCACCGGGAGCAAGCTCGCCATGAATTGTTTCCCCGACAACTCCTTGTAATGTCCCATTTGAGGGCGTAGATTCCTCAGGAGAAGTATTTACGTCAACCCTATCACTCTCTGCCATCTCCTGCGGGGGGAGACCTAATCCGAATTAGAATGATTCTAGGTTTGACATCAGAAAAAAAATAAATTCCTACGATCTTGTGGTATGGTATATAAATTCAGATGGTTGTAAATAATTTCAAGCCTCACAACTTATTTTTAATAAAAAGTTGGACGGCGGATTTGAAACTTATTTTGGACAATTTCACCCTTCTTTACATATCTGGAACGGAAAAATTATCTTTTCCTACGCAAAAACTTTTACGGGAGCTCGGGCGAGATACTAATTCGGAAGACCACTCTAAAGGTTGGCACATGATAAACCGAATACATGTTATTTGTTATTTACATTTCTTTGATTTGATTTTATTTGAAATGTAATTTAAGTCAGTGTTTGATTTAACCCAATGATCTATGTTTAGAATCAGTTATTTATTTAGTTACCATTCTATAAAAATATCATTTTTCTCTCTAATCTCTTTCTACTTTCTCCCTCTACTTTCTCTCTCTACATCTGTATATATCATAAATCCTCCTGACCCACAAGGTAAAGTAAGTACTAGGACTGTAGTTAACCTTATTTTTAATTCCTGAAAACTCATTTCACATTTATCTGACCATTCAAAAGGAACTCCTTTCCTAGTCAATTTGGTCATAGGAGCTGCAATAGAAGAAAAACCTTCAATAAACCTGCGATAGTAACCCGCAAGACCCAGAAAGCTCCTAATCTCACTGACATTCTTCGGCCTTTCCCAAATATAGCTAAGTTGTACTCTATATCATCGAGGCGCCTTTTCAAGTATCGGCTCAGTTCTTGGAAAGAACTCTGAACTTAAGCGTGCTTAATGGGGATTAGTACTGGGATGGGTGACCTGCCCGGGAAGTCCCCCATTCTGGAGCCGATCACTGTTAAAAAGTGATAAAACCGTGAGGCCGGTAGGCCACAGCGAACAATACCACGACGATATAGAGTACGTGGTTTGATTGTGTGCTATATGTGCCCAGCGACGAGGACGCCGCCTATATAAGAGGGGTAGATTGTAATACCCTCAAATATATCTAAGTTGTACTCTATATCATCGAGACGCCTTTTCAAGTATCGGCTCAGTTCTTGGAAAGAACTCCGAAGTTAAGCGTGCTTAATGGGGAGTAGTACTGGGATGTGTGACCTGTCCGGGAAGTCCCCCATTCTGGAGCCGATCACCCTTAAAAAGGGATAAAACCGTGAGGCCGGTAGGCCAAAGCGGACAATACCTATGCTTTATATATCATGGATTTGCACAGTTTAGTATATGATAAGCATGTGATTAGTTTTAATGCCTACTGAGTCTTTGGACTCACTTTCGTTGCCTAATCATTTCAGGAAATTGACCAGTGTGCATCTTGACTCTGACGGGCGGTAGATCGGAGGATGATCCCGGGTTTAGTTTGGATTCCGCCTCGCAGAATAAATAGATTTAGTTTTCCTTTGAATAATGTATGTAAATATAATTTTTGGATAGAGATATGTAGTACTCTATATACGATGTAAATTATGAGTGTTTATCTTATGGAAATTGTATGGTTATGTTTCTTTTGGAATATGTGATGATTTGTCCTTTATTGCCTCGCAAATATTCGGCCAACAACACTTCCGTACATCCGCTGTGACGTCCCCGGACACGATACGGGATCGCGGGAACGGGGCGCCACAGAGAGTGGTATCAGAGCAAAGTTGTGAGGCTTGAAATTATTTGCACCCATCTGAATTTATATACCATACCACAAGATCGTAGGAATTTATTTTTTTTCTGATGTCAAACCTAGAATCATTCTAATTCGGATTAGTTCTCCCCCGCAGGAGATGGCAGAGAGTGATAGGGTTGACGTAAATACTTCTCCTGAGGAATCTGTGCCCTCAAATGGGACATCACAAGAAGTTGTCGGGGAAACAATTCATGGCGAGCTTACTCCCGGTGGGCAAGGCACGTTACCTATTCAGGGTGTGTCAGATTTAGGAGGGTTCACACAAGCTTTTCAAAGGTTAGTGCAGACTATGTAATTACAGGCGCAAACTCATGCAATGATGCAAGCCCAAATACAAAACCGTGTGCAAGAACAATCGAATAGGGCAGCAGACGCTATCCTGATGGAGAAATTCAGACATATGAGTCCTCCTTCTTTTAAGGGGGCGAGTCACACGGAGATTGTGGAAAACTGGGTGAGAGAAATTGAGAAGACTTTCACGGCCATCAGATGTGCAGAGCAGGATAAGGTGATATTAGCTACATTTATGTTGAAGGACCATGCATACGAGTGGTGGAGGTCTGCACTTAGAACCACTTTTAGAGGTAGAGAGATTGAGATTAGCTGGAATGAATTTCTTGATGTCTTCCGTGCAAAATTTCTCCCTCAGCATGTGAAGTACAAGAAAGAAGTTGAATTTTTAAATCTGACTCAAGCAGGTATGTCAGTTTCTGATTATGAAGTAAAATTTATTGGTAAAGTATCTCAGCAGAAGAAGCTACTTGGGAGATGGAAGATGAAATGAGGAAGAGATATCCACAACTATTTGGTACGTATTGATTAAAATTTTAAATTTCGAGGATGAAATTTATTTAAGGGGGAGAGATTTGTAACACCCAAATTTATCTGAAACTTACAGATAGTTAAATATTTTATAGTTAGAGAGAGAAAGTAGAGAGAGAAAGTGGAGAGAGAAACTAGAGAGAGAAACTAGAGAGAGAAAGTAGAGAGAAAATAGAGAGTAGAAAGAACAGAGAGAGAAAGTATAGAGAATATAGAGAAAATAAAGAGAGTAGAGAGAGAGTAAAGAAAGTGTAGAGAGAGAAAGTAAAATAGTAGAGAGAGAAAGTAGAGAAAGATTAGAGAGAGTAGAGAGCGAGAGAGTAGAAAAGAGAAAATAAAAATAGAAAGAGAGAAATAGAGATGGGGGAGAGAGAGAGAGAGTGTGTGTGTGTGTGTGAGAGAGAGAGAGAGAGATTGAGATTAGCTGGAATGAATTTCTTGATGTCTTCCATGCAACATTTCTCCCTCAGCATGTGAAGGACAAGAAAGAGAGAAATTAGAGAGAGAAAATAGAGAGAGAAAATAGAGAGTAGAGAGAATAGAGAGAGAAAGTATAGAAAATATAGAGAAAATAAAGAGAGTAGAAAGAGAGAGTAAAGAAAGTGTAGAGAGAGAGAAAGTAAAATAGTAGAGAGAGAAAGTAGAGAAAGATTAGAGAGAGTAGAGAGAGAGAGTAGAAAAGAGAAAATGAAAATAGAAAGAGAGAAATAGAGATGGGAGAGAGTGAGGGAGAGAGAGAGAGAGATGGGGGGTGAGGAGGAGTTGGACGTGGGAGGAAAGAGGAGGGGGAAGGGGTTATATAGGAAGGAGGGGGGAGAGGATAAGGATGAGGAGGGGTGAAGATAAGAAGAAGAGGGAGGAGAGAGAGAGGATAAGAATGGAGGGGGGAGGACACATAGTAGGGGGGATATTTTTTTTTTAATTTTTTTGTTTTGCATTTTTATATGAAAGTCCCTAAAAAAGTTAACAATAACATTATTCTCAAAAATTAGTTCACTCTATCTTAGTTTTGACTTACCAAACGTCTTTTAAGACTATGCTCAACATGAAAATTGTAGATCTTTGAGTTCTCTATCCAACGGGCCTAATATTGATCCTATTCTGATATTCCTATAAAAAGTTATACATTATTAAAGTAAGATAACTATTTAATTTACTTAATGAGGTTCATTAAATAATATCGTTCAAGATATTAGACTTTAATTAAGGTAACATAAAATTTATATGGACTAACTATAAAATATTTTTGGGCATTATGAATTTTTGGTTATGCCATTTGGGTTAACTAATGCACTAGCAGCATTTATGGATTTGATGAACAGAGTTTTTCAACCATATCTCGATACATTTGTAGTGGTGTTTGTTGATGATGTGTTGATCTATTCTCCTACTGTTGAAACTCATCAAGAATATTTGAGAATCATGTTGGAAACTTTAAGGAAACATCAACTCTATGCGAAATTCAGTAAATGTGAATTCTTGTTGGATATGGTTCAATTCTTAGGGCATTTCATTTCTGGTGATGGAGTGTCTGTTGATCCAGCTAAGGTTGAGGCAGTTTTGCATTGGGAAAGGTCGAAGAATGTCAGTAAGATTAGGAGCTTTTTGGGTCTTACGGGTTACTATCGCAGGTTTATTGAAGGTTTTTCTTCTATTGCAGCTCCTATGACCAAATTGACTAGGAAATGAGTTCCTTTTGAATGGTCAGATAATTGTGAAATGAATTTTCAGGAATTAAAAATAATGTTAACTACAGTGCCAGTACTTACTTTACCTTGTGGGTCAGGAGGATTTGTGATATATACATATGTCTCTAGAAAAGGACTAGGATGTGTCCTGATGCAGAATGGCAAAGTAGTAACTTATGCATCTAGATAATTAAAGACTCATGAGATGAATTATCCAACACATGATTTGAAGTTGACAGCGGTGGTACATGCTCTGAAGATATGAATTTTAGGTTCTTTTAACCAAAGCCCCGTAACTTGAACGGTATAGTGAATATGAGTTTAACGAACGTCATTAAGTAAATTAAATAGATATCTTACTTTAATAATATGTAACTTTATGTAGGAATGTCAGAATAGGGTCAATATTAGATTCATTAGAAAGAGAATTCAAAAATATACAAGTTTCATGTTAAACACTTTTTTAAATTTTGACATTTGATGGATCAAATATAAGATAGAATGAATTGATATTTTGAAGATTTGTTCTTGTTAATTTTTACGGGGCTTTTGTGCAAATAACCTTATCCACCCCCCCTTTCAACCTCATTCAATGGTATTAAAAAACACACACACACACAAAACCCACGTTCTTCTCCCCACCCCCTCCTCTCCAACCTTATCCCCCTCTTCATCCTTATCCTCCCCGCCCTCATTCTTATCCATCTCTCTCCCTCCTTCTTCTTATCCTCCCCTTCCCCCTCCTCTCCAACCTTATCCCCCTCTTCATCCTTATCCTCCCCGCCCTCATTCTTATCCATCTCTCTCTCCCTCCTTCTTCTTATCCTCCCCTTCCCCCTCCTCAATAAATACTCCATTCTTCTTCTTCCCCTCCACCCACGTAAATCCCTCCTCCACCTTCCCATTCTCTCTTCTCTCATCTCTCTACCCTCCCACCTCCCAACTCTTCTCTCCACTCTCTCTCCCTCTCTCTCCCTCTCTCTCTCTTTCTCTCACACACACACACTCTCTCTCTTCTTATATTTTCATTTTTTATTCTCTCTCCCTTATCTCTCTCTACTTTTCTCTCTACTCTCTCTCTTTATTATCTCTCTCTTTTCTCTCTCCACTCTATACCTTCTCTCTCTACTTTTTCTCTCTATTTTTCCTCTCTCTACTTTCTCTCTCTATCTTCTCTCTTTATTTCTCTCTCTATTTTCTCTCTACACCTTTTTCTCTACTTTCTCTCTCCACCTTTTCTCTCTACTCTCGCTCGCTGCTTTCTCTCTCAAGTTTCTCTTTCTACTTTCTCTCTCTTATTTCTCTCTAGTTTTTCTCTCTACTCTCTTCTCACTTTCTTTCTCTACCTCTCCACTTTCTCTCTCTAATTTCTCTCTCTAGTTTCTCTCTCTACTTTCTCTCTCATCTCTCTTCCCACTCTCATCCTCTTATTAGTAAACGGAGAAGATAATAAATCATCAGAATAATATAAATAATTAATAAAAAGTTGGACGGAGGATTTGAAACTTATTTTGGATAATTTCACCCTTCTTTACGTATCTGGGACGGAAAAATTATCTTTTCCCACGCAAGGACTTCTACGGGAGCTCGGGTGAGATACAAAGTTTAATTCGGAAGACCACCCTAAAGGTAGGCACGATAAACTGAGTGCATGTTATTGGTTAATTACATTTCTTTGATTTGATTTTGTTTGAAATGTAATTTAAGTCATTGATTTATTTAACCCAATGATCTATGTTTAGAATCAGTTATTTATTTAGTTACCATTCTGTAAAAATATTATTTTCTCTCTAATCTCTTTCTAATTTCTCTCTAATCTCTTTCTACTTTCTCGCTCTACTTTCTCTCTCTACTCTCTCTACTCCCTCTCGACTCTAATCTCTTCGAATGTTATATATATTTAGTTAATAATATTAAAATACGATCCAGTTATTTTACAAAGTTTAATGGCAATTTTTAAGTATTGAGACGACTATGTAATAAGCATCATAATAAGAATAAAAATTTGATTAAGCATATGAACTGTGTCACTTTAAGGAGGTGTGGGGCGACAAACCGTAGTTAACTTCCGTTACGGGATTAGGCCCATTTCCGAGGATAAACAGACTTTTGAAAAATCCGAAACCCAGAATAAGAAAATTATCTGGGGAATGGTGGAGTATTAACTTCCGATCATGCGTAGTTGATCAAGGCCGACAGGCTCCAGTATTTAGACCATTTATCTTTATGTCGACGTATGGATGCCTAGGTATGTGTTTGCTATTGCTTTTAGTGACGGGATGCCTGTCCAATATATGCTGCCAAATAATATGAAGTTCAGATTTGATATATGACTTTGATATGATCTGAAAATAAGTTCATCTGAATAAGCTCTGATTTAGCTAAGATATGTACTATGCCATTTATATATAAGTCATATAAAATTTGTTATGCGCATTTGCTTATAGATATGAGAATTATTTTACTCTATTATATTTCCTTCGCATTCATAGTATATGTACAATCCAATGAAATTGTGCTTAGCTTTATATATCATGGATTTGCACAGTTTAGTATATGATAAGCATGTGATTGGTTTTAATGCCTACTGAGTCTTTGGACTCAATTTCGTTGCCTAACCATTTCAGGAAATTGACCAGTGTGCGTCTTGACTCCGACGGGCGGTAGGTCGGAAGATGATCCCGGGTTTAGTTTGAATTCCGCTGCGTAGAATAAGTAAATTTGATTTTATTTTGAATAATGAATGTAAATATGACTTTTGGGTAGCAATATATAGTACTCTGTATACGATGTAAACTATGAGTGTTTATGGTATGGAAATGGTATGGTTTTATCTTTTTGTGATGGTTTGACCTTTAGCGCCTTGCAAATATCTCGGCCCACAACACTTCCGTACATCCGCTGTGACGTCCCCGGACCCGATACGGGATCGCGGGAACGGGGCGCCACAGAGAGTGGTATCAGAGCAAGGTTGTGAGGCTTGAATTTATTTGCAGCCATCTGAATTTATATACCATACCACAAGATCGTAGGAATTTATTTTAGAATTTGATGTCAAACCTAGAATCATATTAATTCAGATTAGTTCTCCCTCGCAGGAGATGACAGAGAGTGATAGGGTTGAAGTTAATACTTCTCTCGAGGAGTCTGCGCCCTCAAATGGAACATCACAAGGAGTTATCGGGAAAACAATTCATGGCGAGCTTGCTCCCAGTGGGCAAGACGCGTTACCTATTCAGGGTGTGTCAGATTTAGGAGGGTTTACACAAACTTTTCAAGGGTTAGTGCAGACTATGCAGTTACAAGCCCAAACTCAAGTAATGGTGCAAGCCCAAATATAAAACCGTGTGCAAGAACAACCGAATAGGGCAGCAGGCGCTACCCTGATGGTGAAATTCAGACATATGAGTCCTTCTTTTAAGGGGGAGAGTCACCCGGAGATTGTGGAAAACTGTGTGAGAGAAATTGAGAAGATTTTCACGGCCATTAGATATGCAGAGCAGGATAAGGTGATATTAGCTACATTTATGTTGAAGGACCGTGCGGACGAGTGGTGGAGGTCTGCACTTAGAACCACTTTTAGAGATAGAGAGATTGAGATTAGCTGGAATGAATTTCTTGATATCTTCCATGTAAAATTTCTTCCTCAGTATGTGAAAGATAGTAAAGAAGTTGAATTTTTAAATTTGACTCAAGGAGTTATGTCAGTTGCCGATTATGAAGTAAAATTTACTGAATTGGAAAAGTATGCCCCTCATATTTGTTCAGATGAGCTTAGAAGGCTGAAAAAATTTGTTAGAGGTTTGAGAAGTAACATTAGAAGTAGAGTTACAATCCTTGAGCCTCAGACTATGGCAGCAGCTTTGAGGACTACTTTTATTGCAGAAACTGAATATGAGGAATTCTTAGTAGAAAGACAAAGGGATAATGCAAAAAGAGGTAATCTTGGTTCAATTGTGAGGAAAGATAAGAAGCCAAAGATAACTTTTCTAGAGGGAGTTCAACCAGTTAGGAGAGATAATATGCCTGCTTGTCAACAGTGCGGGATGCAACATAGAGGTAATGAATGTTGGCGGGCTGCAGGTAAATATTTTTCATGTGGTCTGACATGGCATATGATAAGGGATTGTCCCAAAAGACCAAAGCAAGATCAGTAACCACAACAGTAGCGAAAAGTTCAAGCCAGAGTATATGCACTAACAAGGGAAGACACCCGAGATGCCAATGCAGCAGCTGAAGATATTCTTCTTATCGATGATATGCATGCAAAAGTTTTATTTGATACGGGTGCTACACATTCCTTTATTTCTCTAAGATTTGCTGAATTATTGAAAGATAAATAAATTATGAACACTGATGAGATGTCCATTAACACACCAACTGGGGAGATAGCTAGAACGACTTCTGTTGTTCCTAGCATTGATGTGGTGATTCAGTGGAGGATTATGTCAGCATGTGTGTATCTGTTAGAAATGACTGATTTTGATGTCATCTTGGGAATGGATTGGTTAGATATAAATTTTGCCCTTCTAGATTGTGTTGGAAACCTTAAGAAGTCATCAACTGTATGTAAAATTTAGTAAATGTGAATTTTGGTTGGATAAGGTCCAATTCTTAGGGCATATCATTTCTGGTGATGGAGTGTCTGTTGATCCAGCTAAGGTTGAGGCAGTTTTGCATTGGGAAAGGCCGAAGAATGTCAGTGAGATTAGGAGCTTTTTGGGTCTTGCGGGTTACTATCGCAGATTTATTGAAGGTTTTTCTTCTATTGCAGCTCCTATGATCAAATTGACTAGGAAAGGAGTTCCTTTTGAATGCTTAGATAAATGTGAAATGAGTTTTCAGGAATTAAAAACAAGGTTAACTACAGCCCCAGTGCTTACTTTACCTTGTGGGTCAGGAGGATTTGTGATATATACAGATGTCTCTAGAAAAGGACTAGGATGTGTCCTGATGCAGAATGGTAAAGTAGTAGCTTATGCATCCAGACAATTAAAGACTCATGAGATGAATTATCCAACACATGATTTGGAGTTGGCAGCGGTGGTACATGCTCTGAAGATTTGGCGTCATTATTTGTATGGTGAGCAATTTGAAGTATTTACAGACTATCAGAGTTTAAAATATATTTTCTCTCAGAAAGAATTAAATTTAAGGCAAAGACGGTGGATTGAATTTTTGAAGGATTATAATTTCACCTTGAATTATCACCCAGGAAAAGTAAATGTAGTAGCAGATGCACTGAGCAGGAAGAGGCTAATGGCAATCCAGTTGCGTCAAACTTGGAAAATGACATCTGATGTAGTGGAGTATTCTCCGATATGCAAAGGGAGAAACTTATTATATTATTCGATATAATAAGTTATTTGTATATATAATTAATATCTAATTAGTTATTTAAATATTCACGTATAAATCTCAAATATTTGGTTGAGAGAGCAAAGTTAAAATACTAGTATATTACAGAAAGTAAAATAACAAAACTTATCTGACTTACATATAAGTGGCATAATACATATCTTAGCTAAAGCAGAGCTTATACAGATTAACTTATTTTCAGATTATATCAAAGTCATATATCAAATATGAACTTCATATTATTTGGCAGCATATATTGGACAGACATCCCGTCACTAAAAGTAGTAGCAGACACATACCTAGGCATCCATACGTCGACATAAAGACAAAAGGTCTTGTGGTGTGGTATATAAATTCAGATGGTTGTAAATAATTATAAATAAATTCAGTAGGCATCAGAATAATATAAATAATTAATAAAAAAAAGTTGGACGGAGGATTTGAAACTTATTTTGGATAATTTCACCCTTCTTTACGTATCTGGAACGGGAAATTTATATTTTCCCACGCAAGGACTTCTACGGGAGCTCGGGTGAGATACTAAGTTTAATTCGGAAGACCACCCTAAAGGTAGGCATGATAAACCGAGTGCATGTTATTTGTTATTTACATTTATTTGATTTGATTTTATTTGAAATGTGATTTAAGTCATTGATTTATTTAACCCAATGATCTATGTTTCGAATCAGTTATTTATTTAGTTACCATTCTTTTCCTCTCTAATCTCTCTCTAATTTCTCTCTAATAGAGAAAAAGGTGTAGAGAGAAAATAGAGAGAGAAATAAAGAGAGAGAGAGTAGAGAGAGAAGATAGAGAGAGAAACTAGAGAGAGAGGAAAAATAGAGAGAAAAGGTAGAGAGAGAAGGTATAGAGTGGAGAGAGAAAATAGAGAGATAATAAAGAGAGAGAGTAGAGAGAAAAGTAGAGAGAGATTAGGGAGAGAGAGAATAAAAAATGAAAATATAAGAAGAGAGAGAGAGTGTGTGTGTGAGAGAGAGAGAGAGGGAGAGAGAGAGTGGAGAGAAGAGTTGGGAGGTGGGAGGGAAGAGAGAGATGAGAGAAGAGAGAATGGGAAGGTGGAGGAGGGATTTACGTGGGTGGAGGGGAAGAAGAAGAATGGAGTATTTATAGAGGAGGGGGAAGGGGAGGATAAGAAGAAGGAGAGAGAGATGGATAAGAATGAGGGGGGAGGATAAGGATGAAGAGGGGGATAAGGTTGGAGAGGAGGGGGTGAGGAGAAGAACGTGGGTTTTATGTGTGTGTGTGTGTGTGTGTTTTTTTTTTTTATATACCATCGAATGAGGTTGAAAGGGGGGTGGATAAGGTAATTTGCACAAAAGCCCTGTAAAAATTAACAAGAACAAATCTTCAAAATATCAATTCATTCTATCTTATATTTGATCCATCAAATGTCAAAATTTGAAAAAGTGTTTAACATGAAACTTATATATTTTTGAATTCTCTTTCTAATGAATCTAACATTGACCCTATTCTGACATTCCTACATAAAGTTACATTTTATTAAAGTAAGATATCTATTTAATTTACTTAATGAAGTTCGTTAAACTCATATTCACTATACCGTTCAAGGTACGGGGCTTTGGTTAAAAGAACCTAAAATTCATATTGGCTCAAAATATAAAATATTTAGAATATGTGATGGTTTGGCCTTTATTACCTCGCAAATATTCGGCCCACAACACTTCCGTACATCCACTGTGACGTCCCCGGACACGATACGGGATCGCGGGAACGGGACGCCACAGAAAGTGGTATCATATAAGATTTGTTATATGATGCATAATAATATCAATGTTTAACTTTATATTTTATATTTCCAGTGTTTAGATAATAATGTTCAAATACCAATTTCAACAGATACACACATGCTGGCATAATCCTCCCCTGAATCACCACATCAATGATAGGAATAACAGAAGTCGTTCTAGCTATCTCCCCAGTTGGTGTGCTAATGGACATCTCATCAGTGTTCACAATTTGTTTATCTTTCAATAATTAAGCAAATCTCAGAGAAATAAAGGAATGTGTAGTATCCGGATCAAATAAAACTTTTGCATGCATATCATCGATAAGAAGAATACCTTCAGCTACTGCATTGACATCTCGGGTGTCTTCCCTTGTTAGTGCATATACTCTAGCTTGAACTCTCCGCTGCTGTTGTGGTTGCTGAACTTGTCTTGGCCTTTTGGGACAATCCCTTATCATATGTCCTGTCTGACCACATGAAAAATATTTACCTGCAGCCCGCCAACATTCATTACCTCTATGCTGCATCCCGCACTGTTGACAAGCTGGCATATTATCTCTCTTAACTGGTTGAACTCTCTCTGGAAAAGTCATATTAGATGTATTTTAAATAATTTGTATATACATAAGATTTAACCATTAGCAAATCCACCATTATCTTCTAATGGTTAAATCAATCATTATTAATACCTACTGAGTCTTTGGACTCACTTTCGTTGCCTAACCATTTCAGGAAATTGACCAGTGTGCGTCTTGACTCAGACGGGCGGTAGGTCAGAGGATGATCCCGGGTTTAGTTTGGATTCCGCCGCGTAGAATAAATACATTTAGTTTTCTTTGAATAATGAATGTAAATATGAATTTTGAGTAGAGATATGTAGTACTCTGTATACGATGTAAATTATGAGTGTTTATCTTATAGAAATGGTGTGGTTATATTTTTAGAATATGTGATGGTTTAGCCTTTAGCGCCTTGCAAATATCTCGGCCCACAACACTTCCGTACATCCGCTGTGACGTCCCCGGACCCGATAACATAAATGTAGCTAATATCACCTTATCATGCTCTGCACATCTAATGGCCATGAAAATCTTCTCAATTTCTCTCACCCAGTTTTTCACAATCTCCGGGTGACTGTCCCCCTTAAAAGAAGGAGGACTCATATGTCTGAATTTCTCCATCAGGGTAGCGCCTGCTGCCCTATTCCATTGTTCTTGCACACGGTTTGCATCATTGCTTGAGTTTGGGTCTGTAACTGCATAGTCTGCACTAACCCTTGAAAAGTTTGTGTGAACCCTCCTAAATCTGACACACCCTGAATAGGTAACGCACATTGCCCACCAGGAGCAAGCTCGCCATGAATTGCTTCACCGATAACTCTTTGTGATGTCCCATTTGAGGGCGCAGACTCCTTGGGAGAAGTATTAACCTCAACCCTATCACTCCCTGCCATCTCCTGCGAGGGAGAACTAATCCGAATTAGTATGATTCTAGGTTTGACATCAAATTCTAAAATAAATTCCTACGATCTTCTGGTATGGTATATAAATTCAGATGGCTGCAAATAATTTCAAGCCTCACAACCTTGCTCTGATACCACTCTCTGTGGTGCCCCCTTCCCGCAATCCCGTATCGTGTCCGGGGACGTCACAGCGGATGCACAGAAGTGTTGTGGGCCGAATATTTACAAGGCGCTAAAAGCCAAACCATCACATATTCCAAAAGAAACATAACCATACCATTTCCATAAGATAAAACACTCATAATTTACATCGTATACAGAGTACTACATATCTCTATCCAAAAGTCATATTTACATTCATTATTCAAAGGAAAACTAAATCTATTTATTCTGCGCGGCGGAATCCAAACTAAACCCGGGATCATCCTCCGACCTACCGCCCGTCGGAGTCAAGACGCACACTGGTCAATTTCCTGAAATGGTTAGGCAACGAAAGTGAGTCCAAAGACTCAATAGGCATTAAAACCAATCACATGCTTATCATATACTAAATTGTGCAAATCCATGATACATAAAGCTAAGCACAATTTCACTGGATTGTACATATACTATGAATACGAAGGAAATATGAAATATAATAGAGCAACATAATTTTCATATTTATAAGTGAATGCGTATAACAAATCTTATCTGACTTACATATAAGTGGCATAATACATATCTTAGCTAAATCAGAGCTTATACAGATGAACTTATTTTCAGATCATATCAAAGTCATATATCAAATATGAACTTCATATTATTTGGCAGCATATATTGGACAAACATCCCGTCACTAAAAGTAGTAGCAAACACATCATATTTATAATATTTCAATTCTGAAAATGATAGAAATTTTTATAGTTATTTATGTTCAGGATATTTTTTTGAGGACATATAAAGATAAAAATGAAAATAATATTACTCCACCATTCAATATTGATATAGTTATTTATATTCTGATTACAAAATAACTAAATATATAACTATTAGCCTCATATTCCATATAAATACTCTCTCTCTCTCTCTCTACTCTCTCTAATCTTTCTCTACTTTCTCTCTCTACTATTTTACTTTCTCTCTCTCTCTCTCTACTCTCTTTATTTTCTCTATATTCTCTATGCTTTCTCTCTCTGTTCTCTCTACTATCTATTTTGTCTCTCTACTTTCTCTCTCTAGTTTCTCTCTCTAATTTCTCTCTCTACTTTCTCTCTCTAGTTTCTCTCATTACTTTCTCTCTCTACTTCTCTCTCTACTCTCTCCACTTTATTTCTCTACCCTCTCCACTTTCTCTCTCTATTTTCTCTCTCTAATTAATCTCTCTACTTTCTCTCTCATCTCTCTTCCCACTCTCATTCTTTTATTAATAAACGGAGAAGATAATACATCATCAGAATAATATAAATAATTAATAAAAAGTTTGGACGGAGGATTTAAAATTTATTTGGACAATTTCGCCCTTCTTCACGTATCTGGAACGGAAAAATCATCTTTTTCTACGCAAAAATAGAGAGATGATAGAGAGAGAAAGTATATTTTTAAATAAATGGTTTGTAAATCATGCGGAAGAGATATCCGCAGCTATTCGGTACGTATTAAGTAAATTTTTTTAAATTTCGAGGATGAAATTTGTTTAAGGGGGAGAGATTTGTAACACCCGAGCCCGTTCGAAATCTAAAGATAATTAAATATTTTATATTTTGAGCCAATATGAATTTTTGGTTCTTTTAACCAAAGCCCCGTACCTTGAACGGTATAGTGAATATGAGTTTAACGAACTTCATTAAATAAATTAAATAGATATCTTACTTTAATAATATGTAACTTTATGTAGGAATGTCAGAATAGGGTCAATATTAGATTCATTAGAAAGAGAATTCAAAAATATACAAGTTCCATGTTAAACACGTTTTCAAATTTTGACATTTGATGGATCAAATATAAGATAGAATGAATTGATATTTTGAAGATTTGTTCTTGTTAATTTTTACAGGGCTTTTTTACAAATTACCTTATCCACCCCCCCTTTCAACCTCATTCGATGATATAAAAAAACACACACACACACAAAACCCACGTTCTTCTCTCCACCCCCTCCTCTCCAACCTTATCCCCCTCTTCATCCTTATCCTCCCCCCCCCCTCGTTCTTATCCATCTCTCTCTCGCTCCTTCTTCTTATCCTCCCCTTCCCCCTCCCCTATAAATACTCCATTCTTCTTCTTCCCCTCCACCCACGTAAATCCCTCCTCCACCTTCCCATTCTCTCTTCTCTCATCTCTCTCTTCCCTCCCACCTCCCAACTCTTCTCTCCACTCTCTCTCCCTCTCTCTCTCTCTCTTTCTCTCTCACACACACACACACTCTCTCTTCTTATATTTTCATTTTTTATTCTCTCTCTCCCTAATTTCATTCCAGCTAATCTCAATCTCTCTACCTCTAAAAGTGGTTCTAAGTGCAGACCTCCACCACTCGTCCGCACGGTCCTTCAACATAAATGTAGCTAATATCACCTTATCTTGCTCTGCACATCTGATGGACGTGAAAATCTTCTCAATTTCTCTCACCCAGTTTTCCACAATCTCCGGGTGACTCTCCCCCTTAAAAGAAGGAGGACTCATATGTCTGAATTTCTCCATCTGGGTAGCGCCTACTGCCCTATTCGGTTGTTCTTGCACACGGGTTTGAAATTGGGCTTGCATCATTGCCAGAGTTTGGGCCTGTAACTGCATAGTCTGCACTAACCCTTGAAAAATTTGTGTGAACCCTCCTAAATCTGACACACCCTGAATAGGTAACGTGCCTTGCCCACCGGGAGCAAGCTCGCCATGAATTGTTTCCCCGACAACTCCTTGTGATGTCCCATTTGAGGGCGCAGATTCCTCAGGAGAAGTATTTACGTCAACCCTATCACTCTCTGCCATCTCCTACGGGGGGAGAACTAATCCGAAGTAGAATGATTCTAGGTTTGACATCAGAAAAAAAATAAATTCCTACGATTTATGTTATAAGATAATACTATAGTAAAGGCGGAGCATCAAAGGCCAGCGGGACCATTATAGTTGATGGAAATTCCATAGTGGAAATGGGAGCATATCACTATGGATTTTGTGATGGGATTACCAATGACTAGGAGAAAACATGATTCTATTTGGGTAATTGTTGACAGGCTTGCTAAGTCAGCCCATTTTCTGGCAATCACAAAGACACAATCATTAGAGGATTTAGCCAATTTGTATATTAAAGAGATTGTGAGACTTCATGGTGTGCCAGTGTCTATTATTTCAGATCGAGATACAAGATTTACAGTAAAATTTTGGAGGAGTTTACAGATAGCATTGGGTACACAATTAAAATTTAGCTCAGCTTTTCACCCTCAAACCGATGGACAATCAGAAAGAACCATTCAAACATTAGCAGATATGTTGAGGGCGTGCAGTTTAGACTGGAAAGGCAGTTGGGATGAACATTTACCGTTAATTGAGTTTGCTTATAACAACAGCCATCATGCAAGCATAGGAATGGCACCATATGAAGCATTATATGGTAGACCGTGTAGGTCACCTGTTTGTTGGGATGAGGTTGGTGAGCGAAAATTGATTGGGCCACAAATTATATAAGATTGTGTAGAAAAGGTTGTCTCTGTTTATTAATAAGAGGATGAGAGTGAGAAGAGAGATGAGAGAGAAAGTAGAGAGAGAAAGTGGAGAGAGAAAGTGGAGAGGGTAGAGAAACAAAGTGGGAAGAGAGTAGAGAGAGAAAAACTAAAGAGAAAAACTAGAGAGAAATTATTGAGAGAAAGTAGAGAGAGAAAGTGGCGAGCGAGAGTAGAGAGAAAAGGTGGAGAGGGAAAGTAGAGAAAAAGGTGTAGAGAGAAAATATAGAGAGAAATAAAGAGAGAGAGTAGAGAGAGAAGATAGAGAGAGAAAAAATAGAGAGAAAAAATAGAGAGAAAAGTAGAGAGAGATTAGGGAGAGAGAATAAAAAATGAAAATATAAGAAGAGAGAGAATGTGTGTGGGAGAGAAAGAGAGAGAGAGAGAGAGGGAGAGAGAGTGGAGAGAAGAGTTGGGAGGTGGGAGGGAAGAGAGAGATGAGAGAAGAGAGAATGGGAAGGTGGAGGAGGGATTTACGTGGGTGGAGGGGAAGAAGAAGAATGGAGTATTTATAGAGGAGGGGGAAGGGGAGGATAAGAAGAAGGAGGGAGAGAGAGATGGAAAAGAATGAGGGGGGGAGGATAAGGATGAAGAGGGGGATAAGGTTGGAGAGGAGGGGGTGGGGAGAAGAACGTGGGTTTTGTTATATACTATTACAGTATATAAATATAACACTAGTATATGCTTTATCTATATTATTTGTAAATATAGATAATATAGATATTTAGTAATCTCTATATTAAATATTATTAACGGTGGCTCCATCAATCTGAAGAATCAATCCTCTCTTCTCTCTCTAGAATCCTAGAGTGAGAAACTTCGGTTCCCTTCTTCCCGCTTCGTCTCTTCTATTTTCTTCGGTGCATCCCCCTCCTTGCCGGCCGTGGCTGGTATGGCGGGGGATGATCAAATCTCTCCTGAGAACTTCAAAGACGTTGGATCGGAGGTAGCAAGCACTGTTCTTCGAAAGTCATGTGCGCAAACTCTAATGGAAGTTCAGAAAGGGCCACAAATTTCTTTTCAGGTGAAAGCTCCAGCGTACACAGATAAGGGAGAACCTGCTGTCTTCTTTTCCCGGGAAGAAATCCGGAAATCTTGTTCAAATCTTCGCAATGCTGTCATAGCTAAGTGCTCGTATGGCCGTCCTTCTATTTCGGAAATTAAAGATTGCCTTTCGCAGCGGCTATATCTTAGCTCGGATTTCATTATAAGCAGGATGAATGAGAGACATATCTTAATTCGGCTAGGAAGCGAAGCAGATTTTCTTAAAATTCTTCTTCAAAAGAATTTATACATCAAAGGCTTCTTATTCAGATTTTTCAGATGGACGCGTGATTTCGACTTTGACACAGATCCCTCCACTATACCTGTTTGGATTGGATTACCGTCGTTACCTGTTAATTTTTACCATGATGACATGTTGCGTTCTATAGCAGGAAATGTAGGACCTGTTCTTCGGATTCATGAAGCTACATCTGCTATGACCGAAACTTCAGAGGCTTTGGTATGTGTTGAATTAGATCTTGTTGAGCAAAGGAAAAATCGAATATGGATTGGGATAGGAGAAGATGGTTTTTGGCAGACAATTAACTATCATAGAGTGCCGCAATTGTGCTCATATTGTCATAAGATTGGGCATAAGGTAAATGAATGCAAGAAAAAAGAGAAAAAGAATATGAATCGAAACCAATTTTTGAGCAAAGATGATCTTACTGGAGCTCAGAAAGTTGTCAGACAGGAATACAGACCTCGACTGCCTCAGATTCCCAACAACAAGTTGATTATTAAAGATGCTAATAGATTCTCTGCTTTGACTCAAATTGCTGAAGAAACATGCTCTGAGGGAGAACTAATTCATGAAAAGAATATAGAAGGGAATATCAATAATTCCACTGTAGGATCCAAGATTTATATCCAGGATGACTCAGGTTCTACTTGTCCTTTAGATGTTTGTAACAATGTCTCAGCTAATCAAAGTGTTACATCCACAATGCATAATGAGGACATATTATCTGATAAAGCACTTTCTGAGGAACTCCCTTCAACCCAAACAGCCAAGATGCTTCAGATGAATGAGGAAATCACATTGTCATCTCAACATTTGGGCACTAAAGATATTCAAATTATTAGCTCAAAGGCTGTATCTGAATTATCTACTACGGAAAATTCTCGGATGATCAGTCAGGAAAACAGAAACACATCTGTATTTGCCCAAGTCAGAGAAACAAATGAGATTTCAAATATCCCAGGGGATCTTATTAATGATGCTCGATTGACCAGAGCTAAAGCCAAGGTATTGGCAGCTAACCCCTCATCCTCTTATGCCCATGATTAACTCAGTTCTTATATGGAATGTTAGGGGTATAGGAAACAAGGCAACTGTCAGGAGCCTTGCGCATATTATAAAAGCTCAAAGGATTTGCATGGCAGTTATATCTGAACCTCGCATTGATTTTAGTCGTGCTAATAAAGTGGCTCACCGAATTAACCTTCAGTTTGTTTTGGGTAACAATGGTGATAACTCAAAAATATGGCTATTCCATAGCACTGATATTAGTATTGATGTCGTTGAGCAGCATCCTCAATTTATTACAGTTGCTCTTAAAGAGGATAATTCAGTTTATATGTACTTTACTACCATATATGCATCATGCAATGCTAGAATTCGGAGGGACATGTTTGACTCTTTGATGGAGTTTAGTCAAGGGGTAACCATTCCCTGGGTTATTGGTGGTGATTTTAATTGTATTATCACTCCGGAAGAGAAGATTGGTGGGCTTATGCCTTCTGCTGATGCTATGATAGACTTTCAAAGTTTCATATCTGTTGTGGGTTTAATTGATGCTGGATATACAGGAACTCCTTACACATGGTCCAATAATCAAATTGGGACCTCTCATATCAGAGCTCGACTGGATAGGGTTCTTTACAATGAAAATTGGTTAAACTCTCCTTTTAATTTGTCTGTCAAACATTTAATCAGAGGGCCTTCTGATCATGCTCCACTCCAATTGAATATGCTCCCAATGAAAACTGCTCCAGGGAGATTTATATATCAACAAATGTGGCATACTCATCCAGATTTCATGGAATTTATTAAGCTGCATTGGAACAGACATGATCAAAACTGTCAACCTTTTTATGCACTGCAGGAAAAATTGAAACAGTTAAAAGCTGCATTGAAAAGATGGAACAAAGAGATATTTGGCAATATTCACCAAGCCAAAGAATTTGCTGAGGCTCAATTACTACGGGCTCAAGAGAGTTATGATAACATTCCTTCTGTGGAGAACCGGATAAATCTCCAAAAAGCTAATGCTGAGATGAGGCTAACTCTTCATAGGGAGGAAATCTTTTGGTTCCAAAAATCCAGGCTTCAGTGGATAACCTATGGAGATCGCAATACTAAATACTTTCATCATTATACCAAAATAAAAAGACAGAGGAATTATGTTCATAAGTTGAAGCTAGATGGCATCTGGGTGGAGGATCAGACAGTTTTACTAAATGGTGCTGTTGATTTTTTCAAGAATCTATTATCTTCTGAAACTCATAACATTGATAACCATATATTATCAGTCATCCCTAATCTGATTACAGAAGATCAGAACATGGCTTTATGCTCTATTCTGTCAGCTGAGGAAATTAGAGGCAGTGTCTTTGCTCTACCTGGAAATAGTTCCCCTGGCCCTGATGGTTTTACTGGTACCTTCTTTACCTACTGCTGGGATGTTGTGGGAAATGATGTAATATGTGCCATCCAAAGTTTCTTTCAAGGAGGGGAACTTCCGAAGGGTGTCACTTCTACATCACTATGTCTGATACCCAAGGTAAAAAATCCTACTTCCTTTGCTGATTTCAGGCCAATCAGCTTATGCAATTTCACATGCAAAATTGTCTCCAAAATTATATGTGATCGCCTGCGCCATATTCTCCCCTCCATTATATCAGAACAGCAAAGTGGTTTCATAAGTGGCAGAATCATCACTGACAATTTTTTACTTGCCAAAGAATTATTCATGGAAATGGACAGACCTGTCAGAGGACATAACATTCTTATTAAACTTGACATGGCCAAAGCATATGATCGAATTGAATGGGATTTCATTCTCTCTGTTATGAAAAGATTTGGGTTTTCTAGCAGATTTGTTTCCCTCATATCTCAGCTTTTAATGAACTGCTGGTTCACCATTGCATTTAATGGCCAATCTCATGGATACTTCAAATCCTCTCGGGGAGTAAGACAAGGGGATCCTTTAGCACCAGCCCTCTTTATTTTAGCAGAGGAAGTATTAAGTCGGGGCCTTTGCCAGTTATTCAGTTCTGGACAATGCAGATATTATCATCTTCCCCGTAATGTTATGCCCATATCTCACATACTATATGCTGATGATTCCATCATATTCACAAATGGGGGCCTGAACTCAGTAAAACATCTTCTCAGTTTTTTGAGAAGATATGAAGAATCATCAGGGCAGAGGATTAACTCCCAAAAAAGTTCATTCATGGTGTCCAAACATATGCTTAGAAATGCAATAGATAAGATCAAACAAATAACTGGCTTTCAATACAAAACTGGAAGCATCAATTATTTGGGGATTCCTCTCTTCAAAGGGAAGATCAAAATTCCACATTTTAAATATCTGCTTGACAAAGTTAATGCAAAGCTTGCTGGTTGGCAAAGCAGGTTCCTCTCTCAGGTAGGAAGAATCACACTAATTAAATCGGTGCTATCTTCAATTCCCATATATTCAGCTAGTGCTGCTGCCATTCCATACACTATACACAAGCAAATTGAGAAAATATGTGCCAATTTCTTATGGCAAGGAACTGAAAATGCTCATAGGAAACGTTGGGTATCTTGGAACAAATTATGTAGACCTTTATCTGAAGGTGGTCTGGGTATTCGAAGACTAAGGGACATTCAACTGTGTACATATGTAAAACAGCTGTGGCAGTCATTAAACAGCAATTCTTTATGGGCAACCTTTACCAGAAGTAAATACATACATAATTAGCATCTATCAGACTGTAAAATACCGTTCCCAACTGGAATAAAAGTCAGGGACTTTTATAAGGCTCGCTCTGTTCTATTAGCTGGTATGAGGAAGATTGTATTTAATGGTGAAACTACTAACTTCCTCAAGGATACATGGTATAAGAATAAGCCCTTGATAGTGTTGACACCCGTTTTTTAATCGATAAATCGAATCATTTCCTTCGCCTCAATTATTGTCCCAAGCAGTCAATCACATGAGAGATTATTCTTCTGGCAGTATTTTGGGCTCTTCCCAGCAAAGAAGGCCTCCCTCCCTCTCATTGTGTTTAACGGTCTGTTATAAACCGTTTTTTTCAATAGAACGGTCCCCATTGGGCCGTTGTGTTACGCTGCCCCGGGTTGTTTGTATCTCGTGATATGCTTTGAACAACGGCTCCATGACAACCGTTATGGTCAATATAGCGGTCGTCTATGGACCGTCATTATTTGCCGACAAGAAAAGGGGTTAGAGGCCCGACAGTCAGTCATAGCCACGTGCTTCACGAAAAGTTGTTTGTCCGGGCATTGACTCGCCTTTAAGCATAACGGTCTTTACAGGACCGTCATAGTTATTGGACGGCCTCTCCCAGACCGTCATAGTTGTTTGGCGGCCTCCTTACGACCGTCATTGTTACGGCCACCCAGATTAGACCCCGTGATTCCAGGCGAATTAAGAGGAGAATGTCGTTGGCAATATTGACACGATGCTATCATATACCGGTCCTTGACCGACATCATTCAGTGTTAATCCCTGATTAAGCTCGAAGCCCTGGGCTCTATATATAGCTCACGGGTTCTGAGACAGAGGGGGACCATCACGAAGTGCTGTCGAATTCCATCGCCAAATCTCATACAGCATCCGCCCGTTCGTCAGGGAGTGGGGGCCTTCTACATCCCTCGCAGGCCCCCGGTGCAGGGAACTTCACGCTTCATGTTTCTGTGTTTCTAGTTCTTCTCTGTTTGCTCACCACACACACGTCTTTTCTCCACTGCATCACACATCACATACATCATTTCGTTGGCATTTATTATCTTTCCTATTGTTTCCGGCGCCCTAAACGGGGTTTCAAAACCTCCAGGTATCGCCGGGCCATGTTCTTCCTTTGCTTTATTTCAATTAGTACACCTACTACACTATCATTTAGCTAATCTCCGTTTATCTGTGTGTTTCACCGTTTGCTTTCAGGTCAGCAACCAAAAGCACGAGGCCCGCACCTTCCGGCCGGCCAGGAGGAGTGGAGGAACGGACCCGCATTCTCCCGCAGCTTCCGAGTCCCGGCGCTCTCACCGGGTGGCGATCACGGTCAACAGCTTCATCTTTCCTCCTTTTTTTTTATCTCTTCAATATTATTTAACTCGAGGAGGAATAACATATCAACACCTCTCCTTTTTGGCGATCACGGTGGGACTTCTGATGCCCGTCGTGCTTCTGGTTTGCTGACCAATCTCTGTCTCTGTGAAGTTCAGCGGTTCTGTATCAGCCGTCGTTCTGTGTAAAACGGTTCTCTTTCAGCCGTCGTTATCTGGTATTCTCCGCAATTATCACTGCCGTGCTCTGCTCATTTAACGGCCTTCATAGTGCCGTCATACTTGTGTAGCGGTCATCATTAGGCCGCCATTCCCGTTCTGCAGCTCTGTACTTTAGCGGCTCTTCCAGAGCCGTTATAGTCATTTCCGCGGTCTCCAGTAGACCGTTATTGTGGCGCAGAGTCTGCGGCTGGCACTTGTTATCCCTAATTGTTGTTCCCAGCATTGGTCCCCCTGCTGTCCACTTGTTATTTTCTATCATATTATTGATTGCTTCATGATTTTATCATTTGATTTCATATGTGATTGCTAGATTTCTAGGTTAGGCTTTGCATGCACTCCGGTGCACCTAGGATCATTCACTTCATACTGTAGTTGCATTTCCTACCGAGGTAGGATTTCCTCTCGTCTCCATATTCCTTGGAGCCGACTAGGGAATCTTGCCGAGGACCTCCGTAAGCCCCCGTGAGCCGTGGATTCCCACACGGACGCCGGGCCGGTTGTACCATCGCCACACCGTGTCTAGGTTCTGCATACGTGGAGAGTGCTTCCCCTTAAAGTCAGCCAGTTCCCCCATCATGCCGTTATTAGGCTCCCAAGTGTCCGAGTGAACTCTACATCTTAATCAAAACACTAAGCCTAAGAGAAAAGAATTCTGAAAATCTGCGGCATCATTCAAAGTGTGTGCATACTTGGTTGACTCCCTTCTCGTCTCCACCTTTCATTGTGTGGTTGCTTTGCTTCTACTTGTGTACTTTGGTCTTAAGTCTCTCTAGTCTGTGCATCCCATTGCATGCAGCATTGCTCCCCTCCCTCGGGATCATCTCCTAGGGGCGATTCTCTACTCTCCCTCTATTGCAACCCTTTATTCAACTCATCATCATCCAGCATGTCTTCTTTCGGGTCCATCCCCGCCCGCGAGGATTCTCTTCCTCAGGGGCTCCTCGAGGACGTCTCCGGGGTTGCCTCCTCCCTGAATGGGGAGGGGTTCGTCTTTGTTCCCCCTTCCTCCATCGCTGAGGTTGCGCCACCCACGCTCCCTCAGTTTGGCTCCCCTTCGGCGAGCCAACTACTCCAACTCATGTCCCAACTTGACCAGGATCAACTCCAGATATTCAAGCAAGCCCTCGGGGCAGAGGTCCCGCCCGCTGTAACCCTTCCTGTCTCTTCCACCCATCCTGCTGAGAGGTCCGGAGCACCGTCTGTTGCCCCAGTGGACCATACCCCTCTTCGCCCACAGGTCCTCCAGTTTCCAATATATCAATCTGGCCAGGCTTCTACCTCAGCCCACCCTCCTGCAGACAAAGGGAAGAGTCAAATTCCCTTATCTCCTCGTGCTAGTGCCCACGCGGCCGTCTCATCAGCACCACCGGCCCCTCTGGCCCAAGTGGATTCTACTCGGCTGCAGCCCGGAATAGCTCAACTCGCTTACGCTGATGTGGGTCCTTTTTGGACTCAACATCCATCTTACGGGCTCATGGCCCCCACTATCCATCCGGCTGTCTCCCATTATCCCTCGGCTTCTACTGTCCATCCAGCTGCCTCTCACTACCCTTCAGTTCCACCTCAAGTCCCTCTACCTCAACAAGGAAGTGACGATCGCTTGGCAGTGCTCCAACAGCAGATCGATCTCCTCAATAAGAGGGTTGGCCCACCATCCTTCGCAGATGCTCTCACTCCTAATTTCCGGGACATCCGATTCCCTTCTCAGTCGGAGCTCCCGACATACCGAAAGTACAACGGGAACGGCAACCCGTTCATCCACATCAAGGAATTCCTGTACGAGTCGGGACCATACCAGCATGACGATCACCTCCTTGCATATCTATTCCGGCGATCCCTGGACGGGGTGGCACTCGAATGGTTTTACGCTCTGCCACTGGAGGAGGTTGGGAGCTTCAAGACGATCAAGGAGAAATTCGTGCAAAGATTCCAAGATCGGGTCGGACCCGAATACTCATTCACGGACTTAGTGGCCGAGAAGATGAAAGCTGATGAAGACTTCGCTACCTATGCTGATAGGTGGAGGCAGATAGCCTCCCGTGTGCCCGGGCAGATTCCGGAAGAAGAGAAGATCAAACTGCTCGTTTCTAATGCAACCCCTCTCTTCCGGAATGTCCTAATGTTGAATGACATCACCAGTATGCATCAACTGTACAGTCGGGCCCGGTTTATCCAGACCCAGTTTAAGGACTCCCCCATTCATTCTCTCTTCGAAGCCCAGAAGCCCAAGAGTTCCAGAAAACCACAGGGCCCTGTTACCGAAGGAGTCCAAACAAACGAGCAGGTGCAGGTAGTTAGCCAGACTGCCACCTCCCACTTCCCCCAGCAAAGCAACCCCCATTTCTCCGCATCACCTCGCCCTTCCTTTCCCACGCAGCAACACCCTCAACAACAATCTCCGCCACCACCACAACAGCCCCAGCAACCACTGCAATACCATAACACTCCCCCGCCTGCTACCTACGCACCTGCTCGTCCGGTTGCTAAAAGAGCCAACTATCCTCCTCTCCCAGAGACGCTCACTAATGTCTTTGCAGCACTGATGCATACTGGCGATTTACAATTGCCACCTGAGCGCCCGAACATGAATCCGGCCGCCGATCTGTCCCGATATTGTGTATATCACCGGCAGCCGGGGCACACCATTGAGAGGTGTTATCATTTTAGGGACCTGGTATACGACCTGCACGAAGGTCACAGGATCGATTGGGCTCAGATGAGGAAGCTGATTGAAGATCTGAGAAGAGGGCCAGCAAGGCCGCAACAGGCAGCACCACAGCAACAGCAGTTTCAGCAACAACCTCAGCAATTCCAGCCACAGCAGCCACAGCAACAGCAGCAGCAGCCAAACTTAGGGATCCACCAAAATCCCATGCCAGTACATGCACCCGCTCCTCAACAACAACAGCAGCCGCCGGCACCGGCCCAAGTCAACATGTTACGCCACCCGGCTCCTGACGCAGGGTGGACCATTGACGATCCCGCACACCTGTTAACCTTACGCCACATCCCTACGCACTCTACCTCACCCGCCGTCTTTTCCATCCTTCGGCCTTCCATGCCTTCCACAACTTCCCCCGTCATCCATTCTTCCACCATACTTACCACTCCGAGAAGCCATATTCTCTCGCCTATCCCCCCACAACATTATACTTCCCCACCTACTATACCTTCCACTATCTTGTCCACCAATCACTGCAGTCCACTAACCGCCCCTTTACCTCACCCATCGCCCATTTTACCTTCACCACAACCTTCGCTTACTATGCCTATCATATCCCCCATCACCAAGACTGCCATCCCTTCCATTCTCATTCACCCCACTGGGTCAAGCGGGAGCCCACCTACAGCCATGCCAGCACAAAACCTTGCCCTCAGGAGCGGGCGGTTATTTCAAAGGACTTACCCCTCTACCAGTGCACCTCCCCAAATACCCTCCATCTCAGCCTCAGCAGCACAAGACAATGAAGTTGACCCCGCGCCCGGTTCCACATACGACCTGTTGCAACATCTTGACCGGATGCCGGCAAAGATCTCTGTCTTGGAGTTGATCAGACGTTCACCTCTACACCAAGAAGCATTAAGGACGTTTCTGCAAAAGGTCATAGTGAACGAAGATGTGGCGGTAGACAGCTTGCCGTCAGTGTTGGCTACTGTTACCAAGGGGCCCGCTATCACATTCTCTGAGGCCGAACTCGCGCCCCCTGAAGCACGCCAAATGCCGCTATGCGTCACCATCACCTTGAACCAGGTAGTGGTAGACTCAGTGCTAGTGGACACTGGGGCTTCAATAAATGTTTGTCCATTAAGTACTCTGCGTGCCTGCAACATTTCTGAAAGTATGCTGAAGCCGACACCGACAACCATTGCCGCCTATGACAATTCCAGAAGGGCATGTCACGGGGTCATCACATTACAGGCTGAGCTAGGGCCGTTACAAATAGAGGTGGAATTCTACGTCCTAGACATAGATCCGATGTTCAAGGCTATTCTGGGTCGTCCATGGATAAATGCTCTGCAAGCGGTACCTTCCACCGCCCATCAGTGCCTGAAATTCTCCTTCCAGGGGCGGGTGGTCAAAGTCAAGAGTGTTTCCACCGTCCAGGCAGTGGACGCCATCACTGACCAGGTTCTCCCCACTCTATGGCCGAGCAATAGGCCAGTATTGTCAGTCATGGACATAAATTACCCATGGGCTTATGCGGCAGGCAAACCCATTACAACACGCAAGAATGCCGGAGCTAAGCCTAAACCCAAAAATTCTAAAGGCTGGGACATGATCATGAAGCTAGGCTATCAGCCAGGCCTTGGTCTCGGCGCGCGGTTACAGGGAAAGACCAAACCCATCTCTGAAAGCAAGAAGATGGGTCGTCAGGGCTTAGGCTATCATAACACTACCATTCAGGCAGATTCTGGGCCACTAATCTGGGACTACCGGCAACACTTTGTAAAGGGTCCACTACAGCCCGGCACCGCAAATAAGCCACAACCCAAGGAAGAAAAGAAAGATGCTCCCATTGTTAATATTGTTGCTGACCCACCGCCGCCTCTGCAGGGGTTGGTGGGAGATCTTGAAGATTATTTTGCTGAAATGTCAAGTCTGTTTACTGATCCAGCCACTCAAATGAAGGAGACAGAGATGCCCATGGTTAGGCATGCTCTGATAAGGCCACAGAAGATACAAGAGGCAGGAAGCTCCGACATTTCCTTCTTTATTCCTCCTGCTCATTTGGCCTCAACAGTTTACCCAAACTTTGTGATTCGATCCCCTCCAATACTGGTCAAACCGTGTTTTACGGGGAGACCGTCAAAAATTCTATTCATTCCCTCCAATTGCGGGCACTGTCCGCCCATTGATCTACTCGATCTATCTTCACCTCCTTCTCCTAACCCCCGAGTTCGCGGGATGCGGTTCTCCCCCGATACCTTCTTCTCTCTCTTTCCTCAATTCTTCACAAAAAAACTCCTTCCTCTGCCTCCACCTTCTGATTCTTCTTGCTCTCTTCTGGTAGTAGAAGATACCCAAAAAAAAACGTCAACTTTCAAACTTACATTTCAGTCGAAGACTATGCTGTCTTCTGCTCATCCACTCCCCAGGGGCACCAAACCCCTGCTCCTTCTCCACTAGATTTTCTGTCTCCTAGGGTAGATGTACAGGTAGTTGGGTCTCCTAGGTTAGTCGAGTCAGTCAGGGTAGAAGCATGTTCCCCCTTAGATAGCCCATCCACCTCTGCAACGCCGCCACTGGCATGTCACTTCCGTTCCATTCCCAATAGGTTCCTACAGGATCTGGCCTTGAGATGCCAGGCCCTCCTCAGATGCCCAGGATTCATAGCCACCACCGTCTCCTTAAAAGAGGATGAGGATTCAGAAGGCCGGGTGTGGAGCAATGACGGACTAGGAGTGTATGAAATTGTAGACGAGAAAGACCCAGCGGATGATGAGGAAAGTGATGTGGAGGACATCGCTGACCTATACGCACAAGGATTGAGAAGGTTCGACGAACCCTCGTCAGCAGTGGATGAACCCACTAAAGAAATCAATTTAGGGACCGAAGAGGATCCCAGGCCCATATCTATTGCAGCTGATCTCCCTCCTAAGGTAGAAGAGGAGCTCATCAAGGTTTTGAGAGAGTACAGCGATTCTTTTGCCTGGTCCTACGAGGACATGCCGGGTCTCGACCCCGCTTTAGTGGAACACAGGTTAATCTTAAAGCCAGGGGCGATTCCTGTTAAACAAAAGCTCAGAAGATTCCACCCACATATGGCCTTGAGAATGAAAGAAGAGGTGGACAAATTACATAAGGCCAGATTCATCAGGGTTGTGCTTTATCCACAGTGGGTGGCCAATATAGTCCCGGTAATAAAAAAGGATGGCAAAGTCAGAATTTGTATTGATTTCAGGGACTTAAACAAAGCATGTCCGAAAGACGATTTCCCGCTTCCTCACATCGATGTTTTGGTAGATAATACCGCTGGGTTTGAGGCTCTCTCGTTCATGGACGGGTATTCAGGATACAACCAAATCCGTCTTGCTCTAGAAGATCAAGAGAAAACCTCCTTCACCACGCCTTGGGGCACCTACTGCTATGTCGTCATGCCATTTGGATTGAAGAACGCAGGTGCT
Organism: Amorphophallus konjac; assembly: GCA_022559845.1. NCBI lineage: Eukaryota > Viridiplantae > Streptophyta > Magnoliopsida > Alismatales > Araceae > Amorphophallus > Amorphophallus konjac. The sequence goes on along the minus strand of CM040128.1, from coordinate 60,417,250 downwards.
ACCTATCAACGGGCAATGGTGGCCATCTTCCACGACATGATGCACGTCTACATGGAAGCCTATGTGGACGATATTCTGGTGAAGTCGAGGACAAAAGAAGAACACCCCGCCATTTTAGCCAAGGTGCTGCAAAGGGCTAGGGAATACCAATTGAAGATGAATCCTAAGAAATGTGTCTTTGGAGTCGCATCCGGGAAATTACTTGGGTTCATGGTTAGCAAACGAGGGATTCAGATTGATCCTAATAAGGCAAAGGCCGTAATGGAAATGCCACCGCCTAAGAATCTTAAGGAGCTTCGTGGTCTGATTGGGCGTTTGCAGTTCGTTAGAAGATTCATATCTCAACACTCTCAAAGATGCCGCCCATTCTACGACTTATTAAAGGCGGGGGCCGAGTTTAAATGGAACGAACAATGTCAGAAGGCCTATGAGGAGCTTAAGGTTTATCTGTCCAACCCTCCTGTCTTGCAACCTCCTGTCCCCGGAAAGCCTTTGATCCTATACATTTCTGTCGCTGAGGATTCCCTAGGTGCTGTCCTGGCACAAGTCGATGATGAAGGAAGAGAGAGGGCAGCATATTATCTCTCCCGATTGTTCAATTCTGCCGAATCCCGGTACACTGCCATGGAGAAGACTAGTGCAGCATTGGTATGGGTAGTTCAGAAGTTAAAACACTATTTCCTAGCCCATGAGGTAAGGCTAATCTCTAGAATGAACCCAATCCGCTACCTCCTCGAGAAACCCGTCCTCTCTAGTCGATTAGCTCGCTGGCAGAGCTTTCTCTCTCAATTTGATATCACCTTCGTCGTCCAGAAGGCCATAAAGGGGTATGCTATTGCTGAGCATCTTGCTCATTCTCCTATCCCCTACACTGATTCAATCCAGGACGAATTCCCTGATGAACACCTTGCAGTTATCTCTCATCCGCCTCCCTTTTGGTCTCTACATTTCGATGGTGCGCTCAATTCCCAGGGCCGTGGCATCGGCGCTGTCCTCCTTACTCCCGAAGGTATCACCGTCCCTTTTGCCTACCAGCTCTCTTTCTCTGCCACCAACAACATAGCCGAGTATGAGGCTCTCCTAGCTGGACTAAAGCACGCCTACCTCCTAGGCGCACGATACCTCAACATCATGGGAGATTCTCAATTGGTGCTGCGTCAAGTTCTGTCAACTTATCGCACCCGTGACCCCAAACTGAAGCCATATCAAGATTTGGTCACACTCTTGGCTAGACAATTTAGCAAACTCATCTACGTTCATGTTCCCCGATCTCAAAATATTCTTGCTGATTCATTAGCATCTCTCGCTTCCTCTTTATCCTTCTCCCTTAGTCGTTCCACTGAGACCATTGTGGTCCAGCGGATGGACGCTCCCTCTTTGCAAGATCCTTGGTTTGCTAACCTTAGGAAGATTGTGGAAGAGAAGGCGGCTAAAGAAGAGGTTAAGGAAGTATCCTTAGCAGAATTGGAAGAAATATTGGGCAAAGACGAATTGCCGTGGTTCCATGAGATTGAGCAATATTGTCGGGATGGTTCTTTCCCGGAGGAAGCCAATGCTACACAAAGGAAAGCTATCAGAAGAGTCGCCTCGAGGTATACAATCATTGCAGGAGAATTGTACAGGCGTGCTCTCAATGGAGTTCTATTGCGGTGTTTAGACGACAATGAAGCTTGGAAAGTAGTGGAAGCTGCTCACTCCGGTGAATGTGGAGGTCACGTGAATGGACAGGCATTGGCTAAGAAGATCCTTAGGCAGGGCTACTATTGGCCAACCCTAGAGGAAGATTGTTCTACCTACGTCCGTAGGTGCCTTCAGTGCCAGCTCCATGCTGACAAAATCCACGCCCCTGCTTCATCTCTTCGCCCACTATCCGCCCCATGGCCTTTCTCCATGTGGGCCTTTGATATTGTCGGTCCGTTAGGTGACCCTAACGCCCAAGTAAAACAGAAATCCTTCATCCTCACCGCTACAGAGTATTTCACGAAGTGGGCGGAAGCTGAAGCCTATGCAGAGATCAAAGCTACCACAGTTTGCCGCTTCATCACAAAGAACATCATCTCGCGGTTCGGGGTACCAAGCGACATTGTCACCGACAATGGGCCACAATTTGTGTCTCAAGAACTCCAGGACCTCTGTAAGAAATTTGGTATTGCATTGCATCATTCATCACCATATTATCCACAAGGCAACGGTCAAGCCGAAGCCACCAATAAAACCCTTCTTAAAATCATCAAGAAAACGTGTGAATCCCACCGGCACGCTGATTGGGCTGATAAATTGATAGACGCTCTATGGGCTTATCGCACCTCTGTCCGAACTCCCACAGGGCAGACTCCCTTTGCTCTCACCTATGGGATGGAGGCGGTACTCCCGTATGAGATTCTCATCCCTTCCCTAAGAGTGCAGCTAGATAAGGAACTTAATCTCGACGAGCGTCGAGAGGCGTTACTAGCACAGCTGGAACTGTTAGATGAGAAGAGGTTAAATGCGGCCAATCACGCTTCTGTTTATCAAAAGCGGGTCTCACGTCATTTTCAAAAGAAGGTAATCGAAAGAAAGTTTGAAATAGGTAATATGGTTTTGAAAAGGAAATTCATCCGAACAGGTGGTCCAAGGGCTAAGTTGCAGCCAAACTGGGAAGGGCCGTTCGTCATCAAGGAAGTCTATCCAGGTAATGCCTATCGGTTGACGAACTCAGAAGGAGAAGAACTGGCAAATCCGTGGAACGGGTTATATCTCAAACGCTTCTATCCCTAAAAAAGAGTCTAACCACGTGCTTCCCTAGCAATGCAAGCTTCCCCTGTTCATAAGAATCACTGAGAGAAGCTGAACACACAAACACGACCCTTTGGTCCTGTCCCCAGTTCCGCCAAACACCGTTTCCCGGGGCCACACTCTGGAGGAAAGTTGTAGTCCCTGTACGTTTCTTGCTTCGGCTGAACCCAAGAATGAGGAGTAAATAAGGAGGCGATGCCTGACCTGGGTACCCTAATACGAGATAAGTCTCAAATAGGGGCAGTTCGTTATGACCTGAAGCCACACGAAAAAGAAAGAAAAAGAGAGAAGAAGAACAAAAAGGAAAAATGAATGAATGAAAATATTTGGGAAATTGGAACAACTAGGCATAGCAAGAATGACAAATGTGGTGGCTTAAGGTTCGATGACGAACACCAAAACCCCGACACAACAGACCGAAGCTTTGAGGGGCACCCAGGAAAGAATTCAAGTCTTAAAAACTCACATGACGGGTGTAAGCTTGTCTCCATATTCTTTTTCTTTTCAGGACAAAGCTGAGTACCCTGGGGGTGGCCCTGGCAGAACACCGTCAGGCAAATAAAAGTTCGGGCCAGGAGGGTCCCTTCAATCACACGCCGATCTCAGGAGGAATCCTCAGGTTACGAGGGAGGCATGTCTTGTTACGGAAGCATCGGTTTTCAAAATCCAAAAACATTGAATATTTCAAAATCCAAAAAAAATCAAATATTTCAAAACCCAAAAAACAACAAATATTTCAAAATCCAAAAACAACAAATATTTCAAAATCCAAAAACAACAAATATTTTTTTTTTAAAAAAAAAAACTTAAAACCCAAAAACATTGAATATTTCAAAATCCAAAAATATTAAAAAAAAAAATCTAAAAATATTCATGACTTGCATTCATGGCATGCATGCATTGCATTGTTATCATTTCTCTTTTCCTTTGCTTATTTAATAAGGCTTGCCCCTTGACCAAAAATCAAGCACTGGTTACCTCCGCACTTGTCACAAGGCAAGGGGCTAAGCCTAAAACAGATTTAACATGTTTCATTGCTAATAGTGTGCAGGACGATGGAGCAAGAAGACGAAGTAACAACAGAACAACTGCAAGGGGCAAAATCGGTCACTCCAACTTTTATTCCTGATACAAACAATTCTCACTCTCAAACAAGTCACTCTCACTTATCAAGCATCATAAAAAGGAAGGGAAAGTACAATCACTTAATCCTCCCCTGGGCATTCCCGCAGGGGCACATCTCTCTCAGTTCTCTGATATACGCCTGACGAGTCTCGGTCGCCTCTTCCACCTCTGCTGGCAAGGCACGCACCTTGCTGATTCCCCACATCGCTAGTGCACTCCTCACACTCTGCTCATCGTGCTCAGTGCCAATCTGTCTAGCCTGAAGAGAAGGGAAGTGCGACAACGGAGGAAGCAGGGTCCGCGGTACACCGACCTGCAAATGGCACCTGTGTGGATAATACACGGCCAGTACGGTATCACTCACTAGCCTCAAATCCAGACCCTGTCCTCTGGGCAGTCTGACCTCCGTAGTCACCAAGAAGTTAGGCCGCATCACGAACCTCTCCACGGGTAGCCGACTCAGGTACCTGCGCCATTCTTCTCTGGTCCGCATATCCCCCGTACGGCACTCCACCTGCGAAGAGAAACCAAACCCGCCACCGATAAAGGAAAGTGGATGGCTCCCGAAGATCCTACTCTCAGTCTCTATGCCTGCCCTAGGGATAAACTTCAGTCTCACGCCCACCCAACACTCTAAGAGAATCATAGAACCAAACAGTGGACCACTCAGGGCAGCAGAGCTAAGCCCTTCATAAAAATAGGCTAAGATAGCCTGGGAAATAGAAAGCCCTCTCCATAAACCACTGATGGTGCTAAGGACGGGAAGATCTAACACGTGGTCGGCTGACGGAAAAAGGATAGCACCACACAAGCAAATGGATGCAGCCTTGGCAATAGCCTCATGCCACCCGCATTTGTTCTTACAATGTGCCACCACCCACTGGCTGAGAGGAAGAAGGTGAACATGACGGGGTCCCACAAAGGTCTTGATCTCACTCGGGTCTTCTATGAACTCGCTAAAGATGGCAACTGGATCTATAGGGGCAACTGTGTGACACACTAGATCCTCCTCCCCAACCCTAGACTTAGGGAGAGACAGATAAGCCTCTACTTCCTCTAAAAGGACAGTGGCCTCAAAGGATGGAAAGACAAAAGTGTGGGTCTGTGGGTGCCACATTTCTACAAGGGCTGAAATACTGTGCCAGTCAAAGGAAATCTTTTGGAAGTTACGACCTAAGAACAGCAAGGATTGCAAATGCCAAAAACTAAGGATATGGGTTACCCCTAGGGGCAAGGCACGAACCATGGGAGCCACCCACTTAAGAGAAGAGTATCGGCGAGAGCCAGGAAGGAGCTAAAAAGGAGGAAACAAGGAGAATAATGCAGAAAAGAAGAGATATCAGCTGAAATAGAATCAAATGAACCAAGTTGGAAGTGATTTAAACATACCTCTCTAGAAGGATTTGAACTGAGGTGTCGAGGAATAGAACCCAAACGTGTAATCTCCTCTCGCTCCTTCCTCTTCTTCTTCTCTCTTCCTGCCGTTACGGTAGGAGGAGGGAAGCGGAAGAGGGTTTATATTTTCGAACCAACGTTGAGAATGGCGGTCTAGCGATAGACCACTATACAATAAGAACGGCTACCTTAGGACCGTTATTATGCAAACGGTTACTTAGCATTAAACGGCCTTCCTATGACCGTTAATAAATCCATATGGCGGTTTACCATGAGCCGTCCAACTGAAGCACGGTCCCCTCTGAGCCGTTTAACTGTTGAATGTATCATTGTTGTGAAATTCATGTGCCAATGAGTTTTGATTGCAGTTAAAGCTAAACAACGTCAATGTCCCGCCGTTACGCCTGCACAGGTAAGTCAGGTATGGCCCTCAATCCCTCAAAACTCTTATTGCATTACTATATGGTAATAAATATTTATCTCGAGAACCAGTCGATTCTTCACGCATCCCAGGATCTGACGTTCCCCGTCAACAAAAACACATGATGATCTAGGTATGCGTGTCTAATCTTCGGAAAGGCCGCTAAGTTGGAAGAAGTCAGGGGACGACGGTTCTCTCTTGCACGCTGTGGTTGCAAGAAGTGTCCTGACCCTGACTCATTCAGTTCTGCAATAATATTCTCGAGTATTTTATATTTTTATCCTTGGTTTGCATTCGATTTTACATGGTTCTTTCTTTTAGCCCAGCATGCATCACAAGCACCTTTTGAGCATTCACGACCTACGGTCTGCCTGAGAAATGATCTTGCGTGTGATTGACTGCTTTCTGTGTTCCATGTCCCACCGAAGGAATAATTCCACTCCAAAATTAGAAGGTGTTTCTTTGGACCTAATTGTTCGGTTCTGATGAATTAAGTGTTTCCCTCGTCTGGAGTTTTAAAATCCTTTTAATTTCGCTATTGCCAGCTTCTATATCGCCTCATTTAGGACCACAGCTTCCACCGACGAGGCCGCTCCTTGCTCTTTTACCTTAGTTCCTCCAGATTCAGGTTTAACACTCAGTCCCACAGTACCTTGCAAATTGGTTCGAAGGTTGCCCGAAGATTTCTATGGCTTATTGGTATGAAACGGGTGTCGTATTGCCTTAACGCCCGCTTTTGCAGTCCACTCCGCTTCATCTCCGCTACAACTCCATGTTCCATGACGCCTTCACTACACCTCCGCTCGTTCCCTTGCAAGGCGGACGTTAAGGAGGGGCATCTGTTGACACCCATTTTTTAACCGATAAATCGAATCATTTCCTTCGCCTCAATTATTGTCCCAAGCAGTCAATCACATGAGAGATTATTCTTCTGGCAGTATTTTGGGCTCTTCCCAGCAAAGAAGGCCTCCCTCCCTCTCATTGTGTTTAACGGTCTGTTATAAACCATTTTTTTCAATAGAACGGTCCCCATTGGGCCGTTGTGTTACGCTGCCCCGGGTTGTTTGTATCTCGTGATATGCTTTGAACAACGGCTCCATGACAACCGTTATGGTCAATATAGCGGTCGTCTATGGACCGTCATTATTTGCCGACAAGAAAAGGGGTTAGAGGCCCGACAGTCAGTCATAGCCACGTGCTTCACGAAAAGTTGTTTGTCCGGGCATTGACTCGCCTTTAAGCATAACGGTCTTTACAGGACCGTCATAGTTATTGGACGGCCTCTCCCAGACCGTCATAGTTGTTTGGCGGCCTCCTTACGACCGTCATTGTTACGGCCACCCAGATTAGACCCCGTGATTCCAGGCGAATTAAGAGGAGAATGTCGTTGGCAATATTGACACGATGCTATCATATACCGGTCCTTGACCGACATCATTCAGTGTTAATCCCTGATTAAGCTCGAAGCCCTGGGCTCTATATATAGCTCACGGGTTCTGAGACAGATGTAATGCCCTGGATCTCGTAGGATCTTTAATGGATCTTTCGGATCTGTTTCGGATTGGTTTCGTTGAGTTTCGGTTCGCTTTTGTGGCTTCCGAATTGAGTTTGACGAGCCGTGTGGGTTTTTCTCACGTACTAGTTACGGAACCCTACGGTGAGTTTATTTGTCAATTCTCAAACTCGTGAATGCTACAGCGTCGATGTACTCTTCGAGCCGGTCGTTTCGACTATTTTTGTGTATTTTTATGAATTTGTGTATTTTCGGCGCATTTTTGGAATTTTCAGAAATTAGGAAAATTTCCTAATTTCTTTCCTTTTTCTTTTCTTTTTCTCTTTCTTCCCTCATTCGGCCGCGACCGTTTCTCTCTCCCGTTCTCTCTCGTTTCTCCCCCTCTTTGGCCCCGGCTGCAGACGGAGCGACCGTGGGTGAGTTGGCGAGGACGTGGAGCTGGATTGGTGCGCGATGAGGCGAGGATCAGATCGATTCTGGCGCGATCCCGAACGGTGGATTCAAAGCCGGTGAAATTGGTTCGCGAGTGGTTTTCGGCGTGGTTTAGTCCCTTCGGGGCACGGTTTCTTCGGTGGAGGTAGGGTGACGGATCCTTGCTTCTTCACCTTCGTTTTCCCTGCCATTGCACGGCGTTCGGCTAGGAAACGAGTGTGTTTGGGCTTGTTTTGCCTAAACCGTGATTTTCGTGGTTTTTAGGGTCGGCCGGTAAACGGTGACCGTTTGCGGTTCAGTTAGTTTCTAAATGACCGCAGGGATGTTAGAATCTCATCCACGTTGATTTCGTGCGATTCGGTGTTCATTCGAGGCCGGTAGAAGCCCGGGAACCTCGGTGACCCACTTAGGGTGGATTTGTCTAAATCGCCCGGATCGAGCGTTTTTGGTGTTGCATGTGGGCATTTTGGCCCTTGAATGTTGTTATTCGGTGTTGCGGTGTGTTTCCCCTGCGTTTCGGCGTGAATGGGGCGTGGAACGGGCCGATCCGGCCATTCCTATGTTTTCCCGCCGTAACCGAAGTAGCGGTCATGCCAGCGACCGTTACTTGTCTTTAGCGGCCCTACGACTGACCGTCGTTTGGTCTGCATCGTTTTAGCGCTTTGGCTTCTAGGTGAGTGACGGCCCTAGAGTGGCACGTCGCTTCCTTGTAACGTGCCTAGGTTAGTGCGTTACTTCGCCTTCGTCGTTTTATGTTGGGGTTGAGTCGGTTAGTCTAACGCGCTTGACCCAGTGCGTTAGATGGAAGTGGCGCGCCTTGCCCAGGCCGTTACTTGCCAGTTGACTGACGTTGACTCGTTGAGGCGGTGCCTCTAGCGGTCGTGCCCCTATGCGTTGTTTGAGTGTGACGTGCCCGCCCCTGGCCGTTACGTTCTCTTTTGGTCGAGGTTGGGTTGACTGCACCGTTGGGTGTGACGGTGGGGACCCCGTGCGTCGTTTGTGAGTAACGCGCATGCCTCCGACCGTTGCTTGCTGTGGTGTTGGGTTGAGGGTGGCCATGCCGTCTGTGAGTAACGGATGGGTCCCCCGTGCGTCGTTTGGTTCTGACGGCCCTCCCCTGCCGCGCTGTTTCGTGAGTGACGCGCCTGGCTTAGCGCGTTACTTCGCTTTGGTTTGGGTTTGCTGCACCGTTGAATGTGACGGTGGGTGCCCTGTGCGTCGTTTGCTTGTAACGCCCCTAGTCCCGTGCGTTACTTGGCTTTTGCGTGGTTTGTAGGTTATCAGGGTGGTGTGAGTGACGGCCTGGTGTCCGTCCGTCGTTTGGGAAATAACGGCCCTAACCTAGACCGTCGCTTGCTTGTAGCGGTCTAGAGCTGGTGCGTTACTTTCCTTGTGCCTTGGTTTTCCGCCCGATGATTCTGTGTGTCTTGGCTTGGCCTTGTGGTCTGCCCGTTGTCCCGTGGATGTCTCTTGACGTCCTATGAGGGTTAAGACTACGTTGTAAGGTAGCCAGGAGTCTTCTTGCTTGTGGTAGGGTTCCTTATCCTACCTTTGCATGTGCTTGTTTGGGTTTCGGTCAACCTGGTCTGACCCAGTGGTTGACATGTGACCTTGTTTGCGCGTGTCTTAGCGGTTCTGTCCTGCCTAAGACACTGCTTCTGGATGCTTCGAGGTATTGTTCTACCTCGGTTTGCGTGTCCAGGTGTGCTGAGGGTTCTTGATGTCTCCCTCAGGTCTCCGTGTGTCGTTTTCTGCGGAGCGTGGTTTCCTTGGCTTAGGATTAGACCGATTGGCGGCTTGTTCCGCTGTTGTGACGATCTTACCTTTGAGTCGTTTGGCTCAGGATCGTTACGTAGGAGGTCTAGTGCTTGTCCTGAGTTGTCGGCAGTGGTGATACTGTCACTTGGTGCCTCGAAGTGCGTGTTGAGGGGCGTGGTTGCCCGTTAGTACTTCGGCGCTTGTGTTTTGAGCTTCTGTGTCGTGTGAAGCCTCCACTTGTGTGACCTGAGGCCGAGAGGTGCCGACCCGCTAGCGGATGGCGGAGGGTTTTTCCCAGTGAGCGGTTTTTAGTTAGTTCCGCGGGCTCCTAGCCAACGGTAGCGTCCTGCCGAGGGAGAATACTAGCTAGAGGACCTGGCTTAGGCTATAGCCAGTGTGTGCACGCGTGGTCGGGGGTTAGGACTTACGTCGACGGGCGTGACCCTGACTAGTTACTTGTTTTGCTGTTACTGTTTGGTTCAGCTGGTGTCTACATCTCTGCTGTTGTTACAGCAGTACTGTAGGTGAGACACTTGAGGTGCGGCGTCAGACGTCAGTGGACGCAGCTGGCTTTTAAGGGGGTGCTTCCGTCACGTGACGCGTAGCTTTCGGCGTTTTCCTGTACGCTGTGACCTTTGCGAGTTGCCCGTTCGTGGCTGCACTCGGGGTCAGTGGTTTGTCGTCCGCGCGATGTTCCGATCGTGCGCGGGGCTTTGTGCACGACGTTCCCTGTCGTGTTTTGTCTGTTTCCCGGTGTCGGCGTTCGCCTTCGCCTTTGTTTGGGGCTGGTTGACAGACTGGTGTACCCTTCTGTGTGAGTTTAGGGTCATCCATCTGTTGCCTTTGTTTGGAGTAGTTTGGGATACCGAGGTTAGTTCGGTAGCCGCTTGTTTGGTGCGGGTTCTCACCCTCTCCTGCGTGTTCCCTACTCCTACTTCCCGTCTGTTCCTTTACAGCTTTGTAGTGTAGCTTTCCTGCTTTGCTACGTTGCTGTCCTTGCTACGTTTGTTGCTGCTTCCGTTGCCTTCGCTTTGTGCGGTTTTCCAGTGGGGATCCGCGTGACCCCTACTGAGTTTCTGTTGAGACTCACCCCTGCTGCTTTTCAGGTGGGTTTCGCCGTCTGCCTCTGCTGTCCTTGGTGGAGTGCGCGTTTGCTGTTGTAGCTGCCAGCCGTACCTGCGTCGGGTTCCTCCGACTTCTGTGTACGTTTCTTTCTGTTCGACTGTACTGTGCTAGACTTGTTGTCTTTCCTTGGGCTAGACTCTGGTGTATAACTGAAACTTGAATATTAATGAAAAGGTAATTTTATTTCTGCTACTTTAGCAATCCATTGTAATGAAATTTAATTGCTTACTGTTATATCTGCTGGCTTCAATGTATTCCACACACTCCTTTTTCCCTTCGGCGCTTTCCCGCGCTTGGGAGGCCTCGCGGGTCCCATGTGGTATCACGTGTATTCGGTATTTATACCGGGTGCACCGGGTATCCGGAATCCGGGTCGCTACAGGTGGTATCAGAGCAGTGTTCTGAGATGTTCGGAGTTCTTTTCTGAGCTATCAGATCATTGTCGTGTGAGATACATGGAAATCCAGATATACAGTTACCAGAGTCTTTAGGCCCAGTACAGTCTCTTGCTGGCGTAGGTGTTGCGATGGTTTATCGCGGTGCTTTTTGCGTGTGGTCTTGTACGTGCTTGGTTGGCACTGTACGAGATGGTTTTGCTCTCGTCTAGATGAGACGATGTGCTTCGTTCGGTTTTGAAGTTGGTCTCGATCGTGGTGCACTTTGCAGTGTTTGTCGGTTGGCATGAACCTGCAGTGCCTTGTTCGAGCTATTTTCTGTATTTTGCTCAGGTGGCTTATGACTTTTAGCGTTGGTGTGATGGCCACGCACGTTCTTACGTTGCTTGGGTTGTCCCAGCTTGAGTTTGTGTAGCTCCTGATGCTTCGTTGTTTTGGTTGCTTCGATTGTCGTGTTGCCTCGATTGAGAAGTTGCTCGAGCGAGCCTTGGATTTTCCCTTCCTGGTGAGCTGTTGTTGTTGAGCTTGTTGCTTCTCATCCCTCTTTGGTGAAGCTTTCCGAGGTTTGCCTTGGAATTGCTGTCTTGGTTGTGCCTTTGTCCTGTGTCTGCTTAAGTGTAGACAGCTTTGTTTTGAGCCTGATCTGCTCCTTGTTGTACGGTTGCTTAGCTTTGGACTCCATGATGGTGTTAAGAGCTGTTGTGTACCGTAGTTGTCGTGCTGTGTCTAACGGCCGATGTGTTGTGAAGGCTCATTTATCGTGTCAGGACGTGAAGGTAAGCTGAGACTGATGCTTTCCTTGTGCTTTGTGCTGAAGCTGGTGCTCTTCTCTTGTTGCACTTAGGCTCTTTGTGATCGGTTGTTCGCCTGATCAGTGCTCGTGGCGTGTTAATTGCGATCTTTGTTGATTGCGATGACGCCTGGTGTGTGCTGAGATGCGATTATCGATGTTGTTCTGTTGCCTGTGCACGTTGTTGAGAGTACAGCTGGAGTGTGTGGGCTGGCTACCCATTTGTCGAGAGGTCTTGTTCCTTTCTCGATGTGGCTTTGTCTTGGCTTCTTGTGCCTTGACTTTGGTTGTTGCCGTGCCGTTGTTCGTGGTTTTCTTGTGTTGGCATCGGCATTGTGCGAGTGTTGGGGAATTTGTCGGCATCTTTGCGGATTGAGTACCCTCTACTCTGTATTTTCTTCTTGGGTGTTGTGCTCTTGAGGCGTGTTGCTAGTCCTTGAGTTGCATTCCCCGAGATCATTGTTGTTGTTTTTCGTTGTTGTGGGTCTTTCTCTTGGTGAGCAGTCTGATGCGTGACCTGTCTCTTGTGGTCGTGTGTTCAGCTGTTTTTGTGCCTTGTTGTGACCCTGCTTGCAGTTGTGTTCCGTGGTTCTGCGTGTTAAGTAGAGCCGAAATTCTGCAGGTGTTGCCGTTGTGTTGTTTTGGCGCTGTTTCTTTATGATTTTGTGTCTCTGCCTTGGACCATGGTCTTGTCAGTTGGCTTGCTGTGCTCTCTTTCCCTGGTGGAGTTAGCTTGCGACTTGATCAGATGTGATGTCTGAGTGAGTGCTGACTTGATTGTGTTTCGGGTCCAGCAGCGTTGTTGTTGTCGTTGGTGTCCTGTGTGCCAGGTGTTCCCTGTTGCCTTTGGCACTGGAGCCGATGATGTTGCGAGCTGTCAGCTGTGGGGACTGCGTTCCTTGTGTAAGCTGCCGCTTGCCGTGTTGTCGTTGTGTTTCTCAGTTGTCTGTTGTTGTGGCTGTCGTGTCTCTATTTCTGGTGAGACGTAAACGACGTTGCCCTTGCTTCGGAGGTGTCAGATGTATTCACTTTGGTGCCATACTCGTGCTGTAGACTTGCTGTCTTGGAAGCTGAGTGTGTACCTGTAATTGTGATCTGACGGTGTTCCTCTGAGCTGTGTTTTCCGAGTTTTGTGCTGTTGGGTTGTTCTTCCCTGCTTCTCCTTTGCTAGTCCTGAATTTCGGGGGCGAAATTCTTTGAAGGGGGGGAGGATGTAATGCCCTGGATCTCGTAGGATCTTTAATGGATCTTTCGGATCTGTTTCGGATTGGTTTCGTTGAGTTTCGGTTCGCTTTTGTGGCTTCCGAATTGAGTTTGACGAGCCGTGTGGGTTTTTCTCACGTACTAGTTACGGAACCCTACGGTGAGTTTATTTGTCAATTCTCGAACTCGTGAATGCTACAGCGTCGATGTACTCTTCGAGCCGGTCGTTTCGACTATTTTTGTGTATTTTTCTGAATTTGTGTATTTTCGGCGCATTTTTGGAATTTTCGGAAATTAGGAAAATTTCCTAATTTCTTTCCTTTTTCTTTTCTTTTTCTCTTTCTTCCCTCATTCGGCCGCGACCGTTTCTCTCTCCCGTTCTCTCTCGTTTCTCCCCCTCTTTGGCCCCGGCTGCAGACGGAGCGACCGTGGGTGAGTTGGCGAGGACGTGGAGCTGGATTGGTGCGCGATGAGGCGAGGATCGGATCGATTCTGGCGCGATCCCGAACGGTGGATTCAAAGCCGGTGAAATTGGTTCGCGAGTGGTTTTCGGCGTGGTTTAGTCCCTTCGGGGCACGGTTTCTTCGGTGGAGGTAGGGTGACGGATCCTTGCTTCTTCACCTTCGTTTTCCCTGCCATTGCACGGCGTTCGGCTAGGAAACGAGTGTGTTTGGGCTTGTTTTGCCTAAACCGTGATTTTCGTGGTTTTTAGGGTCGGCCGGTAAACGGTGACCGTTTGCGGTTCAGTTAGTTTCTAAATGACCGCAGGGATGTTAGAATCTCATCCACGTTGATTTCGTGCGATTCGGTGTTCATTCGAGGCCGGTAGAAGCCCGGGAACCTCGGTGACCCACTTAGGGTGGATTTGTCTAAATCGCCCGGATCGAGCGTTTTTGGTGTTGCATGTGGGCATTTTGGCCCTTGAATGTTGTTATTCGGTGTTGCGGTGTGTTTCCCCTGCGTTTCGGCGTGAATGGGGCGTGGAACGGGCCGATCCGGCCATTCCTATGTTTTCCCGCCGTAACCGAAGTAGCGGTCATGCCAGCGACCGTTACTTGTCTTTAGCGGCCCTACGACTGACCGTCGTTTGGTCTGCATCGTTTTAGCGCTTTGGCTTCTAGGTGAGTGACGGCCCTAGAGTGGCGCGTCGCTTCCTTGTAACGTGCCTAGGTTAGTGCGTTACTTCGCCTTCGTCGTTTTATGTTGGGGTTGAGTCGGTTAGTCTAACGCGCTTGACCCAGTGCGTTAGATGGAAGTGGCGCGCCTTGCCCAGGCCGTTACTTGCCAGTTGACTGACGTTGACTCGTTGAGGCGGTGCCTCTAGCGGTCGTGCCCCTATGCGTTGTTTGAGTGTGACGTGCCCGCCCCTGGCCGTTACATTCTCTTTTGGTCGAGGTTGGGTTGACTGCACCGTTGGGTGTGACGGTGGGGACCCCGTGCGTCGTTTGTGAGTAACGCGCATGCCTCCGACCGTTGTTTGCTGTGGTGTTGGGTTGAGGGTGGCCATGCCGTCTGTGAGTAACGGATGGGTCCCCCGTGCGTCGTTTGGTTCTGACGGCCCTCCCCTGCCGCGCTGTTTCGTGAGTGACGCGCCTGGCTTAGCGCGTTACTTCGCTTTGGTTTGGGTTTGCTGCACCGTTGAATGTGACGGTGGGTGCCCTGTGCGTCGTTTGCTTGTAACGCCCCTAGTCCCGTGCGTTACTTGGCTTTTGCGTGGTTTGTAGGTTATCAGGGTGGTGTGAGTGACGGCCTGGTGTCCGTCCGTCGTTTGGGAAATAACGGCCCTAACCTAGACCGTCGCTTGCTTGTAGCGGTCTAGAGCTGGTGCGTTACTTTCCTTGTGCCTTGGTTTTCCGCCCGATGATTCTGTGTGTCTTGGCTTGGCCTTGTGGTCTGCCCGTTGTCCCGTGGATGTCTCTTGACGTCCTATGAGGGTTAAGACTACGTTGTAAGGTAGCCAGGAGTCTTCTTGCTTGTGGTAGGGTTCCTTATCCTACCTTTGCATGTGCTTGTTTGGGTTTCGGTCAACCTGGTCTGACCCAGTGGTTGACATGTGACCTTGTTTGCGCGTGTCTTAGCGGTTCTGTCCTGCCTAAGACACTGCTTCTGGATGCTTCGAGGTATTGTTCTACCTCGGTTTGCGTGTCCAGGTGTGCTGAGGGTTCTTGATGTCTCCCTCAGGTCTCCGTGTGTCGTTTTCTGCGGAGCGTGGTTTCTTTGGCTTAGGATTAGACCGATTGGCGGCTTGTTCCGCTGTTGTGACGATCTTACCTTTGAGTCGTTTGGCTCAGGATCGTTACGTAGGAGGTCTAGTGCTTGTCCTGAGTTGTCGGCAGTGGTGATACTGTCACTTGGTGCCTCGAAGTGCGTGTTGAGGGGCGTGGTTGCCCGTTAGTACTTCGGCGCTTGTGTTTTGAGCTTCTGTGTCGTGTGAAGCCTCCACTTGTGTGACCTGAGGCCGAGAGGTGCCGACCCGCTAGCGGATGGCGGAGGGTTTTTCCCAGTGAGCGGTTTTTAGTTAGTTCCGCGGGCTCCTAGCCAACGGTAGCGTCCTGCCGAGGGAGAATACTAGCTAGAGGACCTGGCTTAGGCTATAGCCAGTGTGTGCACACGTGGTCGGGGGTTAGGACTTACGTCGACGGGCGTGACCCTGACTAGTTACTTGTTTTGCTGTTACTGTTTGGTTCAGCTGGTGTCTACATCTCTGCTGTTGTTACAGCAGTACTGTAGGTGAGACACTTGAGGTGCGGCGTCAGACGTCAGTGGACGCAGCTGGCTTTTAAGGGGGTGCTTCCGTCACGTGACGCGTAGCTTTCGGCGTTTTCCTGTACGCTGTGACCTTTGCGAGTTGCCCGTTCGTGGCTGCACTCGGGGTCAGTGGTTTGTCGTCCGCGCGATGTTCCGATCGTGCGCGGGGCTTTGTGCACGACGTTCCCTGTCGTGTTTTGTCTGTTTCCCGGTGTCGGCGTTCGCCTTCGCCTTTGTTTGGGGCTGGTTGACAGACTGGTGTACCCTTCTGTGTGAGTTTAGGGTCATCCATCTGTTGCCTTTGTTTGGAGTAGTTTGGGATACCGAGGTTAGTTCGGTAGCCGCTTGTTTGGTGCGGGTTCTCACCCTCTCCTGCGTGTTCCCTACTCCTACTTCCCGTCTGTTCCTTTACAGCTTTGTAGTGTAGCTTTCCTGCTTTGCTACGTTGCTGTCCTTGCTACGTTTGTTGCTGCTTCCGTTGCCTTCGCTTTGTGCGGTTTTCCAGTGGGGATCCGCGTGACCCCTACTGAGTTTCTGTTGAGACTCACCCCTGCTGCTTTTCAGGTGGGTTTCGCCGTCTGCCTCTGCTGTCCTTGGTGGAGTGCGCGTTTGCTGTTGTAGCTGCCAGCCGTACCTGCGTCGGGTTCCTCCGACTTCTGTGTACGTTTCTTTCTGTTCGACTGTACTGTGCTAGACTTGTTGTCTTTCCTTGGGCTAGACTCTGGTGTATAACTGAAACTTGAATATTAATGAAAAGGTAATTTTATTTCTGCTACTTTAGCAATCCATTGTAATGAAATTTAATTGCTTACTGTTATATCTGCTGGCTTCAATGTATTCCACACACTCCTTTTTCCCTTCGGCGCTTTCCCGCGCTTGGGAGGCCTCGCGGGTCCCATGTGGTATCACGTGTATTCGGTATTTATACCGGGTGCACCGGGTATCCGGAATCCGGGTCGCTACAACAGAGGGGGACCATCACGAAGTGCTGTCGAATTCCATCGCCAAATCTCATACAGCATCCGCCCGTTCGTCAGGGAGTGGGGGCCTTCTACATCCCTCGCAGGCCCCCGGTGCAGGGAACTTCACGCTTCATGTTTCTGTGTTTCTAGTTCTTCTCTGTTTGCTCACCACACACACGTCTTTTCTCCACTGCATCACACATCACATACATCATTTCGTTGGCATTTATTATCTTTCCTATTGTTTCCGGCGCCCTAAACGGGGTTTCAAAACCTCCAGGTATCGCCGGGCCATGTTCTTCCTTTGCTTTATTTCAATTAGTACACCTACTACACTATCATTTAGCTAATCTCCGTTTATCTGTGTGTTTCACCGTTTGCTTTCAGGTCAGCAACCAAAAGCACGAGGCCCGCACCTTCCGGCCGGCCAGGAGGAGTGGAGGAACGGACCCGCATTCTCCCGCAGCTTCCGAGTCCCGGCGCTCTCACCGGGTGGCGATCACGGTCAACAGCTTCATCTTTCCTCCTTTTTTTTTTTATCTCTTCAATATTATTTAACTCGAGGAGGAATAACATATCAACAGATAGAGCATTATTCTTACCAAATGCCTCTACCTAAAGATTGCTCTGTTCAAACTGCCTTGGCTGTTCATCAACACTCTATTTGGCAAGGATTTGAAAATAACAGATTGCGGAATGATATCCTCAAGTTTGCTACACAAGAAGGAAATGACATCTCAGTTTGGTCCTTCACTACTACTGGCAATTTTGATACCAAATCTACTTATAAATACATCAAAGGGCAAATGGCAGTTAATTCTGTTAGCAAACTATGGCATCAAAAATTTCCTCCTCGGGCCTCTCTATTTTACTGGAAACTTTTAAATCATGCTGTGCCAGTTGATAATCAAATTCAAAATAAAGGAATACACATGGCTTCATGTTGTAATTGTTGTTCCCATTCACATGATATTGAAGATTCTGATCATCTTTTCATTAATAGTGAAGTAGCCAGCTACTTATGGAATAAATTTGCTCCTCTCATAGACAATTCATATTTGGAAACAAATACCATCTATGGTCGGTTACATAAAATTCTCAATGAGGTTATTGTCTACAGTCCGCAAGGATTTGTTTCACTGCTTGTATCTATGCTTATTATCTGGGAAACATGGAAATACAGATGCTGCAATAGATTTGAAGGCATTAGAAGAAACATCCCCCATATTGCTGATCAGATACAAGAGGATATTGCTCAGATCATGCAGCAGATCACATTTAAACGGGGTATTGGCTATCCTATCTGTCATAGATTTCAAGCCATGGGCATTACAATTAAACATAAAGTTCTCTGTTGCTTCACTGTCCGCTGGTTAGCTCCAAAGCTTAACTACTCTCTCAACGTAGATGGTGCTATCAAAGGCAATCCTGGGCCATTTGGAGGAGGTGGCTGTTTCAAAAATTCTCAAGGGAAAATGCTACTGGGCTTTTCTTACTTTTATGGTCAAGGTTCCAATATGGTTGCAGAAGGAAGGGCTCTTCTCGATGGCTTAAGATTAGCACAACTGTATAACATACCAATATCGGTAATCTACACTAATTCTTTAGCCTTGGTTGAACTATTAAAAGACAATAGAAGCCCTCCTTGGTCTTTACTTCCTTGGTGGCACAAGCTACAGGAAATCTTCAGCAGAAATCAATGTCCTATTGTACATACATACAGGGAAACAAATATGCTAGCTGATGCACTGGCAAATCATGCTACTCTCATGGGACATAACACTGAATTCTCATCGGTAAAGGAGCTGCCACCTATAGCAAGAGGAATTTCTACAGCAGATGCTTCTAACATTCCTAATATACGAATACGACATGTATAGTTACCAATTTTTCTTTCTTTATCTCCACATGTGGAGCTGTAGAGCTATAGTTTCCTCTCTTTTCCTTTGTGAATATAAGGGGCTTGGCTCCTATGTACTCCGAACTCTTCATATGCAATAAAATCTCATCTAGTGGCAAGAAGGTGGAGTGAGAACATTTCTTTCCTATGGAAAGGGGTGCACTCTCCCTTTTGATCCATTAGGTGATTTGGCCAAAAAAATATATATTAAATAATACGTACCAAATGTATTTATAGGGAGGGGGAAGAGATGGATAAGAATATTTCAGTTATACATATACTAATTCATATATTCCTTATCTAATTGATACCTCTCTGTGGCGTCCCGTTCCCGCGATCCCGTATCGGATCCGGGGACGTCACAGCGGATGTACGGAAGTGTTGTGGGCCGAGATATTTGCAAGGCGCTAAAGGCCAAACCATCACAAAAAGACAAAACCATACTATTTCCATACCATAAACACTCATAGTTTACATCGTATACAGAGTACTATATATTGCTACCCAAAAGTCATATTTACATTCATTATTCAAAATAAAACTAAATCTACTTATTCTATGCAGCGGAATCCAAACTAAACCTGGGATCATCTTCCGATCTACCGCCCGTCGGAGTCAAGACGCACACTGGTTAATTTCTTGAAATGGTTAGGCAACGAAAGTGAGTCCAAAGACTCAGTAGGCATGATAAACCGAGTGCATGTTATTTGTTATTTATATTTATTTGATTTGATTTTATTTGAAATGTAATTTAAGTCATTGATTTATTTAACCCAATGATATATGTTTAGAATCAGTTATTTATTTAGTTACTATTCTGTAAAAATATTATTTTCTCTCTAATCTCTCTCTAATTTCTCTCTAATCTCTTTCTACTTTCTCCCTCTACTTTCTCTCTCTACTCTCTCTCTACTCTAATCTCTTCGAATGTTATATATATTTAGTTAATAATATTAAAATACGATCTAGTTATTTTGTAAAGTTTAATGGCAAGTTTTAAGTATTGAGACGACTATGTAATAAGCTTCATAATAAGAATACAAATTTGATTAAGCATATGGACTGTGTCACTTTACGGAGGTGTGGGGCGACAAACCGTAGTTAGCTTCCGCTACGGGATTAGGCCCATTTCCGAGGACAAACGGACTTTTAAAAAATCTGAAACCCAGAATAAGAAAATTATCTAGGGAATGGTGAAGTATTAACTTCCGGTCCTGCGTAGTTGATCAAGGCCGATAGGCTCCAGTGTTTAGACCATTTGTCTTTATGTCGACATATGGATACTTAGGTATGTGTTTGCTACTACTTTTAGTGACGGGATGCATGTCCAATATATGAAGAATATAGTATTTATAGAGGAGGGGGAAGGGGAGGATAAGAAGAAGGAGGGAGAGAGAGATGGATAAGAATAAGGGGGGAGGATAAGGATGAAGAGGGGGATAAGGTTGGAGAGGAGGGGGTGGGGAGAAGAACGTGGGTTTTGTGTGTGTGTGTGTGTGTTTTTTTTATACCATCGAATGAGGTTGAAAGGGGGGGTGGATAAGGTAATTTGCACAAAAGCCCTGTAAAAATTAACAAGAACAAATCTTCAAAATATCAATTCATTCTATCTTATATTTGATCCATCAAATGTCAAATTTTGAAAAAGTGTTTAACTACATATTTGAATTAATATAATATAATTGATTATATCTCAAATTATATTCTCTATATATTTATTAATTATTTGGCTAAATATCTTTCAAATGGGGATAAGGTCGAAGTACTTTTGGGTAGCAATATATAGTACTCTGTATACGATGTAAACTATGAGTGTTTATGGTATGGAAATGGTATGGTTTTATCTTTTTGTGATGGTTTGGCCTTTAGCGACATTTCAAATCAAATCAAAGAAATATAAATACCAAATAACATGCACCCGGTTTATCATGTGCCTACCTTTAGAATAGACTTCTGAATTGACTTTGTATCTCACCCGAGCTTCCGTAAAAGTCTTTGCGTAGGAAAAGATGATTTTTCTGTTCCAGATACGTGAAGAAGGGCGAAATTGTCCAAATAAGTTTCAAATCCTCCGTCCAAATTTTTTATTAATTATTTATATTATTCTGATGCTGTATTATCTTCTCCGTTTATTAATAAAAGAATGAGTGGGAAGAGAGATGAGAGAGAAAGTAGATAGAGAAATTAGATAGAGAAACTAGAGAGAGAAAATAGAGAGAGAAAGTGGAGAGGGTAGAGAAATAAAGTGGAGAGAGTAGAGAGAAAAACTAGAGAGAGAAACTAGAGAGAAAGTAGAGAGAGAAAATAGAGAGTAGAGAGAACAGAGAGAGAAAGTATAGAGAATATAGAGAAAATAAAGAGAGTAGAGAGAGAGTAAAGAAAGTGCAGAGAGAGAGAAAGTAAAATAGTAGAGAGAGAGAAAGTAAAGAAAGATTAGAGAGAGTAGAGAGAGAGAGTAGAAAAGAGAAAATGAAAATAGAAATAGAGAAATAGAGATATCTTTATAAAATATATCTCGATAGCAAATAATATATATCTTAACTAAATCTCTCTCCCTCCCTCTTTTATCTCTCTCATTCTCTCTCTCTCTCTCTCTCACTCACACACACACTCTCTCTCCCATCTTTATTTCTCTCTTTCTATTTTCATTTTCTCTTTTCTACTCTCTCTCTACTCTCTCTAATCTTTCTCTACTTTCTCTCTCTACTATTTTACTCTCTCTCTCTACACTTTCTTTACTCTCTCTACTCTCTTTATTTTCTCTATATTCTCTATACTTTCTCTCTCTGTTCTCTCTACTCTCTATTTTCTCTCTAGTTTCTCTCTCTACTTTCTCTCTCTAGTTTTTCTCTCTACTCTCTCCACTTTATTTCTCTACCCTCTCCATTTTCTCTCTCTATTTTCTCTCTCTAGTTTCTCTCTCTAATTTCTCTCTCTACTTTCTCTCTCATCTCTCTTCCCACTCTCATTCTTTTATTAATAAACGGAGAAGATAATACAGCATCAGAATAATATAAATAATTAATAAAAAAAGTTGGACGGAGGATTTGAAACTTATTTTGGACGGAGGAACGGAAAAATCTTTTCCTACGCAAAGACTTTTACGGAAGCTCGGGTGAGATACAAAGTCAATTCAGAAGTCTATTCTAAAGGTAGGCACATGATAAACCAAGTGTATGTTATTTGGTATTTATATTTCTTTGATTTGATTTGAAATGTAATTATTCAGACTTAAGTCAGTTATTTATTTAATCCGATGATCTATGTTTGGAATCGATTATTTATTTAGTTACCATTCTGTTTCTCCCCATTGGATAGAGAACTCAAAGATCTACAACTTTCATGTTGAGCATATTTTTAAATTTTAACGTTTGGTAGGTCAAAACTAAGATAGAGTGAACTAATTTTTGAGAATAATGTTATTGTTAACTTTTTTAGAGACTTTCATATAAAAATGCAAAACAAAAAAATTAAAAAAAATATCCCCCCTACTACGTGTCCTCCCCCCCTCCATTCTTATCCTCTCTCTCTCCTCCCTCTTCTTCTTATCTTCACCCCTCCTCATCCTTATCCTCTCCCCCCTCCTTCCTATATAACCCCTTCCCCTTCCCCCTCCTCTCTCCTCCCACGTCCAACTCCTCGTCACTCCCCATCTCTCTCTCTCCCTCCCTCTTCTTCTTATCTTCACCCCTCCTCATCCTTATCCTCTCCCCCCTCCTTCCTATATAACCCCTTCCCCCTCCTCTCTCCTCCCACGTCCAACTCCTCCTCACCCCCCATCTCTCTCTCTCTCCCTCCCTCTTTTATCTCTCTCTCTCTCTCTCTCTCTCTCTCTCTCTCTCAACACACACACACACACACACGCTCTCTCCCATCTCTATTTCTCTCTTTCTATTTTCATTTTCTCTCTTCTACTCTCTCTCTACTCTCTCTAATCTTTCTCTACTTTCTCTCTCTACTATTTTACTTTCTCTCTCTCTACACTTTCTTTACTCTCGCTCTCTACTCTCTTTATTTTCTCTATATTCTCTATACTTTCTCTCTCTGTTCTATCTACTCTTTATTTTCTCTCTCCACTTTCTCTCTCTAGTTTCTCTCTATACTTGCTCTCTCTGCTTTCTCTCTCCTCTTTCTCCCTAGTTTTTCTCTCTACTTCTCTCTCTACTCTCTCCACTTTATTTCTCTACCCTCTCCACTGTCTCTATCTATTTTCTCTCTCTAGTTTCTCTCTCTAGTTTCTCTCTCATCTCTCTTCCCACTCTCATTCTTTTATTAATAGATGGAGAAGATAATACAGCATCAGAATAATATAAATAATTAATAAAAAAAGTTGGACGGATGATTTGAAACTTATTTTGGACAATTTCACCCTTCTTTACGTATGTAGGACGGAAAAATTATCTTTTCCCACGCAAGGACTTCTACGGGAGCTCGGGTGAGATACTAAGTTTAATTCGGAAGACCACCCTAAAGGTAGGCACGATAAACCGAGTGCATGTTATTTGTTAATTACATTTCTTTGATTTGATTTCATTTGAAATGTAATTTAAGTCATTGATTTATTTAACCCAATGATCTTTGTTTAGAATCAGATATTTATTTAGTTCCATTCTGTAAAAATATTATTTTCTCTCTAATCTCTCTCTAATTTCTCTCTAATCTCTTTATTTCCTTCGCATTCATAGTATATGTACAATCCAATGAAATTGTGCTTAGCTTTATATATCATGGAAACTATCTTTTAATGTTTTTGTACATTTTTGTACTGCCTGGGTGAATAGAATATAGTGATTTATGTGCCTCAGTTAATAGGTCTTTCTTTGTTTCTTCATTCCGAGGTACACATAATCTTCCCTGAAATCTGATTGCCTCGTCTGCACTTTGAGTAAATCTCGGTGTGCCAATCAATTTTTGTAACTGCTGATCATTTAGTTGTGCTTGCACAATTCGCTCAACCATTGCAGACTGAATAGTTAGTTGGGCCATAAATAAGTTTCTCCCTTTGCATACGGAGAATACTCCACTACATCCGATGTCATTCTCCAAGTTTGGCGTAACTGGATTGCCATTAGCCTCTTCCTGCTGAGTGCATCTGCTACCACATTACTTTTCCTGGGTGATAATTCAAGGTGAAATCATAATCCTTCAAAAATTCAATCCACCGTCTTTGCCTTAAATTTAATTCTTTCTGAGAGAAAATATATTTTAAACTCTTATGGTCTGTAAATACTTCAAACTGCTCACCATACAAATAATGGCGCCAAATCTTCAGAGCATGTACCTCCGCTGCCAACTCCAAATCATGTGTTGGATAATTCATCTCATGAGTCTTTAATTATCTGGATGCATAAGTTACTACTTTGCCATTCTGCATCAGGACACATCCTAGTCCTTTTCTAGAGGCATCTGTATATATCACAAATCCTCCTGACCTACAAGGTAAAGTAAGTACTGGGGCTGTAGTTAACCTTATTTTTAATTCCTGAAAACTCATTTCACATTTATCTGACCATTCAAAAGGAACTCCTTTCCTAGTCAATTTGGTCATAGCAGTTGCAATAGAAGAAAAACCTTCAATAAACCTGCGATAGTAACCCGCAAGACCCAAAAAGCTCCTAATCTCACTGACATTCTTCGCCCTTTCCCAATGCAAAACCTGCTCAACTTTAGCTGGATCAACAGACACTCCATCACCAGAAATGATATGTCCTAAGAATTGAACCTTATCCAACCAGAATTCACATTTACTGAATTTCGCATAGAGTTGATGTTTCCTTAAAATTTCTAACATGATTCTCAAATGTTCTTGATACGTTTCAACAGTAGGAGAATAGATCAACAAATCATCAATAAACACCACTACAAATGTATCTAGATATGGTTGAAAAACTCTGTTCATCAAATCCATAAATGCCGCTGGTGCATTAGTTAACCCAAATGGCATAACCAAAAATTCATAATGTCTATATCGTGTTCTGAAAGTAATTTTTGAAATATCTTCATCCCTTATCCTTAATTGGTGGTATCCAGATCTGAGATCAATCTTTGAAAATACTGTCGCAGCTCGCAGCTGATCAAATAAATCGTCAATTCTTGGCAAAGGGTACCAATCAATGTTTAATATATTTCTTTATGGAGAGAGATTTGTAAAGATAATTTACAAATATTTGATAATTATCTTTTTTTTAAAATAAATATATCATTAAACATGAAAATAATTACAATTTACTGTTTTACTTTCTCTCTCCACTCTATACCTTCTCTCTCTACTTTCTCTCTCTATTTTCTCTCTATCTCTACTTTCTCTCTAGTTTCTCTCTATTTTCTCTCTACTTTCTCTCTCCACCTTTTTCTCTACTTTCTCTCTCCACCGTTTCTCTCTACTCTCGCTCTCCACTTTCTCTCTCTAATTTCTCTCTCCGCTTTCTCTCTAGTTTCTCTTTCTACTTTCTCTCTCTACTTTCTCTCTCTAGTTTTCTCTCTCTACTCTCTCCCCCACTTTCTCTCTCTACCCTCTCCACTTTCTCTCTCTAGTTTCTCTCTCTAATTTTTCTCTCTCTCCCCACTTTCTTTCTCTACCCTCTCCACTTTCTCTCTCTAGTTTGTCTCTCTACTTTCTCTCTCATCTCTCTTCCCACTCTCATCCTCTTATTAATAAACGGAGAAGATAATACAGCATCAGAATAATATAAATAATTAATAAAAAAATTGGACGGAGGATTTGAAACTTATTTTGGACAATTTTTTTGTATTATCCCTTTGTTTTTCCACTAAGAATTCCTCATATTCAGTTTCTGCAATAAAAGCAGTCCTCAAAGCTGCTGTCATAGTCTGAGGCTCAAGGATTGCAACTCTACTTCGAATGTTACTTCTCAAACCTCTAACAAACTTCTTCACCCTTCTAAGCTCATCGGAACAAATATGAGGGCATACTTTTCCAATTCAGTAAATTTTACTTCATAATCGGCAACTGACATACCTCCTAAATTAATAAATCAATTTTAATATACAAATTGATTGTACAGGATTGTGTAGAAAAGGTTGAGTTGATTAGAAAAAGATTACTTACAGCTCAGAGTAGGCCGAAAAGCTATGCTGCTCAAAGAAGGAGAGATCTACAGTTTGTTGTCGGGGCTCACGTATTTCTGAAAGTTTCGCCTACTAGGGGAGTAATGCGATTTGGCAAGAAAGGTAAACTCAGTCCGAGGTATGTTGGACCATTTGAAATCTTAAGATGGATTGGTGAGGTGGCATATCAGCTGGCTTTACCACCATCATTGTCAGGAGTTCATGATGTATTCCATGTGTCCATGTTAAGAAAATATATGCCAGACTCATCGCACATTATAGAGCATGAACAGTTGGAAATTCAGCCGGATCTTACATATGAGGAGAAGCCAGTTCGCATTGGTGAAGGTATTGTGGAAAAGTGCTGAGAACGAAGACAATTCCATTGGTGAAGGTATTGTGGAAAAGTACCTCAACAGAAGAAGCTACTTGGGAGATGAAAGATGAAATGAGGAAGAGATATCCACATGGTTAGGCAACGAAAGTGAGTCCAAAGACTCAGTAGACATTAAAACTATTCACATGCTTATCATATACTAAACTGTGCAAATCCATGATACATAAAGCTAAGTACAATTTCACTGGATTGTACATATACTATGAATGTGAAGGAAATATGAAATATAATAGAGCAACAAAATTTTCATATTTATAAGTGAATGCATATAACAAATCTTATCTGACTTACATATAAGTGGCATAATACATATCTTATAAATTTCGAATACAAATAACTATAAAAATAATATTACTCAATTACAATTATAATATGCATTAATACGTTATTTCTATTTAGTTATATTTTCACGTCCTCGAAAAGATATATCTTCAATAATAAATATTTAATAAAAATATTTGTTAAATAAATATTTTAAAATAATTTATTTGTAAATAACTATTCATGAAGTTCAGATTTGATATATGACTTTGATATGATCTGAAAATAAGTTCATCTGTATAAGCTCTGATTTACCTAAGATATGTACTATGCCATTTATATATACGTCAGATAAAATTTGTTATGCGCATTTGCTTATAGATATGAGAATTATTTTGCTCTATTATATTTCCTTCGCATTCATAGTATATGTACAATCCAATGAAATTGTGCTTAGCTTTATATATCATGGATATGCACAGTTTAGTATATGATAAGCATGTGATTGGTTTTAATGCCTACTGAGTCTTTAGACTCACTTTCGTTGCCTAACCATTTCAAGAAATTGACCAGTGTGCGTCTTGACTCCGATGGGCGGTAGGTCGGAGGATGATCCCGGGTTTAGTCATATTTACATTCATTATTTAAAATAAAACCAAATCTACTTATTCTACGCAGCGGAATCCAAACTAAACCCGGGATCATCTTCCGACCTACCGTCCGTCGGAGTCAAGACGCACATTTGAAATGGTTAGGCAACGAAAGTGAGTCCAAAGACTCAGTAGGCATTAAAACCAATCACATGCTTATCATATACGAAACTGTGCAAATCCATGATACATAAAACTAAGCACAATTTCATTGGATTGTACATATACTATGAATGCGAAGGAGATATGAAATATAATAGAGCAACATAATTTTCATATTTATAAGCGAATGTGTATAACAAATCTTATCTGACTTACATATAAGTGGCATAATACATATCTTAGCTAAATCAGAGCTTATTCAGATGAACTTATTTTTAGATCATATCAAAGTCATATATCAAATCTGAACTTCATATTATTTGGCAGCATATATTGGACAGGCATCCCGTCACTATAAACAGTAGCAAACACATACCTAGGCATCCATACGTCGACATAAAGATAAATGGTCTAAACGCTGGAGCATGTCGGCCTTGATCAACCACGCAGGATCGGGAGTTAATACTCCACCATTCCCCAGATAATTTTCTTATTCTGGGTTCCAGATTTTTCAGAAGTCCGTTTGTCCTCGGAAATGGACCTAATCCCGTAGCGGAAGCTAACTACGGTTTATCGCCCCACACCTCTTTAAAGTGACACAGTCTATATGCTTAATCAAATTTTTATTCTTATTATGAGGCTTATTACATAGTCGTCTCCATACTTAAAACTTGCCATTAAACTTTACAAAATATTTGGATCGTAATTTCTCAAAGATACATGTGCATATATAAATAAATATGTTTATGATTTCTAACTGCTCATGATCGATAATGTGCGATGAGTCTGGCATGTATTTTCTTAACATAGACCCATGGAATACATCATGAACTCCTGACAATGATGGTGGTAAAGCCAGCTGATATGTCACCTCATCAATCCCTATGATACATATCTTATAATTTTCCTTGGATGATATTTTATACTTCCTATAATTAATGTATTTACACTTTGAGTAAATCTTCTAACATGTAAATACATTATTATATTTCTAAGAAAGATATATATACTTAATCTATTAATAATAATTCTAAATATTTATTTTCCTACGCAAAGACTTTTACGGAAGCTCGGGTGAGATACAAAGTCAATTCAGAAGTCTATTCTAAAGGTAGGCACATGATAATTCGAGTGCATGTTATTTGTTATTTACATTTCCTTGATTTGATTTTGTTTGAAATGTAATTTAAGTCATTGATTTATTTATCCCAATGATCTATGTTTAGAATCAGTTATTTATTTAGTTACCATTCTGTAAAAATATTATTTTATTCTATCTAATTTCTCTCTAATTTCTCTCTAATCTCTTTCTACTTTCTCCCTCTACTTTCTCTCTCTACTCTCTCTCTACTCTAATCTCTTCGAATGTTATATAATAGTAATATATTTAGTTAATAAATTTGACCCACTACCCTATGATTAAAAATCTAATTCTTGATATTAAAATACGATCTAATTATTTTGTAAAGTTCAATGGCAAGTTTTAGACGACTATGTAATAAGCATCATTTTAGAGCATGTACCACCGCTGCCAACTCCAAATCATGTGTTGGATAATTCAGCTCATGGGTCTTTAATTGTCTGGATGCATAAGCTACTACTTTGCCATTCTGCATCAGGACACATCCTAGTCCTTTTCTAGAGCCATCTGTATATATCACAAATCCTCCTGACCCACAAGGTAAAATAAGCACTAGGGCTGTTGTTAACCTTTAGTAAATGTTATGTATTATTAATATGGCACCATATGAAAAATCTTCTCAATTTTTTATCCTGCTACTTTCTATATATGTAATCAGTACTATAATAACAATTTTTATAGTTATTTAAAGTTACACTGATTTTCATGGCCATTAGATGTGCAGAACATGTGATTTATCTGATTGTCCATTTCCTCACAATTTATTTAGTTAATAACTTTTATCCACGATCCTATGATTAAAATCTAATTTATAATATTAAATATGATTAAGTTATTTTAGGAAATTTAATAGCAAGATTTAAGCATTGAGATGACTATGTAAATAAGGATAAAAATTTGATTAAGCATATGGACTGTGTCACTTTAAGGAGGTGTGGGGTGATAAACCGTAGTTAGCTTCCGCTACGGGATTATGCCCATTTTCGAGGACAAACGGACTTCTGAAAAATCTGGAACTCAGAATAAGAAAATTATCAGGGGAATGGTGGAGTATTAACTCCCGATCCTGCGCAGTTGATCAAGGTTGACAGGCTCCAGCGTTTAGACCATTTGTCTTTATGTCGACGTATGGATGCCTAGGTATGTGTTTGCTACTGCTTTTAGTGATGGGATTCATATAAAAATATAAAATAAAAAAATTAAAAAAATATATCCCCCCCTACTACGTGTCCTCCACCCTCCATCCTTATCCCCCTCCATTCTTATCCTCTCTCTCTCCTCCCTCTTCTTCTTATCTTCACCCCTCCTCATCCTTATCCTCTCCCCCCTCCTTCCTATGTAACCCCTTCCCCCTCCTCTTTCCTCCCACGTCCAACTCCTCCTCACCCCCCATCTCTCTCTCTCCCTCCCTCTTTTATCTCTCTCTCTCTCTCCCTCTTTTATCTCTCTCTCTCTCCCTCCCTCTCTCTCTCTCTCTCTCTCTCTCTCTCCCATCTCTATTTCTCTCTTTCTATTTTCATTTTCTCTTTTCTACTCCCTCTCTCTACTCTCTCTAATCTTTCTCTACTTTCTCTCTCTACTATTTTACTTTCTCTCTCTCTACACTTTCTTTACTCTCTCTTTCTACTCTCTTTATTTTCTCTATATTTTCTATACTTTCTCTCTCTGTTCTCTCTACTTTCTCTCTCTAGTTTCTCTCTTTCTTGTCCTTCACATGCTGAGGGAGAAATTTTGCATGGAAGACATCAAGAAATTCATTCCAGCTAATCTCAATCTCTCTACCTCTAAAAGTGGTTCTAAGTGTAGACCTCCACCACTCGTCCGCACGGTCCTTCAACTAATCAACTCAACATTTTCTACACAATCCTGTACAATCAGTGGCCCAATCAATTTTCGCTCACCAACCCCATTCCAACAAACAGGTGACCTACACGGTCTACCATATAATGCTTCATATGGTGCCATTCCTATGCTTGCATGATGGCTGTTATTATATGCAAACTCAATTAAGGCCAAATGTTCATCCCAACTGCCTTTCCAATCTAAACTGTACGCCCTCAACATATCTTCTAATGTTTGCATGGTTCTCTCTGATTGTCCATCTGTTTGAGGGTGAAAAGCTGAACTAAATTTCAACTGTGTACTAAGCGCTTGTTGTAAACTCCTCCAAAATTTTGCTGTAAACCTTGCATCCTGATCAGAGAATGAGAGATCTACATTTTACTATCGGGGATCACGTATTTCTGAAAGTTTCACCTACTAGAGGAGTAATGAGATTTGGCAAGAAAGGCAAGCTCAGTCCAAGGTACGTTGGACCATTTGAAATCTTAAGAAGGATTGGAGAGGTGACATATCAATTGGCTTTACCACCATCATTGTTAGGAGTTCATGATGTATTCCATGTGTCTATGTTAAGAAAATATCACCTTATTCTGCTCTGCACATCTGAAGGCCGTGAAAATCTTCTCAATTTCTCTCACCTAGTTTTCCACAATCTCCGGGTGACTCTCCCCCTTAAAAGAAGGAGGACTCATATGTCTGACTTTCTCCATCATGGTAGTGCCTGCTGCCCTATTCGGTTGTTCTTACACACGGGTTTGTAATTGGGCTTGCATCATTGCCTGAGTTTGGGCATGTAACTGCATAGTTTGCACTAACCCTTGAAAAGTTTGTGTGAACCCTCCTAAATCTGACACACCCTGAATAGGTAACGTGCCTTGCCCACCGGGAGCATAATTCCCATATCTATAAGCAAATGCGGATAACAAATTTTATCTGACTTATATATAAATGGCATAGTACATATCTTAGCTAAATCAGAGCTTATACAGATGAACTTATTTTCAGATCATATCAAAGTCATATATCAAATCTGAACTTCATATTATTTGGCAGCATATATTGGATAGGCATCCCGTCACTAAAAGCAGTAGCAAACACATACCTAGGCATCCATACGTCGACATAAAGATAAATGGTCTAAACGCTGGAGCCTATCGGCCTTGATCAACTGCGCAGGATCGGGAGTTACTGAGTCTTTGGACTCACTTTCGTTGCCTAACCATTTCAGAAAATTGACCAGTGTGCGTCTTGACTCCGACGGGTGGTAGGTCGGAGGATGATCCCGAGTTTAGTTTGGATTCCGCCACGCAGAATAAATAGATTTAGTTTTCCTTTGAATAATGAATGTAAATATGACTTTTGGATAAAGATATATAGTACTCTATATACGATGTAAATTATGAGTGTTTATCTTATGAAAATGGAATTGTTATGTTTCTTTTGGAATATGTGATGGTTTGGCCTTTATTGTCTCGCAAATATTCAGCCCACAACACTTCCGTACATCCGTTGTGACGTCCCCGGACACGATACGGGATCGCGGGAACGGGACGCCACAGAGAGTGGTATCAGAGCACAACTTTCATGTTGAGCATATTTTTAAATTTTGACGTTTGGTAGGTCAAAACTAAGATAGAGTGAACAAATTTTTTAGAATAATGTTATTGTTAACTTTTTTAGGGACTTTCATTTTCTTTCTAACAAACAGAACGGGAGCACCCCAAGGTGACACACTTGGTCAAATAAACCCCTTATCTAGTAATTCTTGCAATTGTTTCTTCAACTCTGTCAATTCAGCTGGTGCCATTCTGTAGGGAGGGATGGAAATGGGTAAAGTATCCGGTGAGAGTTCAATAGTGAACTCCACCTCTCGGTGTGGTGGCAAACCCGGAAGATAGAGTGAACTAATTTTTTAGAATAATGTTACTGTTAACTTTTTTAGGGACTTTCATTTTCTTTCTAACAAACAGAATGGGAGCACCCCAAGGTGACACACTTGGTCGAATAAACCCCTTATCTAGTAATTCTTACAATTATTTCTTCAACTCTGTCAATTCAGCTGGTGCCATTTTGTAGGGAGGGATGGAAATGGGCAAAGTATCCGGTGAGAGTTCAATAGTGAACTCCACCTCTCGGTGTGGTGGCAAACCCGAAAGTTCATCAGGAAACACATCTGGAAATTCCCTGACAACATCAATATCTGAGGTGGTTTTCTTATTTTCATTAGAAGGAATAGCCACTATACTAGCCAAATAACATTGACATCCACTTCTAAGCAATTTCAAAGCTTTAAGTGCTGAAACTAGTGTTTTACTAGAACGGTGCCTTGGACATTGATAGTGAAATGTCTGCTCCCCAGGTTTTTGAAAAATTACTTTCTTTCCATGACAATCTAGAAGGGCAAAATTTATATCTAACCAATCCATTCCCAAGATGACATCAAAATCAGTCATTTCCAGCAGATACACACATGCTGGCATAATCCTCCCCTGAATCATCACATCAATGCTAGGAATAACAGAAGTCGTTCTAGCTATCTCCCCAGTTGGTGTGTTAATGGACATCTCATCAGTGTTCACAATTTGTTTATCTTTCAATAATTCAGTAAATCTCAAAGAAATAAAGGAATGTGTAGCACCCGGATCAAATAAAATTTTTGCATGCATATCATCGATAAGAAGAATACCTTCAGCTACTGCATTGGCATCTCGGGTGTCTTCCCTTGTTAGTGCATATACTCTGGCTTGAACTCTCCGCTGCTGTTGTGGTTGCTGATCTTGCATTGGCTTTTTGGGACAATCCCTTATCATATGCCATGTCTGACCACATGAAAATTATTTATCTGCAGCCCGCCAACATTCATTACCTCTATGCTGCATCCCGCACTGTTGACAAGCTGGCATATTATCTCTCTTAACTGGTTGAACTCTCTCTGGAAAAGTCATATTCGGCTTCTTATCTTTCCTCACAATTGAACCAAGATTACCCATTTTTGCATTATCCCTTTCTCTTTCTACTAAGAATTTCTCATATTCAGTTTCTGCAATAAAAGCAGTCCTCAAAGCTGCTGCCATAGTTTGAGGTTCAAGGATTGCAACCCTACTTCTAATGTTACTTCTCAAACCTCTAATAAATTTCTTCACCCTTCTAAGCTCATCTGAACAAATATGAGGGGCATACTTTTCTAATTCAGTAAATTTTACTTCATAATCGGTAACTGACATACCTCCTTGAGTAAGATTTAAAAATTCAACTTCTTTCTTGTCCTTCACATGCTGAGGGAGAAATTTTACATGGAAGACTTCAAGAAATTCATTCCAGCTAATCTCAATCTCTCTACCTCTAAAAGTGGTTCTAAGTGCAGACCTCCACCACTCGTCCGCACGGTCCTTCAACATAAATGTAACTAATATCACCTTATCCTGCTCTGCACATCTGATGGCCGTGAAAATCTTCTCAATTTCTCTCACCCAGTTTTTCAAAATCTTCGGGTGACTCTCCCCCTTAAAAGAAGGAGGACTCATATGTCTGAATTTCTCCATCAGGGTAGCGCCTGCAGCCCTATTCGGTTGTTCTTGCACACGGGTTTGCAATTGGGCTTGCATCATTGTCTGAGTTTGGGCCTGTAACTGCATAGTCTGCACTAACCCTTGAAAAGTTTGTGTGAACCCTCCTAAATCTGACACACCCTGAATAGGTAACGTGCATTGCCCACCGGGAGCAAGCTCGTCATGAATTGTTTCCCCGACAACTCCTTGTGATGTCCCATTTGAGGGCGTAGATTCCTCAGGAGAAGTATTTACGTCAACCCTATCACTCTCTGCCATCTCCTGCGAGGGGAGAACTAATCCGAATTAGAATGATTCTAGGTTTGACATCAGAAAAAAAATAAATTCCTACGATCTTGTGGTATGGTATATAAATTCAGATGGTTGCAAATAATTTCAAGCCTCACAACTTTGCTCTGATACCACTCTCTGTGGTGCCCCGTTCCCGCGATCTCGTATCGTGTCCGGGGACGTCACAGCGGATGTACGGAAGTGTTGTATGCCGAATATTTACGAGATAATAAAGGCCAAACCATCACATATTCCAAAAGAAACATAACCATACTATTTTCATAAGATAAACACTCATAATTTACATCGTATATAGAGTACTACATATCTCTATCCAAAAGTCATATTTACATTCATTATTCAAAGGAAAACTAAATCTATTTATTCTCGTGGCGGAATGCAAACTAAACCCGGGATCATCCTCCGACCTACCGCCCGTCGGAGTCAAGACGCACACTGGTCAATTTCCTGAAATGGTTAGGCAATGAAAGTGAGTCCAAAGACTCAATAGGCATTAAAACCAATCACATGCTTATCATATACTAAACTGTGCAAATCCATGATATATAAAGTTAAGCACAATTTCATTGGATTGTACATATACTATGAATGCGAAGGAAATATAATAGAGCAATCCTTTCTCTATTAATATTTATATTATATTTGTAAATAAATTAATATCAATTGTGAGGAAAGATAAGAAGCTGAATATGACTTTTCCAGAGAGAGTTCAACCAGTTAAGAGAGATAATATGCCAGCTTGTCAATAGTGCGGGATGCAGCATAGAGGTAATGAATGTTGGCGGGCTGCAGGTAAATATTTTTCATGTGGTCAGACAGGGTATATGATAAGGGATTGTCCCAAAAGATCAATGCAAGATCAGCAACCACAACAGCAGC
Organism: Amorphophallus konjac; assembly: GCA_022559845.1. Lineage (NCBI taxonomy): Eukaryota > Viridiplantae > Streptophyta > Magnoliopsida > Alismatales > Araceae > Amorphophallus > Amorphophallus konjac. The sequence goes on along the minus strand of CM040128.1, from coordinate 60,382,508 downwards.
GGAGAGTTCAAGCCAGAGTATATGCACTAACAAGGGAAGACACCCGAGATGCCAATGCAGTAGCTGAAGGTATTCTTCTTATCGATGATATGCATGCAAAAGTTTTATTTGATCCGGGTGCTACACATTCCTTTATTTCTTTGAGATTTACTGAATTATTGAAAGATAAACAAATTGTGAACACTGATGAGATGTCCATTAACACACCAACTGGGGAGATAGCTAGAACGACTTCTATTATTCCTAGCATTGCTGTGGTCATTCAGGGGAGGATTATGCCAGCATGTGTGTATCTGCTGGAAATGACTGATTTTGATGTCATCTTGGGAATGGATTGGTTAGATACAAATTTTGCCCTTCTAGATTGTCATGGAAAGAAAGTAATTTTTCAAAAACCTGGTGAGCAGACATTTCACTATCAATGTCCAAGGCACCGTTCTAGTAAAACACTAGTTTCAGCACTTAAAGCTTTGAAATTGCTTAGAAGTTGATGCCAAGGTTATTTGGCTATTATAATGGTTATTCCTTCTTATGAAAATAAGAAAATCACCTCAGATATTGATGTTGTCAGGGAATTTCCAGATGTGTTTCCTGATGAACTTCCGGGTTTGCCACCACACCGAGAGGTGGAGTTCACTATTGAACTCACACCGGATACTTTACCTATTTCCATACCTCCCTACAAAATGGCACCAGCTGAATTGACAGAGTTGAAGAAACAATTGCAAGAACTACTAGATAAGGGGTTTATTCGACCAAGTGTGTCACCTTGGGGTGCTCCTGTTCTGTTTGTTAGAAAGAAAGATGGGTCACTTAGATTATGTATTGACTATAGGAACTTGAATCAAGTGACCATTAAGAATAAGTACCCTTTGCCACCCCACACCTCCTTAAAGTGACACAGTCTATATGCTTAATCAATTTTTTTATTCTTATTATGATGCTTATTACATAGTCGTCTCAATACTTAAAATCTGTCATTGAACTTTACAAAATAATTGGATCGTATTTTAATATCAGGAATTAGTTACTTAATCATAAGGTAGTGGGTCAAACTTATTAACTAAATATATATAACATTCGAAGAGATTAGAGTAGAGAGAGAAAGTAGAAAGAGATTAGAGAGAAATTAGAGAGAGATTAGAGAGAAAACTAATCTACTATTTCATATTTAGTATTATTACATTTATGTTCAATAATTTCTACAATCTATTATTCCACAAGTAGAGAGAGAAAATTATCTGGGGAATGGTGGAGTATTAACTCCCGATCCTGCGCAGTTGATCAAGGCCGACAGGCTCCAGCGTTTAGACCATTTATCTTTATGTCGACGTATGGATGCCTAAATATGTGTTTGCTACTACTTTTAGTGACGGGATGCCTGTCCAATATATGCTGCCAAATAATATGAAGTTCATATTTGATATATGACTTTGATATGATTTAAAAATAAGTTCATCTGTATAAGCTCTGATTTAACTAAGATATGTACTATGCCATTTATATATAAGTCAGATAAAATTTGTTATGCGCATTTGTTTATAGATATGAGAATTATTTTGCTCTATTATATTTCCTTCGCATTCATAGTATATGTACAATCCAATGAAATTGTGCTTAGCTTTATATATCATGGATTTGCACAGTTTAGTATATGATAAGCATGTGATTGGTTTTAATGCCTACTGAGTCTTTGGACTCACTTTCGTTGCCTAACCATTTCAGGAAATTGACCAGTGTGCATCTTGACTCCGAAGGACGATAGGTCGGAGGATGATCCCGGGTTTAGTTTGGATTCCGCCACGCAGAATAAATAGATTTAGTTTTCCTTTGAATAATGAATGTAAATATGACTTTTGGATAGAGATATGTAGTACTCCATATACGATGTAAATTATGAGTGTTTATCTTATGGAAATGGTATGGTGATGTTTCTTTCGGAATATGTGATGGTTTGGCCTTTATTACCTCGCAAATAAAGATTAAGCATTTGTCTTTATGTATGTAAAAATATTGACCCAAAAAGGTAGGCATGACAAAATAGATAGAGAATTATTTAGCGAGATATATGAAAGTAGAGAAAGATTAGTTGAAATTATGTTTAGCTTTATGTATCATGGATTTGCACAGTTTAGTATATGATAAGCATGTGATTAGTTTTAATGCCTACTGAGTCTTTGGACTCACTTTCGTTGCCTAACCATTTCAGGAAATTGACCAGTATGCGTCTTGACTCCGACGGGCGGTAGGTCGGAAGATGATCCCGGGTTTAGTTTGGATTCCGCTGCGTAGAATAAGTAGATTTGGTTTTATTTTGAATAATGACTGTACATATGACTTTTGGGTAGCAATATATCGTACTCTGTCTATGATGTAAATTATGAGTGTTTATGGTATGGAAATGGTATGGTTTTATCTTTTTGTGATGGTTTCTACTTTCTCTCTCTACTTTCTCCCTCTAATTTTTCTCTCTACTTCTCTCTCTACCCTCTCCACTTTATTTCTCTACCCTCTCCACTTTATTTCTCTACCCTCTCCACTTTCACTCTCTAATTTCTCTCTCTACTTTCTCTCTCATCTCTCTTCCCACTCTCATTCTTTTATTAATAAACGGAGAAGATAATACAGCATCAGAATAATATAAATAATTAATAAAAAGTTTGGACGGAGGATTTGAAACTTATTTGGATAATTTCACCCTTCTTCACGTATCTGGAACGGAAACATCATCTTTTCCTACGCAAAGACTTTTACGGAAGCTCGGGTGAGATACAAAGTCAATTCAGAAGTCTATTCTAAAGGTAGGCACATGATAAACCGAGTGCATATTATTTGGTATTTATATTTCTTTGATTTGATTTGATATGTAATTATTCAGACTTAAGTCAGTTATTTATTTAATCCGATGATCTATGTTTGGAATCGATTATTTATTTAGTTACCATTCTGTAAAAATATTTCTTTCTCTCTAATCTCTCTCTAATTTCTCTCTAATCTCTTTTTACTTTCTCCCTCTACTTTCTCTCTCTACTCTCTCTCTACTCTAATCTCTTCGAATGTTATATATATTTAGCTAATAAATTTGACCAACTACCCTATGATTAAGTAACTAATTCCTGATATTAAAATACGATCCAATTATTTTGTAAAGTTCAATGACAAATTTTAAGTTTTGAGACGACTATGTAATAAGCATCATAATAAGAATAAAAAAATTGATTAAGTATATGGACTGTATCACTTTAAGGAGGTGTGGGGCGACAAACCGTCGTATCGTGTCCGGGGACGTCACAGCGGATGTACGGAAGTGTTGTGGGTCGAATATTTGTGAGGCAATAAAGGTCAAACCATCACATATTCCAAAAGAAACATAACCATACCATTTCCATAAGATAAACACTCATAATTTACATCGTATATAGAGTACTACATATCTCTATCCAAAAGTCATATCACTATGAATTTGAAAATATAAATTTATCTTTTCAAATCTGAACCATGAGCTAAATTAAACATTGTACAGTCTATTCTACAGGTAGGCACATGATAAACCGATTGCATGTTATTTGGTATTTATATTTCTTTGATTTGATTTGAAATGTAATTATTCAGACTTAAGTCAGTTATTTATTTAATCAGATGATCTATGTTTGGAATCTATTATTTATTTAGTTACCATTCTGTAAAAATATTTCTTTCTCTCTAATCTCTCTCTACTTTCTCTCTCTACTTTCTCTCTCTATCCTCTCTCTATTTTCTCTCTCTACTCTCTCTCTACACTAATATCTTCGAATGTTATATAATAGTAATTTATTTAGTTAATAACTTTTATCCACGATCCTATCATTAAAATCTAATTTATAATATTAAATATGATTAAGTTATTTTAAGAAATTTAATAGCAAGATTTAAGCATTGATATGACTATGTAAATCAGGATAAAAATTTGATTAAGCATATGGACTGTGTCACTTTAAGGAGGTGTGGGGCGATAAACCGTAGTTAGCTTCCGCTACGGGATTAGGCCCATTTTCGAGGACAAACGGACTTCTAAAAAATCCAGAACTCAGAATAAGAAAATTATCTGGAGAATAGTGGAGTATTAACTCCCGATCCTGTGCAGTTGATCAAGGCCGACAGTCTCCAATGTTTAGACCATTTGTCTTTATGTCGACGTATGGATGCCTAGGTATGTGTTTGCTGCTACTTTTAGTGACGGGAAGTATGTCCAATATATGCTGCCAAATAATATGAAGTTCAGATTTGATATATGACTTTGATATGATCTGAAAATAAGTTCATCTGTATAAGTTCTGATTTAGCTAAGATATGTACTATGATATTTATATATAAGTCAGATAAAATTTGTTATGTGCCTTTGCTTATAGATATGAGAATTATTTTACTCTATTATATTTCCTTCGCATTCATAGTATATGTACAATCCAATGAAATTGTGCTTAGCTTTATATATCATGGATTTGCACAGTTTAGTATATGATAAGCATGCGATTGATGTATTCCATGTGTCTATGTTAAGAAAATACATGTCGGACTCTTCACACGTTATAGATCATGAGCATTTGGGAATCCAGCCAGATCTTACATATAAAGAGAAACCAATTCGCATTCTCGATCGAAAGGAACAAGTGTTGAGAACGAAGACAATTCCATTGGTGAAGGTATTGTGAAAAAGTATCTCAGCAGAAGAAGCTACTTGGGAGATGGAAGATTAAATGAGGAAGAGATATCCACAACTATTTGGTACGTATTGATTCCAACATGATTCTCAAATGTTCTTGATGAGTTTCAACAGTAGGAGAATAGATCAACACATCATCAATAAACACCACTACAAATGTATCCAGATATGGTTGAAAAACTCTGTTCATCAAATCCATAAATGCTGCTGGTGCATTAGTTAACCCAAATAACATAACCAAAAATTCATAATGCCCATATCGTGTTCTGAAAGCAGTTTTTGAGATATCGTCTTCTCTTATCTTTAGTTGGTGGTATCCAGATCTGAGATCAATCTTTGAAAATACCGTGAAAGTTCATAGCTGATCAAATAAATCATCAATCATGATTTATTGGTAAGTATTTATTTGAAAATTTAGTTCAGCTTAATACATATCTTAGCTAATAACTTATGTTGCTCTATTATATTTCATATTTCCTTCGCATTCATAGTATATGTACAATCAGTGAAATTGTGCTTAGCTTTATGTATCATGGATTTACACAGTTTAGTATATGATAAGCATGTGATTGGTTTTAATGCCTACTGAGTCTTTGGACTCACTTTCGTTACCTAACTATTTCAGGAAATTGACCAGTGTGCGTCTTGACTCCGACGGGCGGTAGGTCGGAGGATGATCCCGGGTTTAGTTTGGATTCCGCCGCGCAGAATAAATAGATTTAGTTTTCCTTTGAATAATGAATGTAAATATGACTTTTGGATAGAGATATTTAGTACTCTATATACGATGTAAATTATGAGTGTTTATCTTATGGAAATGGTATGATTATGTTTCTATTGGAATATGTGATGGTTTGGCCTTTATTGCCTCGCAAATAAAGATTAAGCATTTATCTTTATGTATGTAAAAATATTGACCCAAAAAGGTAGGCATGACAAAATAGAGAGAGAGAATTATTTAGCGAGATATATGAACGTAGAGAAATATTAGTTGAAATTGTGCTTAGCTTTATGTATCATGGATTTGCACAGTTTAGTATATGATAAGCATGTGATTAGTTTTAATGCCTACTGAGTCTTTGGACTCACTTTCGTTGCCTAACCATTTCAGAAAATTGACCAGTGTACGTCTTGACTCCGATGGGCGGTAGGTCGGAAGATGATCCCGGGTTTAGTTTGGATTCCACTGCGTAGAATAAGTAGATTTAGTTTTATTTTGAATAATGAATGTACATATAACTTTTGGGTAGCAATATATCGTACTCTGTCTACGATGTAAACTATGAGTGTTTATGGTATAGAAATGATATGGTTATGTCTTTTTGTGATGGTTTCTATTTTCTCTCTCTAGTTTTTCTCTCTACTTCTCTCTCTACTCTCTCCACTTTATTTCTCTACCCTCTCCACTTTCTCTCTCTATTTTCTCTCTCTAATTTCTCTCTCTAGTTTCTCTCTCATCTCTCTTTCCACTCTCATTCTTTTATTAATAAACGGAGAAGATAATACAGTATCAGAATAATATAAATAATTAATAAAAAGTTTGGACGGAAGATTTGAAACTTATTTGGACAATTTCGCCCTTCTTCACGTATCTGGAACGGAAACATCATCTTTTCCTACGCAAAGACTTTTACGGAAGCTCGGGTGAGATACAAAGTCAATTCAGAAGTCTATTCTAATGGTAGGCACTTGATAAACCGAGTGCATGTTATTTGGTATTTATATTTCTTTGATTTGATTTGATATGTAATTATTCAGACTTAAGTCATTTATTTATTTAATCCGATGATCTATGTTTGGAATCGATTATTTATTTAGTTACCATTCTGTAAAAATATTTCTTTCTCTCTAATCTCTCTCTAATTTCTCTCTAATTTCTTTTTACTTTCTCCCTCTACTTTCTCTCTCTACACTCTCTCTACTCTAATATCTTCGAATGTTATATATATTTAGTTAATAAATTTGACCCACTACCCTATGATTAAGTAACTTATTCCTGATATTAAAATACGATCCAATTATTTTGTAAAGTTCAATGACAAATTTTAAGTTTTGAGATGACTATGTAATAAGCATCATAATAAGAATAAAAAAATTGATTAAGCATATGGACTGTGTCACTTTAAGGAGGTGTGGGGCGACAAACCGTCGTATCGTGTCCGAGGACGTCACAGCGGATGTACGGAAGTGTTGTGGGCCAAATATTTACGAGACAATAACGATCAAACCATCACATATTCCAAAAGAAACATAACCATACCATTTCCAGAAGATAAACACTCATAATTTACATCGTATATAGAGTACTACATATCTCTATCCAAAAGTCATATCACTATGAATTTGAAAATATAAATTTATCTTTTCAAATCTGAACCATGATCTAAATTAAACATTGTACAGTCTATTCTACAGGTAGGCACATGATAAACCGACTACATGTTATTTGGTATTTATATTTCTTTGATTTGATTTGAAATGTTATTATTCAGACTTAAGCCAGTTATTTATTTAATCCGATGATCTATGTTTGGAATCGATTATTTATTTAGTTACCATTCTGTAAAAATATTTCTTTCTCTCTCATCTCTCTCTACTTTCTCTCTCTAATCTCTCTCTACTTTTTCTCTCTACTCTCTCTACACTAATCTCTTCGAATGTTATATAATAGTAATTTATTTAGTTAATAACTTTTATCCACGATCCTATGATTAAAATCTAATTTATAATATTAAATATGATTAAGTTATTTTAGGAAATTTAATAGCAAGATTTAAGCATTGAGATGACTATGTAAATCAGGATAAAAAATTTGATTAAGCATATGGATTGTGCCACTTTAAGGAGGTGTGGGGCGATAAACCGTAGTTAGCTTCCGCTACGGGATTAGGCCCATTTTCGAGAACAAACAGACTTCTGAAAAATCCGGAACTCAGAATCAGAAAATTATCTGGGGAATGGTGGAGTATTAACTCCCGATCCGGCACAGTTGATCAAGGCCGACAGGCTCCAGTGTTTAGACCATTTATCTTTATGTCAACGTATGGATGCCTAGGTATGTGTTTGCTACTGCTTTTAGTGACGGGATGCATGTCCAATATATGCTATCAAATAATATAAAGTTCAGATTTGATATATGACTTTGATATGATCTGAAAATATGTTCATCTGAATAAGCTTTGATTTAGTTAAGATATGTATTATGCCACTTATACGTAAGTCAGATAAGATTTGTTATACGCATTCGCTTATAAATATGAAAATTATATTGCTCTATTATATTTCATATTTCCTTCGCATTCATAGTATATGTACAATCCAGTGAAATTGTGCTTAGCTTTATATATCATGGATTTGCAGTCGGAGTCAAGACGCACACTAGATAATTTCCTGAAATGGTTAGGCAACGAAAGTGAGTCCAAAGACTCAGTAAGCATTAAAACCAATCACATGCTTATCATATACTAAACTGTGCAAATCCATGATATATAAAGCTAAGCACAATTTCATTAGATTGTACATATACTATAAATGCGAAGGAAATATAATATAGCAAAATAATTCTCATACCTATAAGCAAATGCGCATAACAAATTTTATCTGACTTATATATAAATGGCATAGTACATATCTTAGCTAAATCAGAGCTTATACAGATGAACTTATTTTCGGATCATATCAATGTCATATATCAAATCTGAACTTCATATTATTTGGCAGCATATATTAGACAGGCATCCCGTCACTAAAAGTAGTAGCAAACACATACCTAGGCATCCATACGTCGACATAAAGATAAATGGTCTAAACGATGGAGCCTGTCAGCCATGATCAACTACGCAGGATCGGGAGTTAATACTCCATTCCCCAGATAATTTCTTATTCTGAGTTCCGAATTTTTCAGAAGTCCGTTTGTCCTCGAAAATGGGCCTAATCCCGTAGCGGAAGTTAACTACGGTTTATCGCCCCACACCTCCTTAAAGTGACACAGTCCATATGCTTAATCAAATTTTATCCTTATTTACATAGTCATCTCAATGCTTAAATCTTGCTATTAAATTTCCTAAAAAAATTTAATCATATTTAATATTATAAATTAGATTTTAATCATAGGATCGTGGATAAAAGTTATTAACTAAATAAATTACTATTATATAACATTCGAAGAGATTAGTGTAGAGAGAGAGTAGAGAGAGAAAGTAGAGAGAGGATAGAGAGGAAAAGTAGAGAGAGAAAGTAGAGAGAGATTAGAGAGAAAGAAATGGTTTTACAGAATGGTAACTAAATAAATAAACGATTCCAAACATAGAACATCGGATTAAATAAATAACTGACTTAAGTCTGAATAATGACTATGTAAATAAGGATACCTGATTCTATACTCTATTCATCAAATCCATAAGTGCTGCGAACGACGATAATTTCATTGGTGAAGGTCTTGTGGAAAAGTACTTCGACAGAAGAAGTCACTTGGGAGATGGAAGATGAAATGCGGAAGAGATATCCACAGCTATTCGGTACGTATTAAGTATTTTTTTTTAAATTTCGAGGATGAAATTTATTTAAGAGGAAGAGATTTGTAACACCCGAGCCCGTCCGAAATCTAAAGATAATTAAATATTTTATATTTTGAGTCAATATGAATTTTAGGTTCTTTTAACCAATGCCCCGTACCTTGAACGGTATAGTGAATATGAGTTTAACGAACTTCATTAAGTAAATTAAATAGATATCTTACTTTAATAATATGTAACTTTATGTAGGAATGTCAGAATAGGATCAATATTAGATTCATTAGAAAGAGAATTCAAAAATATACAAGTTTCATGTTAAACACTTTTTCAAATTTTGACATTTGATGGATCAAATATAAGATAGAATGAATTGATATTTTGAAGATTTGTTCTTATTAATTTTTACATGGCATTTGTGCCGTAAAGAAGGGTGAAATTATCCAAAATAAGTGTCAAATCCTCCGTCCAACTTTTTATTAATTATTTATATTATTCTGATACTGTATTATCTTCTCCGTTTATTAATAAGAGGATAAGAGTGGGAAGAGAGATGAGAGAGAAACTAGAGAGATAAAATAGAGAGAGAAAGTGGAGAGGGTAGAGAAATAAAGTGGATTAGCTTTATATATCATGGATTTGCACAGTTTAGTATATGATAAGCATGTGATTGATTTTAATGCCTACTGAGTCTTTGGACTCACTTTCGTTGCCTAACCATTTCAAGAAATTGACCAGTGTGCGTCTTGACTCCGACGGACGGTAGGTCGAAGGATGATCCCGGATTTAGTTTGGATTCCGCCACGCAGAATAAATAGATTTAGTTTTCCTTTGAATAATGAATGTAAATATGACTTTTGGATAGAGATATGTAGTACTCTATAAACGATGTAAATTATGAGTGTTTATCTTATGAAAATGGTATGGTTATGTTTCTTTTGGAATATGTGATGGTTTGGCCTTTAGCGCCTTGCAAATATTCGGCCCACAACACTTCCGTACATCCATTGTGACGTCCTATTTATTCTGCGTGGCAGAATCCAAACTAAATCCGGGATCATCCTCCGACCTACCGCCCGTCGGAGTCAAGACGCACACTGGTCAATTTCCTGAAATGGTTAGGCAACGAAAGTGAGTCCAAAGACTCAGTAGGCATTAAAACCAATCACATGCTTATCAGATACTAAACTGTGCAAATCCATGATATATAAAGTTAAGCACAATTTCATTAGATTGTACATATACTATGTATGCGAATGAAATATAATAGAACAAAATAATTCTCATATCTATAAGCAAATGCGCATAACAAATTTTATCTGACTTATATATAAATGGCATAGTACATATCTTAGCTAAATCAGAGCTTATACAGATGAACTTATTTTCAGATCATATCAAAGTCATATATCAAATCTGAACTTCATATTATTTGGCAGCATATATTGGACAGGCATCCCGTCACTAAAAGCAGTAGCAAACACATACCTAGACATCCATACGTCGACATAAAGATAAATGATCTAAACGCTGGAGTCTGTCGGCCTTGATCAACTACGCAGGATCGGGAGTTAATACTCCACCATTCCTCATATAATTTTCTTATTCTGAGTTGCGGATTTTTCAAAAGTCCGTAATTTATTTATTTAGTAAAGAAAAGGGCTTTTATATAAAAATCCAACCAATAAAAAACCCACATTATCCTCCCCCCATCCACGTGAGATCCCTCCCCCCTCATTCTTATCCCTTCCCCATCCTTATCCTCTCCCTCCACCTCATCTTCTTATCCTCTCCCCCTCCCCCCTATATAAATCACCCCTCCCTCTCTCCCTCTCCCACATTCTCACCTTCTCCCCCCAACTCTCCACTCTCTCTCTACCCCTCTCTCCCACACACACACTCTCTCTCTCTCTCACACACACACACACACTCTCTCTCTCTTCTTATATTTTTATTTTCTATTCTCTCTCTCTCTCCCTAATCTCTCTCTACTTTTCTCTCTACTCTCTCTCTTTTTACTATATCTATTTTCTCTCTCACTTTCTCTCTCCACTCTATACCTTCTCTCTCTACTTTCTCTCTCTATTTTCTCTCTCTATCTCTTCTTTCTCTCTAGTTTCTCTCTATTTTCTCTCTCCACCTCTTTCTCTACTTTCTCTCTCCACCTTTTCTCTCTACTCTCGCTCTCCATTTTCTCTCTCTAATTTCTCTCTCCACTTTCTCTCTAGTTTCTCTCTCTACTCTCTCCCCACTTTCTCTCTCTACCCTCTCTACTTTCTCTCTCTAGTTTCTCTCTCTAGTTTCTCTCTAAGTTTTCTCTCTCTAGTTTTTCTCTCTCTCCTCACTTTCTTTTCTACCCTCTCCACTTTTCTCTCTAGTTTATCTCTCTACTTTCTCTCTCATCTCTCTTCCCACTCTCATCCTCTTATTAATAAACGGAGAAGATAATACAGCATCAGAATAATATAAATAATTAATAAAAAAAGTTGGATGGAGGATTTGAAACTTATTTTGGATAATTTCACCCTTCTTTACGTATCTAGAACGGGAAAATTATCTTTTCCTATGCAAAGACTTTCACGGGAGCTCGGGCGAGATACTAATTCGGAAGACCACTCTAAAGGTAGGCACATGATAAACCGAATGCATGTTATTTATTATTTACATTTCTTTGATTTAACTTTATTTGAAATATAATTTAAGTCAGTGATTGATTTAACCCAATGATCTATGTTTAGAATCAATTATTTATTTAGTTACCATTCTATAAAAAAATCATTTTTCTCTCTAATCTCTTTCTACTTTCTCCCTCTACTTTCTCTCTCTACTCTCTCTATACTCTCTCTCTACTCTAATCTCTTCGAATGTTATATAATAGTAATTTATTTAGTTAATAAATTTGACACACTACCCTATGATTAAAATCTAATTCCTGATATTAAAATACGATCCAACTATTTTGTAAAGTTTAATGGCAAGATTAAAGTATTGAGATGATTATGTAATAAGAATAATAATAGGAATAAAAATTTGATCAAGCATATGGACTGTGTCACTTTAAGGAGGTGTGGGGCGACAAACCGTAGTTAGCTTCGCTACGGGATTAGGCCCATTTCCGAGGACAAACGGACTTCTGAAAAATTTGGAACCCAGAATAAGAAAAATTATCTGGGGAATGGTGGAGTATTAACTCCCGATCCTGCGTGGTTGATCAAGGTCGACAGGCTCCAGCGTTTAGACCTTTTGTCTTTATGTCGACGTATGGATGCCTAGGTATGTGTTTGCTACTACTTTTAGTGACGGGATGTCTGTCCAATATATGCTGCCAAATAATATCAAGTTCATATTCAATATATGACTTTGATATGATCTGAAAATAAGTTCATCTGTATAAGCTCTGATTTAGCTAAGATATGTATTATGCCACTTATATGTTAGTCAGATAAGATTTGTTATACGCATTCACTTATAAATATGAAACTTATGTTGCTCTATTATATTTCATATTTCCTTCGCATTCATAGTATATGTACAATCCAGTAAATTGTTGAATTTCTCCATCAGGGTAGCGCCTACTACCCTATTCGGTTGTTCGTGCACACGGCTTTGTAATTGGGCTTGCATCATTGCTTGAGTTTGGGCCTGTAACTGCATAGTCTGCACGAACCATTGAAAAGTTCGTGTGAACCGTCCTAAATCTGACACACCTTTAATAGGTAACGCACCTTGCCCACCGGGAGCAAGCTCGCCATGAATTGTTTCACCGACAACTCCTTGTGATGTCTCATTTGAGGGCGCAGACTCCTTGGGAGAAGTATTAACCTCAACCCTATCACCCCCTGCCATCTCCTGCGAGGGAGAACTAATCCGAATTAGTATGATTCTAGGTTTGACATCAAATTCTAAAATAAATTCCTACGATCTTCTGGTGTGGTATATAAATTCAGATGGCTGCATATAATTTCAAGCCTCACAACCTTGCTCTGATACCACTCTCATCTACTTTATGTATAATATAACAAATTTTCTTAAACTAATAGATTTGCACATTTTTGTACATTTAAGATTTCAAATAGTTGTTCGCATTCTCGATCGGAAAGAACAAGTGCTGCGAACGATGACAATTCCATTGGTGAAGGTATTGTGAAAAGTACCTCAACAGAAGAAGCTACTTGGGAGATGGAAGATGAAATGAGGAAGAGATATCCACAACTATTCGGTACGTATTGCGTAAATCTTTAAATTTTGAGGACGAAATTTATTTAAGGGGGAGAGATTTGTAACATCCGAATCCGTTCGAAACTTAAAAATAACTAAGCACTTTACTTCTGGAAACCATACAGATTCCAGATTCTCTAAATCAAACCCCAATGACAAATGGTCTAAACGCTTGAGCCGGTCGGCCGTGATCAACTGCGCAGGATCGGGAGTTAATACTCCACCATTCCCCAGATAATTTTCTTTTAGTGACTGGATGCCTGTCCAATATATGCTGCCAAATAATATGAAGTTCAGATTTGATATATGACTTTGATATGATCTGAAAATAAGTTCATCTGTATAAGCTCTGATTTAGCTGAGATATGTACTATGCCATTTATATATAAGTCAGATAAGATTTGTTATACGCATTTGCTTATAAGAAGAAAAATTACTCTACTCTATCAGTTGTCCTTCGCATTCATAGTATACGTACAATCCAATGAAATTGTGATTTACTTTATATATATATATCATGGATTTGCACAAGTTAGTATATGATAAGTATGTGATTGGTTTTAATGTCTATTGCGTCTGTGGACTCATTTCTGTTGCCTAACCATTTCAAGAAATTGACCAGTGTGCGTCTTGACTCCTTCGGACAGTAGGTCAGAAGTTGATCCCGAGTTTAATTCAGATTCGGATTCCGCTGCATGGAATAAATAGATTTAATTTTCTTTTGAATATTGAATGTAAATATGCCTTTTGAGTTGAGATACGTAGTACTCTGTATACGATGTAAATTATGAGTGTTTATCTTATGGAAATGGTACGGTTATGTTTATTTTAGAATGTGTGATGGTTTGGCCTTTAGCGCCTTGCAAATATTCGGCCCACAACACCTCCGTACATCCGATGTGACGTCCCCGGACACGATACGGGATCGCTGAATTTCTAACTGCTCATGATCTATAATGTGCGATGAGTCTGGCATGTATTTTCTTAACTTAGACACATGGAATACATCATGAACTCCTGACAATGATGGTGGTAAAGCCAGCTGATATGCCACCTCATCAATCCTTCTTAAGATTTCAAATACTCCAACATACCTTGGACTGAGCTTGCCTTTCTTGCCAAATCTCATTACTCCTTTAATAGGCGAAACTTTCAGAAATACGTGATCCTCGATAGCAAATTGTAGATCTCTCCTTCTCTGATCAGCATAACTTTTCTGCTCCCCTCCACTCCTATCACACCACAATCCAATCCTACTATGAGGTAGAAGGTTGGGATGATCTCCTCAAGGGTTTAGAATGGCAACTAGGGTTGACTTGCTTATTGACCTTAGGAAAGGCCCACCCAAAAAGCCTTAGTCTCATCCACCCATGTGATGGTTCTATCACCTCAGTCTTCACCATTGGTTGCTACACTAGTGACCTCCTTCTCATTCTCCCTATGGATGAAAAACCCATCATGATCCACTCCACTTCCATTGAGATCCCAAGTACCTTGATCGACTGGCCCACTAACGACCTTGGTCCAATTACCTTGAGGGAGGAGGACCCACCGTGCGAAGACCATGTGGGCATAGAGTCTCTTCTTCTAGGAAACCCAGTCCATGACCCCTTTGATCCCTTCCTTTGGGAGTATGGGTACCCACGTGACCCACCCACATCACCGACCACCCACCCTTTCCTACCCCCACCCACCATGTTGGACCAAGCCCACCTCATCCATGACCCAGGTTACACCATAGAAATCATGACCTTAGGCAACACCCGCCTAGAGATCAAGAAAGTGCCCCACCCCATATCCACCTACCTAGATCCCTTCGACCCTTTTGAGTGGAAGCTCAAAGGCCACCCCACCATCCCACATGAGGAAGTCATCTTTGGGAAAGGAATTCATATGTCTTGGCATATCACACCGCTTGGCATGATTAGTCCGTCGAGTACATTCATTCACATCACCCACATGTCAAGTAGGAAGCATAAGTGGACCATATTTGGATGTAATGGTCCACCCTCTTTCATCATGAGTCATAAGCATGAAAGGAGCATACATGGATGTCCGGGTCCCCCAGCATTTGTCACCACCATGCATACCTATGGATGCCCCGGTCCACCCAAATCATTCAACGTCCTCATAACATCAATGCATGATAGGTCTATATGTGGTTGTCCTGGACCACCTTTGCATACCATACATTGTCAACTCACATCGCATCATAGTGCATGGCATATGCATTCAAGCAAGTATCAAGCAACAAGCGGTGGGATTCACAAGAAGCGAGCACAAACTCCTAAGCACCACTTTGAGTTCCAAGTTGACAACTTGGTGATGATGGCTTTGGAGTGGCTCTACTTTAGGGTCACCTCCAATCTGAGGGCACGAGGACTTGGACCTTGCCAAGATCTGAGTGGCTTTGGCAACCCAGCTTATGGGTTGGACCTTCAAATGGGTTTTGGGATTCACCCCACTTCCCATGTGGCGGATCCGGCACCCTCTAAGGGCACCGCGGTGGATCCTAGTGAGTGCCTCGAGCTTACACCTACCCTTGTGAGAGACACCCTCGGAGTGCCACCACAAATAGCCTGAGAGCCCGACGTGAGCACACGGCGGCAATACTAGGCAAGCAAGATCCCATCGCCAGCATGAGGGTATGACCGAGTCACTTTGTCGAGCTGAAGCGCCGTTCCCCGACTATGGTCGCGGGTTGAGTATGGAGATCGTGGATCGCCCAGAGCCGCAGTTCGATGTACTACTTCCCTGGTGGACCCATACTCGACGGGGTCGAGTTTTCCCCACCCCGGGGGTATGATGAGGGCATCCCTTGCCCCTCCACATTTTCTCCGGACTCGGATTGTTCGTCGGCAAGCGCCATTATGTTAGTCATGTATTTTTGAGTCTAGTCATGTAATCTTCACATTTTCTTTGAGTCAATATCATGTAATTTTCCCTTTATTTGAGTCATGTACCTAGGTTGTTGAGTCATTTTCCTAAGTATTGAGTCATTATGTTGGTTTGATAGGTTAATGGGCCCAATTCATTGGGCTAGGCCCAGGGGCGCCCCTCCCTTAGACTGTTTGGTCATTTGTTAGTTTGTCAGGGTCAGTTTGGTCTTAGGAAAAGTGTGGAGTCTATAAATAGTCCCACCCCTCTCTCATTTGTAACAACTTATGCTTGAATAATGAATCCAGAAAATTTCCACACCTTCTAGTTCCCTCTCAATATCTCCCCCTCTCTCTCTCTCTTACTATCACTCTCTCTAAGTGGGTTGTGCCCCCTCTCTCTCTCCTCCCCATTCACCCCTCATTAAGGCCCCTTCCCCTTCCCCATGCACTCATTCAATTCCCCCTCCAACCCCTAGGTGGAAACCCCTTCTCCTAGGCACCTTTCCACTCTCCCAAGCAACCCTTCCTCTCCCCAAGGTTGAAGGGGCTCTTCCCTAAGCCCAAATTCGAATTTCCCTCTCCCTAGGGCTGTGCCCTTCCATCTCCCCACCTCCTAAACCACCCTAGGTCGAATTCCATCTCCCCCCAACAGCCAAGTTCGCCCCCCACCTCCTCTCCTACTCACCATCTCTCTTGTGCACCTCCATCTTCCCCCCACCACCCTTTGCAGCTCCAGCTCTTCCTCCACCCATCCCTGCCCCCCTAGACCTCTTGGAAGATCCTAGCCACGTCCCTCCCCCCTCCACAAACCATCAGCCATCACTCCCAAGCTATGCTACCCTCTCTCCCATTCCCTTAATCTTGCTGGTTTGCAGTTTCAGATAGCAGGTCGCAGGCAGCAGAGTTGGGTCCTGAAAGTTGCATCAGATCTGGCCTCTCCCTGGTCCTTCTGGTGTCAAGGCCTACATCTCTGGAAAGGTCGTCCAGAGAGCTTTCAAGGCGAGGTGGTTTCGTCGACATCTGAGTTCCGAGCTGCCGGTAGGAGCGATTCTCCCTCGACTGCGCAGGACCTCTCAGGCAGGGAACCAGAGCGAGAGTGGAAGCTCGACCACGATGAACCTTTTGGGATTCAGATCAAGTGTTCTTCAGCAAAAAATCTTCCCTCTCAAGTCCTCTTTCATCCTCAAGAAGCAGAGCTGCATTTGGACATAGGCATCTAAAGTTACGAATTTTCTACTCCAAGTGTGTCAGGTCAGTTTACAGAAGCCAGAACCGACACCCCTCTACTCATCTGATCGTCCCGGTCTTCTCCGACATCTGCCGACCACGCCGTTGGTGCCAACAGAAAGAAGACTCGACCACGGTTCCAACGGTTCAGGTCTCGTCTCAATCAGAGCTTGGTAGAGATTGTGGCACCCTCTGCAACCAGCCACATTGTTCTGCACCAGACAGAGGCAGAAGCAATCAGTCCGGTTCCAGACTCTGCCCCGGCCAGCAACGACTTTACCAAGCACAGCAAAAATTCAGAGGTCATCCTTGGTCCGTTGGAAAGCTTTTGGCGCAAGTCTCATCAAGTTCTGAGCTCTGTGGAATTTTTGGCAGCATCATCACCGCCCTACTGTCCAGCAACTCTGAAGATTGGCAGAACCGGCAACGATCCGAACGTCGGGTTTTCTTCATAACTCCCCCACCCCGCTTGGCCGGCTGAAGGCCCCTCCCTGCGTGGAGGTAGTATTGGATGTAATAAGATTAATCCCCACCCTAAGATCACCCCTCCTGCGAGAGGCGTAGTGGTGTAATCTTGCCATTTCAGGTTGAAGCGACACCGACGCGGCGTGCGGGTGTATACCCTCGCCTCCCCGCTCGCCCCCGTCTCCGGTCGGAGTCGGCGTCTTCACGCCGGCTAGGTGAGCTCCTGAACATCTCTCATTGCTGTAATGGACTTGCTTAGCTTAGTATTGCTATAGTTACTCCGTCGGCGGTAAGAGAGTGTCCGATCTTAAATTGCCACCAATATGAGTGACCACCGCGGGCGAGTTGTGAGAGCATCCACTTAACCCACACCCTTGGTGTGTTGGCCGCTCATGATTTGGGCATCCTAGGTCCATTTGGGGTTCTCCCCAAGCTAGCCAACCATTGGAGTCTCAAGGTCCCGCCTCGGACCCTCTCCAACATCCCCTAGTCGCCATCGGGCACTAAGTGTGCGCCATACGGGTGAGCTCGCTAGTGTGAGTCCGCTGCTCAAACTTGAATGCTTGCAAAATAGGTCCATAGGTCGGTTTTACATCAAGTGGTATCAGAGCAAGTTCACAACTTGTCTCTATCAAGTTGGTCCTAGGGCATGTCTATGCATTTAGAGTCTTCAAGTGCATCACTCTTGTCCCCTAGTATGGCCACCTCATATCGACCTTACCAATCGACCCACTCCATAAGTCCAAGCCACCAAGAGATGCCTACCACTAACACCCATAACTTCCCTGGCCATGTCAACTACTTCATGAAAGCCTTGACCTATGCCAATGAGCGGCTTGATAACATATCGGGCCGACTCAACCAACTTGGAGAAAATTGGCCCGCCCCAAGGACGGACGATCGGATGGTCCCTTTCCCACTTCCCACCTTTGATGGAACCTCTCCTAGAGAATATTTAGATTGGGAAGCTACAATGGACCAATACTTCACTTGGTATCCTATGTCCGAGGATGAAAAGGCATGGGTTGCCAAAATGCAACTTACCAAACGGGCAGAAACTTATTGGATGCAAATTGTTGGGCTAAAGGTACTTAGAAGGGAAACTCCCATCACCACTTGGAAGGACATGAAGGAGCAACTTAGGGCAAAATATATGTCCCCTTCCTACCCGGGTTATCAAAGCCCAAGGAGCACTCCCACACCCTCAACCCCACCCGTCCAAAACCTCACCCCTAAAACCCAAGTATCTAAGGCCTCCACCTCCTCACCCAACCCCATAAGGTCCCCCACACCCCAACCAAAACCCCCTCCCCTAACCTACACTAGTCAAGCCCCTTTAACCCCCACCTCCACCCCAAACGATCCCAAGGGCAAGAGACCCTTAACCGGCCCGATTCCCTCCATAAGGACCACCACTCATCCAACATTCACCACTCAAACCCAAGTGGACCCCATGACCACCCCTCCACCTAGGCCCATAATGGCCATCACCCCCCAACCCAAAACCCCTCACCCAACCCACCTCCCACTTCCTACACCAATCTTTCCCCAACCTAGGCCTCCTCTACTTCCCCTTCCTATCCAAATCCAAGTCCACCCTTGCCCACCACCCCAAGTGCACCATGCTCCAGCTATCACCAATTCTCCCGCCTTAGACCTACCCAACCCATTAACACTAGGAATTGAAACCCACACACCCATCCACATGGAAATAGATGCTAGTCCCGAACAAAAACCTACCCTAGAGGAAATCCAAGAACCTCCACTTCCACCCACCTCTCCTAGTCCGGATCCTCAAAAGCCACACACCTTCACCATGAATGAAGTCATACTCCAATGGCTCAAACAAGGACCCACCCTTCCTAGCTCACCCCCACCTCTCTCACCATTGGGATATCCATCCCAAATTTCCCCCCTCTACTCCTATCACACCACAATCAATCCTACTATGAGGTAGAAGGTTGGGATGATCTCCTCAAGGGTTTAGAATGGCAACTAGGGTTGACTTGCTTATTGACCTTAGGAAAGGCCCACCCAAAAAGCCTTAGTCTCATCCACCCATGTGATGGTTCTATCACCTCGGTCTTCACCATTGGTTGCTACACTAGTGACCTCCTTCTCATTCTCCCTATGGATGAAAAACCCATCATGATCCACTCCACTTCCATTGAGATCCCAAGTACCTTGATCGACTGGCCCACTAACGACCTTGGTACCTTGAGGGAGGAGGACCCACCGTGCGAAGACCATGTGGGCATAGAGTCTCTTCTTCTAGAAACCCAGTCCATGACCCCTTTGATCCCTTCCTTTGGGAGTATGGGTACCCACGTGACCCACCCACATCACCGACCACCCACCCTTTCCTACCCCCACACACCATGTTGGGCCAAGCCCACCTCATCCATGACCCAGGTTACACCATAGAAATCATGACCTTAGGCAACACCCGCCTAGAGATCAAGAAAGTGCCCCACCCCATATCCACCTACCTAGATCCCTTCGACCCTTTTGAGTGGAAGCTCAAAGGCCACCCCACCATCCCACATGAGGAAGTCATCTTTGGGAAAGGAATTCATATGTCTTGGCACATCACACCGCTTGGCATGATTAGTCCGTCGGGTACATTCATCACATCACCCACATGTCAAGTAGGAAGCATAAGTGGACCATATTTGGATGTAATGGTCCACCCTCTTTCATCATGAGTCATAAGCATGAAAGGAGCATACATGGATGTCCGGGTCCCCCAGCATTTGTCACCACCATGCATACCTATGGATGCCCCGGTCCTCCCAAATCATTCAACGTCCTCATAACATCAATGCATGATAGGTCTATATGTGGTTGTCCTGGACCACCTTTGCATACCATACATTGTCAACTCACATCGCATCATAGTGCATGGCATATGCATTCAAGCAAGTATCAAGCAACAAGCGGTGGGATTCACAAGAAGCGAGCACAAACTCCTAAGCACCACTTTGAGTTCCAAGTTGACAACTTGGTGATGATGGCTTTGGAGTGGCTCTACTTTAGGGTCACCTCCAATCTGAGGGCACGAGGACTTGGACCTTGCCAAGATCTGAGTGGCTTTGGTAACCCAGCTTATGGGTTGGACCTTCAAATGGGTTTTGGGATTCACCCCACTTCCCATGTGGCGGATCCGGCACCCTCTAAGGGCACCGCGGTGGATCCTAGTGAGTGCATCGAGCTTACACCTACCCTTGTGAGAGACACCCTCGGAGTGCCACCACAAATAGCTTGAGAGCCCGACGTGAGCACACGGCGGCAATACCAGGCAAGCAAGATCCTATCGCCAGCATGAGGGTATGACCGAGCCACTTTGTCGAGCTGAAGCGCCGTTCCCCGACTATGGTCGCGGGTTGAGTATGGAGATCGTGGATCGCCCAGAGCCGCAGTTCGATGTACTACTTCCTGGTGGACCCATACTCGACGAGGTCGAGTTTTCCCCACCCCGGGGGTATGATGAGGGCATCCCTTGCCCCTCCACATTTTCTCCGGACTCGGATTGTTCGTCAGCAAGCGCCATTATGTTAGTCATGTATTTTTGAGTCTAGTCATGTAATCTTCACATTTTCTTTGAGTCAATATCATGTAATTTTCCCTTTATTTGAGTCATGTACCTAGGTTGTTGAGTCATTTTCCTAAGTATTGAGTCATTATGTTGGTTTGATAGGTTAATGGGCCCAATTCATTGGGCTAGGCCCAGGGGCGCCCCTCCCTTAGACTGTTTGGTCATTAGTTAGTTTGTCAGGGTCAGTTTGGTCTTAGGAAAAGTGTGGAGTCTATAAATAGTCCCACCCCTCTCTCATTTGTAACAACTTATGCTTGAATAATGAATCCAGAAAATTTCCACACCTTCTAGTTCCCTCTCAATATCTCCCTCTCTCTCTCTCTTACTATCACTCTCTCTAAGTGGGTTGTGCCCCCTCTCTCTCTCCTCCCCACCC
Organism: Amorphophallus konjac; assembly: GCA_022559845.1. Taxonomy (NCBI): domain Eukaryota; kingdom Viridiplantae; phylum Streptophyta; class Magnoliopsida; order Alismatales; family Araceae; genus Amorphophallus; species Amorphophallus konjac. The sequence goes on along the minus strand of CM040128.1, from coordinate 60,360,535 downwards.
CAATTTCAAAATTCATTCTCTCTCCTCCCCATTCACCCCTCATTAAGGCCCCTTCCCTCCCATGCACTCATTCAATTCCCCCTCCAACCCCTAGGTGGAAACCCCTTCTCCTAGGCACCTTTCCACTCTCCCAAGCAACCCTTCCTCTCCCCAAGGTTGAAGGGGCTCTTCCCTAAGCCCAAATTTGAATTTCCCTCTCCCTAGGGCTGTGCCCTTCCATCTCCCCACCTCCTAAACCACCCTAGGTCGAATTCCATCTCCCCCCAACAGCCAAGTTCGCCCCCCACCTCCTCTCCTACTCACCATCTCTCTTGTGCACCTCCATCTTCCCCCCACCACCCTTTGCAGCTCCAGCTCTTCCTCCACCCATCCCTGCCCCCCTAGACCTCTTGGAAGATCCTAGCCACGTCCCTCCCCCCTCCACAAACCATCAGCCATCACTCCCAAGCTATGCTACCCTCTCTCCCATTCCCTTAATCTTGCTGGTTTGCAGTTTCAGATAGCAGGTCGCAGGCAGCAGAGTTGGGTCCTGAAAGTTGCATCGGATCCGGCCTCTCCCTGGTCCTTCTGGTGTCAAGGCCTACATCTCTGGAAAGGTCGTCCAGAGAGCTTTCAAGGCGAGGTGGTTTCGTCGACATCTGAGTTCCGAGCTGCCGGTAGGAGCGATTCTCCCTCGACTGCGCAGGACCTCTCAGGCAGGGAACCAGAGCGAGAGTGGAAGCTCGACCACGATGAACCTTTTGGGATTCAGATCAAGTGTTCTTCAACAAAAAATCTTCCCTCTCAAGTCCTCTTTCATCCTCAAGAAGCAGAGCTGCATTTGGACATAGGCATCTAAAGTTACGAATTTTCTACTCCAAGTGTGTCAGGTCAGTTTACAGAAGCCAGAACCGACACCCCTCTACTCATCTGATCGTCTCGGTCTTCTCCGACATTTGCCGACCACGCCGTTGGTGCCAACAGAAAGAAGACTCGACCACGGTTCCAACGGTTCAGGTCTCGTCTCAATCAGAGCTTGGTAGAGATCGTGGCACCCTCTGCAACCAGCCACATTGTTCTGCACCAGATAGAGGCAGAAGGAATCAGTCCGGTTCCAGACTCTGCCCCGGCCAGCAACGACTTTACCAAGCACAGCAAAAATTCAGAGGTCATCCTTGTTCCGTTGGAAAGCTTTTGGCGCAAGTCTCATCAAGTTCTGAGCTCTGTGGAATTTTTGGCAGCATCATCACCGCCCTACTGTCCAGCAACTCTGAAGATTGGCAGAACCGGCAACGATCCGAACGTCGGGTTTTCTTCATAACTCCCCCACCCCGCTTGGCCAGCTGAAGGCCCCTCCCTGCGTGGAGGTAGTATTGGATGTAATAAGATTAATCCCCACCCTAAGATCACCCCTCCTGCGAGAGGCGTAGTGGTGTAATCTTGCCATTTCAGGTTGAAGCGACACCGACGCGGCGTGCGGGTGTATACCCTCGCCTCCCCGCTCGCCCCCGTCTCCGGCCGGAGTCGGCGTCTTCACGCCGGCTAGGTGAGCTCCTGAACATCTCTCATTACTGTAATGGACTTGCTTAGCTTAGTATTGCTATAGTTACTCCGTCGGCGGTAAGAGAGTGTCCGATCTTAAATTGCCACCAAATTGAGTGACCACCGCGGGCGAGTTGTGAGAGCATCCACTTAACCCACACCCTTGGTGTGTTGGCCGCTCATGATTTGGGTATCCTAGGTCCATTTGGGGTTCTCCCCAAGCTAGCCAACCATTGGAGTCTCAAGGTCCCGCCTCGGACCCTCTCCAACATCGCCTAGTCGCCATCGGGCACTAAGTGTGCGCCATACGGGTGAGCTCGCTAGTGTGAGTCCGCTGCTCAAAACTTGAATGCTTGCAAAATAGGTCCATAGGTCGGTTTTACATCACAACCTTTTCTACACAATCCTGTACAATTTGTGGCCCAATCAATTTCTGCTCACCAACCTCATCCCAACAAACAGGTGACCTACACAGTCTACCATATAATACTTCATATGGTGCCATTCCTATGCTTACATGATGGCTGTTGTTATATGCAAACTCAATTAACTGCAAATGTTCATCCCAACTGCCTTTCCAGTCTAAACTGCACGCCCTCAACATATCTTCTAATGTTTGAATGGTGCTTTCTGATTGTCCATCTGTTTGAGGGTGAAAAGCTGAGCTAAATTTCAATTGTGTACCCAATGCTATCTGTAAACTCCTCCAAAATTTTGCTGTAAATATTAGTAATTAGCTAAGATATATACAATGTCATTTATATATATAAGTCAGATAAGATTTGTTATACGCATTTGCTTATAAGAAGAAAAATTACTCTGCTCTATCAGTTTTCCTTCGCATTCATAGTATATGTACAATCTAATGAAATTGTGATTTGCTTTATATATATATCATGGATTTGCACAAGTTAGTATATGATAAGCATGTGATTGGTTTTAATGCCTACTGAGTCTGTGCACTCATTTCTGTTGCCTGACCATTTCAGGAAATTGACCAGTGTGCGTCTTGACTCCTTCGGACAGTGGGTCGGAAGTTGATCCCGGGTTTAATTTGGATTCGGATTCTGCTGCATGGAATAAATAGATTTAATTTTCTTTTTAATAATGAATGTAAATATGACTTTTGAGTAGAGATACGAAGTACTCTGTATACGATGTAAATTATGAGTGTTTATCTTATGGAAATGGTATAGTTATGTTTCTTTTAGAATGTGTGATGGTTTGGCCTTTAGCGTCTTGCAAATATTCGGCCCACAACAAGAGAGAAAAGGTGGAGAGAGAAAGTAGAGAAAAAGGTGGAGAGAGAAAGTAGAGAGAGACGGTATAGAGTGGAGAGAGAAAGTGGAGAGAGAAAATAGAGATAGTAAAAAGGGAGAGAGTAGAGAGAAAAGTAGAGAGAGATTAGGGAGAGAGAGAGAGAATAGAAAATAAAAATATAAGAAGAGAGAGAGAGAGAGAGAGAGAGAGAGAGAGAGAGTGTGTGTGTGTGTGTGTGTGTGTGTGTGTGTGTGTGTGTGTGTGAGAGAGAGAGAGAGAGAGAGAGAGTGTGTGTGTGTGTGTGTGTGTGTGTGTGTGTGTGAGAGAGAGAGAGAGAGTGTGTGTGTGTGTGTGTGTGTGTGAGAGAGAGAGAGGGGTAGAGAGAGAGTGGAGAGTTGGGGGGAGAAGGTGAGAATGTGGGAGAGGGAGAGGGGGAGGGGTGGTTTATATAGGGGGGAGGGGGAGAGGATAAGAAGATGAGGTGGAGGGAGAGGATAAGGATGGAGAAGGGATAAGAATGAGGGGGGAGGGATCTCACGTGGATGGGGGGAGGATAATGTGTGGGTTTTTTTTGGTTAGATTTTTATATAAAAGCGCTAATGGCCAAACCATCACATATTCCAAAAGAAACATAACCATACCATCTCCATAAGATAAAACACTCGTAATTTACATCGTATACAGAGTACTACATATCTCTATCCAAAAGTCATATTTACATTCATTATTCAAAGAAAAATGAAATCTATTTATTCTGCGCGGCGGAATCCAAACTAAATCCGGGATCATCCTCCGACCTACCACCCGTCGGAGTCAAGACGCACACTGGGTGAGAGAAATTGAGAAGATTTTCACGTAATATCAATGTTTGTTATATAATATTTTAAACTCTGATTACAAACGAGAGAGATTAGAGATAATAAATTCTATACTTTTCTCTATACTTTCTCTCTCCACTTTCTCTCTCTAATTTGTCTCTCTACTTTCTCTCTCATGAATATTATAGATTTGTTAACCCAAATTTATCTCTAATCTCTAGTACAAGATTATGTATAAGATGGCATATGATATATGACTTTGATATATGCAAACTTTAGAAGATATGTTGAGGGCGTGCAGTTTAGATTGGCGAGGCAGCTGGAATGAGCATCTGGCTTTAATTGGGTTTACATATAATAACAGCCATCATGCAAGCGTAGGAATGGCACCATATGAAGCATTATATGGTCGACCGTGTAGGTCACCTGTTTGTTGGGATGAGGTTGGTGAGCGGAGATTGATTGGGCCAATCTCCATGATACACTTTATTCAAAACATGGTTAATACTTCTCCCGAGGAGTCTGCGCCCTCAAATGGGACATCACAAGGAGTTGTCGGGGAAACAATTCATGGCGAGCTTGCTCCCGGTGGATAAGGTGTGTTACCTATTCAATGTGTGCCAGATTTAGGAGGGTTCACACAAGCTTTTCAGGGGTTAGTGCAGACTATGCAATTACAGGTCCAAACTCATGTAATGACGTAAGCCCAAATATAAAACCGTGTGCAAGAACAACCGAATAGGGCAGCAGGCGCTACCGTGATGGAGAAATTCAGACATATGAGTCCTCCTTCTTTTAAGGGGGAGAGTCACCCGGAGATTGTCAAAAATTGGGTGAGAGAAATTGAGAAGATTTTCACGGCCATTAGATGTGCAGAGCAGGATAAGGTGATATTAGCTACATTTATGTTGAAGGACCGTGCAGACGAGTGGTGGAGGTCTGCACATAGAACCACTTTCAGAAATAGAGAGACGGAGATTGGCTGGAATGAATTTCTTGATGTGTTTCATGTAAAATTTTTACCTCGGCATGTGAAGAACAGGAAAGAAGTAGAATTTTTAAATCTAACTCAAGGAGGTATGTCAGTTGCTGATTATGAAGCACGCATTCGCTTATAAATATGAAAATTATGTTGCTCTATTACATTTCATATTTCCTTCGCATTCATAGTATATGTACAATCCAGTGAAATTGTGCTTAGCTTTATGTATCATGGATTTGCACAGTTTAGTATATGATAAGCATGTGATTGGTTTTAATGCCTACTGAGTCTTTGGACTCACTTTCGTTGTCTAACCATTTCAGGAAATTGACCAGTGTGCGTCTTGACTCCGACGGGCGGTAGGTCGGAAGATGATCCCGGGTTTAGTTTGGATTCCGCTGCGTAGAATAAGTAGATTTGGTTTTATTTTGAATAATAAATGTAAATATAACTTTTGGGTAGCAATATATAGTACTCTGTATACGATGTAAACTATGAGTGTTTATGGTATGAAATGGTATGGTTTTATCTTTTTGTGATGGTTTGGCCTTTAGCGCCTTGCAAATATCTCGGCCCACAACACTTCCGTACATCCGCTGTGACGTCTCCGGACCCGATACGGGATCGCGGGAACGGGGCGCCACAGAGAGTGGTATCAGAGCAAGGTTGTGAGGCTTGAAATTATTTGCAGCCATCTGAAATTATATACCATACCACAAGATCGTAGGAATTTATTTTATAATTTGATGTCAAACCTAGAATCATATTAATTCAGATTAGTTCTCCCTCGCAGGAGATGGCAGAGAGTGATAGGGTTGAGGTTAATACTTCTCCCGAGGAGTCTGCGCCCTCAAATGGAACATCACAAGGAGTTGTCGGGGAAACAATTCATGGTGAGCTTGCTCCCAGTGGGCAAGACGCGTTACCTATTCAGGGTATGTCAGATTTAGGAGGGTTCACACAAGCTTTTCAAGGGTTAGTGCAGGCTATGCAGTTACATGCCCAAACTCAGGCAATGATGCAAGCCCAATTACGAACCCGTGTACAAGAACAACCGAATAGGGCAGCAGACGCTACCCTGATGGAGAAATTCAGACATATGAGTCCTCCTTCTTTTAAGGGAGAGAGTCACCCGGAGATTGTGGAAAACTGGGTGAGAGAAATTGAGAAGATTTTCATGGCCATTAGATGTGCAGAGCAGGATAAGGTGATATTAGCTACATTTATGTTGAAGGACCGTGCGGACGAGTGGTGGAGGTCTGCACTTAGAACCACTTTTAGAGGTAGAGAGATTGAGATTAGCTGGAATGAATTTCTTGATATCTTCCATGTAAAATTTCTCCCTCAACATGTGAAGGACAAGAAAGAAGTTGAATTTTTAAATCTTACTCAAGGAGGTATGTCAGTTGCCGATTATGAAGCAAAATTTACTGAATTGGAAAAGTATGCCCCTCATATTTGTTCAGATGAGCTTAGAAGGGTGAAGAAATTTGTTAGAGGTTTGAGAAGTAACATTAGAAGTAGGGTTGCAATCCTTGAACCTCAAACTATGGCAGCAGCTCTCTGTGGCGCCCCGTTCCCGCGATCACGTATCGGGTCCGGGGACGTCACAGCAGATGTATGGAAGTGTTGTGGGCCGAGATATTTGTAAGGCGCTAAAGGCCAAACCATCACAAAATCTATAGTGATATGCTCCCATTTTCACCGTGGAATTTCCATCAACTGTAATGGTCCCGCTGGCCTTTGATACTCCGACTTTACTTGTTGACAAGTAAGACATTTACTGACAAAGTATGCTATATCTTTCTTCATGCCAATCCACCAAAACTGTCTTTTCATGTTTTTGTACATTTTTGTACTGCCTGGGTGAATATAATATAGTGATTTATGTGCCTCAGTTAATAGGTCTTTCTTTATTTCTTCATTCCGAGGTACACATAATCTTCCCTGAAATCTGATTGCCCCATCTACACTTTGAGTAAATCTCGGTGTGCCAATCAATTTTTGTGACTGTGGATCATTCAGTTGTGCTTGCATAATTCGCTCAACCATTGCAGACTGAATAGTTAGTTGGGCCAAAAATAAGTTTCTCCCTTTGCATATCGGAGAATACTCCACATCAGATGTCATTCTCCAAGTTTGGCGCAACTAGATTGCCATTAGCCTCTTCCTGATGAGTGCATCTGCTACCACATTTACTTTTCTTGGGTGGTAATTCAAGGTGAAATTATAATCCTTCAAAAATTCAATCCACCATCTTTGCCTTAAATTTAATTCTTTCTGAGAGAAAATATATTTTTAACTCTGATGGTCTGTAAATACTTCAAACTGCTCACCATACAAATAATGGCACCAAATCTTCAGAGCATGTACCACCGCTGCCAACTCCAAATCATGTGTTGGATAATTCATCTCATGAGTCTTTAAGCGCCACTTTGTTTCAGGATTAAATATATCCCGGTTATATTTATGAGTTCCTCACTTATACCTTTTTGCTTTGGTATGGGATTGGGTTAAATTATCCCACCTGTGGAGGTGGGATAGTTTAACATGGCTTAAGTCTATTTAATCTACTTTTAAGTAGATTATCTAAAAAAGCTCCCGCCAAATCAAAGAGGGATAAGTTACATCAAAAAATAACTTATTCTTATGTTAAATCCCAAACAAAGCGACGCTAATTGTCTGGATGCATAAGCTACTACTTTGCCATTCTGCATCAGGACACATCCTAGTCCTTTTCTAGAGGCATCTGTATATATCACAAATCCTCCTAACCCACAAGGTAAAGTAAGCACTGGGGCTGTAGTTAACCTTATTTTTAATTCCTGAAAACTCATTTCACATTTATCTGACCATTCAAAAGGAACTCCTTTCCTAGTCAATTTGATCATAGGAGCTGCAATAGAAGAAAAACCTTCAATAAACCAGCGATAGTAACCCGCAAGACCCAAAAAGCTCCTAATCTCACTGACATTCTTCGGCCTTTCCCAATGCAAAACTGCCTCAACCTTAGCTGGATCAACAGACACTCCATCACCAGAAATGATATGCCCTAAGAATTGAACCTTATCCAACCAGAATTCACATCTACTAAATTTCGCATAGAGTTGATGTTTCCTTAAAGTTTCCAACATGATTTCTCAAATGTTCTTGATGAGTTTCAACAGTAGGAGAATAGATCAACACATCATCAATAAACACCACTACAAATGTATCCAGATATGGTTGAAAAACTTTGTTCATCAAATCCATTAATGCTACTGGTGCATTAGTTAACCCAAATGGCATAACCAAAAATTCATAATGCCCATATCGTGTTCTGAAAGCAGTTTTTGAAATATCTTCTTCCCTTATCCTTAATTGGTGGTATCCATGTGTCTATGTTAAGAAAATACATGTCGGACTCTTCACACGTTATAGATCATGAGCAGTTAGAAATCCAGCCAGATCTTACATATAAGGAGAAACCAGTTCGCATTCTCGATCGAAAAGAACAAGTGCTGCGAACAAAGATAATTTCATTGGTGAAGGTATTGTGGAAAAGTACTTCGACAGAAGAAGCCACTTGGGAGATGAAAGATGAAATGCGGAAGAGATATCCACAGCTATTCGGTACATATTAAGTAATTTTTTTTAAATTTTGAGGATGAAATTTGTTTAAGGGGGAGAGATTTGTAACACCCGAGCACGTCCGAAATCTAAAGATAATTAAATATTTTATATTTTGAGCCAATATGAATTTTAGGTTCTTTTAACCAAAGCCCCGTACCTTGAACGGTATAGTGAATATGAGTTTAACGAACTTCATTAAGTAAATTAAATAGATATCTTACTTTAATAATATGTAACTTTATGTATGAATGTCAGAATAGGGTCAATATTAGATTCATTAGAAAGAGAATTCAAAAATATACAAGTTTTATGTTAAACACTTTTTTAAATTTTGACATTTGATGGATCAAATATAAGATAGAATGAATTGATATTTTGAAGATTTATTATTGTTAATTTTTACAGGCTTTTGTGCAAATTACCTTATCCACCCCCCTTTCAACCTCATTCGATGGTATAAAAAAAAACACACACACACACAAAACCCACGTTCTTCTCCCCACCCCCTCTTCTCCAACCTTATCCCCCTCTTCATCCTTATCCTCCCCCCCCTCATTCTTATCCATCTCTCTCTCCCTCCTCCTTCTTGTCCTCCCCTTCCCCCTCCTCTATAAATACTCCATTCTTCTTCTTCCCCTCCACCCACGTAAATCCCTCCTCCACCTTCCCATTCTCTCTTCTCTCATCTCTCTCTTCCCTCCCACCTCCCAACTCTTCTCTCCATTCTCTCTCTCTCTTTCTCTCACACACACTCTCTCTCTCTCTTCTTATATTTTAATTTTTGATTCTCTCTCTACCTAATCTCTCTCTCTACTTTTCTCTCTACTCTCTCTCTTTATTATCTCTCTATTTTCTCTCTCCACTTTCTCTCTCCACTTTCTCTCTCTATTTTTTCTCTCTATTTTTCCTCTCTCTATCTTCTCTCTCTACTCTCTCTTTATTTCTTTCTCTATTTTCTCTCTACACCTTTTTCTCTACTTTCTCTCTCCACCTTTTCTCTCTACTCTCGCTCGCCGCTTTCTCTCTCAAGTTTCTCTCTCTACTTTCTTTCTCTACCTCTCCACTTTCTCTCTCTAATTTCTCTCTCTACTTTTCCTCTCATCTCTCTTCCCACTCTCATCCTCTTATTAATAAACGGAGAAGATAATACAGCATCAGAATAATATAAATAATTAATAAAAAGTTGGACGGAGGATTTGAAACTTATTTTAGATAATTTCACCCTTCTTTACGTATCTGGGAGGGGAAAATTATCTTTTCCCATGCAAGGACTTCTACTGGAGCTCGGGTGAGATACTAAGCTTAATTCGGAAGATCACCCTAAAGGTAGGCACGATAAACCGAGTGCATGTTATTTGTTAATTACATTTCTTTGATTTGATTTTGTTTGAAATGTAATTTAAGTCATTGATTTATTTAACCCAATGATCTATGTTTAGAATCAGTTATTTATTTAGTTACCATTCTGTAAAAATATTATTTTCCCTCTAATCTCTCTCTAATTTCTCTCTATTCTCTTTCTACTTTCTCCCTCTACTTTCTCTCTACTCTCTCTCTACTCTCTCACTACTCTAATCTCTTCGAATGTTATATATATTTAGTTAATAATATTAAAATACGATCCAGTTATTTTGTAAAGTTTAATGACAAATTTTAAGTATTGAGACGACTATGTAATAAGCATCATAATAAGAATAAAAATTTGATTATGCATATGGACTGTGCCACTTTAAAGAGGTGTGGGGCGATAAACCGTAGTTAGCTTCGGCTACGGGATTAGGCCCATTTCCGAGGACAAACGGACTTTTGAAAAATCTGAAACCCAGAATAAGAAAATTATCTGGGGAATGGTGGGGTATTAACTCCCGATCCTGCATAGTTGATCAAGGCCGACATGCTCCAGTGTTTAGACCATTTATCTTTATGTCGACGTATAGATGTCTAGGTATGTGTTTGCTACTGCTTTTAGTGACGGGATGCCTGTCCAATATATGCTACCAAATAATATGAAGTTCAGATTTGATATATGACTTTGATATGATCTGAAAATAAGTTCATCTGTATAAGCTCTGATTTAGCTAAGATATGTATTATGCCACTTATATGTAAGTCAGATAAGATTTGTTATAAACCCGAGATCAACTTCCGACCTACTGTCCGAAGGAGTCAAGACGTACACTGGTCAATTTTCTGAAATGGTTAGGCAACAGAAATGAGTCCATAGACTCAATAGACATTAAAACCAATCACATGCTTATCATATACTAAACTGTGCAAATCATGATACATAAAGCTAAGCACAATTTTACTGGATTGTACATATACTATGAATGCGAAGAAAATATGAAATATAATAGAGCAATATAATTTTCATATTTATAAGTGAATGCGTATAACAAATCTTATCTGACTTACATATAAGTGGCATAATACATATCTTAGCTAAATCAGAGCTTATACAGATGAACTTATTTTCAGATCATATCAAAGTTATATATTAAATATGAACTTCATATTATGTGACAGCATATATTGGACAGACATCCCGTCAATAAAAGTAATAGCAAACACATACCCAGGCATCCATACGTCGACATAAAGATAAAATGTCTAAACGCTAGAGTATGTCGGCCTTGATCAACCACGCAGGATCGGGAGTTAATACTCCACCATTCCCCAGATAATTTTCTTATTTTGGGTTCCGGATTTTTCAGAAGTCCGTTTATCCTCGGAAATGGGCCTAATCCCGTAGCGGAAGCTAACTACGGTTTGTCGCCCCACACCTCCTTAAAGTGACACAGTCCATATGCTTGATCAAATTTTTATTCATATTATTATCATTATTATATAGTCATCTCAATACTTAAATCATTTTATAGAAATTTGTTTACACATGATTTAGAGTTGGCAGCGGTGGTACATGCCCTAAAAATTTGGCGAAATTATTTGTATGGTGAGCAATTTGAAGTGTTTACAGACCATCAGAGTTTAAAATACATTTTCTCTCAGAAAGAATTAAATTTAAGGTAAAGACGGTGGATTGAATTTTTGAAGGATTATAATTTCACCTTGAATTACCACCCAGGAAAAGTAAATGTGGTAGCAGATGCACTCAGTAGGAAGAGGCTAATGGCAATCCAGTTGTGCCAAACTTGGAGAATGACATCTGATGTAGTGGAGTATTCTCCGATATGCAAAGGGAGAAACTTATTTCTGGCCCAACTAACTATTCAGTCTGTAATGGTTGAGCGAATTGTGCAAGGACAACTGAATGATCAGCAGTTACAAAAATTGATTGGCACACCGAGATTTACTCAAAGTGTAGATGGGGCAATCAGATTTCAGGGAAGATTATGTGTACCTCGGAATGAAGAAATAAAGAAACATATTAACTGAGGCACATAAATCACTATATTCTATTCACCCAGGCAGTACAAAAATGTACAAAAATATGAAAAGACAGTGTTGGTTTATCATATACTAAACTATGCAAATCCATGATAAAGTGAATCACAATTTCAGTAGATTGTATATATACTATGAATGCGAAGGAAATATAATAGAGCAAAGTAATTTTCATATGGGCATTTGATTTAGCTATATACAATATACTGAAATTGTTACATAGATCAATTTGAAATTTGTCACATTTATGTAAATAACCGAGTATTATTACATTTATGTTCAATAATTGACCAGTGTGCGTAAATATCAAATTTGGGATAAACTTTGGTATATATGACTTTGATATCCCGTCTTCATATATCTGGAAATTGTATTATCATAATATTAATTATTATGATAAGCATATTCTGCAAATAATTTCAGAATATAAGTACTAACTAAATTACTTATATTGTATAAGATGGCATAATACAATATAAGTAGAGAGAGAATGTATAGAGAATATAGAGAAAATAAAGAGAGTAGAGAGAGAGTAAAGAAAGTGTATAGAGAGAGAAAGTAAAAGAGTAGAGAGAGAAAATAGAGAAAGATTAGAGAGAAAGAATATTTTTACAGAATGGTAACTAAATAAATAATCGATTCCAAACATAGATCATCGGATTAAATAAATAACTGACTTAAGTCTGAATAATTATATTTCAAATCAAATCAAAGAAATATAAATACCAAATAACAAGGTCTATTATTTCAAGAAATTGACCAGTGTACGTCTTGACTCCGACGGGCGGTAGGTCGGAAGATGATCCTGGGTTTAGTTTGGATTCTGCTGCGTAGAATAAGTAGATTTGGTTTTATTTTGAATAATGAATGTAAATATGACTTTTGGGTAGTAATATATAGTACTTTGTATACGATGTAAACTATGAGTGTTTATGGTATGGAAATGGTATGGTTTTGTCTTTTTGTGATGGTTTGGCCTTTAGCGCCTTGTAAATATCTCGACCCACAACACTTCCGTACTTATTCTACGCAGCGGAATCCAAACTAAACTCGGGATCATCGTCCGACCTTCCGCCCGTCGGAGTCAAGACGCACACTGGTCAATTTCCTGAAATGGTTAGGCAACGAAATGAGTCCAAAAACTCAGTAGGCATTAAAACCAATCACATGCTTATCATATACTAAACTGTGTAAATCCATGATACATAAAGCGAAGCACAATTTTACTGGATTGTACATATACTATGAATGCGAAGGAAATATGAAATATAATAGAGCAACATAATTTTCATATTTATAAGCGAATGCGTATAACAAATCTTATCTGACTTACATATAAGTGGCATAATACATATCGATTATTGTGAGCATCAAAGACCAGCAGGACTATTACAGTTGATGGAAATTCTACTTTCTTATCACATAATAATTTTGTAAAGTTTAATAGTAAGTTTTAAGTATTGAGACGACTATGTAATAAGCATCATAATAGAATAAAATGTTGATTAAGCATATGGACTGTGTCACTTTAAGGGCTTCCGCAACGGGATTAGGCCCATTTCTGAAGACAAACGGACTTTTGAAAAATCTGAAACCCAGAAACAACTTATTATTAATTATTTATATTATTCTGATGTTGTATTATCTTCTCCGTTTATTAATAAGAGGATGAGAGTGGGAAGAGAGATGAGAGAGAAAGTAGAGAGAGAAATGAGAGAGAAATTAGAGAGAGAAAGTGGAGAGGTAGAGAAAGAAAGTGGGAAGAGAGTAGAGAGAGAAAAACTAGAGAGAGAAATTAGAGAGAGAAAGTAGAGAGAGACCTGAGAGAGAAAGCGGCGAGCGAGAGTAGAGAGAAAAGGTGGAGAGAGAAAGTAGATAAAAAGGTGTAGAGAGAAAATAGAGAGAAATAAAGAGAGAGAGAGTAGAGAGAGAAGATAGAGAGAGAAAGTAGAGAGAGAGGAAAAATAGAGAGAAAAAGTAAAGAGAGAAGGTATAGAGTGGAGAGTGAAAGTGGAGAGAGAAAATAGAGAGATAATAAATTTTGTACAATGTTTGAATAATACTCTGTTATATTATTCTGTGGCGCCCCCTTCCTGCTATCCCGTATCGAGTCCGGGGACATCACAGCGGATGTACGGAAGTGTTGTGGGTCGAATATTTACAAGGCGCTAAAGGTTAAACCATCACATATTCCAAAAATATAACCACACCATTTCTATAAGATAAACACTCATAATTTACATCGTATACAGAATACTACATATCTCCATCCAAAAGTCATATTTACATTCATTATTCAAAGGAAAACTAAATCTATTTATTCTGCGCGGCGGAATCCAAACTAAACCCGGGATCATCCTCCAACCTACCGTCCGTCGGAGTCAAGACGCACACTGGTCAATTTCCTGAAATGGTTAGGCAACGAAAGTGAATTCAAAGACTCAGTAGGCATTAAAACCAATCACATGCTTATCATATACTAAACTGTGCAAATCCATGATATATAAAGCTAAGCACAATTTCATTGGATTGTACATATACTATGAATGCGAAGGAAATATAATAGAGCAAAATAATTCTCATATCTATAAGCAAATGCGTTTAACAAATTTTATCTGACTTATATATAAATGGCATAGTACATATCTTAGCTAAATCAGAGCTTATACAGATGAACTTATTTTCAAATCATATCAAAGTCATATATCAAATCTGAACTTCATATTATTTGGTAGCATATATTGGACAGACATCCCGTCACTAAAAGTAGTAGCAAACACATACCTAGGTATCCATACGTCGACATAAAGATAAATGGTCTAAACGCAGGAGCCTATCGGCCTTGATCAACTACGCAGGATCGAGAGTTAATACTCCACCATTTCCCAGATAATTTTTTTATTCTGGGTTAATTATTTATTTAATCCGATGATCTATGTTTGGAATTGATTATTTATTTAGTTACCATTCTGTACAAATATTTCTTTCTCTCTAATCTCTCTCTACTTTCCCTCTCTATCCTCTCTCTACTTTCTCTCTCTACTCTCTCTCTCTCTCTATACTAATCTCTTATAATGTTATATAATAGTAATTTATTTAGTTAATAACTTTTATCCACGATCCTATGATTAAAATCTAATTTATAATATTAAATATGATTAAGTTATTTTACGAAATTTCATAGCAAGATTTAAGCATATACAGAGTACGACATATCTCTATCCAAAAGTCATATTTACATTCATTATTCAAAGGAAAACTAAATCTATTTATTCTACGCAGCGGAATCAAACTAAACCCGGGATCATCCTCCGACCTACCGCCCGTCGGAGTCAAGACGCACACTGGTCAATTTCTTGAAATGGTTAGGCAACGAAAGTGAGTCCAAAGACTCAGTAAGCATTAAAACTAATCACATGCTTATCATATACTAGACTGTACAAATCCATGATACATAAAGCTAAGCACAATGTCACTGGATTGTACATATACTATGAATGCGAAGGAAATATAAAATATAATAGAGCAACATAATTTTCATATTTATAAGTGAATGCAATTATTTATATAAAAGCAGTTTTTGACACAGTCCATATATACGACTATAAATAACAAATAAATAATCTTTATCTCGACGTATGGATGCCTAGGTATGTGTTTGCTACTGCTTTTAATGACGGGATGCCTGTCCAATATATGCTGCCAAATAATATGAAGTTCAGATTTGATATATGACTTTGATATGATCTGAAAATAAGTTCATCTGAATAAGCTCTGATTTAGCTAAGATATGTATTATGTCACTTATATGTAAGTCAGATAAGATTTGTTATACGCATTCGCTTATAAATATGAAAATTATGTTGCTCTATTATATTTCATATTTCCTTCGCATTCATAGTATATGTACAATCCAGTGAAATTGTGCTTAGCTTTATGTATCATGGATTTGCACAGTTTCGTATATGATAAGCATGTGATTAGTTTTAATGCCTACTGAGTCTTTGGACTCACTTTCGTTGCCTAACCATTTCAGGAAATTTACCAGTGTGCGTCTTGACTCCGACGGGCGGTAGGTCAGAAGATGATCCCTGGTTTAGTTTGGATTCCGCTGCGTAGAATAAGTGGATTTGATTTTATTTTGAATAATGAATGTAAATTTGACTTTTTGGTAGCAATATATAGTACTCTATATATGATGTAAACTATGAGTGTTTATGGTATGGAACTGGTATGGTTTTATCTTTTTGTGATTGTTTGGCCTTTAGCGCCTTACAAATATCTCGGCCCACAACACTTCTGTACATCCGTTGTGACGTCCCCCGAGGCGCCTTTTGAAGTATCGGCTCAGTTCTTGAAAAAAAAAACTCCAAAGTTAAGCGTGCTTAATGGGGAGTAGTACTGGGATGGGTGACCTGCCCGAGAAGTCCCCCATTCTAGAGCCGATCACGGTTAAAAATGGATAAAACCGTGAGGCCAGTAGGCCAAAGCGGACAATACCTCGACGGTATAGAGTACGGGACGTGACAGAATGGTATCAGAGCCATACTCCAGCCGGAAGTGTGGGAACTAAGTGCCATGCAGGGCAAAGTGCTACGCTATGTGAGCCACCTCTTGAACCCGCAATGGGACAAAGTGCCACATAGTGGGAGTCACCTCTTGAGCCTGTAGGGGTCACCTCTGGAATCCTACCTGCCTGGGGTTTGATTGTGTGCTATATGTGCCCAGCGACGAGGACGTCGCCTATATAAGAGGGGTAGATTGTAACACCCTCAAATATAGCTAAGTTGTACTATATATCATCGAGACGTCTTTTGAAGTATCGGCTCAGTTTTTAAAAAAAAAACTCCGAAGTTAAGCGTGCTTAATGGGGAGTAGTACTGGGATGGGTGACCTGCCCGGGAAGTCCCCCATTCTGGAGCCGATCACTGTTAAAAATGGATAAAATCGTGAGTCCGGTAGGTCAAAGCGGACAATACCTCGACGGTATAGAGTACGGGGCGTGACAGGAGAGATGAGAGAGTAAGTAGAGAGAGAAAGTGGAGAGGTAGAGAAAGAAAGTGGGAAGAGAGTAGAGAGAGAAAAACTAGAGAGAAACTTGAGAGAGAAAGCGACGAGTGAGAGTAGAGAGAAAAGGTGGAGAGAGAAAGTAGAGAAAAGGTGTAGAGAGAAAATAGAGAGAGAAATAAAGAGAGATGGTAGAGAGAGAAAAAGTAGAGAGAGAAGGTATAGAGTGGAGAGAGAAAGTTGAGAGAGAGAAAATAGAGAGATAATAAAGAGAGAGAGTAGAGAGAAAAGTAGAGAGAGATTAGGGAGAGAGAGAATAAAAAATAAAAATATAAGAAGAGAGAGAGTGTGTGTGTGAGAGAGAAAGAGAGAGAGAGAGAGAGAGAGAGGGAGAGAGTGGAGAGAATTCGGTGTATACGATTTAATTAGATCTTTGATTTGAAATATTACATATGAAGCATAGGAATGGCACCATATGAAGTATTATATGGTAGACCGTGTAGATCACCTATTTGTTGAGATGAGGTTGGTGTGCGAAAATTGATTGGGCCACAGATTATACAGGATTGTGTAGAAAAGGTTGAGTTAATTAGAAAAAGATTACTTACAGCTCCGAGTAGGCAGAAAAATTATGCTGATCAAAGAAGGAGAAAAAGATTACTTACAGCTCCGAGTAGGCAGAAAAATTATGCTGATCAAAGAAGGAGAGATCTACAATTTACTGTCGGAGATCACGTATTTCTAAAGGTTTCGCCTACTAGGGGAGTAATGAGATTTGACAAGAAATGTAAACTCAGTCCGAGGTATGTTGGACCATTTGACATCTTAAGAAGGATTGGAGAGGTGACATATCATCTGGCTTTATCACCTCCTTCCCGCGATAATATTTGAATAATACTCGATTTTTCCTAATATTTATTATCTCTCTATTTTCTCTCTCCACTTTCTCTCTCCACTCTATACCTTCTCTCTCTATTTTTTCTCTCTATTTTTCCTCTCTCTCAACTTTCTCTCTATATCTTCTCTCTCTACTCTCTCTCTTTATTTCTCTCTCTATTTTCTCTCTACACCTTTTTCTCTACTTTCTCTCTCCACCTTTTCTCTCTACTCTCGCTCGTCGCTTTCTCTCTCAAGTTTCTCTCTCTCTCTACTTTCTCTCTCTACTTTCTCTCTCTAATTTTTCTCTCTCTACTCTCTTCCCACTTTCTTTCTCTACCTCTCCACTTTCTCTCTCTAATTTCTCTCTCTAGTTTCTCTCAAGGAAATATAATAGAGCAAAATAATTCTCATATCTATAAGCAAATGCGCATAACAAATTTTATCTGACTTATATATAAATGGCATAGTACATATCTTAGCTAAATCAGAGCTTATACAGATGAACTTATTTTCAGATCATATCAAAGTCATATATCAAATCTGAACTTCATATTATTTGGCAGCATATATTGGACAGATATCCCTTCACTATAAGTAGTAGCAAACACATACCTAGGCATCCATACGTTGACTTAAAGATCAATGGTCTAAATGCTGGAGCCTATCGGCCTTGATCAATTACGCAGGGTCAGGAGTTAATACTCCACCATTCCCCAGATAATGTTCTTATTCTGAGTTCCGGATTTTTCAGAAGTCCATTTGTCCTCGGAAATGGACCTAATGCCGTAGCGGAAGCTAACTACGGTTTGTCGCCCCACACCTCCTGAAAGTGACACAGTCCATATGCTTAATCAAATTTTTATCCTTATTTACATAGTCATCTCAATACTTAAATCTTGCTATTAAATTTCCTAAAATAACTTAATCATATTTAATATTATAAATTAGATTTTAATCATAGGATCGAGGATAAAAGTTATTAACTAAATAAATTACTATTATATAACATTCGAAGAGATTAATGTAGAGAGAGAGTAGAGAGAGAAAATAGAGAGAGAAAGTAGAGAGAGATTAGAGAAAAAGAAATATTTTTACAGAATGGTAACTAAATAAATAATCGATTCCAAACATAGATCATCGGATTAAATAAATAACTGACTTAAGTCTGAATAATTACATTTCAAATCAAATCAAAGAAATATAAATACCAAATAAAATGCACTCGGTTTATCATGTGCCTACCTTTAGAATATACTTTTGAATTGACTTTGTATCTCACCCGAGCTTCCGTAAAAGTCTTTGCGTAGGAAAAGATGATTTTTCCGTTCCAGATACGTGAAGAAAGGCGAAATTATCCAAATAAGTTTCAAATCCTCTGTCCAAACTTTGTGTCGTTCAAGATATTAGACTTTAATTAAGCTAACATAAAATTTATATGGACTAACTATAAAATATTTAACTATCTTTAAGTTTCAGATAAATTCGGGTGTTACAAATCTCTCCCCCTTAAACAAATTTTATCCTCGAAATTTAAAATTTTAATCAATACGTACCAAATAGTTGTTGATATCTCTTCCTCATTTCATCTTCCATCTCCCAAGTACCTTCTTCTGCTGAGATACTTTTCCACAATACCTTTACCAATGGAATTATCTTCGTTCTCAACACTTGTTCCTTTCGATCGAGAATGCGAACTGGTTTCTCTTCATATGTAAGATCTGGCTGGATTCCAAATACTCATGATCTATAACGTGTGAAGAGTCTGACATGTATTTTCTTAACATAGACACATGGAATACATCATAAACTCCTGACAATGATGGTGGTAAAGTCAATTGATATGTCACCTCTCTAATCCTTCTTAAGATTTCAAATGGTCCAACGTACCTTGGACTGAGCTTGCCTTTCTTGCCAAATCTCATTACTCCTCTAGTAGGTGAAACTTTCAGAAATACGTGATCCCCGATAGTAAATTGTAGATCTCTCCTTCTCTGATCAGCATAACTTTTCTGCCTACTTTGAGCTGTAAGTAACCTTTTTCTAATCAACTCAACCTTTTCTACACAATCCTGTACAATCTGTGGCCCAATCAATTTTCGCTCACCAACCTCATCCTAACAAACAGGTGACCTACACGGTCTACCATATAATGCTTCATATGGTGCCATTCCTATGCTTACAAGATGGCTGTTATTATATGCAAACTAGAGAGAGAAACTAGACAGAGAAACTAGACAGAGAAAATAGAGAGTAGAAAGAACAGAGAGAGAAAGTATAGAGAATATAGAGAAAATAAAGAGAGTAGAGAGAGAGAATAAAGAAAGTGTAGAGAGAGAAAGTAGATAGAGAAAGTAAAATAGTAGAGAGAGAAAGTAGAGAAAGATTAGAGAGAGTAGAGAGAGTAGAAAAGAGAATTAAAATAGAAAGAGAGAAATAGAGATGGGAGAGAGAGAGAGAGAGAGAGTGTGTGTGTGTGTGTGTGTGTGTGTGTGTGTGTGTGAGAGAGAGAGAGAGAGAGAGAGAGAGAGAGAGAGAGAGAGATGGGGGGTGAGGAGGAGTTGGACGTGGGAGAAAAGAGGAGGGGGAAGGGGTTATATGGGAAGGGGGGGGAGAGGATAAGGATGAGGAGGGGTGAAGATAAGAGGAAGAGGGAGGAGAGAGAGAGGATAAGAATGGAGGGGGATAAGGATGGAGGGGGGGAGGACACGTAGTAGGGGGGATATTTTTTTTAATTTTTTTATTTTACATTTTTATATGAAAGTCCCTAAAAAAAGTTAACAATAACATTATTCTCAAAAATTAGTTCACTCTATCTTAGTTTTGACCTATCAAACGTCAAAATTTAAAAATATGCTCAACATGAAAGTTAAGACATTTGTTGACAAAGTTTGCTACATCTTTCTTCATGTCAATCCACCAAAACTACCTTTTCATGTTTTTGTACATTTTTGTACTACCTGGGTGAATAGAATATAGTGATTTATGTGCCTCGATCAATAGATCTTTCTTTATTTCTTCATTCCGAGGTACACACAATCTTCCCTGAAACCTGATTGTCCCGTCCGCACTTAGAGTAAATCTCAGTGTGCCAATCAATTTTTGTAACTGTTGATCATTTAGTTGTGCTTGCACAATTCGCTCAACCATTGCAGACTGAATAGTTAGTTGGGCCAAAAATAAATTTTTTCCTTTGTATACTGGAGAATACTCTACCACATCAGATGTCATTTTTCAAGTTTGGCGTAACTGGATTGCCATTAGCCTCTTCCTGCTGAGTGCATCTGCTACCACATTTACTTTTCCTGGGTGGTAATTTAAGGTGAAATCATAATCCTTCAAAACTTAATCTACCGTCTTTACCTAAAATTTAATTCTTTCTGAGAGAAAATATATTTTAAACTCAGATGGTCTGTAAATACTTCAAACTGCTCACCATACAAATAATGGCGCCAAATCTTCAGAGTATGTACCACCGCTGCCAACTCCAAATCATGTGTTGGATAATTCATCTCATGGGTCTTTAATTGTCTGGATGCATAAGCTATTACTTTGCCATTCTGCATCAGGACACATCCTAGTCCTTTTCTAGAGGCATCTGTATATATCACAAATCCTCCTCACCCACAAGGTAAAGTAAGCACTGGGGCTGTTGTTAACCTTATTTTTAATTCCTGAAAACTCATTTCACATTTATCTGAATATTCAAAAGGAACTCATTTCCTAATCAATTTGGTCATAGGAGCTGCAATAGAAGAAAACCCTTCAATAAACATGCGATAGTAACCCGCAAGATTCAAAAAGCTCCTAATCTCACTGACATTCTTCGGCCTTTCTCAATGTAAAACTGCCTCAACCTTAGCTGGATCAACAGACACTCCATCACCAGAAATGATATGCCCTAAGAATTGGACCTTATCCAACCAGAATTCACATTTACTGAATTTCGCATAGAGTTGATGTTTGCTTAAAGTTTCCAACACAATTCTCAAATGTTCTTGATGAGTTTCAACAGTGGGAGAATAGATCAACACATCATCAATAAACACCACTACAAATGTATCCAGATATGATTGAAAAACTATATTCATCAAATCCATAAATGCTGCTGGTGCATTAGTTAACCCAAATGACATAACCAAAAATTCATAATGCTCATATCGTGTTCTGAAAGTAGGTTTTGAGAAATCTTCTTCTCTTATCTTTAGTTGGTGGTATCCAGATCTGAGATCAATCTTTGAAAATACCGTGACAGTTCGTAGCTGATCAAATAAATCATCAATTCTTGGCAAAGGGTACTTATTCTTAATAGTCACTTGATTCAATTTCTTATAGTCAATACATAATCTAAGTGACCCATCTTTCTTTCTAACAAACAGAACAGGAGCACCCCAAGGTGACACATTTGGTCGAATAAACCCATTATCTAGTAGTTCTTGCAATTGTTTCTTCAACTCTGTCAATTCAGCTGGTGCCACTCTGTAGGGAGGGATGGAAATGGGTAAAGTATCCGGTGAGAGTTCAATAGTGAACTCCACCTCTCGGTGTGGTGCCAAACCCGGAAGTTCATCAGGAAACACATCTGAAAATTTCCTGACAACATCAATATCTGAGGTGGTTTTCTTATTTTCATTAGAAGGAATAGCCACTATGCTAGCCAAATAACCTTGACACCCACTTCTAAACAATTTCAAAGCTTTAAGTGTTGAAACTAGTGTTTTACTAGAACGGTGCCTTGGACATTGATAGTGAAATGTCTGCTCCCCAGATTTTTAAAAAATTACTTTCTTTCCATGACAATCTATGTAATAACCTGGATCTTTAGTAGGTTTTTCGGATTCTTTTTGGAGAATTTTGCATTGCTTTTGTATCTCCCGAGTTGAGGTCTTATGAACTGTGTGGTTCTTCTCTCGTACAATCTACAGAACCCTACGGTGAGTTTACCTCTCAGCTTATCGGCTCGTGGACAATACAGTTGCAGTGTACTCTTCGTGAGGATCGTTTCGACTATTTTTGCGGATTTTTAGGCCTTGATTAGGCATTTATTCAAATTAGTTAAAGAATTATTAAAATTTAATCGGCATATTAACGATTTTAGTTCTTTGAGGGGTTAAAGTGTAATTTGAAGAATTTTTTTCAAAAAAAAATAGAAAAATCAGATTTTTTCATATAACTCACGCACCCCCTCTCTCTCTTTCCTCTCACTCTCGATCTCTCTCTTTTCTCTCTCTCTCCCTCACACGTTCTCTCTCCCTCTCTCTCATTCTCTCTCGGTTTTGGCCCGGACGGGGTCCGATCGAGGCGTGGGAGATACCGTTGGAACCGGCTCGACACGAGGAACGTTCTGACACTGACCTCGTCTCGATCCGTGGAGCGTGGAGACGCGTGGGAGCGAGAGGACGGTGTGACTTTTCGTCGTCCGATCTGCACCGTTTTGTGTGTTTCGTCGCGATCGAGGTAGGTGGATGGATTCCTCGTCTTGCCAGGAACCCAACGACGCCACATGCGTCGCCATCCACTGTCATTTTCATCGTTTTCCGTGCAAACCCCTTTTCGTGTTATTTTAGGCCTAATTTCTTGAAATCTCTCTCTCGCTCGGTTTTAGCCCAGACGGCTGCTGATCGAAGCAAGGGAGGTGCTGTCGGAAAGGTCATTTCGCGTAGATCGCGGTGACGCCATTTTTCCCTCGATCCGCGGAGCGTGGTGGCGTTTGGCGCCGTGAGGACGGCGTGACTCTTGTCGACCGTTCGGCACCGGTTCGGCGTTCCCATCGTGTAAGAGGTAGGGGGATGGAATCTTCTCCTCGCTAGGGACCCGTCGGTATCACATACGCCGTGGTTCGATGCCAGTTTTCTTGATTTTTGTGAAATTTTCCATGTTAATGTAATTTCGTGTTATTTAGCCTTAAATTCATGAAATTGATTCCATGGCCATCGTCTTTCAATTTTAATGGCATGATTGGTGATTGCATGTTGTTATGGCAGGGTGGTTTGTTAGAAAACTTTGTTTTCCCGCGATACCCGGCGATTCCAGTCGTCCGGGAGGGAACCGGTTTTAGATATAACCTGTCCGCGACCCAGGTGAAGTGACGGTCCTGCCAGGAACCGTCACTCGCCTGACGGCCCTTTGGAGACGCGTCGTTTGTTTAATAACGGCCTGTCGGGGGTGCGTCGTTTTGAGAGTAACGGTGGGTCTCCCATCCGTTACTCCCTCGTGGTTTTGGGTTGACCCGGTCAGGCGGTGCGCCCGACGGTCAGTCGTCCGGCCGTCGTTTCCAAGCGACGCGCCGAGACGTATGCGTCGTTTCCCTGCTACTAGTTTTTAAATGTTATACGTGGGTTTTGGCCTCGGGTGAAAGTAACGGCGGTGTTCCCGCGCGTCGCTTCGAAGCAACGCATAGGACCCCCACCGTTACTCTCCCTCTTAAGGCCTGTGAGCTGGAACTCTGGTGGAAGTAACGGCGGGACGCCAACGCGTCGTTTCGGATGTAACGCGCTGGTCCCCCACCGTCGCTTTCCAGTAACGCACGGGCAGACGACCGCCGTTTGCCTGCAGGTTTTATTATGTTCCCAGCCTATTAGTTATGCATTCCATGTTGCATATACGCCTTGTTTAACTTATTTTATAAAAACTATGGCATTATTTTAGATCCCAATAGAGTAGCTCTCTCTTTCCTTGTGATGGAGCCACTAGTCGTAGCCCTCCGACTTGGAGTGTCGGCCCTCCTGGGAAAGGTGGCCAGGGTAGTTCCCGTTACACGGTTTTTAAGCTAGTCACCGTGGGCCCTCGGCCAATAGTAGCGTCCTACTAAGAGGGAAAACTAGCTGGAGAGCCTGGCTTAGGCACGAGCCAGTGTGTGCACACGTGGTCAGAGGCTTGGACTGACACTGACGAGTGTCACTCTGACTAGTTACTCGGTTCGGTACGGTTCTGTTACGCCTCTCGCTTGGAGACTCTAGCCATGCGAGTTGCTTGAGATGCATTGTAAGCCGTCAGTGGACGCATTTGGTCTCTCACTTCTTGTGGTCTCTTCTTTTTCCTATCTCCGGGTAAATTGAGCTTTTCTTTCTATTGGTAGATGTAGCTTCTGACGCTTATATTTATATTTAATTGGCATGTAGTTAGCTGTTTAAACTGCTTAGATAGGTTTTACAGCTTTACTATGAATGTGTTTTATTTATGCCAATTGCATGGTTATTGCTTTAATGCATGCTTTAATTACTGATATATTTGTATGCCTGCGTGTTTAGTTGCGAGGTAGGGATCCGCGTGACCCCTACTGAGTCTGGCTGTGACTCACCCTTCCTTCTTTCAGGTGAGCCACATCCGCCGTCTCCTGGAGCTTCACGTGGTTTTGTCGGCAGCTAGTAGTGTGCCAGCAGTAGTTCGGTTAGTCTTTTGTACTTTTGACCGGGGTATGCCCCGTGTAGTTGTACATTTGGACTTTCTTTTCTGTCAGTTGGACTTGTTTCTGTTGTAAATCTAGACTATTGTATATATTTTATCATTCTGATAGTTTATTTTGCTTCCGCACTTAATTAGTAATTGTTGTTTAACTAATATTGCGCATTGTATTTCCAATTTGTTATACAACTCCTCGACAAACTTCACTAACCCTTCAGGGGCCTCATCAGCCTCTTGGGTGGCTTCCCCAGTTCTTGGTATCGGTGTATCGATGTTATCGGTATATCGGTATCCGGAGCTCTGGGTCGTCACAGTTGGTATCAGAGCTGTGTTGAGAGTTTGTATAAGAAATTGAAATTGCATAGCGTCTGTCCAGAGCGAGTCCATCTGCATCGTCTATTGCTGGCTTAGGATGTTTTCCGTGATTGCTGATATGATTTTCGTTGTTATGTGCTTTCTAGGGTTTGATGGCACGTCGTAAAAAGGCACGTGTTTCCAGGGAGGGAAGTGGTGCTTCTCCTCCAGTGGTTGTCGTGGTGGTTTATGCACCTGTGCCTGGTCAAGTTCCTGCAACTCCTGCTCAAGTGATGGAAGGTTTATCGGGTGATCATGCTGGAATGCCGTCTGGTGAAGGGCAGGTGAGACCCCAAGGGCGTACTCAGGCCGAGTCTACTCAGCCAGGTGTGCCAGGTGTGCAGTGTTACTTTGTCCCTCAGCCGACAGGACAGTTCCAGCAGGTCCATTTGCCGAGCGTACCTGGAGTCCCTTCCGTTATCCCTGCTGCCGAAGGTGCTTCTTCCTCGAAGTCTAAAGGCAAGAGATTCCGATACAAGAAGTCTAAGAAGACTCGGACATCTAAGGATCAACAGGTCGGGCAGTCGGATGTGTCTAGGGCCCCATCCCTTGTGCCGGATGATCGTGGTACACTTCCGTCCATGGATACCCGGAGCAAGTCGAGGGAGCGTGAGGAGCGGTTCGCCCAGCAGCCTTCTGCCAGTGTTGTTCCGTCGTCAATACCTTCTTCTCAGCAGTGTCGGGGGTCTGCTGTTAGTCAGCCGTGGACGTGCCGGAGATGCGGTGGTCATCATAAGGGCCAGCCGTGTTCTCAGCCCGTTGTTTGTTTTCGATGTGATCAGCCGGGTCACGTTGTTCGAGATTGCCCTTTTAGATCGAGACCGGTGCAGTTTTCGCGGGTTGCTCAGCCGCAGCCGTTCCAGATCCAACCTTTGTCATCGCAGCCTCAGCAAGATCTTTCGGCATCTCAGCTTCCCCGAGCTGAGCAGTGACGTCTTATGCTGTGAAAGGTGCGATTCTGCTTCTCGATCAATTAACTTGTGTTTTATTTGTCTTAGTTACTTGAATTGTATGTGATCTAGTTACTCCTTAATTGTTCATTGTAATAATTCTATCCGTGTGATTTTGGTTTTTCCTCTCCTATCCTTTTCATTTCTCCCGTTCTACTTTATCCTCGTTTCTCTTTTTCCTCTGTTTCTCTCAACGCGGGGCGCGCGACCGTGTCGAGTTGACCGAGGTAGAGACGCGATGGAATGGGCTAGAACGTGATGGAATGATGGATGAGGTGGACGTTAGCTAGATTCGTTGGTGGATCTTATGCTAGCGTGGTTTAATCGTTTTGTCGCCTGTGATTTTCTTAGAGGTCTATTTCTCTGTGTGGGCTAAGTGGCTTGTCACCGTCAGTGCCGACAGCCATGTGAGTAGTCTACGTTGTGCTTTATGTTATCTGAATTTGTAGATCATTTGATGTTGTTGATAGGAGGTTCTTAGCCTCAGTAGTTATCTTTTCCTGCTATTTGTGAGTTCCTTAGTGTTTCCCTGTTAGCTTTTCCCTTCTTGGTTGGAAATTGCTGGCATTGGGTTTGCGATTCCTTATCGCTTAGTTTTTCGTCATTTGCTCTGGGTGCTGTTGACTTTTTGGGCTGTTGAGGTGACCGTACACGTTTTCACGTTGTTTTGGTCATCCCAGCTTGAGTTCGTTCAGTTCCCGAGGTGTTCTACTTTTGTTGAAGTGCTCGATTAGACCCCTTTGATTGAGAAGTTGTTCGAGCGAGCTAGGCTTTTCCCTTCTTGGTGAACTTCTGTTAGTAAGCTTGATGCTTCTCACCTCGTTTGGTGGTTTCTTTTCGAAGTCGGCCTTGGAATTGCTGTCTTAGTAATGCCTTTGTCCTGTATATGCTTAATGAGGACAGCTTTTATTTTGAGCCTGATCTTCTTCTTGCTTTGCGGTCGCTTGGCTTGAGACTTAATCTTTGTTTCGAAAGCTGTTGTGTACCGTGTTTCGTCGCGTCGTGTTTAACGGCCGATGCATTGTGAGGCTCACTTGTCGTTTTCAGGACGTAAAGGTAGGCTGAGATTAGCGCTTTTCCTTGGGCTTTATGTTGAAGCTGGTACTCTCCTCTGTTGCACTTAGGCTATTTATGATCGGTTGCTCGTGGGATCAGTACTCGTGGCATATCACATTGCAATTTTATGAGTTGCGATGGCGCCGTGTGTGTGCTGAGATGCGGATACCGAGATGTTCTCTGTTGCCTGTGTGCGTTATTTGAGTGCGCAGCGGAAGCATGTGTGGGCTGGTCACCCATTGGTCGAGAATCATTGTTGTGAGATTCTGGACAGTCGAGAATTCTGTTCTTCTCGATATAACTTCATCTTGGCTTCCTATGCCTGGATATTGTCTGTTGCCGTGCTGTTGCTGATCATCTTTGGGTATTGGCATTGACTATTGCGAGTATTAGGGAATTTGTCGGCTTTTCCTGCTGATCAACTACCCTCTACTCTGCATTTTCTTTCTTGGGTGTTGTGCTCTTGAGGTGTGTTCGTAAACGTTGAGATGCGTTCCCCGAGATTATTGTCGTGTTCTTGCTATATAGGTCTTTTCTTGGTGAGCGGCATGATGCATGACTAGTCCCTTGAGGTCGTGTGTTCAGCTGTTCTTATGCCCTGATGTGACTCTGCTTGCAGTGTGCCCGTGGTTCTGTGTCCAGTACGGAGCTGGGATTCTGCGAGTGCCGCTGTATTGTTGGTTTAGCGTTATATCTGTATGATTTTGTGTCTCAGTCGTGGACCATTGTCTTGTCAGTTAGCTTGCTGTACTCTTGTCCCCTGTTAGAGTTAGCTCGCGACTCGATTAGATGTGATATCTGAATGAGAACTGACTTGATTGTGTTTGTGGTCCAGTGCTGTTGTCGTGCTATTGTTTTTCTGCGAATTTGTCGTTGGTATTCAGTGTGCCCGGTGTTCCTTGTTGCCTTGGGCACTGGAATCGATGATGTCGTCAGGATGTCAATCGTAAGGACTTTCTTTCCTTATCTGAGCCACTGTTTGAGGTGTCTGTTGTTTCATCTCCTCGAGATCGGTGATTTGTTGCTGTGGCAGTCGTGTCTCCCGTCCTGTGAGACGTAAGCGACGTTGCCCTGTTTCGGAGGTGTCGGACTGGTGTTCACTTGCGTCGTGCTCACTCCTGAGCGTGTACTTGTGATAATGGTCTGACGATGTTCCTCTGAGTTGTGTTTCTCGAGATTACGTTGTTGTGTGTCGGGTTGTTCTTCCCTCGCTTCTTCCTTTGTAGTCCTTGAATTCCGAGGACGAAATTCCTTAAAGGAGGGGAGGATGTAATAACCTGGATCTTTAGTAGGTTTTTCGGATTCTTTTTGGAGAATTTTGCATTGCTTTTGTATCTCCCGAGTTGAGGTCTTATGAACTGTGTGGTTCTTCTCTCGTACAATCTACAGAACCCTACGGTGAGTTTACCTCTCAGCTTATCGGCTCGTGGACAATACAGTTGCAGTGTACTCTTCGTGAGGATCGTTTCGACTATTTTTGCGGATTTTTAGGCCTTGATTAGGCATTTATTCAAATTAGTTAAAGAATTATTAAAATTTAATGGGCATATTAACGATTTTAGTTCTTTGAGGGGTTAAAGTGCAATTTGAAGAATTTTTTCAAAGAAAAAAATAGAAAACTCGATTTTTTTCATATAACTCACGCACCCCCTCTCTCTCTTTCCTCTCACTCTCGATCTCTCTCTTTTCTCTCTCTCTCCCTCACACGTTCTCTCTCCCTCTCTCTCATTCTCTCTCGGTTTTGGCCCGGACGGGGTCCGATCGAGGCGTGGGAGATACCGTTGGAACCGGCTCGACACGAGGAACGTTCTGACACTGACCTCGTCTCAATCCGTGGAGCGTGGAGACGCGTGGGAGCGAGAGGACGGCGTGGCTTCCGTCGTCCGATCTGCACCGTTTTGCGTGTTTCGTCGCGATCGAGGTAGGTGGATGGATTCCTCGTCTTGCCAGGAACCCAACGACGCCACATGCGTCGCCATCCACTGTCATTTTCATCGTTTTCTGTGCAAACCCCTTTTCGTGTTATTTTAGGCCTAATTTCTTGAAATCTCTCTCTCGCTCGGTTTTAGCCCAGACGGCTGCTGATCGAAGCAAGGGAGGTGCTGTCGGAAAGGTCGTTTCGCGTAGATCACGGTGATGCCATTTTTCCCTCGATCCGCGGAGCGTGGTGGCATTTGGCGCCGTGAGGACGGCGTGACTCTTGTCGACCGTTCGGCACCGGTTCGGCGTTCCCATCGTGTAAGAGGTAGGGGGATGGAATCTTCTCCTCGCTAGGGACCCGTCGGTACCACATACGCCGTGGTTCGATGCCAGTTTTCTTGATTTTTGTGAAATTTTCCATGTTAATGTAATTTCGTGTTATTTAGCCTTAAATTCATGAAATTGATTCCATGGCCATCGTCTTTCAATTTTAATGGCATGATTGGTGATTGCATGTTGTTATGGCAGGGTGGTTTGTTAGAAAACTTTGTTTTCCCGCGATACCCGGCGATTCCAGTCGTCCGGGAGGGAACCGGTTTTAGATATAACCTGTCCGCGACCCAGGTGAAGTGACGGTCCTGCCAGGAACCGTCACTCGCCTGACGGCCCTTTGGAGACGCGTCGTTTGTTTAATAACGGCCTGTCGGGGGTGCGTCGTTTTGAGAGTAACGGTGGGTCTCCCATCCGTTACTCCCTCGTGGTTTTGGGTTGACCCGGTCAGGCGGTGCGCCCGACGGTCAGTCGTCCGGCCGTCGTTTCCAAGCGACGCGCCGAGACGTATGCGTCGTTTCCCTGCTACTAGTTTTTAAATGTTATACGTGGGTTTTGGCCTCGGGTGAAAGTAACGGCGGTGTTCCCGCGCGTCGCTTCGAAGCAACGCATAGGACCCCCACCGTTACTCTCCCTCTTAAGGCCTGTGAGCTGGAACTCTGGTGGAAGTAACGGCGGGACGCCAACGCGTCGTTTCGGATGTAACGCGCTGGTCCCCCACCGTCGCTTTCCAGTAACGCACGGGCAGACGACCGCCGTTTGCCTGCAGGTTTTATTATGTTCCCAGCCTATTAGTTATGCATTCCATGTTGCATATACGCCTTGTTTAACTTATTTTATAAAAACTATGGCATTATTTTAGATCCCAATAGAGTAGCTCTCTCTTTCCTTGTGATGGAGCCACTAGTCGTAGCCCTCCGACTTGGAGTGTCGGCCCTCCTGGGAAAGGTGGCCAGGGTAGTTCCCGTTACACGGTTTTTAAGCTAGTCACCGTGGGCCCTCGGCCAATAGTAGCGTCCTACTAAGAGGGAAAACTAGCTGGAGAGCCTGGCTTAGGCACGAGCCAGTGTGTGCACACGTGGTCAGAGGCTTGGACTGACACTGACGAGTGTCACTCTGACTAGTTACTCGGTTCGGTACGGTTCTGTTACGCCTCTCGCTTGGAGACTCTAGCCATGCGAGTTGCTTGAGATGCATTGTAAGCCGTCAGTGGACGCATTTGGTCTCTCACTTCTTGTGGTCTCTTCTTTTTCCTATCTCCGGGTAAATTGAGCTTTTCTTTCTATTGGTAGATGTAGCTTCTGACGCTTATATTTATATTTAATTGGCATGTAGTTAGCTGTTTAAACTGCTTAGATAGGTTTTACAGCTTTACTATGAATGTGTTTTATTTATGCCAATTGCATGGTTATTGCTTTAATGCATGCTTTAATTACTGATATATTTGTATGCCTGCGTGTTTAGTTGCGAGGTAGGGATCCGCGTGACCCCTACTGAGTCTGGCTGTGACTCACCCTTCCTTCTTTCAGGTGAGCCACATCCGCCGTCTCCTGGAGCTTCACGTGGTTTTGTCGGCAGCTAGTAGTGTGCCAGCAGTAGTTCGGTTAGTCTTTTGTACTTTTGACCGGGGTATGCCCCGTGTAGTTGTACATTTGGACTTTCTTTTCTGTCAGTTGGGACTTGTTTCTGTTGTAAATCTGGACTATTGTATATATTTTATCATTCTGATAGTTTATTTTGCTTCCGCACTTAATTAGTAATTGTTGTTTAACTAATATTGCGCATTGTATTTCCAATTTGTTATACAACTCCTCGACAAACTTCACTAACCCTTCAGGGGCCACATCAGCCTCTTGGGTGGCTTCCCTAGTTCTTGGTATCGGTGTATCGATGTTATCGGTATATCGGTATCCGGAGCTCTGGGTCGTCACAATCTAGAAGGGCAAAATTTGTATCTAACCAATCCATTCCCAAGATGTCATCAAAATCAGTCATTTCAGTAGATACACACATGCTAGCATAATCCTCCCCTGAATCACCACATCAATGCTAGGAATAACAGAAGTCGTTCTAGCTATCTCCCCGGTTGGTGTGTTAATGGACATCTCATCAGTGTTCACAATTTGTTTATCTTTCAATAATTCAGCAAATCTCAGAGAAATAAAGGAATGTGTAGCACCCGGATCAAATAAAACTTTTGCATGCATATCATCGATAAGAAGAATACCTTCAGCTACTGCATTGGCATCTCAGGTGTCTTCCCTTGTTAGTGCATATACTCTGGCTTGAACTCTCCGCTGCTGTTGTGGTTGCTGATCTTGCCTTGACCTTTTGGGACAATCCCTTATCATATGCCATGTCTGACCACATGAAAAATATTTACCTGCAGCCCGCCAACATTCATTACCTCTATGCTGCATCCCGCACTGTTGACAAGCTGGCATATTATCTCTCTTAACTGGTTGAACTCTCTCTGAAAAGTCATATTCGGCTTCTTATCTTTCCTCACAATTGAACCAAGATTACCCCTTTTTGCATTATCCCTTTGTCTTTCTACTAAGAATTCTTCATATTCAGTTTCTGCAATAAAAGTAGTCCTCAAAGCTGCTGCCATAGTTTGAGGTTCAAGGATTGCAACCCTACTTCTAATGTTACATCTCAAACCTCTAACAAATTTTTTCACCCTTCTAAGCTCATCTGAACAAATATGAGGGGCATACTTTTCCAATTCAGTAAATTTTACTTCATAATCGGTAACTGACATACCTCCTTGAGTCAGATTTAAAAATTCAACTTCATTCTTGTCCTTCACATGCTGAGGGAGAAATTTTGCATGGAAGACATCAAGAAATTCATTCCAGCTAATCTCAATCTCTCTACCTCTAAAAGTGGTTCTAAGTGCAGACCTCCACCACTCGTCCGCACGGTCCTTCAACATAAATGTAACTAATATCACCTTATCCTGCTCTGCACATCTGATGGCCGTGAAAATCTTCTCAATTTCTCTCACCCAGTTTTCCACAATCTCCGCGTGACTCTCCCCCTTAAAAGAAGGAGGACTCATATGTCTGAATTTCTCCATCAGGGTAGCGCCTGCTGCCCTATTCGGTTGTTCTTGCACACGGTTTTGTATTTGGGCTTGCATCATTGCATGAGTTTGGGCCTGTAATTGCATAGTCTGCACTAACCTTTGAAAAGCTTGTGTGAACCCTCCTAAATCTGACACACCCTGAATAGGTAACGCACCTTGCCCACCGGGAGCAAGCTCGCCATGAATTGTTTCCCCGACAACTCCTTGTGATGTCCCATTTGAGGGCGCAGACTCCTCGGGAGAAGTATTAACCTCAACCCTATCACTCCCAGCCATCTCTGTGAGGGAGAACTAATCTGAATTAGTATGATTCTAGGTTTGACATCAAATTCTAAAATAAATTCCTACAATCTTGTGATATGGTATATAAATTCAGATGGCTGCAAATAATTTCAAGCCTCACAACCTTGCTCTGATACCACTCTCTGTGGCGCCCCGTTCCCGCGATCCCGTATCGTGTCCGGGGACGTCACAGCGATGTACGGAAGTGTTGTGGGCCGAATATTTGCGAGGCAATAATGGCAAAATCATACCATTTCCATAAGATAAACACTCATAATTTACATCGTATATAGAGTAGTACATATCTCTATCCAAAAGTCATATTTACATTCATTATTCAAAGAAAAATTAAATCTATTTATTCTGCGCGGCGGAATCCAAACTAAACCCGGGATCATCCTCTGACCTACCGCCCGTCGGAGTCAAGACGCACACTGGTCAATTTCCTGAAATGGTTAGGCAACGAAAGTGAGTCCAAAGACTCAGTATGCATTAAAACCAATCACATGCTTATCATATACTAAACTGTGCAAATCCATGATATATAAAGCTAAGTACAATTTCATTGGATTGTACATATACTATGAATGCAAAGGAAATATAATAAAGTAAAATAATTCTCATATCTATAAGCAAATGCGCATAACAAATTTTATCTGACTTATATATAAATGGCATATTACATATCTTAGCTAAATCAGAGCTTATACAGATGAACTTATTTTCAGATCATATCAAAGTCATATATCAAATCTGAACTTCATATTATTTGGCAGCATATATTGGAAAGACATCCCGTCACTAAAAGCAGTAAATATCATAGATTTGTACCGTTTAGTATATGATAAGCATGTGATTAGTTTTAATGCCTACTGAGTCTTTGGACTCACTTTCGTTGCCTAACCATTTCAGGAAATTGACCAGTGTGTGTCTTGACTCCGACGGGCGGTAGGTCGGAGGATGATCCGGGTTTAGTTTGGATTCCGCCATGCAGAATAAATAGATTTAATTTTACTTTGAATAATGAATGTAAATATGACTTTTGGATAGAGATATGCAGTACTCTTTATACGATGTAAATTATGAGTGTTTATCTTTTGGAAATGGTATGATTATGTTTCTTTTGGAATATGTGATGATTTGACCTTTATTGCCTTACAAATATTCGGCCCACAACACTTCCGTACATCCGCTGTGACGTCCCCGGACACGATACGGGATCGCGGGAACGGGGCGCCACACTTGCCAAGTCAAGCTCTAAAGCCGCAGCTGCCTGATATGCTACGTCCATCTCTACCACTCTGGTCGTAATCAAAGGCTGCCTCAACTCTGGTTTTAATCCACGCAGAAATTGCTCAATTTTTAAGCTTTCATCAGCAAGAATGTGGGGCGCATACCGACCCAATTTCATGAACTTGCTCCGATATTCCAGCACAGTCACATTGCCTTGAGCTAGTTCCATAAACTGGTGCATTTTATCCATCCTAAGATAAGCTGGACTGGAGGTGCACTCAAAGGCTGTGACAAACTCCATCCATATAATTTGACGAAGAGGACGGGATCTAAAAGCGACCTCCCACTCCGTGGTCCACCACGTGAGTGCTGCTCCTTGAAGTTGAAAAGTAGCCAGCATGACCTTTTCATCCTTTGTGCACTCCATGGAACGGAATACACGTTCAGTTGAATCAATCCACACTCTAGCTGCGTCTGGATCTGCCAGTCCTTCATAAGTCGGTGGGTGGAACAACAAAAATTCTTTCAAAGCTCTACCACGGCCACCAGGAGGCAATTCAGCTTGAGGAGCAGAGTCGGCTTGAATTGGGGCTGGCACATTAGCCGGAGCCGGAGGAGAAGTGCCACTACCTTCCCTCGGGACGTGTACCCTTCTACGAGGCGGCATATTAATCTAGAAGAAGACATGTAATAATAGAAAATGCATCAGTAATCATGAAAAACATCCTAAGCCAGCAGTAGACTCACATGGACTCGTTCTGGACTAATGTAATTCAATTCCTTATACAAATCCTCAACATCGCTCTGATACCAACTGTGACGACCCAGGAGATCCGGATACCGATAACCTGATATCATCAATTTATCGATACCAAGAGCTCGGGGAAGCCACCCAAGAGGCTGATGAGGCCCCGTAAGGGTTAGTGAGTGTTTGTTGAGGGGATGCATAATGAATAGAAATTACACGCGTAATATTAATTAAAGCATTCATTTGAACATTAAACGGAAGCATCTATATATATCACAGTGGTAAATTTATATAAGTAGTCCAGATTCATATATCACAAGTCCCACACTGTACAATGGTCTAAAAATAAATAACTACATGGGACGTAGCCCGGCCAAAAAAAGAAAAAGGACAGACTGACCACTGGCCGACCACTGACAGACCACTGCTGGCTCTAAGGTTTATCACCAAAAGCGCGCGGGAATCCTGTAGCCGGTTGCTCCGCCTCACCTGTAAAAGGAAGGGGTGAGTCTCACAGTAGAGACTCAGTAGGGTTCACAGAAATCCCTAACTCGCAACTAACTAAAGGGAAACAGTAAAGTGTGCATTGACATATATAAATGATAATTTAATAAAGCTGTAAAACTAACTAAAGAGTTCATGAATAGCTAACTAGCATGCCAATTAGAATTTAAACGCAAGTACTCAAAATCTACCAATAGATAATAACTCAATCATTTCCAAGTGACTAAAGAGAGAAGGAGAGGAGATCCACCAGAAGAAGAAATCAGATGCGTCCACTGACGGCTTACACTTTAGTTAGTTGTCAGTCCAAGTCTCTGACCACGTGTGCAAGCATCTACGCAAGCTTGATCATGGCAAGCGAGACGCGTAACAGTACCAAAACAAGTAACTAGTCAGAGTAACACTCGTCAGTGTCAGTCCAAGTCTCTGACCACGTGTGCACACACCGGCTCGTGCCTAGAGCCAGGCCTCTAGCTAGTATTCCCTCCGTAGGACGCTACGGTTGGACTGGGGCCTACTGAACTAGCTTAAAAATCGTAAATTGGGATACCCCGCCACCTCTCCCGGATGGGATCAACACTAAAAGTCGTCGGACTACGACTGGTGGTTCCATCACTAGGAAAGAGAATAAAGCTCTATTGCGATCTAAAAACATCCCATAATTTATGATGATAATTAAATATGACAAATATGCAAGATTCAAGGCATAATTAAATGAATATGCTAAGATGGCCATTATTTAATAATTCAACGCATAAACAATTTGAACATGTGGAAATGGCAATTATTCATTAATTACATGCATAAATAACTGATTATGCTAATGCAACTATTAAATGCATAGTTAAACAAACACGCATAATTCGCAGAACATGCGGTTAAATTAAAGCCGTTATAGCCTTAGCCGGTCGAACGACGGACCGTTCCGTGTTGCTAAATGGACTAATCATGAAATTTCTACCGCCATTCAAATTTAAATAATTTACGCGGTCTAATCATCAGCCGCTCGGGTTAATAAACAGGTTATGGCGGACCATTATAAAGTCTAGAATAATTGAGACATAGTCCTTACCCGAGAACCGGATTCACCGGAATCATAATCGGATCCCTTCCCGGTCGACTTAATTCGACGGGAGTTATTATTTTTAACCTATTCCATGCCATTCCATCATCATAATATAACAATTTATAATCTATGAACGCAGCGACGATGGGCATGCTTTCATTACTCTATGAACTAAGCGACGATGGGCATGCTTTCATTACTCTATGAACTCAACGACGATGGGCATGCTTTCATTACTCTATGAACTCAACGACGATGGGCATTGATCCCCCTACCTTAAACGTGCCGAAATGTCCGATCCGGCCGCAAACAAGCCGAGGGACGCGCCGCGGTACGCCTCTCCCGGTCGTCTCTCCACTCCACGATTCGTCCCGGGTGGATGCCTCCGCGTCCCTCGCGTCGCGGAGGAAGTCTCCGCCAATCCTAGCACGAGAGGAAGGCCGATTAGCAGCGAGAGCGCCGTGAGAGGGGGAGAGAGGAGCACCCGATGCCGCCGAGGGGTCGTCGGGATCGGAGCCGACGAGGATTCCGACGCGGTCTTCCCTCCGCTAGCCCGCCGGCGGAGCCGTGGGTCATCCTCCACTGGTCTTGGGCCGCCGCGCGCCGCCGAGAAGAGGAAGGCGAGAGAGAGGGGGGTGGCTAGCCGCGGGCCTCCTCCTCACTGCTAGGTCACCGCCGGCGCTCCTCCGCCGTCGTCGGCCAGTGGCCGTCGCCATCCTCCGCCGTGCGCCGCGAAGACGGAAGGAGGAGAGGGGAGTCGCGTTCGCGGGCGTCCGCCCGCAGGTCTCCGCTGGTTCGCCTGAGCGCCGCGGGTGCTTGCGGTTTTGAGTGAAAGAAGGGGGGTGAAAGAATTGGGAAAGTGGGGGAGAGAGGGTCGACCGTGGGTTTAAAAAAGTTAAAATATTATTTTTTTTATTTTTAACCCCTTTTTGCATTCTAAACCCCCAAAGAAGGGATAATTATACATATGCCCATTAATATCCTTAAAAACTTTAATCGAATCAGATTAAATGCTAGAAAAAGCCCATAAATTTCATAAAATTAGCCAAAATTCAGGGATTAAATTCTATTCTAAAATTGGTAAAGATCCGTTAAAGAACGGGTCTCACACCGACGATAACCAGAACCACCTTCTTAGCGCCAACGCCGCGCCCTCTAGGTCTCACGCGAGAAACAAAAGTGGTAAATAAACACAAAACCCTATGCCAATGGCCGACCGTACTGGACCTTATGGACTCTGATCACTATCATTATCTCAAATTCTCATGTACATCCACAGCCACACTCTGATACCATATGTAATGACCCAAGAGCCGGATACCAGGAATAACCCGATACCATTCGAATCCTAGCCCACCACCCACGAGCCGAGAGGCTCAGAAGGGTTATAAAGGAGTGTGGAGTGTTGAGTCTCTCCAGACGATTTTGATGATAACAAAACCCCGACATTACAAATAGGTTGATAACCTGCTTAAACCCTTCTCAAGCCATCTTCCATCAAAGCAAAATGTCTAATTCTATCGTGCCTCAAAAATGCCCAAGATAAGTCAAACCAACTCATATTGTTTGGCACAAGAAGTGGTTTCAAAGTAATTTGTTTACAGGCTATGATTCATTGGCTAACGCCACTAAAATGCAGGTTTTTCCAGGAGCGGTCGATCGTCGGACAGAGCCCAGTCGACCAATTTTCCC
Source organism: Amorphophallus konjac (assembly GCA_022559845.1). Lineage (NCBI taxonomy): Eukaryota > Viridiplantae > Streptophyta > Magnoliopsida > Alismatales > Araceae > Amorphophallus > Amorphophallus konjac. Next base: position 60,322,424 of record CM040128.1, on the reverse strand, counting down.
TGCGTTGAAAGGCTCAATCTCTGTAAAATTCCGGTCAACCGCCCCCCTATGCCCGGTCGACCGCGAGCTTCGAAGCCTCTATTGTTCACTTTATTTTCTCCACGAGGTTGAAGCATCTATCAATAGTTTTTTAATCCCAAAAGTCTCCAGACAGCCCTGAAATTGTGGATCTGTGTCTTGGCTTGTCCTTGACCATCCAAGTTATATAAAAATATCTCTTGGGGTAAAGAAACCCTAATCACTCAAGGGAGATCAAAGGGGGCTGCCAAGGGAGAAAGAGGGCTGATACTGTAGCTCCGTGAACAGTGCTACGTCCAAGAGTTCTTCATCCAAGAGCAAGGTTTTCAAGATCATCATCAAGCCATTCAAGTGAAGATCAAGCTGAGGAGCAAGCTTCATCCAAAATAATCTTCATCCACTAAGGGAGAGCTTTAATCTGAAGTTTTCATTTTGTGTTTCTTCTTACATCTTTCATCAAGCTTCAAGTGTATATTCTTGTAATACCTAAACACTTGTGTGTGTGTGGATCTCCACAGATCTGTGTATGTGTGTTTTTGTTCTTTTATTCACATTTCTGTGTGATTCGGTGCTTGTGCACCTTCGTGGGAGTTCCGAACTCCACATGAGTGTGTGTGTGGTTTGATCTTGTAGTCTTTTACAAGATAGTGTGGGAATCCTCACAGATCGTGAGGGGTGGACGTAGGTTGCCGTTGATGCATCCGAACCACCTAAAAATCGTGTCTCTTGTGTGGTTTTGTAATGCCCCGGGTTTTTCGGATCTGAATCCGTGGGTTTCGGATTGTGTCCGATCGGGCTTCGGACTATTTTTTTACCGGATTGTCAGACCCACCGGTGGTGTGCCCGTGAGTTTCCTTGGGTCTGTGGTGTTGTGAGGAGCACGCCGGTAATTTTCTGTAATTTTCGGAGCACCTTTGTGGGTCCCGGGTTACATTTTGGGTTTTACGCGCGTTTTCCTTCTGTAGGACCTTCGGAACCCCGTATAGGGTGAACCGTTGCGTTCTCCGACGCCGGGACGTTACCACGGTGATCAGCGTGTTCCGAGGATTGCGGGGGTATATTTTTCTATTTTTTGGTATTTTCCAAAAATTTTAGATTTTCTATATAAACCCCCTCCCTTTCTCTCTCTCCCCTCTCATTTCTCTCTCTCTCCCTCTCTGTTCTCACGCTCTCTCCTCTCTCCCTCTCTCTCCGACGGCCGACAGGGTGGAGTGCGGGCGAGGTGGGGACGGCGCGGGCGAGGCACGGGCGAGGATGGATGAGGATCGAGGCGGTGGAGGCGCGGTGAAGCTCAGCCGCGGGTTCGTGGAACAGTGAGGCTTCAACGGCATTTTCTTCGCGGATCGGCGAGCTCGGGGAGCGAAATCTTCGGTGGAGGTAGGGAGATGGACCTCCAGCTCGTGCTTTCCCTTTCCCGCGAGTTTTGTAGGCCGTGGCGAGCCAAGCGATTTATTTCCGTATTTTGGGGAAAATCCATGTTTTTGGGGAGTGAGCCGGATCTCTCGTTTTACGGCGTTTTTGGCCGATCCAGGGATTTAGATGCATGCCTAGGTGCTTGGGGATGGATTCCCTTTTGTTTCCCCATCACCCGGGGGTGATCGGGGCGTGGATCGGATTTTTGGGTCGTTTCCCATCGTTTCACTCTCGGACGAGTGTGACGGTCCTTCCAGTGACCGTCACATGCTGTGACGCCCCAGGGTGGGTGCGTCACAGGGTCCTGTAGTGTCGGCAGGCATCGGTCGCTCTGGCGGTCTTACGATGAACCGCTAGAGGGTGTGACGCGCTTGGGCTCGACCGCTACATCCGTTTTCGTGTTTTCGGACCGTTGGGATCACGAGTCCCTGACGCGCCTAGGTATGACCGTCAGAGCCTTGTGACGCCCCTTCATGGGACCGTCAGAGTTGACGCAGCCCATTTTCTGATGCGCCTAGGTAGGACCGTCAGAGACTGTGACGCCCCTAGAGGTGTGCGTCACAGCCTATTTTCTCTCGTCTTCTAACGCACTGGGTTGGGTGCGTCAGAGACGGTGACGCACCAGGGCTAGCGCGTCACAGACCATGCCGCACCAGGACTAGCGCGTCACAGCTGGTTTACACCGAGCATCTGACGGCCCTTTGTTGGTGCGTCAGAGTGGTTGTGACGGTCAAGGCTTGGACCGTTACAGACCGTGACGGCCCAAGCTTAGACCGTCAGGCTCTGTGTGGTGCCGAGGTGAGTTTTCATGTTCTCCGCGATCGTTTCGCTTTGTGTCGGTCCCTAGTCGACCCGGTCGTGACCCAGTGCTCGACTTGCAGGTCTTGTGAGTGTCCCAGACACCCATGGGATTCTGTGTCCGTGTTTTGAGGGTGTCGGGAGGACCGTGCTACCTCGTTTAGCATGCCCGGGGGTTTGAGAGTCGGGTGACTTCTCGCGTGTCGGGCTTTCGTGTTACGCTAGACCGAGTCACCATGTATCGGTGGGGGTGCGGTGGGGTCTCCCCCGCATGCCGTGAGTTTTCCAGGAAGATGATTCCCGAGTGGGCCATATGTTTGGCCTTGGACTGTGAGTCCAGTTATCGGCGTGGCAGCTTGTGCGTTGCCCCGGGAATCATGCTTCTGTGCTTTCCGCGTGGGCCATGCGTATGGCCTTGGACTGCGAGTCCAGTTGCCAGCCTGGGGTTGGAGGGTTCCCGCCTTCCCTGAGAGTGGGATTTGGTTTGGCGGCCTATGAGCTACCTTGGGAACCGTGTCTCTATGTTTCTGCGTGGCCGAGTGAGCGGCCCGTGGACTGTGAGTCTCATTTCTTCTCCGACTATGGTCACCGTGCGACGGTGCTGGTACGTGGGACGGTCCCCGTACTTTGTCAGGTTCGGACGTTATTTCGTGACCTGAGAGTCTACTCTCTCAGTGACCCTCCACTAGTCGTAGCCTGCTTACATGCGTGTGGTCCCACCAGGGAGTGGTGGAGAGGCTACCCTTAGAGACAGTTTATGGATCGGTTTCCTTCGGGCCCCACGTCTAGCAGCCAGAGTCCGACTGAGGGGAAAATCAGTCAGAGGGCCAGACCAGAGATGGACGGTTTGTGTGTGCACATGTGGTTGGGGGCGGTTGGACCCACATCAATGGGCGTGACCCCAGCTAGTCACTTGCTTTGTGGTTACTTGTACGGTGTCTCAGTTCCCGCTGGGCCGGAGGGAGACACTTGAGGCGCGGACTAAGACGTCAGTGGACGCATTCGGCCTTGCTTCTAGTGGGAGGTACTCCTGTTCTGGACAGAGAGTGACAGACTGTCAGTTTCCGTGACTTCGACCTTTGGGTTTTCGATCGTGTTGGCAGTTGAGTTTCGGTTGTCTCGCTGTGGCACGTGTGTCGGGTTTCGTGCCGCGAGACTGGTGCTAGTAGCTTTACCGAGGTTGCGTCTTGTTGTGCGGTACCCGTGACCAGGTGGTCAGGGTTGCACCTTGGACAGCGTGTCCAGGTTGGCCGTGTCCTGGGAGACAGGCCTCTACGGCGTGGTTGCCGTGGGTTTTTACTTCGGTAAGTGGTACTAGTGTAGTTCGGTAGCCCCCGACCGTGAGATCGGGGTGTGTTTTTGGTACAGTAGGAGTAGCTGTAGTGCCGAGTTTTGACAGGCCACCGGTTCGCTGTTCTTGCTCTAGTTGTAGCTTTCCTTTCCGATACTGCCGTCGTTTCCGGTTGGCGATGAATCCCTGCTGAGTCTCTATTTTGGAGACTCATTCCCTGCTTTTCAGGTGTGGCGGTTCTTCCTCGAGGTTCGAGGGCGCGGTGCGGAGGTTCTCAATTGCCAGCTCGCCGGGCCGAGTGTTCACTTGGCATGTGGTACGTTTTTACTGCTTTAGACTATACTTTCTGTTGGACTGGACTCTGTTGTAGCTGTAGTTGTTTATTTATTTCTGTTAATTGTTGGATTGTCCTGCTTTATTTCTTATTTCTTTGTACCTCCACACTTTTTTTAGCCCTTCCGAGCCCTCCCGGCTCGTGGGCGGCGGTTCGAGTCTCGGGTTATCGGGCCTTCCCGGTAATCAAATTCTCGGGTCGTTACAGGTTTGATCTTTTTCTCCTATCCCCATTCTGTGCAAGCACACACGTAAATTAATTAGATCGCATCTCCTGAGTTAGATCTAACATAAGTTATCATCTTCACATTAGATTTTGGGTATATTAAAAGGTGGGTTCGGATCGACAAGGCAAACTTTGTCAGGAAGATAACATCTTGCGTGAGTAGAATCTTCGGATTCACACCTCCGCCACGTTACCAAGGATCTATTGTGTGTGATAGATTATATTAGATCTGATATTTTTATTTAGATCTGAACCTCATTGTGGCTTTTCCTCACACTTGTTTAAATCGGCTGAGATTTCATTAAATTTTTTATAACACCCAATTCACCCCCCTCTTGGGTGTCATTGATCGCGGGACTTCAATTGGTATCAGAGTTCAGGCTCTATTTCCTTCAGATCTAACGATCTAGAGTAAGATCCAGATCAATGGCAAACAAAGGTTTAATGCCTGAGGGCCACTCCATTAATCGTCCTCCCTTCTTTGACGGTTCAAATTATTCCTACTGGAAAAACATAATGCATGTTTTCCTAAAGGCTCAGGAGTACGAAGTCTGGAGGGTCGTGGACAAGGGTCCTTATAAGCTCTCTGATGATGAGGATAAATGGACACCCGAAAAAATTAAGAAATCCACTGTAAATTTTAATGCTATGAACATTATGCAATGTGCTATACATCCTATTGAGTTTTCTCGTGTATCCATGTGCAGCTCAGCAAAGGAGATGTGGGATAAATTGCGGCTCATCTATGAAGGAACCTCTGAGGTCAAGGAAACCAAAGCCAATCTACTTGTCAGAGATTATAAGCTATTCAAAATGAAGCCTGAAGAAATCATTTCCGAGATGTTCGCAAGACTAACTGAGATCACCAATGGTCTCAAGAGTCTTGGAAAGGAATACACCAACTCTGATCTTGTGAGGAAGGTGTTAAGATCTCTTCCACCTGCGTGGCACACAAAAGTCACAATCATTGAGGATTCGAAGAATCTGTCCACACTTTCCCTAGACGAGCTCATAGGGTCACTCATGACCTATGAGATTAACATCAAAAGAACTGCTGAAGAGGAAACCAAGAAGAAGAAAATGGTGGCACTAAAAGCCCACCAATCTGATGATGATTCCCAAGAAGAGGAGTCCAGCGAAGGGAGCAATGAGGAAGAAGACCTCGCCATGCTGACCCGTCAAGTGAAGAAATTTTTGAGAAGAAAAAATAACTTCCAAGGAACTTTCAGAAAGGGGCAAAGAAAGTCCATTCAAACCAAGGGCGAGCCGAGCAAGTCCAACAATGTCATCTGCTATGAATGCAAGAAGCCCGAGCACATGAGAGGAGAGTGTCCAGATCTAAAGAGGAAGTTCAAAAAGGAAAATTTCAAAAAATCAAAGGTGATGGTCGCTACATGGAGCGACGAAGAGGAAGAGCAGTCCGAAGAAGAGCTCGAGGAGCTCATAGAGAGCCTGTGCCTTATGGCACACGAAGATGACTCGACGAAGGTAAATTTTGACCCTGATTTTATTTCAAATGAACAATGGGAGTCAGAATATGAAACATTGTATACAAAATACAGAAAAATCAGATCTGAGAATAAAACTCTCAAAAATAAAATTGATGATTTAACACATGATGATACTTCTGTTAAATTTGAGAAATTAGAACAAGAATGGTTTGAGTTAACAGAAGAAAAGGAAACCTTGCTACAAACAATTTCAGATTTTGAAAGAGCCCAAGAAGAGCTATCATGTAAAATGTCTGAAATTGAGAAAGTTTGTGAAAAGCTCAAGAATGAAAAAGAAATTCTGACATCATCCATTTCAGAAATTGAAAATAAAAATGTGAGCTTGAATAAAGAGATGACTGACTTACAGTTCACCCTCTCTAGGTTTGTTAAAGGAAAATAAAACCTAGACAATGTGTTGGGAGTTAAAGTTAACTTCCGGAAAGAAGGATTGGGATACATACCCTAGAACAAGAAATCATTTGAGCACAAGATTAATACATCTTACATGCATGAAAAAGGAAATGATTGTGCTTCATGCTCACACTCTAAGCCAATATATGTCCAACCAAAACCACGCCAATTTCCAAGAAAGTCTTCAAATGTCAATTGCTTTCATTGTGGTCGTTTTGGTCATGTTGTTGCTCATTGTTGGTTCAGACAAAATTCACAAAGAAATCATGTGAGTTGGACCAAGAAAAGATATGTACAGAATTAGACTAACTCTCATGGACCCAAACTGGTTTGGGTACCAAAAATAATTGGATGAGAATCTTATTTCTTGCAGATATGCCTTGAAGCTAGGGGGAGCAAATGGTACCTGGATAGCGGTTGTTCAAGGCACATGACAGGGGACAAGAAGGTGTTCATTACACTGCAAGACAAGGATGGAGGTTCAGTTGCTTTTGGAGGTAAAGACAAAGGTAAAATCATTAGAATCGGTAATATAGGTAAGAATTCTGAAACTCTTATCGAGAATGTACTTTTGGTAAGTGGCTTAAATCACAATCTTTTGAGCATAAGTCAGTTATGCAACAAAGGATTCAAGATTATTTTTGATGAAATCCATTGCATTGTCATGAATAAGAATACAAATGGGATCAAATTCATTGGAAGAAGAAATAACAATGTCTATACTGTTGATATTGATGATGTCTCATGTGATGATGTGTTCTTGATTGCAAACAATCATGAGAATGCACGGCTATGGCACCGAAGATTAGGTCATGTTAGTTTTGGAATACTCTCCAAATTGTCTAGACATGACTTGGTGAACGGATTGCCTAAATTAAAATTTGAAAGTGACAAAATCTATGAGGCTTGCACAAAAGGCAAGCAAACACGTGTCTCTTTCAAAAATAAAAATATTGTCTCTACCTCTCGGCCTCTAGAATTGCTGCACCTAGATCTATTTGGCCCTACTAGGGTATCCAGCCTAGGAGGCAAATCTTTTGGATTTGTTATTATTGATGATTATTTCAGATTTACATGGGTGTTATCTCTAGCCAATAAAAATGATGCTTTGACGGAGTTTCAAGTGTTTTGCAAGGAAAATCTAAAATGATAGAGGCTATCTTATCACTACCATCCAGAGTGATCATGGTGGTGAGTTTGAGAATCATGACTTCAGTAATTTTTGTGAAGAGCACGGATATACGCACAACTTCTCATCACCCAGAACGCATCAGTAAAATAGTGTAGTGGAGAGAAAGAATAGAACACTGATAGACATGGCAAGGACCATATTAAGTGAAAATTCCTTACCAAAATATTTTTGGGCCGAGGTAGTAAGTACAGCGTGCTACATCATCAATAGGACAACGGTAAGGCTCATTCTAAAGAAAACCCCATATGAGCTTTACAAGGGTAAGAAATCAAATATTTCTCATCTTAAACCCTTTGGATGCCCATGCTTCATCCTGAACAATGGTAAATCTAACATAGGTAAGTTTGATGAGAAAAGTGACAAAGAAATTTTTCTAGGTTGTGCACTTAATTCTAGAGCTTACAGATTATTTAATAAGAGGACTTTGGTTGTTGAGGAAAGTCCTCATGTGATCTTTGATGAATCTGAATTAAAATTGACAAGTCAACTTGTTCCAATTGTGGATGTAGATGAAAATTCCAAACGTCTAAATAATGCTAAGGCCAAGGACGAACCAACTGAAGGGATCTCCAGCAAAAGTGAAAAGGATGAAGATCCTTCAATTGAAACATTTCAAGAGCAACAAGTGCAGCATCCCAACTTGCCCAGTTCCTCTACGTTCTTGAAGGATCATTCAGCTGAAAATATAATCGGTAATCCTCAAGATAGGGTAAGAACTAGATCATCACTAAGGCAAGTAGAAGAAGAGGATTTTATGGCCTTAATCTCACAAGAAGAGCCTAAGGATGTACTGGAAGCTCTGCACAATGAATCCTGGATCCAGGCTATGCATGAAGAGCTGCACCAGTTCAAAATAAACAAGGTGTGGACTCTTGTGCCGCGTCCTAAGAATCAACTCGTAATAGGAACCTGTTGGGTTTTCAGAAACAAATTGAATGATACGGGATTGGTTGTTAGGAACAAGGCTCGGCTTGTAGCCAAATTGTATAGCAAGGAAATGGGTATTGATTTTGACGAGTCATTTGCCCCGGTTGCTTTCATCCTATGCTTGCTCACTGAACTTCAAATTATTTCAAATGGATGTTAAATCTACTTTTCTTAACGGTTACATCAAAGAGGATATTTTTGTAGAGTAACCTCCAGGTTTTAAAGATCCAAAACAGCCAAAGCATGTGCATAAGTTACAGAAGGCTTTGTACGGGTTAAATCAAGCACCAAGGGCATGGTATGAAAGGCTTACTTCATTTCTCATGAAAAATGATTTCAAAAGAGGTAAGGTTGACCAAACACTCTTCATGAAGAAATCAGGTAAAGACATATTAGTAGTTCAAGTATATGTGGATGACATTATTTTTGGAGCTACTAATAATACCTTATGTGATCAATTTGTAGAAATTATGCAAGGAGAATTTGAGATGAGCTTAATGGGTGAACTAAACTTCTTTCTTAGATTGCAGGTGAAGCAAACGCCCGAAGACATCTTCATAAATCAAGCTAAGTACACACTGGAGCTGTTAAAGAAATTTGGGATGGTTGAAGCAAAATCGCTGTCAACTCCGATAGCCACAACCATGAAGTTAGACAAAGATGAAAATGATAAAACAGTAGATCCTACACTATTTCGAGGTATGATCGGGTCACTACTGTATCTCACAGCATGTCGCCCTGACATTCAATTCAGTGTATGTCTATGTGCTCGTTTTCAGTCATGTCCTAAAGAGTCTCATCTATTGGCTGTAAAATGAATTTTTTGATATTTAATTGGCACACTAGACTTTGACTTGTGATTTCCGATCGGCAGCTCATTTGATTTGATTGCATACACCGATGCTGATTATGCTGGATGCATTGTTGATCGTAAAAGTACTAGTGGGTATTGTCAGTTTCTTGGTGGATGTCTAGTTTCATGGGCCTCCAAGAAACAACATTCAGTAGCTCTCTCAACGGCCGAGGCTGAATATGTAGCCGCCGGAAGTTGCAGAGCCCAAGTACTTTGGATCAAAAATCAATTGCTGGATTTGGATGTTGAAATGAAATGTGTTCCAATCTTATGTGATAATACCAGTGCAATCAGCTTGTCAAAAAATCATGTTCAACATTCTAGGACAAAGCATATTGATATTCGACATCACTTTCTGAGAGACCATGTAGGAAAAGGGGTCTTTGAACTGAATTTCATTGACACACACAATCAGCTAGCTGACATTTTCAAAAAACCCCTAAACCAGGATCAATTCAGCAAGATAAGAAGAGAACTTGGCATGTGCAAGGGTGAGAGCATACATACATAGGTCTGCACTTAGGGTAAGGGTTGCACTTATAGAAATTCATATGCATAAAGGGTAGATTAACATGCATATTGTCTGCACTTATTTTTGATACCTTGTGTGTATTTACATCCTTGCATGTTTGAATGTATTTATATATACAGCCCTCCTTGAAAATCCTTCTAAAGATGAATACTCCTTGATTAAATAAATGTGGACCCGTATGACTTCTGGACCTAAGGCACTTTCTGAGGGGGAGTTAGAGAACCTTCCTCAAAACCCCATCTCCTCTCTCTCTCTCTCTACTTCATGATGTTGGTTCTATTTAGAAGGTCGGCTAATGATGCTCATATCAAACAAAAAAAAGGGAAAGAAAAAGAAAACAAAAAGAAACACACAAAAATTATGAAAATGAGCTTTTAAGAGCTAGGTCGACCACTTCGGTCGACCGCCATCCCCGGTCCGGTCGACCAAACCCGGCGAATCGGCCCGGCTGAACCATCAACCGAACCATCTTATAAGGGGTCTTAACACCACATTCTCTCATTCTATCACCTCCATCTTTCCTCCAACACATTTCCCTAACCCTAGAACACCCAAACTCCACTCCGCTAACCCAAAAACCCAATTCCCTCTTAACTCGCACACAATCCGGTCAATTCGTCACGATTTCAGGATAATATCTCCACGGCCGTTCGTGTGTTCATGAAGATCTTTCCAAAGTTCCAAAGTGTGGAGAAGGTCATTTCAAGCCCTTGAAGTGTCCCTTGGTCCATCTTTCTCCCCAGGGTTGCGATCGTTCCTCAAGGGTTTCCACATCGGGTTCTCTAGTTCAAGATGCCGCCTCGGCAGAGTTCTCGGCGCTCTACCCAAGGGGAACCCCAGGGTCAGAGACGAGCGGACCCAGCTCATCCACCACAGCGGGCTCTCGCACCTCCGCGAGCACCTCGATTGCCTCCACGGCCCATTATCAACCCTCGTTTGGTCGACTTCAACGAGGTGAATGAGATTTTGCCCGATTTATGTGTTGTCTTTGAGATTCAACCAGGTTGGATTAATTTTGTCACTAGATATACCCGATATTATCCCAATCTAGTGCAGCAATTTTATGAAAATTTGGTCGAAAGAAATGAGGAATTATTTACCATTGTTTAAGGTGTTGAGCTTCATATTACTCCGGATCTGTTTGAGCATGGCTTAGGAGTTGCGACTAGAGGAGCCGACATGGTTTTTGATCATGGTGCTGTTGCGGAAACTTTTCTTGCTATGACTAGTTGTGACTACATGCATGGTGTCAGCAACTTAATCATATTGAATGCCAATCATTTTCCACCATTGCAGCGTATATTACACCATATGTTTACCTCCCTTATTTAATCGAAGAGTGGCAGTAGAAATGAAGTGACAGGGGTTTCCAGGTTTCTATTTTACAATGTTATGAATGGGATTCAAGTCAACAGGGGTCGCCTTATGACGAATCTGATTGGAACCTGCCGAACCAATCTGCGGAGATCCTTGCCCTATGCTTCACAGTTGACCGGCATATTCATCTATGCTGGGATCAATTTGACAAATGAACAGTTCATTTATGTTCGAAAAGATGATATATATAATAAGCATAAGATCTTTACAAATTTTGGATATTATTATGGTCCCGATGGTGAGTTATGTCGGGATGTGCCTGTTTATGGAGAAGAAGTTGACAGTGAGGAAGAGCAGGAACAAGAGCAGCAGCAGGCTCAAGGGGAAGCCCCCCCTCCAGTCCAGGCAGAGGATCAGCCTCCTCCACCTTCACCTCATCATATGGATCTAGAGTTGCCTCCCCCACCACAGTTCTTTCGTGGGGAGTCTTCTACTCAGGGGGCCGGACAACACTCTTGGGCAGACTATGAGACTCTTGACAGACGTCTTACTGGGATAGAAACTCGAGTGGATACCTTTGGGGATCGACTTTCTACCTTTGAGGATCGCATAGACACTATGGATAATGTGATTGACACTATGTCATGTCGCATAGATTCCTTCTCCGTAATTTTGGACACTCTCTCCACTCAAATGACCACACTCTCCACCCATATGACTACCCTCACAGACAGTGTTGTTGATTCTAGCCAGGCATTCCACATCATGAACTTAACACTTCTTGGAATGCAGCGTCGTGATGCGGCCCGTGACATCTCCATTGGCCATATTCAGGATTATCTTCAGCTTCAAGATCATTCTCTTGAGGACATCCGCCGCCGCCTTGGATATCAACCTCCTCCTCCAGAGGATTAGCCTCCTGCAGATGACCCATGACGATTTTTCTTTTGCTTCCTCCTTATAGACTGTTGTGCTTCGGTCTTGTGTCTTTTGGGTCCACTTTTCATTTATCCTATCCCTCTTTGATGATGCCAAAGGGGGAGAAGTAGTTATGCAGGGTCTTATATAGTTTATGCATGCACGATCTTATGTTCTGTATGAATGATCATTTGTGAGAATAGCTTGTGAGTCATTGCATTTTGTGAGTCATAGTTTTGCATTTCCCTTTGTCATGATGTCTAGAAGTCTTGCATTCTCAATGTACTTTGTAATGAAATGATGAAATGAATACAATTGGTATTTGATATCACATGGTTGGCTCTTGTCTCTCATTCCTATCTATTTAGCAAATAAAGTGTTGCATGGCTTGGGTTGATTTGCCTAAAGAAATGAGTTTTTGGTTTAATCACCTTGTGGACTATTGGACGTGCTTAGTTCCAATCTTGCTTAAAGGCATGCCAATGCACTTGTAATCTAGAGTTTTATCATCATCAAAAAAGGGGAGATTGTTAAGTCTCTCTAGACGATTTTAATGATAACAAAACCCCGACATTACAAATAGGTTGATAACCTGCTTAAACCCTTCTCAAGCCATCTTCCATCAAAGCAAAATGCCTAATTCAATCGTGCCTCAAAAATGCCCAAGATAAGTCAAACCAACTCATATTGTTTTGCACAAGAAGTGGTTTCAAAGAAATTTGTTTACAGGCTATGATTCATTGGCTAACGCCACTAAAATGTAGGTTTTTCTAGGAGCGGTCGACCGCCGGACAGGGCCCGGTCGACCGATTTTCTCAGCGTTGAAAGGCTCAATCTCTGTAAAATTTTGGTCGACCGCCCCCCTATGCCCGATCGACCGCCAGCTTCGAAGCCTCCATTGTTGACTTTATTTTCTCCATGATGCTGAAGCATCTATCAATGGTTTTTTAATCCCAAAAGTCTCCAGACAGCCCTGGAATTGTGGATCTGTGTCTTGGCTTGTCCTTGACCATCCAAGTTATATAAAAACATCTCTTGGGGGAAAGAAACCCTAATCACTCAAGGGAGATCAAAGGGGGCTGCCAAGGGAGAAAGAGGGCTGCTACTGTAGCTCCGTGAACAGTGATGTGTCTAAGAGTTCTTCATCCAAGAGCAAGGTTTTCAAGATCATCATCAAGCCATTCAAATGAAGATCAAACTAAGAGCAAACTTCATCCAAAATAATCTTCATCCACTAAGGGGGAGCTTTAATCTGAATTTTCATTTTGTGTTTCTTCTTGCATCTTTCATCAAGCTTCAAGTGTATGTTCTTGTAATACCTAAACACTTGTGTGTGTGTGTGTGGATCTCCACAGATCCATGTGTGTGTGTGTGTTTCTTCTTTTCTTCACATTTCTGTGTGATTCGATGCTTGTGCACCTTCGTGGGAGTTCCAAACTCCACACGAGTGTGTGTGTGGTTTGATCTTGTAGTCTTTTACAAGATAGTGTGAGAATCTTCACAGATCGTGAGGGGTGGACGTAGGTTGCTGTTGTTGCATCCGAACCACCTAAAAATTATGTCTCTTGTGTGGTTTGAACTTTTTCTCCTATCCCATTCTGTGCAAGCACACACGTAAATTAATTAGATCGCATCTCCTGAGTTAGATCTAACATAAGTTATCATCTTCACATTAGATTTTGGGTATATTAAAAGGTGGGTTCGGATCGACAAGGCAAACCTTGTCAGGAAGATAACATCTTGCGTGAGTAGAATCTTCATATTCACACCTCCGCCACGTTACCAAGGATCTATTGTGTGTGATAGATTATATTAGATCTGATATTTTTATTTAGATCTGAACCTCATTGTGGCTTTTCCTCACAGTTGTTTAAACTAGCTGAGATTTCATTAAATTTTTGATAACACCCAATTCACCCCCCTCTTGGGTGTCATTGATCACGGGACTTCATGGAGGTGCAATGAAATTTAAAATAATGCAGGCAACTGATAAGTGTCTATTTCTTATGATAATTCATCGCATGTACACCATTTTATGTGCATATAATTAGGCAATTGTGCATATTTCATAGTTAACCCCAACTCCGCATTTAAATTCGAGCTTTCACGTAAATTGATTAATTCGGTAATATTATTTAATAATAAATTAAAGTTGAGGGCCATGAGCATTAATTCTCCATTGCATAACCATGAGCATTTGAGATTTATGTGCACATTGTAGTAGTTTTTATGGACTAAAGTGTACTTATGTGTGTGCAGGACACCGAAGGTAATTACAAAAGAAGCCGGGAGCAAAACTGTCACCACCACTTTGACCAAGTCAAAAGCACATATTTTGGTTGGAGGGAAAAGAAATTTTAAAATTTTAAAATTGAGGAAAAGAAACACATATTTTGGTTGGAGGGAAAATTAAATTCAAAATTTGAAATAAAGGAGAGACATGATGAGCCTTGGGAAAGGGGGTGCCCAAAGTCCAAGAAAGGGGGTGCCCACCTACTTTTCATCTTCCCCATGTATCATATTCTATCTAAGTCCCAGCCATCCATCTCCTTTTGATACAATCTCCATCCTCCATCTACCCAACTTTCCCTATAAATAGCTCATGACAAGGAGCAGAAAGAGGACTTCTTCTTTTGGGTAATCTTTCACTCTTTCTCTCCCAACCTTAGGTCTCCGGTTTCTCTCACGTAAGTTCATTTTCTCCTCTTGCTATCTTCATTAAAGTTCTTCATTTTTTTATGCTCTACAACTTTTTCGTCTACATTATCTTCTAATTCTCTATACTTTTTAAGTTATTTCATATTTTTCAATGTGTTGTCCTATTCATCTGTGAACTAGTATTTCTCTCTGTTCTTCCCCTTATTTCACCTCCTTCTCTTCCTCTTCTCCTCTTACTGCCTTCACAAAAGTTCTTCCTTTTTAAGTGCTCTCCAACTTTGTCTTCTTCGTAAGTTTCTAATTCTCCTTAGTTTTCATGCTATCTTCTAATTTTCAAGGTTCTATCTTCCACATTTACTATTCACCCGAACCTATATCCCCCTGCTCTTCTCCAGTTTCTCCTCTTTGTGATTTCTTTCTCTTTCTGCTTTCTTCACAAAAGTTGTAGATCTTTCAAAGTTCTTCCAATCTCTCTTCTTCCGCTTTCTCCAATTCTCCTCCATTTTCACGTTATTCTCAATTTTATAAGTTTCTGTTCTACACTTTTTATTGTTCATCTGTATTTTTCCCACTATCTCTTTCTTCCTCCAATTTCACCCTCTTCCTCACGTTTTCTCTCTCAACCTCCTTCATCAAAGTTCTTCCTCTCTTCCTTCTTTTCAACTTCTTCTTCTTTATCATCCTCTAATTCTTCTCGGTTTCAAAGTTATTTTAATTTCATTCTTACTCTATTTTTAGTATTTCTACTTTACTCTCTCATCTTCTTCCTTCTTCATCTCCACACAAATCCTTCCACATTCCTCTCTATATTTCTCTCCAAAGTTTATCCTCCACAACTCTCCTTTCATAGCGGTGTGTAAATCAAGGCGGGCGATGTTCCAAGGCTCATGATGTGGACGACGACGGCTTCTTCATCCACCTCTTTCCACGGCGATCTCCTTCAAGGCGGAGCGATCCTCTCCAAGGCTCGGCGAGGAGGAGACGACGGCGTTCATCATCCTCTCATGGCTCTAGTTTTTGTTCTTATCTTGTAGTTTATATTGGTTGTAATCTCAATTTTCATATATTGTAATTTTCATGTCTTTAGCAATAAAATTTATTTTGGCAAATTGTGTTCCCTTTTCTCTCTCCCTTTTTTAAATTTCTCTTCTCAATCCCTCTCATATTCTTTAGATAGATTTATTCCCATGCACTATTTTCTTTAAGTAAAGTAAAATCACAAGTATTTTCCAAAGGACTCCAAGGTTTTTAACTCTAAAAATCTCTTCTTCCATGTGGATTCGACCCTTCTCGCCACCATATTACGTCTTTCTTTCATATAGTGCGAGTTGGAATTTTTAAGATTGATACGCATGTTTTAAACGATGAACTTTTACGTAATCAGCAACAACTATATAATTAATTATTTAAATAACAAGAAATAAAATTATAGTTTTAATTAAATAACTAACTATAAAGTCCAATCCAACAAGGTACAGTCTACAGGGAAAAAATATACTCTAATGCCGGGTACACCCCGGCTCTAGCGAGCTGGCAACTACGAACCTCGCGCTGCACCTCCGAACCTCGAGAAAGAACTGCAACACCTGAAAACATAGGGGTGAGCCTCATCTCATTGGCTCAATAGAGGTACCGCAGATCCCCACCACAGAACAACGGCGATAAACAACATCGCTAACAAGAACAACAACAACAGTAACAGGAGTAGCACGAACGGTCAAAACGGTAGCCGATGGAACCACGGCTCTCTAAGCTACTCCTAATAGCACAAAAATAAACCCCGATCTCTCAGTCGGGGGACCACCGAACTGACAAAAATCTTGGCTACGCCACCAGGAAGGGAAAATCACGACAACTCTATCGTGAAGGCTCGTCCTCTCAGACAAAGGCCCAACCCAAGACCACTCGATCTGGGGGTACAGTCACGACCTGACCATCATGAACCCTACACTGTCTATGGGTAAGACCTCGGTTACCCTACCAAGAACCCTCGACCTCTATATCGGGAAACACGCAGGAACTACACGTAAAATCATGTCTTGCAGATGGGAAACTGAACCTCGAGTCATGAGAGTCACGTGTCGCGTGACGGGAATACCTGCCCACTAGAAGCAAGGTCGGATGCATCCACTGACGTCTTAGTCCGCTCCCCGGGTGTAATGTCCCGGATTTTTTCGGATCATTTTCGTGGGTCTCGGTGTGTATTTTATGCTTTACACGTGTTTTTCCTTGATGTGCCTTCGGAACTCTGTGCAGGGTGAACCATGGCGTTCTCTGACTCTAGGACAGTACCGGCGCGTTGTGCTCCTCCCGAGGATCGCGGAGGTAATTTTTAGTATTTTTCTGAATTTTTAGAATTTTTGGGTTTTTCTATATATATTAACCCTTTCTCTCTCCCCCCTCTCATTTCTCTCTTCCCTCCCTCTCACCTCTCTCACGCTCTCTCCTCTCCCCCTCTCTTCTCCGGAGGCCGACGGAGCGGGGCATGGGTGAGGCGGGAACGAAGCGGGCGAGGCACGGGCGAGGGTGGACGAGGATCGAGGCGGCGGTGGCGCGGTGAAGCTCGGTGGTGCGTTCGTGAACCGGGGAGGGTTTCGCGGTGTTTTCTTCGAGGATCGGCCACCTTGGGGCGCGAAATCTTCAGTGGAGCTAGGGAGATGGATCCCCAACTAGCGTACTTCATTTCCCGTGAGTTTGGTGGGCCGTGGCGAGCCGAGCGTGGGTTTATTGCCGTTTTGGGGAAAACCCATGATTTTGGGGTGTGAGCCGAATCTCCCGTTTTACGGCGTTTTTGGCCGATCTAAGGGTTTAGAATCATGCCTAGGGGCTTGGGGAAGGTTTCCCCTTTGTTTCCCCTTCACCCGGGGGTGAATGGGGCGTGGAATGGCTTTTTGGGGTGTCTCCCGCCATTCTCGATTTTACGGCTTAAACGCGGTCTTACAGAAGCCGCTTATAAGGTGAGACGGTCCCCAGGGTGACCGCTTATCATCCGTTTCACCGTGTTTTGGGGTCGCGACCTTGTGATAGACCGTTCTGCCTCTCTAGGCGGTCTAAGGCAGACCGTTTTTATGGTTGGGCGGTCTTGGTCTAACCGCCACCAGCCCCTTTGTGTCGATAGGTTAAACAGTCGCACGATAGACCGCTTGGAGCGTTAAGCGGACTGGTACAGACCGCCTGGCTCATGAGCGGCCAGGGCACGACCGTTTTCCGTTTTGGGCTCAGTCTAGGCCAGGAGGGGTAGCGGCCATGTGACTGACCGCTAGGTGACACCAAGCGGTCATGCAATGGACCGCCACTCTCCAAGAAGGTCTGAGAGTGACCGTCTAGGTCCTGGTGACGTCTGGGGCTAGATGGTCCTGGCTAGACCGCTAAGCCAGTTTAAGCGGTCCCAGATAGACCGCCTAGTCAGTGACAGTCCAGGGAGGACCGCCACTTGGGTTTTGTGCTTTCTGAACCCGTTTAGTGCAGTGATGGTCTCCGGTCGACCCGGTTATGACCTAGTGGTTGACCTTCGGCCTCGTGAGTGTCCCGGACACCCTGTAAGTTCGTGTCCGTGTTTCTGGGGCGTCTGGAGGTGCCATGTTACCTTGATTAGCGTGCCCAGAGGTGTGGTGGGTCCAGGTGACCCCATGTGATATGGGCTTTCGTGTTTTCGCTAGATCGAGTCACCGTGTATCGGTGTGAGTGCGGTGGAGGTTCCCCCGCATGTCGTAGGTATCTCCGGAAGATGGTTCCCGAGAGGCCCAAGTGTATGGCCTTGGACTGGGAGTCCAGCCATCCAGCCTGTGGCTGGAGGTTTCCCGCTTTTTTCTGGGATGAGGAATCAGCGCGGTGGCTTGTGAGCTGCCTTGGGAATCGTACTTCTATGTTTTTCGTGAGGGCCGTGTGTGTGGCCTGTGGACTGTGAGTCCAATTACCCAGCCTGAGGCTGGAGGGTTCTTGGTTCCCTTTTCGAGGGAATGGTCTCAGCGGTTGTGAACTGCCTCGTGAGACATCATGTCGAGGTTTCTGACCCTAGGGTTAGGACAGATTCACTGCGTGGAGCCGTTCGGTGCAACGGTCTTGACCCCGAGTCTTGTGACTCAAGGACTGTTGAGTTTAGTGAGTCTAGAGGACTATCTAGAGTCCAGTGGTTCGGCACCACTTGGTTCTTCTCGACTTTCACGCAGGGTGCGTGCGTGTTTCTTGGAGTTTCACCCTGGAGAGTGGTCACACCAGTGACTCCCCACTAGTTGTAGCCTTCCGACATGCGAGTGGTCCTACCAGGGTGTGGTGGCGAGGCTACCCCAGAGAGACGGTTTCTAGGCTGGTTACCGTCGGGCCCTACGTCTTGCAGCCAGAGTCTGGCTTAGGGGAAAACCAGTCAGAGAGCCAGACCTAGGATGCATGGTCTGAGTGTGCACACGTGGTTGGGGGCAGTTGAACCCACGCTGACGAGCGCGACCCCAGCTAGTTCTTGTTATGTGGTTACTAGTACGGTGTCCCCGTTCCACCAGGGGTCGAGGGGGACACCTGAGGCGCGGTCTAAGTCGTCAGTGGACGCATCCGGCCTTGCTTCCGGTGGGCAGGTACTCCTCTCACGTGAGACGTGACTCTCCTGTTTCCGAGTTTCGTTTCCCATCAGTGAGACGTAGGTTTTGGACCGTTCCAGCGTGCTTTCCGAGGCGGTGGCCAGGGGTGCTCAGCAGGGATTGTCGAGGCTTCGTCGTGCTAGTGTGGGACTGTGCGGTCTCAGTTGGTCGTGCCTGTGTGGGCAAGCCTCCGTGGCAGGGTTGCCATGTGTGTTTCCTCGATAAGTCTGGTGTTAGAGTGGTCCGATTCCTGATTATGAGATCGGGGTTTTCCCTTTCTGTTTCCAGTAGGAGTAGTTGTAGTGCCGAGTTTTGACCGGCCACCGGTGCAATGTTCATGCTGTAGTTGTAGCTGCTTTCCTTTTCGCTACCGCCGTTATTTTCGGTTGGGGTTCTGCGGGACCCCTGCTGAGTCTCTGTCTAGAGATTCATCTTTACTTTTCAGGTGTGACGGTTCTTCCTCGAGGTTCGAGGGTGCAGCGCGGGAGTTCTATAATAGCCAGCTCACTGGGCCGAGTGTTCACTTGGCATGTGGTATGTTTTACTGCTTTAGACTATACTTTCTGTTGGACTGGACTCTGTTGTAGTAGTTGTTTATTTATTTCTGTTAATTGTTGAATTGTCCTGCCTTATTTCCTATTTCTTTGTACCTCCACACTCCTTTTAGCCCTTCCGAGCCCTCCTGGCTCGTGGGCGGTGGGCCAGGATTCGAATGGTATCGGGCTCCTCTCGATATCCGAATCTTGGGTCGTCACAGATGGTATCAGAGCGGTGGTTGTGGATGTACATGGGAATTCAAGATATTGCAATGATCAGAGTTCGTAAGGTACAGTACAGTCGGCAGCTAGCATAGGGTTTTGTGTTTGTTCTCCTCCTAGTTTCTCGCTTGAGGGTTTGAGTGAGCGGTGTGGCGCTGTGAAGGTGGTTGTTGTTCACGGCTTTCGTGCTGGTGTGGGGCCCAAGGGAGGTAATAGAGAGATTTCTTCCCGATGGGTGGTGGCCCCGGTTGTGCTGCGTTGGGTAGAGGTTGCCGGCAGGTGTGTTACTGTGGTGCTGCGTTCGAGGAATCTGCAGCGAGGTCAGGTGGCTGGCGAGGATTGTTTGCGATTAAGTGGCCGTGAGCGTGCTCTAAGAGAGCTATCGTCGAGTCTGGCCACTTCAGCTTGTGGTTTATCCAGCCCCTGAGATGTTAAGGTTGTGGTTTGAGACGTCGGAGCTTGTGCTCTGATCGAGAGGTGTGCTCGGGCGAGCGGAAGATCTTCTCGGTGAGTTGCTGATTTTTGAGCCTGATGTTCTTGTCATGCTCTGTGGCGTCAGGAATGACGTGTTGATCCCTATTACTTTTATGGATTTCGAGGCAAGATTGGGCTTAGGCGTCCCAGTAAGTTCTTGCTCCTGTGCTCTTGTGTGCGAATGGGTTGTGTTCGTCCTGGTTTTGGGTTGAGATGTGAAGGTTCTGCGGAGAGTTTCGGGACTCGAGGATGAGCGTTGATGGTTGTCAGTTATGGCTCGTGATGCGGCTCTTGGCGTGGCGTGTTGCAGTTCGAGGAGTTGCAGTGGTGGTGCATCGAGAGATGCTGTGATTGTGGTCCGACGTGACACTTGGCGAGTGTGTCGGAGGCGCTGACCTGGCGTGGTAATGGTTTTCTTAGTGCTGGAAGGTGCTGTTCCCAGCATGCGTGAGGTTCCAGGTCAGGTCGAGCATGGATTTTCTCCAATTGGTCGGAGGAGTGTTGGTTTCTCCGTGGGTTGAAGAGATCGCGTTTGGCTAAGGTTCGTTGTCTTGTATCGTGTGTCCGGATTGGTTGGCCTTCGTGTGCCATGAAGTCCGTGCGAGACGCGTCCTGTGTTTTGGCAAGGTGGTTGCCTGTGAGAAGTCGTGCCCAATTCCCTTGCTGTGTGAGGGTGCGTCGGCACTGTTCCGGAAGGATGAGTGTCGGTTGGGCGGTGTTCGCAAGAATTCTTGGCTGGTGTCGAAACTTTCCGATGCGTGGCAGTTCGTAGCCTGCAGTGTTGCGGAGGATCGCCAGATTTGGGAGTGAATCTGTGCTTGGGGTTCGAGGTAATGGAGCTTTCCTCACCCCATTTTCTGAGGTTGACCAGCCGAGTTGTGGATGGTCAGAACGATGAGTCCCGAGTTGCCGTGTTGGCTGTGCGCGCATGGATTTGAGTGCGCAGCGGAAGCCTAGTGGGCCCATAACCCTCAGGATCAGGATCGTAGCGTTGGTTGCTATGGGCGGATTTCCTGAGGTTATGTTGACCATCAGAGGATTGGTTCCTCGGTGTAAGACGTGTTGTTGTCGTGCCGTTGCTCGAGATATTGTGGTTTTTGGCACTGGCAGGATGGAGTGTTAGGGAAAAATGTTGGCAAGTGTGCCGCATGAGTACCCTGTTCCTGTGATGAAAGTCGTGTCAGGCGTCGGTGTTAGACCTGGATGGGGTTGTTGATAGGGCTGTCAATGGGTCGGGCCGGCCCGATAGGCCCGCGGGCTTGACCCGATTTCGGGCCGGGCCGCAAGGTCATTTTCGGCCCGCGGGCTTTTAGTCAGGTCTAAAAGCCCGGCCCGACTAGACCCGCAGGCCGGGCTCAGGCTTTAAGTTCGGCCCGCGGGCCGACCTGGCCCGTTCTCTTCTTTTATTCCCACGTCAAAATTTTAAAACTATTTAGTTAAAACTATGTTGTTTTACTTAATGATAAAGTTTAAAACTCTCTTTTCACACAAATTATGTAATTAATATCAAAATCTTAATTAATTTAGTGAGATTATATGCTTTATATTATTATTTTTATTATTTTATTATTTTATTTAAGTTGTCGGGCTGGGCCGGACCTTAGTCGGGCTTTAAAATTTTTACATAATGTCGGGCTCGACCCGGCCCGGCCTGACATAGGTCAGACCCGGGCCGGGCTCGGGCCTTAATGTTGAGAAGTCGGGCCCGGGCCGGGCCGACCTAAGCCCGGCCCGGGCCCGGCCCATTGATAGCCCTAGTTGTTGAGGATGTCGCCTGACGGAGGTCGAGGACGTGATGGTCAGAGTCGGTGGCTTGGTGCCCGACTTATGTTAGAAGTTGTGTCCTCGGAAGAGATCATATTTTGAGGAAGTGATCTCTGGCAGATTATGGGTCCCTGTTGGTAGCTGCGAGTGACTAGTAAGGCTAGTCTCATAGTCGACCATGGTAAGATGTATATTGTTGGGGACCCGTGTGCATTGATCGTGGTGTTGGCGACTAGGTTGCCGTAATATTGGATGGCACTTTCCTCCCCTAGAGACATGTGCCATGAATTGTTCCGGTGGTATCCCGTGGCTCTGTGGTAAGGGCGGAATCGGGATTGGCACGTGTCCACTTGGATTAATTGGGATGAAGGTTTCGATGAGATAGGACGGAAGAGTGACGCATGTGGTTGGAGGTCCTTGATGGGACGTTGGTGTCGCAATAGCTATCCTTGGTCTGTGACCAGCATGGGATGGTTCCCCTGTAAGTCTAAGTCAAGTGAGGTGATGACCGAAGACACCAAGATCTTGTCATTTGGTTTCATCGTGCCCCCCTGAGAGGGTTGAGTTGGCGCGATGATCAGGATCGGACGCGGCGTCCGAGAGGAGTGCAGCTTGAGATGTGGTAATTGTCTATGTGAGTCATCGGATGGCATGTTATGAGTTGGATGGTGCCTGTTGGGCCAGCGAAGGTTTCCCGTTGGCATGTATCTGGTGACCAATGGATGGTCTTTTCACAGACAGAAGATGCTGGTTGTTGTGCATCGAGATCGGTGAGGCCTTTGGTGGTCATTTTCGTGATGTGCTTTTCGGATGGGATCTGGGCTTTGTCAAAGTTTGAGTTCTGACAGAGTTGTTCCCATGCTGTTATTGGTGTTCGGCTTGTCAGGTGTGAGGTGATCCTTGGCACTGAGCCGATGATCTGATTGCGGTCTGTTGAGATGGCTGTGTGAGTTGATGGAAGCTCTGTGTCGGTTATTCCCTGGAGCAGGGTGTGAATTCTGTCAGCTGGTCGTGAAGCTGATGTGTGAGTTGTATGCCGACCATGAGATGGATCGGTAGCTGCTTCTCGTGATAAGGGTTGTGTCTCCTCGATGAGCGAGAGGGTGGCAGCGGTACCATGATTGGTCTTCGCTGTGACTGAGGTGATGCCTGCCTGTGTCCTTTGGTGTACGCCTGCTCAGATGGCCGGTGTGTGCGGCGTGCGGAGCAAGGGGTTCTTCGTGATTGTGGTCTGGCTGTGTCCCTCAGGTTGAGAGCTTTCGTGAGAATCGAGGTTTTTTGTGCTGGGGCCCTGACGACATTGTCAGTTGGTTAAGGTGTTCTTCCCCTGTGACTTGGTGCTAGTCCTGAATTTCGAGGATGAAATTTCTTTAAGGGGGGAGGGCTATAATGCTCTGGATTTTTTCAGATATTTTTCGGATCATTTTCGTGGGTCTCGGAGTGTATTTTGTGCTTTACACGTGTTTTTCCTTGATGTGCCTTCGGAACTCTGTGCAGGACAAATCGTGGCGTTCTCTGACTCTGAGACAGTACCGGCACGTTGTGCTCCTCTCGAGGATCGCGGAGGTAATTTTTAGTATTTTTCTGAATTTTTGGAATTTTTGAATTTTTCTATATATATTAACCCTTTCTCTCTCTCCCCTCTCCTTTCTCTCTTCCCTCCCTCTCACCTCTCTCACGCTCTCTCCTCTCCCCCTCTCTTCTCCGGCGGTCGACGGAGCGGGGCACGGGCGAGGCGGGAACGACGCGGGCGAGGCACGGGCGAGGGTGGACGAGGATCGAGGCGGCGGTGGCGCGGTGAAGCTCGGTGGTGCGTTCGTGAACCGACGAGGGTTTCGCGGCGTTTTCTTCACGGATCGGCCACCTCGGGGCGCGAAATCTTCGGTGGAGGTAGAGAGATGGATCCCCAACTAGCGTACTTCATTTCCCGTGAGTTTGGTAGGCCGTGGCGAGCCGAGCGTGGGTTTATTGCCGTTTTGGGAAAAAACCATGATTTTGGGGTGTGAGCCGGATCTCCCGTTTTACGACATTTTTGGCCGATCTAAGGGTTTAGAATCATGCCTAGGGGCTTAGGGAAGGTTTCCCCTTTGTTTCCCCTTCACCCGGGGGTGAATGGGGTGTGGAATGGCTTTTTGGGGTGTCTCCCACATTTCTCGATTTTGCGGCTTAAACGCGGTCTTACAGAAGCCGCTTATAAGGTGAGACGGTCCCCAGGGTGACCGCTTATCGTCCGTTACACCGTGTTTTGGGGTTGTGGCCTTGCGATAGACCGCTCTGCCTCTCTGGGCGATCTAAGGCAGACCGTTTTTATGGTTGGGCGGTCTTGGTCTGACCGCCACCAGCCCCTTTGTGTCGGTAGGTTAAACAGTCGCACGATAGACCGCATGGAGCGTTAAGCGGCCTGGTGCGGACCGCCTGGCTCATGGAGCGTCCAGGGCACGACCGTTTTCTATTTTGGGTTCAGTCCAGGCCAGGAGGGGTAGCAGCCACTTGACTGACCGCTAGGTGACACCAAGCGGTCAGGCAATGGACCGCCACTCTCCTAGACTGTCTGAGAGTGACCGCCTAGGTCCTGGTGGCATCTGGGGCTAGACGGTCCTGGCTGGACCGCTAAGCCAGTTTAAGCGGTCCCAGACATACCGCCTAGTCAGTGACAGTCCAGGGAGGACCGCCACTTGGGTTTTGTGCTTTCTGAACCCGTTTAGTGCTGCGATGGTCTCCGGTCGACCCGGTTATGACCTAGTGGTCGACCTTCGGTCTCGTGAGTGTCCCGGACACCCTGTAAGTTCCGTGTCCGTATTTATGGAGGGCCTGGAGGTACCGTGTTACCTCGATTAGTGTGCCCGTAGGTGTGGTGGGTCCATGTGACCCCATGTGATCCAGGCTTTCGTGTTTTCACTAGATCGAGTCACCGTGTATCGGTGTGAGTGCGGTGGAGGTTCCCCCGCATGTCGTAGGTATCTCCGGAAGATGGTTCCCGAGAGGGCCAAGTGTATGGCCTTGGACTGGGAGTCCATCCATCCAGCCTGTGGCTGGAAGTTTCCCGCTTTTTTCTGGGATGAGGAATCAGCGTGGTGGCTTGTGAGCTACCTTGGGAATCGTACTTCTATGTTTTTCGTGAGGGCCATGTGTGTGGCCTGTGGACTGTGAGTCCAATTACCCAGCCTGAGGCTGGAGGGTTCTTGGTTTCCTTTTCGAGGGAATGGTCTCAGCGGTTGTGAACTACCTCGTGAGACATCGTGTCGAGGTTTCTGACCCTAGGGTTAGGGTAGATTCACTGCGTGGAGCCGTTCGGTGCAACGGTCTTGACCCCGAGTCTTGTGACTTAAGGACTGTTGGGTTTAGTGAGTCTAGAGGACTATCTAGAGTCCAGTGGTTCGGCACCACTTGGTTCTTCTCGACTTTCATGCAGGGTTCGTGCGTGTTTCTTGGAGTTTCACCCTGGAGAGTGGTCACACCAGTGACTCCCCACTAGTTGTAGCCTTCCGACATGCGAGTGGTCCCACCAGGGTGTGGTGGCGAGACTACCCCAGAGAGACGGTTTCTAGGCTGGTTACCGTCGGGCCCCACGTCTTGCAGCCAGAGTCCGGCTGAGGGGAAAACCAGTCAGAGAGCCAGACCTATGATGCATGGTCTGAGTGTGCACACGTGGTTGGGGGCAGTTGAACCCACGCTGACGAGCGCGACCCCAGCTAGTTCTTGTTATGTGGTTACTAGTACGGTGTCCCCGTTCAATCAGGGGTCGAGGGGGACACCTGAGGCGCGGTCTAAGTCGTCAGTGGACGCATCCAGCCTTGCTTCCGGTGGGCAGGTACTCCTGTCACGTGAGACGTGACTCTCCTGTTTACGAGTTTCGTTTCCCATCGGTGAGACGTAGGTTTTGGACCGTTCCAGCGTGCTTTCCGAGGTGGTGGCCAGGGGTGCTCGGCAGGGATTGTCGAGGCTTCGTCGTGCCAGTGTGGGACTGTGTGGTCTCAGTTGGTCGTGCCTGTGTGGGCAAGCCACCGCGGCAGGGTTGCCGTGTGTGTTTCCTCGGTAGGTCTGGTGTTAGAGTGGTCCGGTTCCTGATTGTGAGATCGGGGTTTTTTCTTTCTGTTGCCAGTAGGAGTAGTTGTAGTGCCGAGTTTTGACTGGCCACCGGTGCAATGTTCATGCTGTAGTTGTATCTGCTTTCCTTTTCGCTACCCCCGTTATTTTCGGTTAGGGTTCTGCGGGACCCCTGCTGAGTCTCTGTCTGGAGACTCATCTCTACTTTTCAGGTGTGGCGGTTCTTCCTCGAGGTTCGAGGGTGCAGCGCGGGAGTTCTGTAGTAGCCAGCTCGCTGGGCCGAGTGTTCACTTGGCATGTGGTACGTTTTACTGCTTTAGACTATACTTTCTATTGGACTGGATTCTGTTGTAGTAGTTGCTTATTTATTTCTGTTAAGTGTTGAATTATCCTGCCTTATTTCCTATTTCTTTGTACCTTCACACTCCTTTTATCCCTTCCGAGCCCTCCCGGCTCGTGGGCGGCAGGCCAGGATTCGAATGCTATCGCGCTCCTCCCGATATCTGGATGTTGGGTCGTCACACCGGGTGTCTCCCTACTCGCCCCAAGCGGAGACTGAGACACCGTACAAGTAACCAAAGAACATAGACAAGGGTCTAGTCGGGGTTGTGCTCGTCAGCACGTGTCCGAAGTCCTCGACCACGTGTGCACACACTGACTGACTGCGCAACGTGAGTCCCTCTAGCTAGTTTTCCTCCCAGCTCAGACTCGAACCGCCATAATGGGAAGCCCTACGGAAAACCGCCTAAAACCTTCTCTCCCGGGTGTAGCTCTCCGCCGCTCCCAAGCGAGTCGTTGCATTGGGCGAAGCCTTTTCTAAGCCCATGTCAGAAGTCCAGCCCATAATAAGCGAAGGCAGCCTTCATTAAGACGTCCTTGTACTCTTTCAACCCAAGGAACCTCTCAACTGCTCAGACCTCGACCTCTGCCAGCTCCTTCTCAGCCAACTGAACGTGCCCTAGGAGTCCTGCCTTTTCGGACTCCTACATTTGTAAGCCGGCCTCGATCCAGTGCTCGTTCTCCAGGGTCTTGACCTTCATATCAGCCCGATAATTGGTCTTCTCGAGCTGGTCGGTCAGGGAGTGGATTTTCTCTTGGTCCCCCTTGGATTGGTCCTGAAGGGCTTGACCACACTACGGAGGGACGCGACGTCAAAAGAGAGGTGGGCACACTTTCTATCAAAGGATGAGTTGTCTTAGAGCAGCTTAGCCTCGAATTTCTCCAGCTACTCAGAACTGTCTGCTATCTCGGACTTTAGCGAAGCCAACTTAAGCAATCGTAGGTAGACTGCCTAGGGCCAGATTGACCTTCTCAAATTGAGGGATGGACCCCACGTGAAGAAGAAGTGGAAGGCCATTCGATCGAGGGGTCCGACCCAGAAGGCACGATGCTCAATGGCATAGGCTCGGCGATGTCAAGCACTGCCCTTATGTGTGGAGGTGTGAAGCCCGAGCCAACGACAGTCGCCAGGACCGATGTAGGTTCTCTGACCGGACAGGCCTCCGAGGTTGCAGGTAGAAGAGGTTCTGGTTGCTTGGCCTTAGGAGGAAGATCTGGAGGTGGCAAGGAGGCGGCAGCGGTCTGCGTGAGCGAGCCCGCCACTTTGAGCACCCTCCTCTTCTTTCGACGACTCTCGTCGGCCTCCATGGCCTTTAGGGAGTCCGATAGAAGCACCTGTTTGGAGCCCTTCCGCTTGAAGCTCCGTCGCTCCCCAACTTTCTCGATAGCCACACCCTTGCCCCGATCACTCATGTAGGCGGAAGGATCCAAAGGGCCCCCTACCTCTCGTGCCTCGGGTGGGCTCTCTTGTGCCTCCTCGCCAGTGGGCCCCTGCGAGCCCTCCCCTGCTAGAGAGGAGACACCTACAGCGAACGCTACCGAAGCTTAGACAAGGCTGAAATTAAGGGCTGCTATGAAACGAACACCTGCTTAGCCTTATCTCGAGGCACCTGGGCGCACTGGCGTACCGTTGAAGATTGCTCTCGTCCAGAAGGTCGGCGGTTAGACTGCATGTTACTTTGGAGCACATTCGTTGCATCCTCAAGTTCTTTGGTGATTGGCAGGGCCTTTGAAACATTTTTGGGCAAAAATTGGGAATAATTGAGAAAGGCCAGGTGGGGGTGTCCAGAAGGTCAGCGGTAGATTGCCTATTACTTTGGAGCACCTTCGCTGCATCCTCAAGTTCTTTGGTGATTAGCAGGGCCTTTGAAACATTTTTGGGCAAAAATTGGGAATAATTGAGAAAGGCCAAGTGGGGGCATCCTTGAAGTGAGATACCCAGCATTACTTGGTCTTCCACCCCTTGTGGGAAGAGTCTCGGACGGCTAGGGTGACGCAGCTCTTGCCCCTCTGGGCTTGGAGAAAGTAGAAACCCTTCCCGACCTGTGTGTGCTCCTTCAGCTCGCAGAAAATGTTGAAAAGGTCGACAGTGACTGCAATCTTATTCTTCCCACAAAGAACAATGAAGGAGTAGATGGAAGTATAAGAATTAGAAACCAGCTAGACTGGAGCCAGCCTGTAATGATTTAACAAGTTCGCGACAAAGAAGTGGACAGGGAGGCGGAAGCTGGACTTCCAAGCCAAGGCGTAAATGCAGAAGCAGTCCAATCGGGTGCTCAGACTAGGTTCGCCCTGCCAGACCGGCGAGAAATTGTACGACCAGGGTACATTGTACCGATTTAGGAGCTCCTCAACCTCCTTGGCGGTAAGCTCATTGAGAGATTGGTAGCAAGAAGGGGGCGCATAATTTTTGACCTCCTGCTTGGCCTTGCCACTATAAGAAGATGCTTCTTGGCTAGCCATGGGAGTAGAAGTGGAGGGAAGAGAAGCAGAATCGGAATTGGGAGGTGGAGGAAGCGCTCGAACGGCCATAGCAATACTCACAGCGAGCACTGCGAAGGCAACGGCAACCTCTGGTTCCCCTCTGCATTCCTCCTCGAACATAAAGGAAGACTCACCAAACTGAGATGGCCAGAGGCAAAGGCAGGAACCAGGAGGAAAGAAGCCTTAAGATAAAGGTAACAAAACGTGCCAAAGACCTAAGATGTGGTGTTTATAGCTGAGCATGGCGCCCCCTCGTGAGTCGAAGCGTCCCAAGCGGTGAGGCGAATCGGCATCGGATCTAACACAAAAGGCATGATCAATGCTCCCGCCGCCTAAAATGCAGACAGGCAAGCGTGGCTAAGCCCAGCAGACGCATCGGATTTCCCACGACGGACTCGTGGCACTAGCCGTTAGGTATTAGAGGATGTGCGATAAAGAGGTACCCACCCTTGCTGACAACCCGACTGAACCTTACTCTCTGAGCCACGCGCTAACCTCGGGAGTAGGGGATAAGTGGAGGGGGGAATCACAGCCCATTAATCTTTTTATCCATGGGCCCACAAACTCGTCTAGCCTGATAGGTGACAGCCCACAAAAGCATCCAGGGCCCACCTACCGGAAGCCCATATAAGAGAGCCCAATAAGCGTCACCTAGTTTTGGATGGACGTCCACACTAAGGACTCCCCAAGCTCTAGAAGGACCCTGCCAACCGATGGCCCTGAGCGACCGGAAGGCTTCCGAGGGAACTCCCTTGGAAGAGTGCTAGGATAGGAATAGTGCTCGGCGATGTCGGCTCTCTGAGAGGGTTGATCCTTATCCAGAGGCAGACAACCCCACATTTAGGGTCCCCTCTAAGCCCCAAGGAGACCTATCTAGACCGGGCTCTTATCCGATATAACTGTTGGCGAACTCCCCACAAACGGAGTTGATAGAAGGATGTGGAGGGATTAAGATAAAGGTAAGAGTCCTACCCTTGTAAGAGTCTTTACTCGGGGAATGCATCCCCCCTCTCATTGACCTCTGCGGAACCATAGTGGGAGTTCGTGGCTATTTATTCTTAAGACTTCCCTCCTTGAAGATCAATAGGTATGACCCACCTCCAACCCTTGATTGGTGAAGAGGGATCTCGTACCCTCAAACCCCTCACCCCCTCTTACTTTTTTACTCATCGATGACTTAAACATTGGAGAATTTTGCCAGGGATTAACAGTGTAACTACTCTTATTAACTAAATTTAGAGTTTAAGCTAAAAATACCGTCCAACTGACATTCTGCCAAGCCTAACGTTTCTGCCCTTGGTGGCGTCAATTAATTCCCCCTTTTCTCATCGTAATATTATCCTTTTCCACACAAGCATGGGATAAATCTCTTCAGTTTTAGGAGGAAAGACAGGGCCAATCTTGTTGAGGATTATTAAATATTTCTCATTTGTGTTACCACACGTAACAATTTTCCTTTTTGATAAAGATCACACATAATAGTTCGCTTGTGTAAGTTTCTTCTTCTCTGTCATCTTATAGGAAGAATCATTGTTAATTTGTTAGCCTTCTATACAAACATGCTAGTACCATTGTGACCTTATGTACAGGCTAGCGTGATGGTTCGCGGCAATTGCCCCTCCTTGACTTGGATAAGTTTGTTAATTTTTTTACATTTGCCTCTCATCCTATGTTGGGTTTTTTGGGCCCATTAGATACCTATCGATGGTGGATATCTCGGTTTCACGATTAAGTTAAAATATCTACTGATGGTGGGTATTTATCACCCGTATTCATTGGTTGATTGTTTAACCGTAAATCGACGATCGAGATTTTCTTTTGTAAGATAGAAACCTAAAAGAGGTAAAAGAGGATAAAAATAGTACAGTAGAACCGTAAAAAGGATATTGCGGTTGCCGGCTGAGAAATTTATCTGTAACTATGTATGATTATTTTTTGGTGGTTGAGTAAAAATAAAAAGAGGCTATTTAGCTGTGCACATGGTTGATTTGCAAACTTGTAACAGGTCTCTCTGATTTACACGTCCTGCCCCCCACATCCCACTCCACTCTAAGGAGCTTCTCTATTAATACGGTGAGTTTTTCCCTTTACTCAGTTCTCTTGTTATTTATTTGGTGACTTTTGTTGGAATCGTAAGACTTTATCATGAGATTTTATCTGGGGAAGATATTTCATTCATGACTTTAATTTTATCTTTCTTTTTAATTTTTGTTTCATGTATTTTCAATCACGGGGATTTTTACATATCTCGTTAACTTAACCTGGTTCTTCCTCTCAGTTGTTCCTGCTTGTGATTCATTATCTCGATTATATAACTCTCACTCGTCTGAAACACTACACGTCTGTACCTAATTTTGAAGCTGGAACAATTTTTGTGGTGATCAATAGATGAATGATAATTTAGTGACAAATATTAAGAAGAAGACATTCTGGAGTATAAACAATGAGATAATAATACAACGCTTTCAGAATATGCTCGTCGTGAATAAATTATTTATAAAATATCTGGGGGGGGGGGGCAGCTCTTCTGCGGTCTAGACCCCTCATTGGGGATGGCCTGTCGATGGGTGCTCCCTCTCCTGGGACATTAGGAGGCACTTTCCGTAGCATCACTGTATTCTCCAGTCTTCCGTTCCCCCTCACTGTTATCTCCATGGCTAATATATATATATATATATACCCTGGTGTCCCCCTTCGACACTTAACCGCAATGGAAACCTGGTGAGTTAGCAGTGCAGGATATTCCAAGTCGACAACGTTTGTAAATTTCTGTACTATTGACTGGTTAATATGATCTGCATCAGGTCCAATGAGATTGTAATAATGATGTGGAAAATTATAGCAATATTAGATAGAATATTATATATTAACAATGTTTGAGGAGGGAGGCAGTGGGTCATGTTTTTTTTTGCGGGGAATGCTGATATCAAGTGAAAAGAAAATATTTGTCACTTAAGTAAGCATGTAGGTTAAGATGTTAAAGTCGGAACAGGCATGAGATGCACACACGCGTATGCTTAATTTTTTTATAAATTTATGGATTTCTTTTACATATGTACCCCTGTTAAAAGTGAATTGATGTACAAATCTATCTTGTAACATTTGAATGTATATCTTCCTAGGTGATTTAAATATCAAGTATGCCCTTATCGTCATTGTTTTTGTTAAATCACCATTAAAATCATTTAACGAGTGACGAGGAACTTGATTTTAACGAGTGACGAGGAAGGAAACATAATATTTTATGGATACTCTAATGAAAGTTTATCAAAAATACATACATGACATTAAATTCGCATAAGGACAATATATGTGCAAACACATATGCAAGATAGATTTTTACATGTTAACTTTTGACAGGGTATACATGCAAAAATCTCATATATGTTGTGTCCATGTGATTTCGATGATAGCAAATATTATAAGTCACTATGGTTTTGATGATTGTCAAATTATGTATTTACTGATGCATCTGATCTTTGCATGTATTTGCTTATGCATCTGATCTTTGCATGTTATGTTGCATAGAACTTCATCAGAGTGCATGATACAGGTTGCAGGCACACATTTGCATATATCATATCTTTGCGTCTCATGTTTCATCTAGCATATAGGTCGGTGCATATGGGTGAAGTTCAAGTCTTGCATGTCTGTGCAATCTTTGCATTAGGCAGACACAAGTCGGTGCACATTCTGTGTCTGTCTTATATTACGTCTCTTGAGGCCTAGGTCAATGCATGTGTCCGTCTCATCTTGCGTCTCATATGGCTTAGGTCAGTACATGTGTGCGTCTCACATTGCGTCACATGTGCAGTTTGTGTCTGAGTTTCGTCTTATGTTGCGACTAAGCATATACCTGGTGTTGGCACCGGCTTATTTTCTTGAATTAATCAAGGATTAAGCATAGGGAAATACTCCCTAAATGGAGCAAAACGGCACATCGCCAAAGTTGCTCTACCAGTCGAGTTGTGCTTGGAAATCGAGACGTGTCGCCGGGCCAAGCGGCGCAACATAACAACCGGGCATCGGCCCCGAGCAAATGGCATTATGTCAGCCAGTTTCTCGACAACCGGGTCGGTTTCGAGATTCGGGACAACCTACCGTACCTTACGGCACTATGTGAAGATTCGGGGATCACCTCCGGACACCCTACATACGGTATTATACCACCGACGCTTCAACAACCGGGTTAACTTGGGACTCAGAACAGCCTGGCGCATCAGGCGACTCTTCGCCAAGGAGCGAGGGTCACCCCAACCACCAGACAAACGGCATCATCATGTCGACGCCCCAGTCACCGGGCCCAACTGAGGGTCCTAACCAGCTAGCCGTGACCCACGGCAATATCAACGATCGATCGGGCCCACCCATGATCACTCAGTCTGCGGGTTTCCCCACGTTCAACACAGCTACCCGACCTGACCCGGGGGCGCCATGACTACAAGCCACGCCATGTGGCACCCAGCAACGAGGCCGGGGTCTACCCCCGAGTCGCCTCCCTCCAGCCCTCTGAAGTCAAAGGAAGACCCATTCGGGCCAACCACAAGCTTCAGGAGCTCACAGCACCCGTATACGGCCCACGCACGCGTGTCGGGAATTCCCCCGAGCACCTGGTAGGCGCGTATGCTCCAGCCACTCTACAGTAAGTCCGAGCCCAACTCGGGACTCCTAGCAACCCATCGCGTCATGCACCACCCTTGTGCGCCCTCACACGCGGATCGACCTGCGCGGTCAAACCCAGTCAAACCCCAGTCAAACCCCAGTCAAACCTCGGTCAAACCCGCGTAAACCCCTCCGGGGAGGGGTTTAGGCGGACCAGCCTCACCCCAAGGCTGGTCCGCCTAAACCCCCATTAAATTAAAAAAAGCTTTTTTAATTAAAAAAGGCGCCCAGCCAGTCCGCCCAAACCCCCCCTGGGGGAGGGTTTAGGCGGACCAGCCTGGACCCCCAGGCTGGTCCGCCTAAACCCCATCCAAAACTAAAAAAAAAAAGATTTTTTAACCAAAAAAAAACCTCTGTGAGTGGTTTAGGCGGACCAGACCAGCCCCTTGGGCTAGTCCGCCTAAACCCCACTTGGGGGAGGGGTTTAGGCGGACCAGACCAGCCCCACTTGGGTTGGTCCGCCTAAACCCTCTCTCCCCCACTCCGTAACAAAAAAAAAAAGTATTTTTTAGGGTTTACACGGACCAAACCCAGCCCTCAACTTGGTCCGGATAAACCCCTTCCACCCCTTCACCTTCCACTATAAAAGTCCCCCCTAGGGAGCTCAATGCAAGGCAAGGCAACATGTAATGGAAATGAAGGATGCAATGCAACACCCTCCGACCTGACTGTCGCACCCTCGGACTCCCGAGGCCTTCGGCAAGGGTCGGGGACGTGAGGAACTAAGTGCGCATGTGGTTGGCTTGTCGATCGGTTTATACACGCCGAGGGTATGTCATACGTACTCCCCTCACGCGGCGTCTAGCCATCGCACACAAGTCCATGCCCGTCGCGGATAAGTTGTTATGACAATGGCGAACACACCCGTATCCCGGGTCCGCCCGCGTATGACAACCCACGGTGGCTACGCATACGCCATGATGCCGCACCTACTTCCGACACTGAACCGCGTGCCCACCGCTCGCTCTGAGCTAGCTGCCGACCGCTCGGACTGATGACTCTAGTTATCCGGACCCTTGCCCGGGAATAATATTCCCGGGGCCAGCCTCGACTCCCCAACATGACGACATTCGCCTTCCGGAGCCCGAACCCGACCTCTCACCTTGAGCCGCATCCAACCTCCGTCAGGCGCCAGCCCACGACCGCCCCGGCCACCTAGGCAGTCGGGCTTGTCTCGATCTCCTCACGGGGATCCTCTGTAAAACACGCGGATATCCACTTTATCCCGCATTGACCCGGGAACCGACCCACGTGTCAAAAGAGAGGTGGGCACACTTTTTATTGAGTCAAAGTTATTGTATTTTAATTATATTAAAAACCCACAAAGTCAATAGTTGGTTGGTGTGCTTTGTTTTATTAGGCGAGGATATGTATGCAAATAAGGGAAATTGTGAAGGTATGTGTGTAATGGGCCTTCCCTATAAATAGGGGGCTAAGAGGTGTGTTACGTATGAATGAAAAGATTGAATGAAAGATTGTGTTGTGAGAGCTCTCCCCTCTTACATTTTCCTTCCCTCTTTCTCCTTGCGAGTTTGAGTGTCGCCCGGTGTGAGAGCGTCCGGCGTGAGGCCGAGCTGCGCGAGGTAGCAACCTATCCGTTCCCGTCCTGTTCGCGTCTCGGAGTTGCCGTCGATCCATTTTCACGTCACCGTCACGTCAGATTTGATATCAGAGCCCAACAACGGCGTCTCCGACGACCCCGAAGTCCCCGACGTCTCTCTCTTTCTCTCTGTAGATTGCTAGAAAAAAAAGAAAAGAGTAGCATGAATATCTCGGTTGGAGAGAGTGAAAAAAAAGGAGCATCAAAATATCGGTTGAAGTAGTTAAAAAGAAAAAAGAAAAACAATTTTTTAAGCACCGAAGTTCCCTCCGTTCTCTCTATGTTTCTCTCTTTCTATCTCGATTCTTCTCTGTTCATCTCTCTCTCTCTCTCTGTCTCACCCGGTTTCTTTCTCTCTCAGATTCTCTTTCTCTCTTTCCCTCTCTTTATTTCTCTATTTCTCTATTTCTCTCTCTGTTACTCTCTCTCTCTGCTTCTCTATCTCTCACCGTTAATCCCTCTCTTACTCTCTCTTTCGATTGAAAAGAAAACAGAAGCTGAGAGGAAAAATTAAAAAAAAGGGGGGGAAAGAGAGTTTGCGGCACGGCCTTCGTCGCCCGTGCCCATTTCAAAGAGGAGGGGCGGCCACAACGGTCACGACCCCCCCCCCCCTTGGCCGCCGCTCAGGGCCGCCCGCACCCACCGTCGCCACCGCGCACGCAGGCGCGCCCGAGCTCTGCCCGGCCGCACCCTCTCCGGCCCCGCCCGCATCCGCTCCGCTCCAGCCCCACCTGCTGCGCGCCCCACGCGACCGCACGACCCGCGTCCACTCCGGCCCCGCCTGCTGCGCGCCCCACGCGCGCCTGCGGCCCAGCCGCTGCGAGCGCCTGCGACCGGGCGCCTGGGCGCCCAAGCCGCGCTCGACCACAGGCCCGCACCCCTGCGCGGCCGTCCGAGTGCCTACGCGCACGAGCCCCTGTGCACCCGAGCTCCTGCTGGCCCGCACGCCTGCGCGCCAGCCAGGCGCCCCCGCGCCTACCTCCCCTGCCGAGTTTGACCGCCTCCCACACCTCTCCCTCGCACCGGTTGCCGCGTGGCTGCCGCCCACAAAGGTTGATTGAAGACGCGTGAGTTGCGGAAGAAAGAGTGTGAAAGCAGAAAAAAAAAAGAGAAGAAAAGGCAAAAAAAGAGGAGTATGTAGAGTTTGAAAGAAAGGATTGAAAAGAAAAAAAAAGAGTTGAAAAAAAAGGAGAGAAAAGAGAGTGAAAGAGTCAAAAAAACGGTAGGTGAAGATTGGAAAAAAAAGGATTTGAAAAAGTCAAACAAAGAGTAGTTAAAATTTGAAAAAAAAAAAGAGTTTGAAAATCAAAAAAAGAGTGTGCTAAATATATAATATATATATATATTTGGGGTATATATAATCTTATATATATCCATATATATATATATATCATATATATAATCTTATATAACTCTATATATATTATTGGATTAATTTATTGATCGTGGCACCGGGAACGACAATTCGACCAGCACCTAAATTTCACAACAATAGCTCGATCGGTGCCCTAGTCATCCGGAAGCCGACAGATGGTCCGTAAATTATGGAGCGTACATGCCACTAAGTCTCCCTGCACGGAGAAATTAGATTAATTTGTTCCCCTGCGAGGAAAAAATTTTCAAATTAAGCGGTTTTGTAATAATTCAATACTCCCTGCGTGGAGTGAATTCTTTGTAACCGGTCAAGTTTCATCGACGCCGTGCGGGCACGCACGTCTCCGCTCATCTTCATCTCCGGTCGGAGCTTGACTTCTCAGTCAGCTAGGTGCGTGCTCCAAATCACTTGCTTATTTAGTATCCTTATCATTTACCGTGCGACGAAGTGAGCGAGAGCCCGATCCATGCAGCCAGTCTCCTGAGTGCATCGCTGTGGACGGAAAGTGAGAGCTTGCATGTATGCACCTATCCTTAGGCCCTAGACAGCCTCATTAAGGCACCCTAACTGTCAGAAGGTAGTTCCATAACTACTTCGCTTACGGGTGAGCAACTCTCCCTGACCGGTCCAGTTGACCATTTGCCTATTAGCCAACAAAATTCGGGTCTATAGCTTGCTAATTATTGGTCCCAGGACTGCATCATTTAGGTCCGAGGTCGTGCATGTCACGTTGGTCTAGGAATTCATCCGGCCGTCTAGAGCGCCCCTTAACGCTACCCATGGATCAAAAGAGCGTGACTACTATGCTAGTCCAGCTCGAGCACAATCTCGTGGCCCACTTTGAAGAATCCATAGGTCAACTACGATCGGAATTAGTTGAGATGATCCGAGCCTTAGAGGACAGCTTGAAGGGAGAGGAAGGACGGGTGAATGGCCACGGCGACCCCGTAGCCAATCCTATGGAGGAAAGAGAGCAAGTCCGCCCGAATCAGGCTCTCCAAGGTAGAGAGCAAGAGGCCCGTGCCCCTCGAGAGAGAGACCACGATGATGAGGATATCATCCTCCGGAACGTCAAAATTGACGCTCCGAGTTTTGATACGTCCCTCAACCCCGCTACATACCTTGATTGGGAGACCGGGATGGACCAAAATTTTGACTGTCATCACCGTATGACCCCTGCTACAAGGGTGAGGTTTGCCAAAATGAAACTCCTGGGTCAAGCCAAAACCTACTGGTGTAACGTTGAGAATCTCCTAGCAAGGAGACGAGAGGAACCCATAAGCACGTGGGAGGAAATGAAGGAGAAACTGAGGGAGAAGTATCTGCCACCCTCCTACCATCAGCATCTTTTAGACCAATGACAGAAACTCACCCAAGATGGAAAGTCCGTGGACGAGTACATCGCCAAATTTGATGACTTCTTCCTTCAGAGTCGAGTCGTGGAGGATGCCTCTGTCACCCTCTCACGGTTTAGGGCTGGCCTACACGAGAGCATACAGTGGGAATTGTTCCTACGAGAAGTTAACACCCTCGAGCATGCCTATCAGGTTGCTCGGGATGTCGAGCGGTTTCAAAGGGTGGTCCCACCTCGGGTCTCCACCTACCGCCAACCCGAGTCTCGAAACCCCATGGTCCGCTACTCTGAGAGGCATGGTCCCTCCACTTCCTATGTTCCTACTGCTACCCCACTCCGGGCCGTTACCCCTACGGCTCCTTTCCCAAGGAACCCTTTACCTGCACCCGTTGCTGTGCCTAGGCTGGAGTATACTCCACCAGCTGAGAGGAGAGATGACAAGGGAAAGGGAGTGGTCCCTAGAAGCTCCCAACCAACCCCTATCTCGGGAGTCCGCTGCTTTATGTGTCATAACCTAGCGCATATTGCCACCAATTGCCCCACCCGAGCCTTGGTCATCACCGACCCCCAGCATGTGGAGCTTCCACCTCAGGAAGAAGAACCCCTTGAGAGATATGAGCCTGACCCTGATCTCATTGCCCAGTTTGAGGAATTAGATGCAGGGTTTGATAGCACGCATGTCGAGTACATGCAAGTGGGAGATATTACCGAGAGTTCGAACCAGGGAAGACTAGGTGTAGTTCGCTGCATCCTAACACCCCCTCAGGAGGACGACTGGCGTCGAACCTCCATCTTCCAAACGTACATTATGGTAAAATCCCAACCCGGCAAGGTGATTTTTGACAACGGGAGCTGTATCAATGCAGTCTCTTCAGACTTTGTCTCCCGTCTAGGTCTACCTACCCATCCTCATCCAAGGCCGTACAACGTGGCTTGGGTTGACGACACATCCATCCCAGTCACCACTACATGTGTCATTCCCATCCAGTTCCAGTCCTACCAAAGACAAATCCTATGCGATGTAGTGCCTATGAAGGTCGGGAGCATCATCCTAGGACGGCCATGGATCTACGATGTAGGCCTTACTACATTCGGTCGGTCTAATCAGTGTTCCTTCTCCCACAATAGAAAGAGGATTCAGTTGTGCCCGACACCCCCAAAGGTGGCCACGGGAAAGAGTCCTACCTCCACACCCGCTACATCCCCCAAAATTCAGGAGAATGCCCCAACCCCCACCAAAGGGAAACTTCTTATTCCCTCCTCTCCCACACCTGTCATATCCATCCCTAAGGCCCCTAAGGTTGACCATGACCCGATTAGGCGCCTTAACTTCATAGGTGTTCGTGAGATGACTAGAGAGGTTACCGAGGGTGCCCATGTTTGGGCTGTTGTCGTCACCATTACTCCTGAGGAGTCCCAAGTCTCCATCCCACCTGAAGTCCATGTTGGATCCCGCGAGGTGTAAACGGATCTAGAAGGGGGGGTTGAATAGATCCTATCAAAAGCTTTGGCCTATTTAAAACTCTTAGCTATCGGAAGCATGAACCACTCCTGTAAAGTGAATGAATCACTTAGACACAATGCACAGCGGAATTAAGTAGAGTGGCACAGAGCATGCAATAGCTTGCAACAACCGTACGTGTGTGTGCTATGTTGATCACTCAAAGTTCATATGTGTGTGAATGTAGTGGTGATCAACTAAGGTGCATGCGAGTCTAAGCAAGGGTAACACTTAGCAATACTTTCACCTTGGCGCCTGTGTGTAAGGGTGCAGCAGGCCGCCCAAGGGATGCAGTCAAAGTGCTAAGATCAATTAAACCGTAGATAAAACCGAAGGTGCAAATCTGAGTGCTTGAGTGTGTAAACAAGATTACCAAGTAAGGAACCACACCAACCTGTGAATGGGGGTAGAAGATATAGAGCAATCACACACAATAAATAACCCACAACACAGGGATTTTTAAGGTGGTTCGGTTGCAACCCCGCAACCTACATCCACCCCTCACTAAAATCCGGTGAGGCTTCCTTGCTGACTCACAGCTTGATCGGGGACATGCCCCAAACCACAGAACAGAGAAAACCCTCTTTCTGTCTTCCTACACATAAAGCCGGCAGGGACGGATACACCGCAGATCGGAGAACTCCCAATTGCCTTCCTACTAACCACCGGTAGGAACGTCAACGCCGCAAATCGGACAGCCTACGATTGCCTTCCTACTAACCACCGGTAGGGACGATTCTCAATTTCAAGTGTTTGAAAGAAATGGAAAAAGAACAACTTATGAAAAACACTCAACAAGCTATAGAATATGCTTAAGAGAAAAGATCTTGTCTGAGGTTTGCTGGTGTAATGCCCTGGATCCTTGGTAGGTCTTGCTGGATCTTCATTGGATCTTTTGGATTGGTTTCGGTGAGTTTCGGTTCGCTTTGGTGGCTTCCGAGTTGAGTTTTACGATCCGTGTGGGTTTTTCTCCCGTACTAGTTACGGAACCCTACGGTGAGTTTACTTGTCAGTTCCTCGACTCGTGGATGCTACAGCGACGATGTACTCGTCGAGCCGGTCGTTTCGACTATTTTTACGTATTTTTCTGAGTTAGTGCGCCTTTCGGTGCATTTTTGAATTTTCGGATTTTCAGAAATTAGAAATATTTTCTAATTTCCTTTTTATTTAACCCCCCCCCTTTCTCTCTCCTCACTCTCGTGATCTCCTCTCTCTCTCTCCCGTTCTCTTTCGTTCTCTCACCCTTCCGGCTCCGGCTGCAGACGGGGACGGTCGTGGGCAAGGTGGCGACGTCGGGGAGCTACAGAGGTGCGCGATGGGGCGAGGATCGGATCGATTCTGGCGTGATCCCGTACGGTGGATTCAAAGCCGGTGAATCGGTTCGCGAGTGGATTTCGGAGTGGTTTAGTCCTTTCGGGGCTCCGGTTTCTTCGGTGGAGGTAGGGTGACTGATCCTCACTTCTTCCTCTCCGTTTTCCCTGTCATTGCACGTCGTTCGACAAGGAAACGGTCGAGTTTGGGCTTGGTTTGCCTAAACGTTGATTTTCGTGGTTTGTAGGGTTGGCCGGAAAACGGCAACCGTTCTTAGTGTAGTTAGTTTTAAACTGACCGCTGGGATGTCAGGATCCTAACCACGTTAATTTCGTGTTGATTGGTGTTCATTCGAGGCCGGTAGGAGTCCGGGAACCTCGGTGACCCATTTTGGGTGGATTCGTTGGAATCGCCTGGATCTTGTGTTTTTGAGCTTGCATGTGGGCTTTTTAGCCTTCTTATGTTGTTTTTCAGTGTTTGGGTTTGTTTCCCCTGCGCTTCGGCGTGAATGGGGCGTGGAACGGGCCGATTTGGCCATTCCTATGTTTTCCCGCCGTAGCCGATGTAGCGGTCGTTCCAGGGACCGTCACTTGCTCTGACGGCCCCACGACTAACCGTTACATCGTCTGGGTTGTTTGTGTTCTTCGGGGTTTTCAGAGTGTGACGGCCCAGGACTGGAGCGTCACATCTCTCTGACGCGTCCCGTGAGGCGCGTTATATTCTTTTTATCGTTTTGCGTTGGGGTTAAGTCGGTTTCTCTAACGCGCTTGACCCAGCGCGTTAGATGGATGTAACGTGCTCTATCCTGGCCGTTACATTCCGTTTGACCGACGTTTGACCAATTAAGGCGGTGCCTCTGGCGGTCGTGCCCCCGTGCGTTAGGTTTGTGTAACGCGCCTGCCCCTAGCCGTTACATGCTGTTTTGGCCAAGTTGGGTGGCTGCGTGCCGTTCTGTCTGTAACGGCCATGCCCCCGTGCGTTAGGCCTGTGTAACGCGTCCTCTCTGTCCCGTTACATGCTGTGTTGGCTGACTTGGGTTGCCGTGCCGTTGGATGTAATGGTGGGGACCCTGTGCGTCAGGCATTTGTAACGCGCCCTGTGCTGGCCGTTACATGCCTCTCAGCCTCTGTTTTCTGCCTTCGGTTCGTGGTTGTAACGCGCCTGCTCCCATGCGTTAGGCGTGTATAACGCGCTTGGTCTAGCGCATTACATCGTTCGAGTTCCGTTGTTTTGGGTTTTGCTGGCCCTGACGGCCCCGGTCTGGCGCGTCAGGTGTGTGTAACGCGCCCGGTGCTGGCCGTTACATGATGTTTTCTATGTTTTAGAGTTGATAGGGCGGTGTGAGTGACGGCTCTCCCCCGACCGTCTCTTGGAGTGTAACGGCCTAGGTCTAGACCGTCACATGCGTGTAGCGGTCTAGGGGTGGTGCGTTACATCCCTTGTGCTCCGATTTCCGTGATTTTGGTTTCGGCTTGTCTTGGCTTGGCCTTGTGGTCTGCCCGCTGTCCCGTGGAGGTCTTTTGACATTCTATGAGGGCTTAGACTATGATCTTGCCGTTGAGTCGTCCGACTCAAGGATCGTTACGTTGTAGGTCTAGTTGCCTGGTCCTGAGTCTGTTGGTGGTTGTTTGGCTGCCTTGGTGCTTTGTTGTGCACGAGATAGGTCTTTCTTGACTGTCTGTGCTTTAGCACCTGTGCTTTCGAGTCGTGCCTTGTGAGCCTCCCCTAGTTGTAGCCCTAGGTCTCTTGAGTACCGACCCACCGGGAGTGGTGGAGGGGTGTTTCCTGTGAGACGGTTCTTAAGCTAGTTCAATGGGCCCCGTCAGCGGTAGCGTCCTACCGAGGGGAATACTAGCTAGAGGCCTGGCCTAGGTAGTGGTCAGTGTGTGCACACGTGGTCAGGGACTGAGGACTTGTGCCGACGGGCGTGACCCTGACTAGTCACTCGCGGTTGGTACTGCGGTCCTGTGTCCGTAGTTGCCGTTTTTCCTTGGAACATCGTTGTTCCTCGGACCTGGTTCTTGGTGTGCCTAGTCTTCGTTATCCTCTGGACGAGTTGGACGCGGCACTTGTGACGCAGTGTAAGTCGTCAGTGGACGCATCTGGCTGTTCTTCTGGGAGGAGGGTGCTCCTGTCACTTGGCCGGTGACTCTCGCGTTTCTTGCGCGTTGTGACCTTCCGAGTTAGCCCTCTCGTGGCCCTACTCGAGGTCAGTGTCCTTTCGCCTGCATGACGCTCTGGTCATGCGTGGGACAGTGTGTGCGACGTTTTTGTCGCGTCTGGTTGTGTCGTTCATCTGGGTCTCCTCTTGACCTTTTGTCAGTTTGCGCTGGCTTTGGTCTTAGGCTTGGCGTCGTGTCGGTGGTTAGGCAACTCCTGACTTCGTCAGCTTAGAGTCGCCTTCCTGCTGTTGCTTGAGTAATTTGGGGTGCCGAAGTTAGTTCGGCAGCCGCTTGTTTAGTGCGGGTTCTCACTCCTCTCCTGCTTGTTCCCTACTCCTGCTACCCGGCTGTTCCTTTACAGCTTTGTAGTGTAGCTTTTCCTGCTTTGCTGCACTTGCTGTTTCTGTTGTTGCTTCCGTTGCACTGTGCGTTTTCCAGTGGGGATCCGCGTGACCCCTACTGAGTTTCTGTTTAGAGACTCACCCCTACTTTTCAGGTGGGTTTCGCCTTCTGCCTCTGCTGTTCCTGGAGGAGCGCGTTTGTTGTAGTTCCCAACTGTACCTGAGTCGGGCTTCCCCCGACTCCTGTGTACGTTTCCTTCTGTTAGACTGTACTTGTTGTCTTTCCTTTAGACTGGACTCTGGTGTATAATTGTAATTGTTGAAATTATTAATGAAAATGTAATTTTATTTCTGCTACTTTAGCAATCCAATCTAATGAAATTTAATTACTTACTGTTATATCTGAGGCTTCAATGTATTCCACACACTCCTTTTTCCCTTCGACGCTTTCCCGCGCTTGGGAGGCCTCGCGGGTCCCATGCGGTACCACGTGTATTCGGTAGTTCTACCGGGTGCACCGGGTATCCGGAATCCGGGTCGCTACAGAGTGGTATCAGAGCGGTGTTCTGAGATATTCAGAATTCTTTTGTCTGAATTATCAGAGCTCAGTCGTGTGAGATACATGGAAATCCAGATATACAGTTTCCATAGTCCGTAAGGTCCAGTACAGTCTCTTGCTGGCGTGGGTGTTGTGATGGCTATCGCGGTGCTTTTTGCGTGTGGTCTTGTGCGTGCTTGGTTGGCACTGTACGAGGTGGTTTTGCTCTCGTCTGGGTGTGATGAGGTGTTTTGTTCGGTTTTGAAGTTGGTCTCGATTGTGTTGCACTTGGCAGTGTTTGTCGGTAGGCATGAACCTGCAGTGCATTATTCGAGCTGTTTTTATGTTTTGCTCAGGTGGCTTATGACTTTTAGTGTTGGTGTGATGACCATGCACGTTTTTACGTTGCTTTGGTTGTCCCAGCTTGAGTCTGTTCAGCTCCTATAATGCCGTTGTTTCTGTTGAATCGGTCGTTGTGTTGCCTCGTTGGAGAAGTTGCTCGAGCGAGCCTAGGAATTTCCTTTCCTGGTGAGCTTCTGTTGTCGAGCTTATTGCTTCTCATCCTTCTTTGGTGAAGCTTTTTTTGAGGTGAGCCTTGGAATTGCTATCTTGGTGATGCCTTTGTCCTGTGTCTGCTTAACTGTGAACAGCTTTGTTTTGAGCCTGATCTGCTCTTTGCTATACGATTACTTGGCTTTGGACTCCATGATGGTGTTAAGAGCTGTCGCGTACCGTATTTGTCGTGCCGTGTCCAGCGGCCGATGTATCGTGAAGGCTCGATAACTGTTTCAGGATGTGAAGGTAAGCTGAGATTAGCACTCCTTTGTGTTTCATGCTGAAGCTGGTACTCTCTCCCTGTTGCACTCTGGCAATTGTGCTTGGTTGTTCGCGTGGTCAGTGCTTTTGGCGTGCTATATTGCGATTTTTGTGAGTTACGATGGCGCCTAGGGTACTGAGATGCGAATATCGGGGCATTGTCTGTTGCCG
This sequence comes from Amorphophallus konjac, assembly GCA_022559845.1. Classification (NCBI taxonomy): domain Eukaryota; kingdom Viridiplantae; phylum Streptophyta; class Magnoliopsida; order Alismatales; family Araceae; genus Amorphophallus; species Amorphophallus konjac. Next base: position 60,277,776 of record CM040128.1, on the reverse strand, counting down.
TGTGCATTGTGTGCTATAAGAGTACGCAGTGGAAGTGTGTGGGTTGGCTACCCATGGGTTCAGAATCGTGTTTTTGAGTTTCTGGCCGGTCGAGAGATATGTTTCTTCTCGATGTGACTTCATCTTGGCTTCTTGTGCCTTGATGTCGTCTGTTGCCATGCCATTGTTGGTGGTTTTCTGGTGTTGGCATTGGCATTTGCGAGTGTTGGGGAATTTATCGGCATTCCTGCTGATCGAGTACCATTTGCTCTGCATTTCTTTCTTGGTGTTGTGCTCTCGAGGCGTGTTTGTAGTCCTTGAGTTGCGTTCCCCGATATTGTTGTCATTTCTTGTTATTGTGGGTCTTCTCTTGGTGAGCAGTCTGATGCGTGACCCGTTCCTTGTGGTCGTGTGCTCAGCTGTTCTTGTGCCTTGATGTGACCCTGCTTGCAGTTGTGTTCCATGGTTCTGTGTTCAGAGTGGAATCGGAAACCTGCAGGTGATGCCGCTGTGTTGTTTCTGTAAGTGTTGTTTCTCTATGATTTTGTGTCTCTGTCTTGGACCATTGTCTTGTCGGTCAGCTTTGTTGTTCTCTTTTTTTCCTAGAGTTAGCTTGCGACTCGATCAGATGTAATATCTGAGTGAGGACTGACTCGATTGTGTTTGTGGTCCGGTGCTGGTGTTGTCATTGGCGTCCTGTGTGCCAGGTGTTCTCTGTCGCCTTTGGCACTGGAGCCGATGATGTGGTCGAGCCGTCAGCTGTGAGGACTGTGTCTCCTTGTGTAAGCTGCCGCTTGCCGTGTCGTCGTTGTATTTCTCGATCGGTTGTTTGTTGTTGTGGTAGTCGTGTCTCCTATTTTGTGAGACGTAAACGACATTGCCCTGTTTCGGAGGTGTCGGACTTGTGTTCACTTGTGTCGTGCTCGATCCAGAGCATGTACTCGTGATTGTAGTCTGACGTTGTTCCTCTGAGCTGTGTTTCTCAAGATTTGTGTTGTTTTTGTGGTTGTGTTGTCGGGTTGTTCTTCCCTGCTTCTCCTTTGTTAGTCCTTAATTTCGATGGCGAAATTTCTTAAAGGAGGGGAGGATGTAATGCCATGGATCCTTGGTAGGTCTTGCTGGATCTTCATTGGATCTTTTGGATTAGTTTCGGTGAGTTTCGGTTCGCTTTGGTGGCTTCCGAGTTGAGTTTTACGATCCGTGTAGGTTTTTCTCTCGTACTAGTTACGGAACCCTACGGTGAGTTTACCTGTCAGTTCCTCGACTCGTGGATGCTACAGCGACGATGTACTCGTCGAGCCGGTCGTTTCGACTATTTTTACGTATTTTTCTGAGTTAGTGCGCTTTTCGGTGCATTTTCAGATTTTCAGATTTTCAGATTTTCAGAAATTAGAAATATTTTCTAATTTCCTTTTTATTTAACCCCCCCCCCTTTTTCTCTCTCCTCACTCTTGCGATCTCCTCTCTCTCTCTCCCGTTCTCTCTCGTTCTCTCACCCTTCCGGCTGCAGACGGGGACGGTCGTGGGCGAGGTGGCGACGTCGGGGAGCTACCGAGGTGCGCGATGGGGCGAGGATCGGATCGATTCTGGCGCGATCCCGTACGGTGGATTCAAAGCCGGTGAATCGGTTCGCGAGTGGATTTCGGCGTGGTTTAGTCCTTTCGGGGCTCCGATTTCTTCGGTGGAGGTAGGGTGACTGATCCTCACTTCTTCCTCTCCGTTTTCCCTGCCATTACACGTCGTTCGGTAAGGAAACGGTCGAGTTTGGACTTGGTTTTCCTAAACGTTGATTTTCGTGGTTTGTAGGGTTGGCCGGAAAACTGCAACCGTTCTTAGCGTAGTTAGTTTTAAACTGACCGCTGGGATGTCAGGATCCTAACCATGTTAATTTCGTGTTGATTGGTGTTCATTCGAGGCCGGTAGGAGTCCGGGAACCTCGGTGACCCATTTTGGGTGAATTCGTTGGAATCGCCCGAATCTTGTGTTTTTGAGCTTGCATGTGGGCTTTTTAGCCTTCTTATGTTGTTTTTCAGCGTTTGGGTTTGTTTCCCCTGCGCTTCGGCGTGAATGGGGCGTGGAACGGGCCGATTTGGCCATTCCTATGTTTTCCCGCCGTAGCCGATGTAGCGGTCGTTCCAGGGACCGTCACTTGCTCTGACGGCCCCACGACTGACCGTTACATCGTCTGGGTTGTTTGTGTTCTTCGGGGTTTTCAGAGTGTGACGGCCCAGGACTGGCGCGTCACATCTCTCTGACGCGTCCCGTGAGGCGCATTATATTCTTTTTGTCGTTTTGCGTTGGGGTTAAGTCGGTTTCTCTAACGCGCTTGACCCAGCGCGTTAGATGGATGTAACGCGCTCTGTCCTGGCCGTTACATTCTATTTGACCGACGTTTGACCGGTTAAGGCGGTGCCTCTGGCGGTCGTGCCCCCATGCGTTAGGTTTGTGTAACGCGCCTGCCCCTGGCCGTTACATGTTGTTTTTGCCGAGTTGGGTGGCTGCGTGCCATTCTATCTGTAACGGCCATGCCCCCGTGCGTTAGGCCTGTGTAACGCATCCTCTCTGGACCGTTACATGCTGTGTTGGCTGAGTTGGGTTGCCGCGCCGTTGGATGTAATGGTGGGGACCCTGTGCGTCAGGCATTTGTAACGCGCCCTGTGCTGGCCGTTACATGCCTCTCAGCCTCTATTTTTTGTCTTCGGTTCGTGGTTGTAACGCGCCTGCTCCCATGCGTTAGGCGTGTGTAACGCGCTTGGTCTAGCGCGTTACATCGTTCGAGTTCCGTTGTTTTGGGTTTTGCTGGCCCTGACGGCCCCGGTCTGGCGCGTCAGGTGTGTGTAATGGGCCCGGTGCTGGCCGTTACATGATGTTTTCTGTGTTTTAGAGTTGATAGGGCGGTGTGAGTGATGGCTCTCCCCCGACCGTCTCTTGGAGTGTAACGGCCTAGGTCTAGACCGTCACATGCGTGTAGCGGTCTAGGGGTGGTGCGTTACATCCCTTGTGCTCCGATTTCCGTGATTTCGGTTTCGGCTTGTCTTGGCTTGGCCTTGTGGTCTGCCCGCTGTCTCATGGAGGTCTTTTGACATTCTATGAGGGCTTAGACTATGATCTTGCCGTTGAGTCGTCCGACTCAAGGATCGTTACGTTGTAGGTCTAGTTGCCTGGTCCTGAGTCTGTTGGTGGTTGTTTGGCTGCCTTGGTGCTTTGTTGTGCACGAGATAGGTCTTTCTTGACTGTCTGTGCTTTAGCACCTGTGCTTTCGAGTCGTGCCTTGTGAGCCTCCCCTAGTCGTAGCCCTAGGTCTCTTGAGTACCGACCCACCAGGAGTGGTGGAGGGGTGTTTTCGAGTCTGTAACTGCTTAAACAGATACACAATGACATCATATGCAAGCACAGTGTGACTTATAGTAGTTGCTATCATCAAAACCATAACAGTAATCATGGTGCACACGTATTCAACATTCTCCCCCTTTTTGATGATGGCAACACTGTGAGTCATTATATGGCAGAAATAGAAAAGAAGGCAAAGTTTATGACATATGTAACATGTGCAGCTCAAGATCCATGATAGTGAAGCATGTGAATGCAGATATGTATGCATGGATATACGTATGCATGGAGAAGTAAAGTGTATGAATGCTATGCATAAACTCGCACCATAAATGAAGGTTCTCCCCCTTGGATTCTCCCATATCCACAATGCACTCTCCCCTTTTGACAACGCACAAAGGCAACATTAGGCAACATCTCCCTCTTTCTCCCAAGTCCACAGCAAGGACTCACAACAAGACATTCTCCCCCTTTGCCAACAGCAAAAAGGGGGGATACGGTACAGTGGTTGATAAAAGTCCTAGAGATCATAGTGGAATGGTAGTGGAAGAGCAAGCCATTATATGGAAATGGGAAACATGTCGGGAGCATTATATATGGTTCAAAGCTAATGAAAACTAAGATCATCAATAGAGTTCAAAAGGCATCGATATCCATGGTTTAATAGAAATGAACCAGAAGCACATATCATGATAGTGTTTAACCTTCCCTTATCTTATGCATCCATATTCAAGAACTACAAAGGAAATAGCACAAAAAACTAGTATTGAAGCTAAACAATCATGATTAGATCATGGAATTTTATGATCGCAGCAAATGTGATTTTCAATATCTTTTGCATTTGAAGGCACAAGACTCATATTTTACGAGCAGTCTAGTCTAGTACATGCCTCCTAACCGTAAGAATACACGTTGTTTAGACGCCAGTATTCCTAGATATTTGGTAAGACTGACTGTTATACTTCAAAATAAACAGAGATAGCAACATCACGTCATGACATATCCAAACTTATTTCTTTGATGAGAAGATATATTTCTCAGCAATTATACCATTGCTCTACCTAGAGTCCAAATGAATTAAGACATAGATAACAGGGGCACATCATGACATATCATCCGTCATTTGATTTGATGACGTGACATATTTCTCCGTGCAACAATATCATTGTTCTGTCAAATTGATTTTTCAAGAATTCCAGCTCATCAAGATGTTTAGAAACAATACTAAGCTCTAGAGTATCACCAAAGTTGTCAAGACGTTTGGATTTTCAGATTTCAGGATAGTTATTCAAGGCACAACATGCAATCTCTAATTAAGGTCTATTAAAACCACAAAGTATAGATGATTTCAAAAGATATATCAGAACTTCAAGGAAATCATTAAATCTGAACCATTCTCATTTAATGGACAATCATCAGTTCATATAATGGAAAGCTCTTACACCGTAGTGATGTCTATCTCTTGAACTTATTATCACACTGGAGGCCATTGAAGTTCAGATGCAAAAAGGGCGAATGAGCCAAGAAAAAACAACATGACTCTCCCTAAGAATATGCAATGAATGCACTCAAGGAGTTATGTAGGCAGTCAAATAGAATGACGAATGTCAAGGAGAGGTTTACTTGAACCATGCAGGGGTTGACCTGATCAAACATGAATCTAGCAGACATGAAATGCATGAACCAACACATGATTTTACACTTATGAAATGTAACATAATGAATATGAAACATATGCACGAATGCCTCAAGAAGACAACTCCCCCTAGCTATATGGCCTATATGCGACAGTGGCACATGATATTTGGCGGAGGTTGGTCCTCACGCATATTGAGTGCTTCCAGACAAGCATAGCATACCTTTCCATACATCAACATTTGATATACCATGACCGTGCAAGAGTGAAATGATGTAAAATGATTCGAGCTAGATTGATGTTGACTCCCCCTGAATACATGCATGGGTTGGCAATAAATTATGCAGCCTAAGACTTATGTGAATACACAATGCAATGAAGATGCTGCAAAATAATTGTGCATTTTTGTGTCTACTAAGCATGATGTGCATTAAGGTATGTGTGATCACAATATGATGCAAACACAAATTATTCACAATTGATTTTGAACTGAATGCAACATGATGATGTCAATTGCTAGACTCCCCCTTTTGAATAATGCTAACATGAATAACGAGTTGAAAATGCAGCCATGACATGCATCATCAAAACCAAAGTCCAAGAATTTCAAGTTGCTGATATTAGGTGTGAGCGACGTCACGCGGTTCGAGGAAGCAGAGAAGAGGACGCAGAGCGCGCTGGCTCCTCTTTTTATTTTACTGCAACACAGAAATAAGAGAAAAGAGAAGGGGCCACCATGGGAGATTGCTCCGGCGACGCGAGCGGGACAAATGTGATATAGCAAGATATGGGGGTTAAACGGCCATAGCGGGAAGTGACTCGCCGCGACCTCGGGGGACGGGAATGGTGCAGAAATTAAATAGCAGGAATTGAAACGGCCATTGGGGAAGTGACTCGCCGCGGCCTCGAGAATATGAGCAGATAAGAAGATAGCAGAATATAAAGAGAATATAAAGAGCGGGAATTTAAACGGCCATTGGGGAAGTGACTCGCCGCGGCCTCGAGAATATGAATAGATAAGAATATGACAGGATATAAAGATAATTTAAACGGCCATTGGGGAAGTGACTCGCCGCGGCATCGAGAACATGAATAAAGAAGAGGAATTTAAACGGCCATTGGGGAAGTGACTCGCCGCGGCCTCGAGCATATGAGCAGAATATAACAGAATATAAAGAGAATATAAGAACGGAAATTTAAACGGCCATTGGGGAAGTGACTCGCCGCGGCCTCGAGAACAAGATGTGATCGCCAGGAAACCGAAAGATCCCAAAATGAAGAGAGTGATCGCGCCTACCTCAAGAGCGGGAGATGGCGGGTTGCTTCTTCCTCCCCCTTTTGGCCGGCCGACGGAGAGGACTTTCCTTGGGTACCCTTGCAAAACAACGACAAACAAGTAACGAGTGGATTAGAAAGATGAAGGTGTAGTATTCAAATCCTTGCGATAAAAATAACGAAATGATGGTAAGACACACACCTGGTTGGTGTTGTCTTTTAAACCCCTCTCGGACTCGAGTAGGAAGAAAATGAGATGATGGATGCAAGAAGTATATAAGAAGAGGCGCCCTTATGAAGGGGGATAGATGATGCGAGATGATGAATGCAAAAGAACTATAGAGAAAAAGGGGAAGAAAAGGCTTATTGGATGAGCCGAGGATGAAATCCGGCGGAGCTCCGGCAGCGTAGGGACGACGTGGAAGCGCGGTGGATGAAGACGACCTTCCTCTCGCGAGCGTGGGCACCCGAGAAGTCGGCAGAATCTCCACCTACAAAAGACCCCACGGGTTAGAAAATGACTCCGGTAGCCTCTGGGCTCCGGCAGCCTATCGGATCTCTTCGAAGCTCCCCCAGAACTGAGGGGGTGGGCCTCTATTTATAGGGCTCCGGAGGGTGGAGGCGTCCAGGACCCTGGACACCTCCATCAGGGCCGAACTAATATTTTATTCTATTTTTATTCATTTTTTTGGAATATTTTTGTGGAGGCATCCAGGGCCCCGGACGCCTCCAACAGGTCCACCGAAAACCGACGACGGCCGCACGCTGTTTGGCACAACGCGTGGTTTTGTGAGCGGCGCCTCGTGATTCAGAAATGGGTGCGTCCAGGTGGCTGGACGTCTCTATAATTTAGATTTTTTCACACACGACAAACCGTCGTTCGGTGAGCGGCGCCCGTGAGAGAGTTGATGGAGGCGTCCAGGGGCCTGGACGCCTCCAAAATATATTATTTTTATTTTTGTTTTGTCTTTTTATGCTAGGGCTGGCATTTTGATTTTTTTATATTTGTTTTTATGGAGGCGTCCAGGGTCCTGGACGCCTCCATTAATATATATATTTTTATTTATTTATTTGTTTTTTATGCCAACTGGCATTTTACACACATTTTTTATTTTTGTTTTTATGGAGGATATTTTTTATTTGGTTTTGGGCCCTGAGAAAATAAAATGAAATAAATTAAAAACATGGGGGCGTCCAGGGGCCTGGATGCCCCCATTAAGACCCACCCGGGTCCTAGATCAGGCGTCGGCGGCCGCCCGGCAGACACCCTTCTTGATTCTGGAACCTCTTGGTGCGTCTGACTGGTGTTGATACCGTCCGAATGCCGTGACGGGACGATTCCGAATGCCGAAAAAGGTAGAAGAAGACCCAAGAAAAGGAAGCACTCGAGTGATTCAAAATGCGTAAGCCGTTGCGGGGCGTTGTATAGTAATATGAGACTTTCTCAGGAGACGTCAAGAATGGCGTGTCTACAGCTGCCCCGCCTTGGCGTCTGCTTTGCAAGGGAGCGACACGTAGTGGAATGGTATCGAAGTGGAGTGAAATGAAGTGGGAGCGGACTGATAAGTTGATGCCAAGGTGTGATGAGACACGCTTTTGACGTTACTGTTTGGAATCTTTCCTGAAGTTTCAATGAGGCGACCTTGAAGAAGGTCTTTCAAATATTGACGATTGCTTGGACGGAGATCAAATAAGGGAGGGTGAGATGTGCGCTCAGGCACGAAAAGGAGACCAACTTCTCGGTGTGGAAGTACCTGGGTCATAAACCGGAGGTTTCACCTTTGGGGAGCGGTTACCAGCCAATGTGGAAGTGCTGCGGCCAAGGTGGGTCAAGCAAGGTAAAAAGGAATATCTGAGGGTCTGTCCAAACAAGGGTCTCCTTTGGAAGAGCAGCGTAGAGCCGTTTCAAGGAAACTCAGTATTTCATTCGGAGTGGAATATCTCATATTTGTAGGAATTGAAGCACAACGGCCTTCGCAATCGAATCACTTGAATGATCTTCCGCAATAAATCAAAATCCTATATGAATGCATGCTGGGTTAAAATAAAAATTTAAAATAAACTAAAATAGAAAATAGCCAAGGATAATATTGTCAACTTGTTAAGAACGGGTCAGGATACCGATCCGGTGAGCCGACACTGAGCTGGGGCCCGTTTATCCGCGCACCAACTCACTGAATGGAACCGTCGTCCCCATGCTACCACAAGTTAACGGCCTATCCGTACAACCCAAATTCTTCCGGGATCATCACTGTTTTTGTTGAAGGGGAACTCAAATCCCAGATTTGTTCGGGTCGCAAGGTCCTTGACATGTTCTAGTAGCGTAGGTATCGTATACTATGATGCATGACATGGTGGGACCAACCATTGAAAGGTGGGACAGGAGACAGGACAAAGACGTCCGTTAGTAAAACCTGCACAGACTAGCAAAGGTTAGCAACATCAGAAAGTAGCAGAATCACAGCAGAATCGCACCACAGTACAAAGGAGATCCAGACAAAATCTTGACAATGACCACTGATGTGACATGTTCCGTCCTGTAGCGATCTTCCCTTCCTATAAGAACTCCCCTTAGGCTAGTTCATTCAAATGCACCAAGGTGGGTTTTGGAAGCTCAGGAGAGGAAGGAGAGGAGAATCTAGAGATTTTCAGGATGGAAGGAGAGTCTTCCCGCGTTATGAAGAGGAGCAGGCCTAGCAGCGAGATCAGGCGACTCTCCGACCTCGAGGGTCATTTGAGTGGGACGATCATGTCGCATATGGTAAGCTGATTCATTTCAAATTTCTCCACGTGAACCTTCTTCTTACTACCTTCCTTTCTTCTTCTTTCTTTTCTCTTCCAGCCATATCCACTCTTCCCAGGCCCGAGGAAGTTTTCCAAACTGCCATGGCTTTCAAAGCTAACTTCCAACATCTCCATCGGCATGAGGGCCATACTCTCGAAGTGGCATCTGCAGGGGCTCCTTATTCACGCCAAACACTATGAGAAGATTCGTATGGACTGGGCGGCTATGGGCGCACTAGTGGAGATCTGGCATCCCCAGACCCACACTTTTATCTTCCCGACCTTCGAGGTGACCATCCTCCTCGAGGAGGTGGAACTTCTGCTCGGATTGAAGAAATTCAAGAGTGACGGGAAGGTGAAGGCTATGCGGATGCTGACACGGGGGACTTCCGAAAGCGTCCTTGGAAGCTTCATGCCGCCCGACGCAGCCAGAAAGGTCCGTACTCAAAAGAGGATCGATCTCTAAAAGCTTGCGGAGTGGGTCATGGACGCCCTGAGAGGGTCACCAGACGATGACTATTTGGAGGGAATCATGAAGGGGTTCACCATTTGTCTGGCGGGTGCTCTCTTGTTTCCTTATACCGACAACATGGTGGAGGAAGACCAACTGAGTGCTATCTGCGGGATCTGGCGTGGAAAGAGGGTGGGACCCGCTGTCCTCGCCTACCTGTATAGTGGCCTTACTGCCTCAAGCATGGGTAAGCCTCCTTTTGGTTGCGCACTTGTCCTGAGTTGCTGGCTGGATTTGCATTTCAAATTCGACCACCGCGAGGGAATGCCAACTGCTTCGAAGCTCTTCCAACAAAGCCCTCTTCATCACATAGCCGACGTGTTAGGCTTCGGTGGTACTGTAGTGAACCGCGTTCCGTGGCTGAAGAAACGTGAAGACTGGCGGTCTCACTTCCACACCGTGACACAAGGCTTCTTTACTTGCGCACCGGCATGTTTACTTTCGCTAGATCTTCTCATGAGGCCTTCTCCCGAAGTTGATCTTCAACTGATCGGTGCGACCGAGTTCGTCCTTTATAACGCGCATCGATGCTGCCTCCAGGTCGGCATCCACGCCATTCGTTCCCACTATCGACTGGCATCGTTCCTTTGAAGAAGAGAGAGTTGGGTACTGAAGCGGATGCGAAGGAAGCGAAGGCCGTCAAAGCACCCTGGAAGACAAGTGTCGCGGGAAAGGCCTTAGCGCACGTGGGGGAAGAATGTGAGCTGTGGAGGGCTTATGTAACCGAACTGGGGAAGTTAAGGCCTAAGGCGCCTAAGCCCCTGATGTAGCTCATTCTGCTTTTCTGATGGGATAAAACCTGGCATGGATGTTTTGGGACTCACGTCCCCTTAATTATTATTATTTTTTTGTGGTTTTTCTTTTTCTTTGTGTTTTTTCTTTTGTTTGGATTATATACATATTCTTATCTTTTTTTTCTTTTATTATATTTATATATTTTTATTATTTTTATTATGGGGGCGTCCAGGGTGGACGCCCCTAATTTTTTATTTTTGATTTTTTTAAGTTTTTTTATTTTGGGGGCGTCCAGGGTCCTGGACGCCCCTAATTTTTATTTTATTTTATTTGATTTTTTGTTTTGGGGGCGTCCAGGGTCCTGGACGCCCCAACTTTTTATTTATTATTATTTTTTGGTTTTTTTGTTTTGGGGGCGTCCAGGCGCGTGGACGCCCCTAAATTTTTGAATTTTGAAAAAAAATAAAAAAGGTGGGGGCGTCCAGGCGCCTGGACGCCCCAATTAAAGTGGATCTATATATATGGGGGGGCCTCACCCCCTGCTCATTTGTACAGTTCATTCTGACGACCCAGTCACCCCAGATGACCCATTCTTAGTCCCAATGGAGCGAGGAGGATCGAGCCAGGGTCCAGAGAAGCGGAAACGACGGGCTCGTCGTCCGAGGAGGCTGAGGGATGATGCCGAGGAGGCTGCTGCGGCGGAGGAGATTGCCGCGGGTGAGGAGGCTCTTCCTTTGGCCTTGGAGGCTGCAGTGGATGCTGGCGACGCGGCAGAGGACGAGCACGATCCGGTAAGCCCCTTAGACCTCCATTCTATTGGTTCACTGGGTTAAAAGGGCGGACGAGAGGCTGTGTGGAGAACGCCGGGTGTGAGGGAAGGAGGCGTCCAGGGGCCTGGACGCCTCCACATTTTCTTTTTTGTTCTTTTTTAATTTATTTATTTTCGTAAATAATAAAAAAAGAATTAAAAAAAGGAGGCGTCCAGGGAATGGGACGCCTCCATGATAATATATATATTTTTTATTTATTTTTGTTTTTGTTTTTGGGTTTTTCTAAAAGTAAAATAAAGAAAATGTAATGGAGGCGTCCAAGGTGTTGGACGCCTCTAAAAAAACATAAATATTTTTAAAAATAAAAATAAAATAAGATAAATAAGTAGTATATACAGTGTTATTGTTTATTACTATTCATAATGCTGATGTGTTCTTTTGTTGGTTTTGTGGTGTGCAGGGCGTGATGAAGGGCCGGATCAGCTGGTCCTTAGTGGTGGCAGCATACCGTGGGCTGCCAGACTTCCAGAGGGCGCGTGTGGACGCCATGGGCTTTGGAGCTTTCCTTAGGATCGAGCCCTTCGGCTCGACCTTCCTCTTATCCAGGCATTGAGGGAGCGGTGGCACGCGCCGAGCCGAGCGTTTCTGATGCCCTGGGGGCACATGGTGCCGTCACTAGAGGACGTGGCTCGGATCACCGGGCTACGGGTTGACGGAGAGGCGGTGAGCGGGGTCACCTACCCCGACTACCGAGAGAGTGCCCTGGACCTGCTGTGGTTAGAGACGAGTGTGACTGACAGGGACAGCAGGGTAGTTGGCCGAGTGGAGATCATGGAGGCGCTCGGATTCGTTGACCCGCGCCAGCGGGTTAGCGAGACTGGAGCGGAGTTTCTGGCACGATTGGAGGGAGATGCCCGTGCAGCTTTCACCCAGGATCCGAGCGAGAGGGAGCTGGTGGATCTAGACCTCCGGAGGTTTCTTTTCTTCTTCTTGGGCCGCCTTCTGCTGGGGACGAAGGGGGATGGCATCCACTGCCGTTTCCTCGGGATCTTGGCGGATCTGGACAGAGTGGGACACTACGCGTGGGGAGCGGCTCTGCTTGCCCATTTGATTGCTGATCTCTCCCAGACTTCGGAGAAGGAGACGACAGTCAGTGGCTTCGCACCTTTTCTCCAGGTAAACAATTTATTTATGCATTTTCACAGTTAAATATGTAATTATTGTACTAATGATGTATGATGAATGCAGGTGTGGAGCTATTACTATTTCCCGATGGGGAGGGCTAGGCATGGGAACAGGAGGGCCGTGCCTCTGGCGCGGCGGTGGAGGCCGGTCGTGGTTGCAGCACCCCACGGCTACCAGCTGGCGTCACTTCGTCGGGAGCTGAGCGAGTATCCCGAGGCCATGGTATGATGCGTATGTTTTTTTGTGTTTTCTTATGTGACTGAATGGCAACTAATATGATGTATGTATGGTGATGCAGGTGGTGTGGAGACCCTACCTGGGCATGGGCGACGCTGGCCAGCCTTGGGTTGTAGCGGGTCTTCCTCGTTTCAGGCGGGACGTGTGGGTCCATTGCCTGAACGAGATCGAGCCGCTTCGGCTGAGGCTGGTTATGAGGACGTTGGGGCTAGCCCAGGAGTGGGTTGATGTAGAAGAGCCGGCCCGCATCGGGCGGAAGACCAAGGGGAAGGCGAAGATTGTGGACTGGCGTACGCGCTTCCCAGCACAGTACCAGGACTGGCAGCAGGGCGGGGTCCCAGTGGTATCCCATGTACAGGACAGCACAGATTACATGAGACGATATCGAGCTACGTATGGGGACCGCCTCTTCCTTGGTGGTATGGCAGGGGTAAGTGAAATGAGAATGCTTCACTCTTTTATATGTATATGCATGTAGCACTAACTTATGTACAATGTAGGATGCTCGTGATAACATGATCGCCGACCTGCGGGCCCAGTTGGCGGACGCCAGGCGGCAGTTGGTGGCCATCCGACAGGAGTTGGAGATCCTGGTGAGTTTATGCGATGCATTTTTTGTGACCTGGATTTTTTTGATACTTGGCCTCTAACTGTCGTTCACTCTGTGTTTCAGCGGGCCCACCAGATAGCGGCAGCCGGGATGGCTGGTGGAGCGGGTTCCAGTTCGCGGGGCCCTCCTCCGGAGGTTTCTGCCCTCCAGGAGCAGCTGGCGTATGCGGTGGCTCGGGCTGAGGAGGCCGAGCGTGACCGCGAGGCTCGAGTGAGCGTTTGCCTGACCTCGACTCTCCTTCTGGCTGCCCTCCTTCTATCACTGTTCTCTTACGGTGCATGCGTGCTTTGACAGGTGGCCGAGATCCGAGAGGCCCTGGCGCGTGCTGTTCGTGTCGAGCAGGAGCGCGACGCTCGGGTGGCGGAGCGTGACGCCCGGATTGCGGAGCGTGACGCCCGGATTGTGGAGCTGGAGGAGGAGCGTCGACGGGAGGCTGAGGAGCTCCCTCGTGACGTGCTGGATCTGCGGATCGCCCTCGAGCTGTCAAGGAGGGAGGCGATGAGGGAGAGAGAGGAGAGAGAGAGGGATAGGGAGAGCGTGGAGAGAGAGAGGGAGAGGGATAGGGAGGAGCGACAGCGGGATCAGACCGAGAGGAGGGCTCTGGAGACCCAGCTGCTGGAGCTCCGATTGAGTCTTGGCACGGCGGAGGGGAGGCTTCGGGAGAGCGAGGAGCGGTACCAGAGGGCGAAGGAACGCGGGGCGCGACTTCGTCAGTCTGGTTCTTTTTCCATGGGCAGCTATCTGGTTTCTTCGGCCGAGGAGCGTCGTCGCGCCTTCGAGGCTGGAGTGCCACCGCAGGGCGAGGCGAGCACGGCTTCTCAGGGTTCGCAGAGGCCCCCTAGGGATCCCCGGCAGAGGAGGGAGGAGAGAGATGACCAGGAGGGTGATGGTGAGAGTTAGAGAGTTGCTTGTACACGTCACCCTTCTCACTGTATGATGTACTTTCGGCTATTATATGAAATGAAAATGGCTTTCTTGTGTTGTGTGTACTTTTCTCTCTCCCACACTTTCTTCTTTGCACTGAGTTGTCCTTCGAGGCACGCTCCACGAGACCTTACCCTGAACAGCGGGGAACTACGCTTTGCACGGGGGGATTCTGTTTCCTTTCTCCCCCTTTTGGGCGCGTCCAGGCGCGAGGACGCGTCTTAATCCTTGAATTCAAATTTAAAGCGTCGGGTGGCCTTTCTTCTCCCGTGCCTTACCCGCAAACGAGCCCGCCTTCCGCCGAAACTCGCTTGCCCCTTTTTCGTCTTCCTCCTCTTTTGATTGATGGAGTTCGGTGGGCCCGACCATGGTGAAGGTGGAGAGGGACGAGGAACTCCTCGCCCGAGGAGGGACACGCAAGAACATGGAACGACGTCCATGGAGGAGGAAGGGCCGCTTCGGGCCCCCGAGGGACCCGAGGGGCCCGATGTCGCGGAGGGAGGTGAACACGGTCTGGTAGGTCCTCCGATCTCTTCCTCTTTTAATTCATTTTGAGTTTTGAAGCGAGCCGCGCGAGGGGGGAAAGGGTTCGGCGAGTGTTGCACTCAAATGATGGATGCGTCCTAGACAGGGGACGCGTTCTTTGTTATGATGCGAGGCCCTTCTTTCTTGGTGCAGGACATGGCGAGGACCCTGGGCCTGGCCGATGAGTGGGCGAGTGCGGACGAGCCGAGCCGCGTCAGGAGGGAGAGTCGCGGCAAGGCGAGGCTCGAGGACTGGCACGTACGTCTCCCTGGACAGCAAGGGAGTGTATTGGTGCAGGACAGCGCCGACTTCCTACGGCGACAGAGAGAGAGTTATGCGGGGCTTCCCCAAGCTGGGGACACACGTGGCATCGGCGGCTCGCGCGCCCAACTATCAGAGGCTAGGCAGCAGCTGGCCGTCGCTCAGCATGAGCTGTCGCTCCTGGTAAGTTACGTGCCGCACTTTTATCTTCAGATTTTGGAGTTTCACTGACGGCCGTTGTTTATTTTGTTCCAGCGTGCCCAGCAGACAGCGACGGCGGGGATGATTGGTGGCGCATCTTCCAGTTCCTCGGCCCCTTTTCTCGAGATTGCCTCCCTCCGGGAGCAACTTACCGGTGCGGTGGCCCGCGCGACCCGGGCGGAAGAGGAGCGAGATGACTGGGTGGCGACTGTAGCGGAGCTGCGACATCGCGGTGAGGAGAGACCTTCTCCAGACATCCTGGAGTTAAGGGTTCTTCTGCAGATGATGAGGAGAGAGGCAGAGAGAGAGAAAGCGAGAGAAGGTCCGAGCGACAGCGGGATCAGACCGAGAGGAGGGCTTTGGAGGCCCAAGTGAGGGAGCTCCAGCTGGGCCTTCAGGCCGTCGTGCAGAGGCTAGGAGGGATGGAGACGCGCTACGAGAGAGCGCGAGAGTTCGGGGAGCGACTGCGCCAGTCTGGTCGCTTTGCCGCTAGTGGCTTCTTCGCCACGCCAGGGGAGGAGCAGCGAGTCACTGCTGCGGAGCAGGCGCCAAGAGGCGAGGCAGGTGCTACTGCACGGGATCCCGGAGGCTTCTGAGGGACCCTCACCTCAGGGGAGAGGAGAGGGAGCGCCTAGAGGACGAGATGGAATATGGCAAGAGCTGGCGAGCTGGTGGACTCGCCTCCTCTCTATGATTGTAGTGTTAGTGACAGCTTATGTAGAATTATGAATGGAATGATTTGATTTTCTGCTGCTTGTTTGTTCTCTTGTGCATTCCTTCTTCCCTACACTTCCTCTCCTTTGCACTGTTCCCATGTGATGGGTCTGCCGAGACTCCGCCCGAGCGGAGAATCGCGTCTTGTTGTGACCATTTCCACGGAATCTGCCGTCGAAGTCAATAATGACGGCCCTAGCCCCTTTTCCCGGATGTTGTGTCAAATTTTGCGGACGTCCTCCAAAACATGATAGGGTATCCCTAGACAACATAGGGTGCTAGTCGTCATATTCTTCGTCCAATCAATCACCCTGTGCGAGCGGTGAAGTGACACACGGGACCGCATGGCAGGTTCCTCATTGCGAGGGCTATCATTAACAGGTGATGGAGGCAATCTTGGCCCGCACTCCTTCCATTTCTATAAATTCTTGTCCCTTTTATCCTCCCAGGTATATCGAGAGCTAACTCGAGGAGCACAAGTTCTCACGGGAGAGGAGGAGTTCAAAATTCTGAGAGTTGGATGGAGGGCGAATCTTCCCACTCCTCGAAGAGAAGCAGATCCAGTGGTAGTAGTTCCCGGAGGCTTTCGGACCTCGAAGGGCACTTCAGCGAAAGGCCCAATCACAACTCGTAAGCCAAGTTTTCCTGCCCTTTTTTTTCATTCTTTTTTTTCTTCCTTTCTTTCTTACCAAACCTCCTCTCCATTCCCTGCATGCGTAGTGTGTGATGAAATCACAGATCTCATGGGAGTTGGTAGTGGCAGCATACCGAGGTCTCCCAGATTTTCAGAAGGCCAGGCTAGACGTGATGGGTTTTGGCACCTTCTTCGGATCGAGCCGATCCAGCTCGACCTGGTCCTGATCCAAGCCTTGTGTGAGAGATGGGACCCAGTGAGTCGGGCATTCCTGATGCCCTGGGGGCACATGGTGCCCAGCTTGGAGGATGTGGTCCGGATTACGAGTCTCAAGGTGGATGGCGAGGCAGTGACCGGAGTCACTTACGCGGACTACAGAGAAGGTGCCCAGAAGTTACTGGGTTTGGACCTAGATGGTCGGAAAAATAGGTCGGTAGCTAGGGCGTCCCTCATGGATGCATTAGGGCTCACCGACACTCGTCGGCGGGACGATGAATCCTCAGAAGAGTTCATGGAAAGGATGGAAATAGGATGCCGTGCCGTGTACTGCACAGATTTCGGCGACTGGGAAAGATGCAACATAGATTTGAGGAGATTTCTCCTCTTCCTTTTGGGGAGATTGGTACTGAGCTCGAAAGGGGACGGTATCCAATGTCGCTTCCTGGAGCTGCTGTCAGACCTTGAAAGAGTAGGGTATTATGCCTGGGGAGCCGCCATGCTGGCACACTTGTTTGCAGGCCTATTCCAAGAAACGGATCGTGAGATGACTGTGAGTGGTTTCACACCATTCATCCATGTATTTTTTTGGTTTTGCTTGTTTTGTATTTTTTTGTGTTTTTGCAAGGTTCTGATGACCTGTGCCGAGCAGCTGTGGAGCTATTATTACCTCCCTATGGGGAGAGCTCGGCATTGGCGACCCGCGATGGTGCCGCTAGCCAGGCGGTGGGAACCCATCATGAGTGCGGCACCCCTAACCTACCAACTGATGGTGCTAAGGCGAGAGCTACAGGAGTTCCCTGCAGCGATGGTAAACTGGAGACCCTACTCAGACATGGTCGATGCCGACCAGCCGTGGGTTCTAGCAAGTCGTGCCCGGTTCGGACGGGAACTGTGGATGCACTGCCTGAATAAAATCGAGCCGCTTCGGCTACGATTAGTTATGAGGACTTTAGGACTGGCTCAAGAATGGGTGGATTCAGCTGTGCCACCTCGTGTCGGGAGAAAGACGCGGGGACCGGCGACCTGCATTGACTGGCGCGTGCGATTCCCCGAACAGTATGAGGACTGGCAACGGGGTGGCACGATTGTAGAATCACAGGCGCGGGATAGCGAGGACTACTTGCGTCTATATAGGACAAAGTACGCAGAGCGGTTCCAACCCCGGGGACTTGTGGAGGTAGGTTTCCCCTTTTTCTCTTCTTCTTTCTCCTTTCTTGGTTTTCTGGTGAAAAATGCTGACTCGTAAGGCTGCAGGATGTCCGGGATGCCATGATAGCGAATTTACGAACTCGCTTGGCAGAGATGGAACAACAGTTGGGTAATGCCCGCGGAGCTACGAGCGCCTTGGTAGGTGTACAGTACGTTCCTAATTAAAACCCCAGATTCCAGATGTTGGCTGCTAATTCACGCGGTCGTAGCATGCCCAGATTGGCGCGGCTTCCCCAGCGATGGGAGTAGGTGGTGCCTCTTCCAGCTTGTGGATTCCCACCTCAGAACTTGACTTGCTTCATGAGCAACTTGCTCACGCCACGCAACGTGCTGCGGAGGCAGAAGGGATGCTCTCTATACAGGTAAAGTTTCAGTGTTGAGTTCTCTTGTTTACGCCTTATCGCGTATCTGAGATGGTACACTCGGCAGGAAAAGGAGACGGAAGAAGCGCTTGCCAAGCTGCGCAGAAGGAGGCTAGGATAGCAGAACTGGAGAGGGAACTGCGGCGTCATCCTGATGACGACTCCTCTAGGGATGCCGTGGAACTGAGGATCACTCTCCAGTTGGAGAGGGAAGACCGCGAGAGAGAACGTGCAGAGAGAGAAAGAGACGCAGAGAGAGAAAGAGCCAACAGATTGACTGAAAGGGAGGAACGAAGGGCCATGGAGGCCCAACTATTCGAACTCCGAATCAGCCTTGGCCTTGCTGAACAGTGGCTGAGAGATGGTGAGGAGCGTTACCGAAGAGCACGAGAGCGTGGCTTTCGTGTTGGTAGCTTCTCTGCTGCTTCCGTAGATCAAAGCCGGGATGTGGGAATAGGAAGAGGAGTACAGAGCGGTAGGAGTACCGCTTTTCGTAGTTGGGTAGCACCTTTGAGAGCGTTTTGCCCGGAGAGTAGTGGGACGAGTAATGCAGAGAGAGAGGGCGGAACTTGATGTAATTTTTTTGGTTTTTGGAATAAAATACAAGGTTTGGTTTGTTTGGTTTTCACCTTTGCTTCTGTTGCCTGAATCCCTGCACACATCACTGAAACAAACAAATCAGAATTTCTGTTCTGACTTGGCCCCTTGCTCAATAAGCAAATGGTCACTGTGACTGTCCTTGATAACTGGTCAAGGGGCCAAGCCTTTATTTAACGAAGGCAAGGGAAAGATGGTGATGATAAATGCGACAGGCAAGCACACGAATGCAAGCGGTATTAAAGTGAGATGCTGCACGCAAATGCAATCATGCAAAATTGATTTGTTTTCTTTTTTATATTTGGCATTTTTTTGTTTTATCATAAAAAGATTTTTTTGTTTGCAAATATGTACATTTTCTCTTTTCCTTTTTTTGTTGTTTTTATCATTTCAATTTTTTTGTTGCTAACGCCCTGGCAAGCACCCAAATGGCACCTAACCTACGTGAGACAGGGGTTTCTTACTAACCTCCCAGTATCCTAAGTGCACATCTAGGTTGATTTGGGCCTCTAGACCCCTCGAATGATGATCCCGCCGGCTAAGACTTACCCTGATGACAATACCGTCATGCCATGCTTAGGCTCCCAGTCGCTTCCGACCACAGGGATTCACCCAAAAGGTGTTCGAGGTAAATGATTTGCCCGACCCGGGTCTATTTCCTCACAACTCTAGATGGTATATGATGGAACACCCTGAACCCTAACGACCAACCGCGCGACGCTGACCCGGAATCAGACGCCGTCGCACCCATAGGTGACGCGCTTGCATTGGCCTAAGCCCGAGGTTAAACAAGAAGACATCAAGGTGGTAAACAGGGGTCTTGACCAGCCAGAAACACGGAGACTCCTTCGCAGCGATAGCTTTTGCTTTTCAAAGTAGGCAACCAAATGTGTATATTAAAATAAGGTCGCAGACCCTGGGCAGTTTTCACCTTCAGAAACTCCATCGAACCTTCATCTTTAGAGGGAGAAGGAAGAGTGTAGGGGATAAACCTCCTGAGAGGACCGGCAAAGCCGTTAACCCGGCGAGCGAATAAGGGCCCATTAACTCTTTCCTTTCGGACAACTTCGGACCAAATCTCGAGCATTTACATTCCACGGCCCCCTTTGTGGATTCAGACTTTTACTTTGAGGGGTTCCGTTTATCGCAACAGGCACGGTCACGACCAGGCTTTTCTCTTGATTTTGATTTTGTATTTCTTTTTGTGAGGAAGATAAAGTCGTTTGACGTTTGTGGGCTCCCTTTTCGTATGCCTGCGGGGACACTGCCCTCTTCTCGTGCTCTGATCGATGCTCGAGGAAATGGATCCTACTCTTGCCTTTGGGGTTTGAGTTTCGGTTTCTCATGCTCAGCGTTTTAAGGGCGCCGACTGTCTCATTTGGTCGAAGAGAAAAGAATAAAGATTACAGCTTCCGGAGATCTTCTGGGTGGGCCCCACCGTAGGTGATGCTACCGACTTTTTTGAATAAAATACATAAGTGAGCACATGTTAGCTTCCTTCGAGCGAGCATAGGCCGACGTGGCCGGACAGGGATCTCCACGGTTCTGGCAAACCAAGACCCGGTGCCTACCAAGCCTTAATGGGCCCTATCCTAACATGAAGGTTAGATGCAGGGACTTAACTACATGGTGACTGCCAGGCATCGGCATTTTGAATTTTCCATATTTTTAGTGGTTTTCAATATTTCTTTATTTTTGATGTTTTTATCTTTTCATCATTTTTTTGTTTGTGCTAAGGGTAGTATTTCTTAAGATAAAGCCCATTCCAAGGGTGGGATAACTCGGTCCCTTCGGCGTTGACTAGCTTGTAGGCGTTGCCAGGGTACACGGCTTGAATTACAAATGGTCCTTCCCAATTGGGTTGGAGCTTAGAACGCGGACCTCCAGGTTTGACAAAAATTCTTTTTACGACCATCTCACCGACTTTGAATTTTCTCTCAACGACTTTCTTTTGGTAAAAGCGAGCGAGTCTATTTTGATACACACGCGCGTGTTCGGCAGCGGCCAGTCGCTTCTCATCCAAGAGTTCCAACTGGGCGAGGAGTGAATTACGACGATCGTCGAGGGGAAATTCCTCGTCCAATTGTACCCTGAGAGAAGGGATCAGAGTCTCATACGGGACTACCGCTTCCATACCATAAGTAAGGGCAAATGGAGTCTGCCCGGTGGGGGTACGGATTGAAGTGCGATAGGCCCATAGAGCTTCGATAAGCTTTTCTGGCCAGTCTGAAAACTTACTAGACTCGCAGGTTTTTTTGATGATTTTGAGCAATGTTTTATTGGTGGCCTCCGCTTGGCCGTTACCTTGTGGGTAATAAGGCGATGAATGATGCAATGCAATTGCGTACCTTTTGCAGAGGTCCTGTAGGTCCTGAGAAATGAACTGTGGCCCATTGTCGGTGACGATTGTGCTTGGGACGCCGAATCTGGCGAGGATGTTCTTCATGATGAACTTGCAGACTGTTGACGCCTTGATTTCCGCGTAAGCTTCGGCTTCGGCCCATTTGGTGAAGTATTCCGTCGCAGTAAGGATGAAAGATTTCTGCTTGGTGAGGGAATTGGGATCACCTAGGGGACCAATGATGTCGAATGCCCACATGGAGAAAGGCCACGGGGAAGATATTGGATGAAGTGAGGAAGATGGTGAATGGATTTTATCGGCGTGAAGTTGACACTTGACACACCTACGGACATAGACAGCACAATCTTCTTCCATAGTGGGCCAATAAAAGCCTTGGCGAATGATCTTCTTGGCGAGCATCTGACTATTCACGTGGCCACCGCACACGCCCGAGTGCGTCTCCTCTACACATTTCCAAACCTCATCGTCACCAAGACATCTTAACAGAATACCAGTAAGGCTCCTCCTATAGAGTAGACCTCCAACCAAAGTATATTTCTGAGCCACCCTTCTTATGGCTTTCTTGTCCTCTGTGGTGGCCCCTTCAGGATAAGACTGATCTTGGCAGTATTTGACAATTTCATAGAACCATGGTTTCTCTTCATCAGCCAGTTCTTCTTCAACCTCTGCCAACATGATCTCCCTCTTCTCAAGGATATCTTCCTGCAGGATCTTTCTTGCTATCCTGTCTTTGATGTTTACGTAGGAAGCATCATCGATTGCAGGGGCGTGAAGTTTGTAGATGGAAATGGACTTAAACCATCTTCCTAGAGGGAACCTTATGGATGATGCCAACGAGGCGAGGGCATCGGCGAGAATATTCTGATGACGAGGGACATGAACAAAGATCAGTTTGGCGAACAGTTTGGCAAAGGCAGCAGTGAGTTCTTGGTATGGCTTGAGTTTGGGATCGCGAGTGCGATATTTAGTGAGCACCTGGCGAAGGATGAGTTGACTATCACCTACGACTCGCAACTCAGTGATACGAAAAGAATGAGCGAGTTCTAGGCCAGCTAGAAGAGCTTCATATTCGGCTATATTGTTGGTGACTGGAAATTTGAGTTGGTATGCCAATGGGAATGTGAGGCCTTCAGGCGACAGGAGGGCGATGCCGATTCCTCTCCCTTGAGAATTCAGAGCTCCATCAAAATATAGTGTCCACATTGGCTCATCTGATTGGTTGACGGACATTAGTTCCTCATCTGGAAACTCTGATTGGACGGGATCGAACTTGGGAAGAGGATGGTGAGCGAGATGCTCGGCTATGGCATAGCCTTTAATCGCCTTTTGCTGGATGTAGGTGATGTCGAACTGAGAGAGAAAACTTTGCCAGCGTGCTAGCCTATCCGTAAGGACGGCTTTCTCCAGAAGGAATTTGATAGGATTCATTCGAGCAATCAAGTGGACCTCATGAGCCAAGAAGTAGTGCTTCAATTTCTGCACTACCCAAACGAGGGCAGCACAGGTTTTCTCCATGACGGTGTACTTCTGCTCACAGGGATTGAGAAGTTTGGACAAGTAATAGGTTGCCCGTTCCTTGCCTTCTTCATCAGCTTGTGCGAGGACGGCTCCCACGGAGTCATCCAAGACTGAGACGTAAAGGATCAGAGGTTTTTCTGGTTTGGGTGGAATGAGAACGGGTGGACTAGCCAGATATTCCTTCAACCCTTCAAAAGCTTTCTGACATTTAGAATTCCAGTGGAATTCTACTCCTGGCTTGGTCAACTCGTAGAGAGGTCTACACCTTTGTGAATGTTGGGACACAAACCGACGAATAAACTGCAACCTCCCGATTAAACCTCGGACTTCCCTCAAATTCTTGGGAGGCGGCATATCCCTGATAGCCTTAGCTTTGTCGGGATCTATCTCGATCCCTCTTTTGCTCACAATGAACCCCAGCAATTTACCTGACGACACACCAAACACACACTTCTTCGGGTTCATTTTCAGTTGGAACTCCCTTGACCTCTGCAAGACCTTAGCCAAAACTTCTGGATGTTCCATCCTGGTCCTTGATTTACCAATAAGTCATCCACATACACTTCCAGATATATGTGCATCATGTCATGAAATATGGCCATCATGGCTCTTTGGTAAGTAGCTCCAGCATTCTTTAATCCGAATGGCATGACCACGTAACAATATGTTCCCCAAGGGGTAGTGAATGACGTTTTCTCCTGATCCTCTTCTGCCAAACGAATTTGATTGTATCCTGAAAATCCATCCATGAATGAGAGGGTCTCGTAGCCTGCCGTGTTATCGATCAACACATCAATGTGAGGCAAGGGAAAATCATCCTTTGGACACGCGCGGTTAAGGTCCCGGAAGTCGATGCAAATCCTGACTTTCCCATCTTTCTTCATGACCGGGACAATGTTCGCCACCCATTGAGGATAAAGAACGACTCTAATGAACCTGGCTTTGTGGAGCTTATCGACCTCTTCTTTCATTTTCAAAGCCATTTGAGGGTGGAAACGCCTTAACCTTTGTTTTACCGAGACGGACCCTGGTTTTAGGGTTAAACGGTGTTCGACCAAGGTTGAATCCAGACCCGGCATATCCTCGTAGCTCCATGCAAACGTGTCCTTATATTCCTTGAGAACCTCAATTAATGCCTCTTCTTCAGAGGGTGGTAGGTTGTCACTTATGAGGATGATCCTAGGGTCTTCCTCAGTTCCCAAGTTGACTTCTTTGGTGGATTCTTCTACGGCGGTTGACGGCTCGTCGAATCTCCTCATTCCACTAGCGTATGCGCCCGCCGCATCCTCATATTCTTCACCCTCATCTTCAGTGGGGCATTCTTCATCCGTGATCTCGTAGACTCCATACCCTTCATCAAATGCACAGTCGCCCTCACATTCTATTTCGGTAGCTGGATGGGATTTTCTAGCAACTGGGGGATGGCAAGGAGGGCCTGACACCTGGCGGCTAAATCCAGAAGGAATCGACGAGGGATCTGCCTACCCTTGGACTTCTTCCTAGGTACTACCCTTGGCCTATCATTCCTAGATTGACTGACAATATTTACAGAAGAAGAGGAAGACGAAGAGGATGGTGTAGAATGTACAGGAGAAGACCCCTCAGAGGAGGGGTAGAAAAGGTCGCTCATCGGACCTTGGACGGGTGGTCCGCAAGGCGGTACGCACCCGTGGGAGATGTAGGAGGTTTCCTCAACGAAGATGTGTTGTTGGGGAGTTTGAAAATTGACGTTTTTTTTTTCGTTTTCATTTTTAATGACAAAGCAGTGAAAAGAGATTGGAGGAGAGAGAAAAGTGGTTATGGCTAGAGGATTGTGAGGCTCATAGAGCAGATCATGGTTGAAGACCTGGCGCGGGTTGAAAAGCCCGCGTAGGTATGTAAACAGAGAAGGGGATCTGGGAAGATCATCAGACAATTGTCTGGCCCAGGAAGAAGATATCAGCAAAGGCTGAGACGAGTGGATGGAGAAGATGGCGGCTAATGAGCCGTCGACGGCAATGTTGAGGACGGATGAAGATCCGTCGATGACAGAGTCCTTCTGGCGAGGACGATGATAGTTTGGAACCTTGGCAAGAGTGGTAATATTCTCTGGTATTCAGGAGATCAATGGCGGTCCTTCAAGTTGCGGAGACGAGAACATCCTTTCCAGTGCAACGGAAATGTCCCGTATGTCGAACCATTTGTCCACTCGCATTCCGGATCTTTGATCTTGCCTCTTTTGGTGATCCTCGACATTTTTCAGCCAAATATACAGCATGTGATCCCCCATATGCTTCTCGTGGGTAATCTCCCATCTGAACAACGGGCCCTCTGTTGAAGTGGTTTGATAGAGTCCATGTGAGGGGCTTCCAATCCGCCCTGAACGGTCCTTTGAAGCCTAGGCCAAACCTACGGTTCGGCCTAATTTCCTTTGGCGGTTTGAGCATACCCTGTAATTGTGCGCCCAGACCTTTACCCTGTTGATAGCCGATGTTCCTCATAATCTCCCAACCTTTGGAGTGAAAAGGGAGACATGATGTTGCGGTTGTCCTGACCGGCTCCTTTGGTGCTAGTGGAACGTGAGATGAATCACGTACATCCAGTAGTGACAATATGGGCCGATGAGACGGCCAAACAGAGGGCAGAGAGGTGTTGATAGCATCCACTGTGTGAAGGATAGGTGTACTGACCACTTTAATAATTCTCCCATTGTAAGGAAACTTCATGCACTGATGGTTGGTGGAAGGCACAGCGTCCATGGCTTCGATGTAAGGGCGACCCAGTATAGCCTTGAATGTGGGGTCCATGTCGAGGACATGGAATTCCGTGGGAATTGACATGGGGCCTAGTTCTGCCTTCAGAATAATCATCCCCTGCGGCGGCCTTTTGCTATTGTCATAGGCCGTGACCGTGATCGAGGAAGGTCTTATTTGTTCCTCGTCGATCCCACACAACTGAAGAGTGCTCATGGAGATCACATTTATGGACGCACCCGTGTCCACAAGACACGGGTTTATGGATACCCCATTGATTTTTATTGAAATGCACAATGCATATTTCCGAGCTTCCTTGGGAGCGAGCTCGTAGTTGTGGAACATGATGGCCGGTTGTGTGTCCGTTGGGGTCAGGACGGTCGAAATCTTCTCCACGGGGAGGTCTTCATTCACCATGACCCTTTGAAGGTACTCCATTAAGGCTGCCTGGTGGGATGTGGATCTTTGAAGAAGCTCCAGGATGGAGATCCGAGCAGGCGTCTTGTCCAAGTGTTTCAATAGATCATACTGTGTTCCAGGGATAGCTCTTTCTGGTTGTTCTCCATCATCCTTCTCTGGCTGAGATTGCTCAAGATTCTGACTGTTGTGGGGGAAAACCCTGTGGAAAATCCTTCCACTCCGGAGCACCATTGCCTGCGGCTTTTGTACCTCTGTGGGGGTAGCAGTGGGTTTTAACAGAGGTTTGAGGGGTAGTGGTGGAGGAATGGTCGATGAAGCAGGGGTGATGACGGGAGCAGGGATTCTGATGAGGGGTTTGTTAGGTGGAGGCATGGTGGAGGTAGAGGGGATATCGCGCGGATTATGAAGGATAAGGGGTCTGGAAGGTGGAGGTGGAGACGAAGTAGAAGTGGGTAGGGCTTGAAGTGGGCAATGATTTTGAGGTGGGTGATGGGTAATGAGTGGTTTTGAAGGCATTAGTGGTGATACGGTGGAGAAAGACGGGGTTATGTATGGTTGACGGATGATAAGGGGTTTAGAAGGCGTAGGGGTAAATGTGGTAGAGGTGGATGGTAAAGTGGGGGAGTGGGAGAAGATGAGAGGGTGTGAAGGCGTAGTGGAGAGTGTCGGTTGATAGGAGATCGGGGTACGGATGAGAGGGCGTAATGGTAGTGAAATGGTGAAGGCGATACTGACGCGGGTTGATGAGAGAGAGGTGCTACCCGGGCAAGGCGAGGGGGTTGCATGACGATGGGGTTGGAGGAAGAAAGAATAGAGGTACTTTCCTGGTGCCACACCTGCTCTCTCCCGACTTCCGGGAAGGAGGAGATGGGGTTAACCTGATGATTGGGCTGTTGGTGCTCCGGTAATGGATTCTGGATTATGCCCATGTCGGGCTGTTGTTGTGGGGCCTGCTGAGGCTGTTGTTGTTGTTGTGGTTGCTGCTGCTGCTGCTGTTGTAACTGCTGCTGTGGCCTATGAGGAGGTCTCCTAGCCTTAAGAGCGGCGACGTATCGTCTCATTTCATCCCAATCTATTTGATGTTCATCATTCATATCGTGGATGTAATCTTTGAAATGGAAGCAGTAATCTACTGTGTGTCCTGGCTGCCTGTGGTAGACGCAGTATTTGGAGGTATCAACATTTGGGGGCCACACGGGCCTTTCTCTGGGTAGGGCGAGTTGGTTTGATGCCATGAGGGCATTAAAAATGTCTGCTAAGGTTTCTGGCAATGGTGGATAGTAGGCTCTCTTGGGACCGAGCGGCCTCCTTTGTTGCTGTTGGGGACCATAGTTCCCCGGGGGTGGAACTTGGTTGTACTGAAGCGGTGGTTGTTGTTGCTGAGGTTGTGGTTGTTGTTGCTGGGGTTGACGTAATGGAGGCATATTATCCTGGGGTGGATTATTTTGGGGTGGAGGACGAAGAGGGAAAGGACCTGGTTGGAGGGGAAGTCGGGGCATTTGTGGAGGCCTTGGGTTGACCGCATAGTTGGCATTGTTGACCGCACCCACTTGCTCATTTGTCACGACCCCTTCTGTGGCTCCGCCCGGGACACCAGCGCCTGTCTTTCTGACCACTTTGGGCTTCGACGACTCAAACATGTTCATAATGGGGGAGTCTTTTAACTGGGTTTGGATGTATCGGGCCCTTTCATAGAGTTCCTCCATTGTAGTAAGTTTATTCATGGCCAGGACGTGTCTGAACTGTGGGGTTGCATTAGACACAATCATCTTCACTTGTTCGGGCTCAGAGAGGGTATCCCTTATTCTTTCCGCCAGAGACCTCCATCTATCAGCATAGCGGACAAAATCCTCGTCGGGCTTCATCTTTTCGGCCACTAGGTCGGTAATGGAGAGTGAGGGACCGACCCTATCCCTATATTTCTGCAAGAACCTTCTCTGGACTATTTCAAAATTCTCGGCCTCGCGGGGCTCCAAGGAATAGAACCACTCAAGCGCGGGACCATCCAATGATCTCCGAAAGAGGTATGCCAGGGACCTCTGATCGTTTTGCCAATAGGAGGATTCATACATGAAATCCTTGAGGTGAATGAAGGGGTTGCCGGTACCATTGTATCTGCGGTACGTGGGCATTTCGGAGGGAGGAAGATGAATGACGGGAAGGATTGGCAAAGCAACCTCCGGGGTGGCTTTCACGTCCACCATCCTTCTCAGATTTTGAAACTGCTCGTCCATGCGATTGAACCTATTGAGGAGCGATTGGGCGAGCTCCTCTGGAGGTGAAGGTGGCACTTGCCACTGGGGGAGAAACTGTCTCCCGGAGACTTGAGGGGGGAACCCGGAATGAGAGGGAGCTGTCGGACCGCCGACAGTTGGCCCTGGCTGAAGCGGTGTGTGGGGAACAACGGGAGTTTGAGATTGTGACGGGAACTGGAATGAGGGTGGTTGTTGGCTCGCTTGTCCTTGAAGCGAGGGAGACTGGATGGCTTGTGCCAACGAAGGAGATGGAATGGCCTGCACGGACTCTTGGAGAGGTGCGATGGCCGGAGTTGATTCCTGGGGCGTGGGGGAAACAGATTTCCCTTCAGAATGGCCTGGAAGGCCCGGAGCTGTTCAGAGGTAAGCTCCGTGTTGGCGAGGACGCCCAGTAAGGAAGAGATATCCTGTGGTGGGGACGTGTCCCCGGCAATAACCTGCACCTCATGCGAGTGCTCATGAGAAGGACCCGAGTCCATAGCATAGACTCGCGGGTCGGCTGACAAACCACGACTAGGGTGGTTTCCTCAAAAGACTCGTGAGCCATGCTCACAGTTTTCCCAGAACGCAAAAACATACACTAGCAAGCAGGTAGCAGAGATTATCAAACAAGTTGATGCCTTTACGCCTTTTTTTGTGTTTTGATTTTGATGATTTTTTTGTGTTTTTAGCGAGATCCGAAGTTCACACAAAATGGGGACCCTAGTTTATTTTTGTTTCACCGCCGTGTCAGCTAGGGTCTCTCGTCTCACCACGAATGAAATGACTAACTCGGGGAACTTCAATGGTACAACCAGCCCAGTGAACGAAGAGGAGATTCTTCGATGTCGGGGACTTACGGAGGTCCCAGTGGAGGAGATTCTAGTCCGTTGAGAGGAATTCTCAAACGGAGAGTCCTTCCTTCACCGGGAAAGGGTGATCCTCAAAAAAATGAAAAAAGGATAGAAAAGAGGGATGGATGCATGCAATGAAATGCTGACAGAGATATGGAGTGGGAAAACAACAGAAATAACAGACATATAATAAACAAACAACCAATCAAAACTGACAGTGCTGCCGTGAGCACAACGGGGGCGCGCGCGGGCGCCAAGGTGGAGAGGCACGGATGGTGCCGAACTTGCAAGGGTAGCCGAAAGGAAGCAGTAGACGTCCCACCGTGATCGCCAATCTGTGAGCGACGTCACGCGGTTCGGGGAGCGGAGAGGACGCGGAGCGCGCGGGCTCCTTCTTTTTGTTTGCTGCAACACAGAAATAAGAGAAAAGAGAAGGGGCCACCACGGGAGATTGCTCCGGCGGGGCGAGCGGGACAAATGTATATAGCAAGATATGGGGGTTAAACGGCCATAGCGGGAAGTGACTCGCCGCGGCCTCGGGGGACGGGAATGGTGCAGAAATTAAATAGCAAGAATTGAAACGGCCATTGGGGAAGTGACTCGCCGCGGCCTCGAGAATATGAGCAGATAAGAATATAGCAGAATATAAGAGAATATAAAGAGCGGGAATTTAAACGGCCATTGGGGAAGTGACTCGCCGCGGCCTCGAGAACATGAATAGATAAGAATATAACAGATAAGAACGAGAATTTAAACGGCCATTGGGGAAGTGACTCGCCGCGGCCTCGAGAACATGAATAGATAAGAATATAACATATAAGAACGGGAATTTAAACGGCCATTGGGGAAGTGACTCGCCGCGGCCTCGAGAATATGAGCAGAATATAACAGAATATAAAGAGAATATAAGAACGGAAATTTAAACGGCCATTGGGGAAGTGACTCGCCGCGGCCTCGAGAACAAGATGTGATCGCCAGGGGCCGAAAGACCCCAAAATAAGAAAGTGATCGCGCCTACCTCAAGAGCGGGAGATGGCGGGTTGCTTCTTCCTCCCCCTTCGGCCGGCCGACGGAGAGGGCTTTCCTTGGGTACCCTTGCAAAACAACGACAAACAAGTAACGAGTGGATTAGAAAGATGAAGGTGTAGTATTCAAATCCTTGCGATAAAAATAACGAAATGATGGCAAGACACACACCTGGTTGGTGTTATCTTTTAAACCCCTCTCGGACTCGAGTAGGAGGAAAATGAGATGATGGATGCAAGAAGTATGCAGAGACGGCGCCCTTATGAAGGGAGATAGAGGATGCAGTATGATGAATGTAAAGAACTATGGAGAAAAAAGAGAAGAAAAGACTTATTGGATGAGCCGATGGTGAAATCCGGCGGAGCTCCGGCAGCGTAGGGACGACGTGGAAGCGCGGTGGATGAAGACGACCTCCCTCTCGCGAGCGTGGGCACCCGAGAAGCCGGCAGAACCTCCACCTACAAAAGACCCCACGGGTTAGAAATGACTCCGGTAGCCTCTGGGCTCCGGCAGCCTATCGGATCTCTTCGAAGCTCCCCCAGAACTGAGGGGGTGGGCCTCTATTTATAGGGCTCCGGAGGGTGGAGGCGTCCAGGACCCTGGACACCTCCATCAGGGTCGAACTAATATTTTATTCTATTTTTATTATTTTTTTGGAATATTTTTGTGGAGGCGTCCAGGGCTCCGGACGCCTCAACAGGTCCACCGAAAATCGACGACGGCCGCACGCGGTTTGGCACAACGCGTGGTTTTGTGAGCGGCGCCTCGTGATTCAGAAATGGGCGCGTCCAGGTGGCTGGACGTCTCATAATTTGGATTTTTTCACACACGACAAACCGTCGTTCGGTGGCCGGCGCCCGTGAGAGAGTTGATGGAGGCGTCCAGGGGCCTGGACGCCTCCAAATATATTATTTTTATTTTTTGTTTTGTCTTTTATGCCAAGGCTGGCATTTTATTTTTTATATTTGTTTTTATGGAGGCGTCCAGGGGCCTGGACGCCTCCATTAATATATATATTTTTTATTTATTTTTTTGTTTTTATGCCAACTGGCATTTTACACACTTTTTTATTTTTGTTTTTATGGAGGCGTCCAGGGCCTGGACGCCTCCATTAATATATATATTTTTTATTTGGTTTTGGGCCCTTAGAAAATAAATAAAATAAATTAAAAAGATGGGGGCGTCCAGGGGCCTGGACGCCCCCATTAAGACCCACCCGGGTCCTCAGTCGGCTGCCGCCCGGCAGACACCTTCTTGGTTCCGGAACCTCTTGATGCGTCTGACTGGTGTTGATGCCGTCCGAATGCCGTGACGAGACGATTCCGGATGCCGAAAAGGGCGGAAGAAGACTCAAGAAAAGGAAGCACTCAAGTGAGTTAAAACGTGTAAGCCGTCGCGGGGCGTTGTATAGTAATATGAGACTTTCTCAGGAGACGTCAAGAATGGCGTGTCTACATTAGGTAGCAAACAACTCATCATCACATCAACATGACATTGGGCAGACGTATGATGCACTATCTACATGTCAAGACTAAACATGCAAGATTACTGAACTTAAAGGTTTATGTACATACATGTGCCTTGAGCTTTTATTTACCTTATGATCCTTTGTTCAGCTCCAAGGCATCCTGCACCCAAAATTCTCATTTGGAATTTTTAGGTACCCAAGATTGCTTGGGTCCTTGTAGGTTAGCAGCTTTATCATATTCACCAATGTAGCTCATCTGTTTCAGGGAAATTAGATCATCCTTTCTCATTGTATGACAATCATACATGTCATGACCATTTTTCCCACAGTAAAAACAGCGCACAAAAGATTGAGCATTCTTTTTATGTTCATGTGCGTGTGCATATACATTTTGTTTTTGTATATAAGCATGAGATTTACCTTTCATGGCATGAAGGTGATGCTTTCCCTTCAAGTGCTAGCACTCTTGGACAGTATGGCCAGACTTACCACAATGAGAGCAGCAAGGAGGAAGATTTTTGTTTAAAGCCATGGAGAGTGTCGACCTGCTTGTATGGGAGTGTCGACTCTTCTGACTCCCCGTGCAATTCTGTGCAGATATCTGCTGAGTAGATCCTCTGTCAATATTGACATGTTTCTTTCCTTGCTCTTTCACTTGATCTCCTGCTCTAAGCTCATCATTTCTCAAGATAAAATAATCATGCACAGTGTGACCATGTTTACCACAATAATAACAATGGACATTCATTTTGTGGAAAGCATGATATTTAGCATTGGACATGTTATGGTGTATGTTTTGATGAGCATGCTGAGTTTTACTTTTCTTTCGAGCAGTATGCCCTTTTTGGTGACCACAGGAAGTGGTGGCTTTTGGTGAGCCAGAATCTTGGATTTGGGCAAACATTGACAGGAGATCATTCAAACCTTGAATTTCATTTTCAAGTGAGGAAATGTGATGTTTAGATTCAACAAGGCCCTCTTCGCATGCTGCCAATTGCTCATTGAGCATGTCATTTGTTGCTTTATGATTTTGATTTTGTTGTTCGAGAGCATGCAATGTTTCAGAGTGATCATCAATGACAGATTTACCTTTTTCATGTGCAACCAATTTTTCATGCAATTCTTCTTCAGCTTTTTCATGTTCAATTTTCTTTTCCAATAACTCTCTATTCTCTTCTTTCAGAGAATCAATCAGTTTTTGTTGCCATTCAAGATCATCATGGAGACCAACATTTATGTTTCTCAAGAATGAACATTTTTCACATACAAAATTAGCAGAGCATGAAACAGAATTTTTGTTTCCTTCAATCAACTTCTCATGATAGATTAGCCCATCGGCCATAGTTTGATCATTAGAGATTGACTTAGGTTGGTTTTGAAGTTTTATTACAATTTCTTCCAACCTAGTGATTTCATCATGAAGATTTTCATTTTCTTCCCTTAGACATGCAATGCTTTGTTTATGCGTATCTAGATCAACTGAGAGAGTGTTGTTAAGCTCTTTAAAAATAGAACACTTTTTACAAATCGAGCTTTCATTTTGGTTAATTTTCTTGAGATCCTTTTTCAAATTTTTGTTTTCTGTTTTTACCTTTTTGTATTGTGTGATCAATTCATCATAGGCTTCCATAAGCTCTTCAAAAGTGAATTCCTCGGAGTCAGAGTTTACCTGTGATGAGGATGTATTGCTGGACTGTTCTGCACGGTCGGCCATGAAGCATTCTTGTTCTTGTTCCTTCCCTTCATGGATTTTCACCAACTTGTCCAATACTTGCTTGGCTGTGCTACAAGAGGACACAAGATGAGTTAGTCTTAGATCAACTGCAGCTGTAATTAAGTTATATGCAAGACGATTATCATTGTGTTTGGTCTCATGTTCGGCTAACCAATTAATTGAATTTGATGGCAGCTCATGGGGACCATTGTATATAAGAGTCCACAATTGTGGATCTATGGAGCTAACATAGATGAACATTCTTCCAACCCATGTAGAAAAATCTGAACCATCATAAATGGGCGGAGAAGCCATCGAAGCATGTGTAGCATATGAAGCCATCTAAATAACAAACACCGGGATCTTTCCCTGCAGATCGTTGGATCTGGGAATGACAGAGCCTCGCTCTGATACCACTTGTTGGGTCCCGCGAGGTGTAAACAGATCTAGAAGGGGGGGTTGAATAGATCCTATCAAAAGCTTTGGCCTATTTAAAACTCTTAGCTATCGGAAGCATGAACCACTCCTATAAAGTGAATGAATCACTTAGACACAATACACAGCGGAATTAAGTAGAGTGGCACAGAGCATGCAATAGCTTGCAACAACCGTACGTGTGTGTGCTATGTTGATCACTCAAAGTTCATATGTGTGTGAATGCAGTGGTGATCAACTAAGGTGCATGCGAGTCTAAGCAAGGGAAACACTTAGCAATACTTTCACCTTGGCGCCTGTGTGCAAGGGTGCAGCAGGCCGCCCAAGGGATGCAGTCAAAGTGCTAAGCTCAATTAAACCGTAGATAAAACCGAAGGTGCAAATCTGAGTGCTTGAGTGTGTAAACAAGATTACCAAGTATGGAACCACACGAACCTGTGAATGGGGGTAGAAGATATAGAGCAATCACACACAATAAACAACCCACAACACAGGGATTTTTAAGGTGGTTCGGTTGCAACCCCGCAACCTACGTCCACCCCTCACCAAAACCCGGTGAGGCTTTCCTGCTGACTCACAGCTTGACCGGGGACACGCCCCAAACCACAGAACAGAGAAAACCCTCTTTCTATCTTCCTACACACAAAGCCGGCAGGGACGGCTACACCGCAGATCGGAGAACTCCCGATTGCCTTCCTACTAACCACCGGTAGGGACGTCAACACCGCAAATCGGACAGCCTCCGATTGCCTTCCTACTAACCACCGGTAGGGACGATTCTCAATTTCAAGTGTTTGAAAGAAATGGAAAAAGAACAACTTATGAAAAACACTCAACAAGATATAGAATATGCTTAAGAGAAAAGATCTTGTCTGAGGTTTGCTGGAGCTTGAATCTCTTGAGGATTTGATGAAGAGCTTTGATTTTCCTTTGATCCCTTTGAGTTGATGGAGACGATATTGGATGTAGCTTGATCTTTTCTTGAATCTCCTTGAGTTGATGAAGAGGTGTATGGATGTAGCTTTGATCACCTTTGAGAGCCTTGAATGCTTCTTACTTGCTTGGAGGTTGCTTGGCTTCAGATCTGAGCTTGAATCACCTTGGAAGGATGAAGAACTCCAGCCTGAAATACTGTTCACGCAGGTGCTACAGTACTTGCGAAATGGCTCCCTTGAGCTCTCTTTGATTCACTTCATCAACTGCATCAACTAGGGTTTCTAACCCTCTTGTATTGGTTTTATAGACTTTGAATGGTCTATAGACAAGCCCCAGACCAGATCCACAAATCATGGGTGATTAGGTGACTTTTGGATTAAACAAATCCATGTTGAATGGCCCTTTTCGAAGTGGAAACAAAAGTCAACAATTGATGGCTCGGGGCTGGCGGTCGACCTACAGCTTCTGGCGGTCGACCGCTACTGAGAAATACTGTAGATTGGTGAGCCCTGGGATTTTCGGTCGACCGCTACTGGCTGGCGATCGACCGCCAGCTGACAGACTTCAAACTGGCATTCCCTGGCTGGGGCGGTCGACCGCCCCTGTGCTGGCGGTCGACCGCCAGCTGGGCAGACCCCCAGTTCAGCCGGGTTGGTTCGTTAGCCCTCCAGCTCAGTCACTTGAGACCATTAGCAGCCTGTTCAAGTCTGTAACTTCATCCTTGTAGAAGAGATTTGTATCAAGGCATGGACGCGATCATATGGCTTTCACTTTGCCATGAATCAACCGAATGCACTGACTATGCACAGACTTTGTGTTGGAGCAACTATACATTGTACAGACTTCAACAAGACAACGTATAGACTTTGTGTTGAAGCAGCCAGCCAATGTACAGACTTCAACCAGACAATGTATAGACTTTGAGTTTGTGCTAGCAGCCAATGTACAAACTTTGAGTTTGTGCTAGCAGCCAACGTACAGACTTTGAGTCTGTGCAATCAGCCAACGTACGGACTTCGTGTTACAGGATGTATAGACTTGCTGATGTATAGACTTGCTGGCTGTATAGACTTGCTGGCTGTGTAGACTTGCTGATGTATAGACTTGCTGGCTATATAGACTTGCTGATGTATAGACTTGCTGCTGAAGGATGTACAGACTAGCTGTTGAAGAATGTACAGACTTGCTGCTGTATAGACTTGCTGATGTATAGACTTGCTGCTGAAGGATGTACAGACTTGCTGCTGAAGAATGTACAGACTTGTTGCTGAAGAATGTACAGACTTGCTGCTGTATAGACTTGCTGATGTATAGACTTGCTGATGTATAGACTTGCTGCTGAAGGATGTACAGACTTGTTGCTGAAGAATGTACAGACTTGCTGCTGTATAGACTTGTTGTGCACTGAGCTGATGGATGTATAGACTTGATGTGCCTGCAACAGGATGATGTACAGACTTTGAGTTTGCAGGATGTATAGACTTTGCATGGCAAGCTATGCAACCAATGTATAGACTTGTTAATGGATGTATAGACTTTGATATGTATGCGAATGACAAACAATGCACCGATGCAAACAGTGAAATGCACAGACTTTATGTGTAGCAGCATAAGAGATGCACCGACTATATGAATGAACCAATGCAAGATATGAACAGTGGTATGCACTGATGCATTGCTCATGCACACAACCTGTTCGATGAAATGACTAACTGCTTAAACAGATGCACAATGACGTCATATGCAAACACAGTGTGACTTAGTATTTGCTATCAAAACCATGCACTGCTCATGCACACAACATGTTCGATGAAATGACTAACTGCTTAAAC
The DNA here is from genome assembly GCA_022559845.1 of Amorphophallus konjac. Classification (NCBI taxonomy): domain Eukaryota; kingdom Viridiplantae; phylum Streptophyta; class Magnoliopsida; order Alismatales; family Araceae; genus Amorphophallus; species Amorphophallus konjac. Next base: position 60,241,547 of record CM040128.1, on the reverse strand, counting down.
AGATACACAATGACATCATATGCAAGCACAGTGTGACTTATAGTAGTTGATATCATCAAAACCATAACAATAATCATGGTGCACACGTATTCAACAGTCCAGGCACTCCTGCAGGACTTCCAAGATATCTTCCCGGAAGACTTGCCTTCAATACTCCCTCCCATGCGTGATGTTCAACACGCCATTGATCTTGTCCCTGGGTCAACCCTACCCAACATTCCCCACTATAGATTAAACCCCAGGGAGCATGCTGAGCTCCAACGAATTGTTGAGGACCTTATTCAAAAAGGCTTCCTCAGGGTGAGCAAGAGCCCCTGTGCTATTCCTGCCTTGCTCACACAAAAGAAAGATGGCACATGGCAGATGTGTGTTGACAGCCGCGCCATCAATAAAATCACTGTCAAGTATAGATTTCTCATTCCTCGTCTTGATGACATGCTTGACATGATGAGTGGAGCCACCATCTTTTCCAAGATTGACTTGAAAAGTGGCTACCACCAGGTCCAGATTCGACCAGGGGATGAGTGGAAGATAGCCTTCAAAATAAAAGAAGGTCTGTATGAGTGGCTTGTCATGCCGCTTGGGCTATCCAATGCCCCAAGCACTTTCATGAGGCTTATGACAGAAGCCCTTTGTCCTCTCATTGGTCGCTTTGTTGTCGTCTACTTTGACGACATTCTCATCTATAGCCACAACCCTCATGATCACATCCACCATTTGAGGGAAGTTTGCGAGACTGAGGAGAGAAACCATGTTTGTCAACCTTACTAAATGTGAATTCATGACAGACCGGGTCACTTTTCGCGGTTTTGTGGTTTCAAGTCATGGAGTGTCTGTGGACCAATCCAAGGTCCGAGCCATAGTAGACTGGCCAGAGCCCCAGAATGTCCATGACGTTCAAAGTTTCCATGGGCTAGCCACTTTCTACAGACGCTTCATTCAGGGTTTTAGCACCATTATGGCACCCATTACGGATTGTATCTGTAAGGGGAATTTTGAGTGGACCAAAGCCGCCTCCCAGGCTTTTCGTGTCATAAAGGAGCTCATGACCAAAGCCCCTATCCTCCGCCTGCTAGACTTTTCCAAAGTCTTTGAGATATCCTGTGATACCTCTGGCGTAGGAATAGGAGGAGTGCTCAGTCAGGAAAGCCACCCCATGGCTTATTTCAGTGAGAAGTTTTCTGATGCAAAGCTTCGTTACTCCACCTATGATAAGGAGTTCTATGCCATGGTCCAAGCCCTCAAACACTGGAGACACTATCTCTTACCTCAAGAGTTTGTCTTATATTCGGACCACGAGGCTCTGAAATTCCTTAGCTCTCAGAAGGGCTTAAACCCTAGGCATGGTCGGTGGGTAAAATTCTTCCAGTCTTTCACATTTGTCCTAAAATATAAGGCTAGAAAGGAAAATAAGGTGGCCGACGCCTTGAGTCGAAGGGTCTCCCTTCTTTCCACTGTTCGGGTAGATGTCACCGGATTTGACCGCATGAAGGAACTCTATGGAGAGTGTCCTGATTTTGGCCTTGCCTACTGTGCTCTGTCTGCTGGACCCTCGATAGCCTTTTCTGACTATCTACTCCAGGATAGTTTTCTATTTCGAGGGCAGCAACTCTGTGTCCCGAGGACTTCTGTTTGGGACTTCCTGATTTGGGAAATTCATGCTGGAGGTTTTGCTGGTCACTTTGGCCGCAACAAGACCATCCATTCTGTGGAGGAGCACTTCTAGTGGCCTGGCCTGAAGAGAGATGTGGCCAAGATTGTAGCCCAGTGTAGGACATGCACGATGGCCAAACAGGTCAAACAGAACACTGGTCTCTACACTCCTCTCCCCGTTCCTGATCGACCATGGATTGATGTGAGTATGGATTTTATCCTTGGTTTACCTCGCACTGCTCACAAGCATGATTCCATCTTTGTTTTTGTTGATATGTTCTCTAAGATGACCCACTTCATTGTATGTTCCAAAACATCTGATGCATCTAGAGTAGCCCACTTACTCTTTGATGAAGTCGTGCGTCTGTATGGTCTCCCCCAAACCATCGAGTCTGACCGAGATGTCCGGTTCACTAGTTACTTCTGGAAGATACTTTGACACCTAGTTGGCACCAAACTCAAATTCTCCACTATCTATCACCCACAAACCGATGGGCAAACAAAGGTCGTCAATAGGAGTTTAGAGAATCTCTTGAGGTGTCTTATAGGGGAACATTCTGGCACTTAGGATCTTCTCTTGCCTAGAGCTGAATTTGCATACAACAGTTCGGTCAATCGGTCCATAGGTATGAGTCCATTTGAGGTCGTGCATGGCTACAAACCCAGGAAACCTGTGGATCTCATTCCCCTTCCCCTCGAGTCTAGAGTGTCCAAGTCAGCTAAGGAGTTTGCACATCATGTCAAGAGTCTGCATGAGTCGATTAGTAAGCAAATCAACCTCAGTAATGAGACCTATAAAAAGTTGGCTGATTCGCATAGGCGTCACCATGAATTTCAAAAAGGTGACTTGGTTATGGTACGGGTCCGACCCGAACGACTCCCCTCGGGAGCCGTTAAAAAGTTGCAAGCCCGTAGTGATGGTCCCTTCCCAATCCTACGGAATGCTTATGTTGTGGACTTACCTCCCGAATATGGGATTAGCTTGACTTTTAATGTGACAGACCTAGTGGCCTACAAGGAACCCACAGTGATTCCTAGTGACCCTTTCGAACCTTCTCCACCCATTGAGAGTGAGCCCACCCCTATGCGTCCCACAGCCTCGAGAGTCCCGCGCGATCACATTGAGAGGATACTGGATGAGCAGGTGACAACTACACGGAGCAGGGTGTACCGGCGCTACCTTGTCTGCTGGCAGGACCGTCCACCTTCTGATGATTCTTGGATCAGCCGGGAAGATCTCCAGCGTCTCGATCCCGATCTGCTGGAGCACTACCAGAGCAGTGTCCCCCCTTGCTCGACGGAGTCGAGTTCCATCCGCCCCGGAGGATTGGTGGGGACACCGGGTCCACTACCGGGCCCACTACTAGGAGCCGACGTCACACTACCTCGACCGCACCGAGCTTATGGCTCGGCGATTCGGCGTCCTGATCCGTACGCCGGTTGGTGGGGACACCGGGTCCACTACCGGGCCCACTATCGGAGCCGACGTCGCATTGCCCCGATCGCACCGAGCTTATGGCTCGACGATTCGGCGTCCTGATCCGTACGTATGTGTGTATGTATTTTACTATGGTGGTATTTGTGTTTTAACCACCAATGTATTTTATTTTTATTGAGTCAAAGTTATTGTATTTTAATTATATTAAAAACCCACAAAGTCAATAGTTGGTTGGTGGGCTTTGTTTTATTAGGCTAGGATATGTATGCAAATAAGGGAAATTGTCAAGGTATGTGTGTAATGGGCCTTCCCTATAAATAGGGGGGTAAGAGGTGTGTTACGTATGAATGAAAAGATTGAATGAAAGATTGTGTTGTGAGAGCTCTCCCCTCTTACATTTCCCTTTCCCTCTTTCTCCTTGCGAGTTTGAGTGTCGCCCGGTGTAAGACCGTCCGGCGTGAGGCCGAGCTGCGCGAGGTAGCAACCTATCCGTTCCCGTCCTGTTCGCGTCTCGGAGTTGCCGTCGATCCATTTCCACGTCGCCGCCGCGTCAAGTACATAGAAATTTTAACAGAGAGAGAAAGGAGGTTCGCATACCCCAATTAATTACATTAATCTTGTCCATGATCACTTGCCAACCTATTCATGTAAAATCAATCAAGGGTTATTTCTGAAAATAATCCTTACTTTTAGATTTAAAAATGGGATGTGCAAACAAAAATAAGCTAGCTTTGTTTAATTTTAAAAATTGAAGTTAGATTAACTAAAATTAAACACTTAAGTAAGCCAATTCAAGGTAAATTAAGTAACTCACGTAAAGAACCATCATTTATAACAGGGGCATGCATATTTGAATCTAATTCAAATAAGTCAGATAATTGAGATAATTATTTAAATTTAAATTTAAATTTAATTATCTAATAATCAAATTTAAAATTTAAATTTAAATATAAGAATCATTTAAATTTAAATTTAAACTAATTATCTAATAATTTTATTTAAAAGTAAATTTAAATAATGTAATTATCCTCAATTATCATTTTTCTAAAATTTAAAATTTGAATTTAACAATTATCTAATACTTAAACATTCAAATATTTGAATTTTATACATCTAACTTCAATGAAATTCAAATTCTGAATTTACTAATTATCTAATAATTAAAATTTTGAAAATTGAATGTCACAGAATTACCTTCAATTATTAACCTTTTTATCTCAAAGTAAAAATATAATTATCTCACCTCATTAAATTTAAAAGTTAAATAAAATTTAAGTTTTGAATTTTCTTTAATGAGAATAGATAATTAATATATGAGATAAAAAAATAGATTAATTTAATATGAATTTATATAAATATATATCATATATATATACTAGCATAATTAAATTAAATAAAAGCAAAAAAATTGTTTAAAAAAATTGGGGTCAACGCCTTTGGGCGCGGCCGCCCACGCGGGACGCGTGGGCGGGCGAGCCCTCGTCCGCGCGCGGGCGCCCGCCTGGCGGGCCCGCGCGCCCGCCTGTGGCGTCGCCCGTGCACGCGGGTGGGCGCACTGCGCCTTGAGCGGCGCAGTGCGTCCAGCGTAATATTTTTTTTAAAAAAAATTTGCATCAGATGCCCAGCATCCAGGAAGAACAGAAATGCCCAGCACCCCTGTCTTCTAATAATAATTGAAGATTTTAGATTATCCCCTAAAACATGATTCTATACGGAGCTAATACACCGATCAGATCGTCAACCTGTCTCTGATACCACTGTAAGGTTCCATACAGCACTGTTCGGGCAACGCAGCGGATAAAAAAATTTTATTTACCCGAACCCGGCTTGAAAGAATCCTAGATCCATGCTCTAATCGATGCATTAAAATACCTCAACCCCTAACTACGGGTTGCAGATTTCACCTTGCGCAGAACGACGCTGTCCGCAGTGCCCGATGCAGATTCTCACGAACACCGAGCCGCACAGATGCACGGCCTCTAGAACAGATCCACACGGATCCTCGCGCAGCGACGGTATCCCCCAACCACGATCTTCCCTTTGCTTCCCTTTCTAGAGAGAGAGAGCTTCTAGGGAGAGAGAGAGCAAGAGGGAGGAAGGGTGGAGAGAAAATCTCTCCTCCTTGCTGTTAATACTTGCTTAAGCCAAGGGGGGAAGAGTTCTCGTAAGTGACATATATATAGGATTAGACCCTTTTGAAAAGAACCCATAAGGACCAAAATCATATATATATCCTTTTTCATTGTTGTACATATATATTAAGCCCCTCTTATATGCCTTTCCAAAAGGATTTCAAGGGAATTAATATATACATGTGTACAATAATAATCTGTCACCCAAGAATCCATTGTGTGTGATCCTCTAGGCCCATAGTCACTCTAGTTTAAGGCCCATTAACTTCTGAAGAGGGGTGATCTCGCGCTAGTCCTGAGCTGGAGGAGATGATCACAGTAGTGAACTGCAAGGAAGGGAAACGGATCAGGGGGCCCAGGGATGGTTCCCTGGGGAAAACTCTCTGATGCCTAAGTCAGCAGAGTAATGGTGGAAGCTATGAAGGGAGGAGGAAAGAGATGCATGAGATCCCTCTACACCAAGGTGGTGAAGTGGTTCCTGCTCAGGGAATGCTAGGCATGTGTTGGCCCTTACCTTTTTCTGGAGGGAGTCCCCGGTTTAAATAGTGCGCTAGCCTCATGAGTCCCGTAAGCTGAGGAGTTTCAGGCGGGAGTTACGTCCTCAACGTGGGCTCTTTACGTCCTCATCGTGGGATCTTTATAGCCTTGCAGAGTCGTGGGTCCCTTATCTTTGTGAACTCCTGCTCATAAAGGGCTCTCAACGGCAGCGTGGATAAGCAATCGTCGCTCGATCCAAGCATGAAGAGTGACAACCCTGTCCGGGCAATAGGCATAGCTCAGATGAGGCTCGGTCGGTGTAATATCCCGGACCTTTCGGATCCTTCTTCGTGGGTCTCGGATTTGGTTTTCGGAGCGTCCAGGTTTGTTGTGTCCGAAATTTCGTTTCGGACATCTTTCGTGTTCGGATCGGCGCGATCCGGAGTCGTTTCGGAGGCCCGGAGGCGTTCCGCGGCTTTTCCGCGTGTGTTTTCCGATTCCCGGCGTGTGTTTCGGCTTTTCCTTCGGACGCTCGCTGCGGGTTAACTGGGCCGTTCACCCGGGCACGAGTGGTACCGTTGCGATCGGTGCGTTCCGAGGATCCCAGAAATGTATTTTTCTATTTTTCGGTATTTTTCCGAAAATTCAGATTTTCTATAAATCCTAATCCTTTTTCTTTTCTTTTTCCCTTTTCTCTTTCTTCTTCCTCTCCCTCTCTCTCGCGACCGTGAGCCCTCTCTCTCTCCCTCTCTCCCATTCGGACGTGGCGAACCCCTCTCCGGCTACGGACGGCGGCGGGGCGATGGCGCGGACGCGTGGGCGACGGTGAGGTGATCTCGTGGGCGTGCGGCGAGCGTGGGAAGCGTGGGGAGTTCGTGAAGCTTCGAGCATTCTTCGTGATTCGTGATCGATCCGGCGGAGCATTCGCTCCATTGAGGTAGGGTGACGTTCCTTAGCCTCATGCCGATCTTTTCCGCGATTTATAGGCCGCGGGGAGGCCGAGAGGGGATCATGTGAGCGTTTTTGGGTTTTTCCATGATTTGGGGAGAGCTCGCCCGATCTATTGATTCAATGCATGATTTCGTGTTTTGAGGGCCTAGAATCATGCTAGGGGTCCCCAGGGGTCTTCCCCTTTATTTTCCCCCTCTCCTATGGAGGTATGGGGGCGTGGTTAGAATTTTCGAGCGTTCTTACCGTTTTCGACCGCGGACTGAGAACGCGCTATACTCCAGTAGCGCGTTCTGGAGGTCGTGTTGCCCCGACCGAGCACGTTCATCGGAGAAGATGAACAGGAGGCGATTCCTGTCGCGCTATGGGGTCATAGCGCGATCATCCTTGTCGCGCTAGGAAGACCTAGCGCGATGGTCGCTGTCGCGCTAGGGTTCCCTAGCGCGATGGTCCCTGTCGCGCTAGGGAGACCTAGCGCGACCTTCCCTGTTGCGCTAGGGTTCCCTAGCGCGTTCTTCCGTGTCGCGCTAGGTGTCCCTAGCGCGATCTTGCCTGTTGTTGGGTGTTTCTCTTGGGCCGTGTGTGCGCCCCGGGCACCCCGTGGAGTTCCGTGACCGTGTCTTTGGTGTCCGGAAGTCCCGTTTGCCTCGGTTAGGCGTTTGACCGTGGGCAATGCGTCTGTTTCTTTTCCGACCGTGGTCACCGTGCGACGGGGCTGGTGCGTGGGGTGATTCCCACACGTTGTCGGATTCGGACGTCATTTTCCGTTGACTCGAGAGTCTACTCCTTCAGTGACCCTCCACTAGTCGTAGCCTACTAGTACGCGGATGCTAGTCGCACCAGGGAGTGGTGTACGGGCCGACCTTTCGAGACGGTTTGTGGACCGGTTACCGTTGGGCCCCACGTCTTGCAGCCAGAGTCCGGCTGAGGGGAAAACCGGTCAGAGGGCCAGACCTGGGACGCGTGGTCTGTGTGTGCACACGTGGTTGGGGGCGGTTGGACCCACGTCGACGGGCGTGACCCCAGCTAGTCACTTGTTGTGGTTACTTGTACGGTGTTCGTGCCTCGGGTAGGACCTACCACGTCAGGCGGTTCACCTGCGGTGCGGTGTAAGACGTCAGGGGACGCTACCGGCTGTGCTTCTAGTGGGTGGTACTCCTGTCGAGTACGGAGTGTCAGACTGTCAGTCGTGTGTTTCTGACCTTCGGGTTTTGACGGTTCGACCGTTGATTTCGGTCTTCTCGTACCGTGGCACGTGTGTCGGTTTGCGTGCCGTAGGGTCTAGTTCTGTAGAGTACAGGGCTTTCCTTTTCGAGATACTTCCCTACCGCTAGAGTAGTTGTTTCTCGTTTTTCGAGGTAGGGTTCGAGTGATCCCTACTGAGTCTTGTTCTGAGACTCATTCCCTGCGTGTTTTCACCGTGTTTCAGGTGAGGCGCCACCTTCGGGGAGCGCGTCAGGAGCGCAGCGTGGTGCGGGTGCCCAGAGGTAGTGCCAGAGGTCAGAGCCGGGGGATGCCCCGTGTAGCTGTACTTTTCTTTCTTGTCACTGTACTAGTCGTGGACTACTGTTGCTGTTGTTGTTATTTTATTGTGGACCATGTAAAATGTTAATTTATTTCCTGCTTAATATTATAACTGTTTAATTTCTGCAATTATTTGTGATACTTGTGTAGTTTCCACACCATCCTTTTAACCCTTCCGAGTCTTCGGACTCGTGGGTGGCGGTACGAGTCTCGGGTTATCGGGCCTTCCCGGTAATCGGATTCTCGGGTCGTCACAGCTGGTATCAGAGTGCGGTTGTGGAATTACATGAGAATCATAGGTAATTGTAGTGGTCCACTAGTCCACAGCGATGATGTACAGATGACGCTGGCATTGGGCACCGTGTGTTTATTTTGACATTGCCGTTTCCGTGTTTTTCTGTCTTGTGCTTCAGGAGCGAGTATGGCGCCGAGGAGGAGTTCTCGCTCTCAGCAGGGGCAGTCGGCTGGAGGTCAGGAGATCCAGCAGGGGGTCCAGAGGGACCAGGAGGGGCATAGCAGAGTTCCGGGAGCTACCGAGGCCGCGGATGCTGCGAGAGCTCCGGGGGCCGAGGATTTCTTCCGTGGCATGTACCATCTCATGTCTCAGCAGTTTGGCGGAGAGGCTGCTGAGGGCTCGTCTGCTAGGGGTGGGCCAGGCCGAGCAGTGAGGGACTTCATGCAGTTCCATCCACCTTACTTTAGCGGCCAGGCAGACCCTGATGCGGCTCGTGATTGGCTCGATGAGATGGAGCGGGTGTTCAGTTCCGCGAAGAGTACTGCCGAGGACAGAGTGGTGTTGGCCTACAACCAGTTGCAGGGTACGGCTCGGAGGTGGTGGTCTTCCGAGTGGAAGACGTCCTTTCAGCTTCGTCCACTTGAGCAGGTCGAGTGGGATGACTTTGTCAGTGCTTTCGAGCGTACGTACTGTCCAGATGTTGTTGCTACGCAGCGGATGCGGGAGTTTCTGGAGCTGGTGCAGGGTGACATGTCCGTGTTGCAGTATAGGGCCCGATTTGTCGAGCTGGGTCGGTATGCACCTCATATCATGGAGCATGAGAGGGTGAGGACCACGCAGTTTGTGCAGGGCTTGAGGTTGGAGCTGAGGCACCATTTGATCGCGAATGGGGCCACTGATCTAGAGACAGCGTCTCGTGTTGCGATTTCCCTGGAGATGGATATGCAGAGGACTCGAGGACCGATCAGCCATGGGCAGTCTTTGTCAGGTCGCAGCCAGCAGTCGGCTACCCAGCAGCAGGGTTCCTTCCAGCATGCGATGAGTGGTTCAGGAGTGCCGGCACATGCAGCTTCGGTGACAGGATCTGCGTCCTTCGGCTCGAAGGTCAAGAAGTTCTTCAAGAAGGGGTTCGGCAAGAAGAAGTCCAGAGATCAAGGGCAGGCTTCATCGGGCAGTGTACAGCAGCCGATTCCTTTGCAGCGTCAGGGATCAGTGGGTGGATCGCGAGGATCTTGTCCACGGTGTGGTGGGACCCACCCAGGCAGGCAGTGCACGGCGCCGATTATCTGTTTTCGGTGTGACCAGCCAGGGCACATGGGGCGTGACTGTCCTCAGAGGCCGCCGCAGCAGCAGGGACAGTATCCGCCGCTACCCAGGTCAGCTAGCGTGGGAGGCAGGCAGAGGGCTCGTGGCCAGATCACGCACTTGACCAGGGCAGAGGCAGTGGCGTCGCAGCTCGTGGAAGGTACCGTTCAGATTTTGGGTTGTGCGGCTCGGGTTTTATTTGATTCTGGCGCGTCTCATTCGTTTATTTCGGAGGATTTCGCGTCGAGCGTCGAGGAGCCGGTGACCCAGTTGTCCTGTGATTTGGCAGTGGAGTTGCCTTCGGGTGATTTTATGATCACTCCGTATTGCTTCGACCATGTTCCGGTGTGGATCGATGGGCGGAGTATGCCAGGCAGGTTGTATGCGTTGCAGCTTCGGGATTACGACGTGATTCTAGGCATGGATTGGCTCGAGACTCATGGAGCGGTGGTAGATTATGGGATGAAGAGGGTCTACTTCCAGCATCCGAGCAAGCGGACCTTCTATTTCCAAGGTATCCGTTCCGCCTCTTCTCGATTTCTTATCTCTGCTATTCGAGCCCGTCGGTTGCTTGATTTCGGTTGTCAGGGTTTTCTCGCGTCCGTGGTTGTGTCTGACCGGAGGGAGCCGAATGTCGAGGACATTGCGGTGGTGCGCGAGTTTCCCGATGTTTTTCCTGAGGAGTTGCCTGGATTACCTCCCCAGCGGGAGATCGATTTCGTGATCGAGGTTGTACCTGGTACGGGACCTTTGGCGAAGGCTCCCTACCGTATGGCCCCCGCTGAGTTGAGGGAGTTGAGGGCGCAGTTGCAGGAACTGTTGGCCAAGGGGTATATTCGTCCGAGCTTTTCCCCTTGGGGTGCGCCCGTGTTGTTTGTGAAGAAGAAGGACGGTAGTCTGCGGCTATGCATTGACTACCGGCAGCTGAACGAAGTGACCATTAAGAACAAGTATCCGTTGCCGCGGATTGATGATTTGTTCGACCAACTTCAGTCTGCGCGAGTGTTCTCGCGGATTGATTTGCGGTCCGGTTACTATCAGCTGAGAATTCGCGAGTCCGATGTGGAGAAGACTGCGTTCAGTACGAGGTACGGGCATTATGAGTTCTTGGTGATGCCGTTTGGGCTCACCAATGCCCCAGCAGCCTTCATGGACTTGATGCAGAGGGTGTTTCATCCGTATTTGGACCAGTTCGTGGTCATCTTCGTGGATGACATCCTTGTTTATTCGCGGTCTGCTGAGGAGCATGCGTACCATTTGGGTGTGGTGCTGCAGACGTTGCGAGATCACCAGTTGTATGCGAAGCTCAGCAAGTGCGAGTTTTGGCTCAGCGAGGTGCACTTTCTGGGGCACGTGATTTCTGGTGATGGCATTTCCGTGGATCCCACCAAGGTCGAGGCTGTGATGCAATGGCCGAGGCCGAGGTCGGTGACGGAGATCCGGAGTTTCTTGGGGCTTGCGGGGTATTATCGTCGGTTTATCCAGGATTTTTCTCGCATTGCGACCCCGATGACTAGGCTCACGCGGAAGGATGTGCCTTTCGTTTGGTCCGAGGAGTGTGAGCAGAGCTTCAGTGAACTGAAGAGGTTGCTCACCTCGGCTCCGGTGTTGGTTTTGCCTTCTGGATCGGGAGGTTTTGTGGTGTGTACAGATGCTTCCGGCGTTGGATTGGTTGCTGTTCTGATGCAGCATGGTAGAGTGGTGGCTTATGCATCTCGGCAGCTAAAGCCCCATGAGGAGAACTACCCTACCCATGATCTTGAGTTGGCAGCAGTGATCTTCGCGCTGAAGATCTGGAGGCATTATCTGTACGGTGAGAAGTTCGAGGTGTTCACTGACCATCAGAGTTTGAGGTATGTGTTCTCGCAGAGAGATCTGAACCTCAGACAGAGGCGTTGGATGGAGTTCATGAAGGACTATGACTTCACCCTGTCTTATCAGCCTGGCAGGATGAATGTCGTCGCCGATGCCTTGAGTAGGAAGGTTACGGTCAGTACCTTGATGTTGAGGAAGTGGAGGCTCTGGGAACAAGTGCCCGAGGTATCTTTCAGGCTCAAGATTCCCCAGGAGCCAGGGTTGGCAGTGCTTGCGAGTCTGACTGTCACTCCTGCTATCCGTCGTCAGGTGACAGAGGCTCAGCATGCGGACCCTGAGTTGCCCCGGATTCTGGCTATGGCTGACGTAGCGCTTAGCGAGGACGGTGCTGCGAGGTTTCGTGGCAGGCTGTACGTCCCAGCCGAGGAACAGGTTCGTCGTGCGGTGTTACGCGAGGCTCATGGGAGCAGGTACACTGTGCACCCGGGTGCGACGAAGATGTATCGGAACTTGCGGAGGCAGTTCTGGTGGCCTGGCATGAAGAGAGATGTTGCCGAATTTGTGGCCAGGTGCCTGATCTGTCAGCAGGTGAAGGCGGAGCATCAGCGACCAGGAGGTACTCTCCAGCCTTTGGATGTTCCTGCTTGGAAGTGGGACCATGTGACCACGGATTTTGTGGTGGGGTTGCCGAGGACCCCGAGTGGGCAGGACAGTATTTGGTTGCTGGTGGATCGGCTGACGAAGGTGACTCGATTGTTACCGGTCAAGGTCAGATGGAGTGTGTCTAAGTTGGCTCGGTTGTACGTGGAGCGGATCGTGCCGTTGCATGGGGTTCCCATTTCGATCGTGTCGGACCGGGATCCGCGCTTAACTTCTGGATTCTGGAGGGGTTTCCAGCGAGCTCTTGGCACGGAGTTGGCATTTAGCTCGGCGTATCATCCACAGTCAGATGGTCAGTCTGAGAGGACCATTCAGACTTTGGAGGACATGCTGAGATCCTGCTGCCTGGAGTGGCAGGGGGTTGGATTCATCACCTACCGTTGGTGGAGTTTGCCTATAACAACAGCTATCATTCGAGCATCGGCATGGCTCCATACGAGGCATTGTATGGGCCTCCTTGTCGGACTCCACTTGATTGGTTTGAGGTGGGTGAGCGTGTTTTGACGGGACCGGAATTGGTGCAGCAATGTGTGGAGGTTGTGCACCTGGTTCGTCAGAACATGTTGGCGGCCCAGAGTCGGCAGAAGAGTTATGCTGACCGTAGGAGGCAGCCCCTTGAGTTCGCCGTGGGCGATCGTGTGTTCTTGAGAGTTTCTCCGATGAAGGGGGTGATGCGTTTTGGACGGCGTGGGAAGCTGAGTCCCCGCTATATTGGTCCTTTCGCGATTGTGGAGCGCATCGGTGAGGTTGCTTACCGGTTGCAGTTACCTCCTGAGTTGGCGTCGGTGCATGACGTGTTCCACGTCTCGATGTTGCGGAAGTATATGTCCGATGACTCTCATGTGCTCGAGTTTTCCGTTTGGCCTGAGGTGACTCCAGATCTTTCTCTCCCAGAGTTTCCGATCCGCGTGGAGGATAGGCGAGAGCAGCGCCTGCGGAACAAGGTCATTCCCTTGGTAAAGGTCGTGTGGCAGCGACACTCTGGTGGTGAGGCTTCGTGGGAACGTGAGGACGAGATGCGTCAGCAGTTCCCGTATCTGTTTGAGTGAGTCTTCCTCTTCTTTCCCCGTTGGTTGTTCTCAATTTCGAGGACGAAATTCCTTAAGGGGGGAGGGCTGTAATATCCCGGACATTTCGGATCCTTCTTCGTGGGTCCCGGATTTGGTTTTCGGAGCGTTCAGCTCTGTTGTGTCCGAAATTTCGTTTCGGACATCTTTCGTGTTCGGATCGGCGCGATCCGGAGTCGTTTCGGAGGCCCGGAGGCGTTCCGCGGCTTTTCCGCGTGTGTTTTCCGATTCCCGGCGTGTGTTTCGGCTTTTCCTTCGGACGCTCGCTGCGGGTTAACTGGGCCGTTCACCCGGGCACGAGTGGTACCGTTGCGATCGGTGCGTTCCGAGGATCCCAGAAATGTATTTTTCTATTTTTCGGTATTTTTCCGAAAATTCAGATTTTCTATAAATCCTAATCCTTTTTCTTTTCTTTTTCCCTTTTCTCTTTCTTCTTCCTCTCCCTCTCTCTCGCGACCGTGAGCCCTCTCTCTCTCCCTCTCTCCCATTCGGACGCGGCGAACCCCTCTCCGGCTACGGACGGCGGCGGGGCGACGGCGCGGACGCGTGGGCGACGGTGAGGCGATCTCGTGGGCGTGCGGCGAGCGTGGGAAGCGTGGGGAGTTCGTGAAGCTTCGAGCATTCTTCGTGATTCGTGATCGATCCGGCGGAGCATTCGCTCCATTGAGGTAGGGTGACGTTCCTTAGCCTCATGCCGATCTTTTCCGCGATTTATAGGCCGCGGGGAGGCCGAGAGGGGATCATGTGAGCGTTTTTGGGTTTTTCCATGATTTGGGGAGAGCTCGCCCGATCTATGGATTCAATGCATGATTTCGTGTTTTGAGGGCCTAGAATCATGCTAGGGGTCCCCAGGGGTCTTCCCCTTTATTTTCCCCCTCTCCTATGGAGGTATGGGGGCGTGGTTAGAATTTTCGAGCGTTCTTACCGTTTTCGGCCGCGGACTGAGAACGCGCTATACTCCAGTAGCGCGTTCTGGAGGTCGCGTTGCCCCGACCGAGCGCGTTCATCGGAGAAGATGAACAGGAGGCGGTTCCTGTCGCGCTATGGGGTCATAGCGCGATCATCCTTGTCGCGCTAGGAAGACCTAGCGCGATGGTCGCTGTCGCGCTAGGGTTCCCTAGCGCGATGGTCGCTGTCGCGCTAGGGAGACCTAGCGCGACCTTCCCTGTTGCGCTAGGGTTCCCTAGCGCGTTCTTCCGTGTCGCGCTAGGTGTCCCTAGCGTGATCTTGCCTGTTGTTGGGTGTTTCTCTTGGGCCGTGTGTGCGCCCCGGGCACCCCGTGGAGTTCCGTGACCGTGTCTTTGGTGTCCGGAAGTCCCGTTTGCCTCGGTTAGGCGTGTGACCGTGGGCAATGCGTCTGTTTCTTTTCCGACCGTGGTCACCGTGCGACGGGGCTGGTGCGTGGGGTGATTCCCACACGTTGTCGGATTCGGACGTCGTTTTCCGTTGACTCGAGAGTCTACTCCTTCAGTGACCCTCCACTAGTCGTAGCCTACTAGTACGCGGATGCTAGTCGCACCAGGGAGTGGTGTACGGGCCGACCTTTCGAGACGGTTTGTGGACCGGTTACCGTTGGGCCCCACGTCTTGCAGCCAGAGTCCGGCTGAGGGGAAAACCGGTCAGAGGGCCAGACCTGGGACGCGTGGTCTGTGTGTGCACACGTGGTTGGGGGCGGTTGGACCCACGTCGACGGGCGTGACCCCAGCTAGTCACTTGTTGTGGTTACTTGTACGGTGTTCGTGCCTCGGGTAGGACCTACCACGTCAGGCGGTTCACCTGCGGTGCGGTGTAAGACGTCAGGGGACGCTACCGGCTGTGCTTCTAGTGGGTGGTACTCCTGTCGAGTACGGAGTGTCAGACTGTCAGTCGTGTGTTTCTGACCTTCGGGTTTTGACGGTTCGACCGTTGATTTCGGTCTTCTCGTACCGTGGCACGTGTGTCGGTTTGCGTGCCGTAGGGTCTAGTTCTGTAGAGTACAGGGCTTTCCTTTCCGAGGTACTTCCCTACCGCTAGAGTAGTGGTTTCTCATTTTTCGAGGTAGGGTTCGAGTGATCCCTACTGAGTCTTGTTCTGAGACTCATTCCCTGCGTGTTTTCACCGTGTTTCAGGTGAGGCGCCACCTTCGGGGAGCGCGTCAGGAGCGCAGCGTGGTGCGGGTGCCCAGAGGTAGTGCCAGAGGTCAGAGCCGGGGGATGCCCCGTGTAGCTGTACTTTTCTTTCTTGTCAATGTACTAGTCGTGGACTACTGTTGCTGTTGTTGTTATTTTATTGTGGACCATGTAAAATGTTAATTTATTTCCTGCTTAATATTATAATTGTTTAATTTCTGCAATTATTTGTGATACTTGTGTAGTTTCCACACCATCCTTTTAACCCTTCCGAGTCTTCGGACTCGTGGGTGGCGGTACGAGTCTCGGGTTATCGGGCCTTCCCGGTAATCGGATTCTCGGGTCGTCACAGTCGGAGTGGGCGCGGGGCGCTAGCCTTTATCCCGGCGAGGGGGATATGTTGGGCTTGGGTCTTCCTCCGACCGGACCGACGCTCGGGCCTTCCGAGCCTAATGGCCGCCGAGGAAGGGCTTGATCCCGAGTGATTTTATTGGGCTTTGATACTAAGTGGGCCCTGCGGGGCTGTCACTTAGATGAGCTGGGTCTCGTTTGGTCATGATGGACCTAGTTCGGCCACTCTTAGATGGGCTACAGAAATCCCCCTCTCCACTTGTCCCCCTCCTACTTCCGAGCCTTAGTAAGCTCGGAGGAGTAGCCGTTAGGGTTTTGGACTAGCGTGGCTCGGGTGGGTGGAGATCTTGCCATGTTAAGAAGTCACGTGTCATGGTCACCTGGGCCCATAATAATGATGATCCTGACGGATTTGAACCGAAGGGGCCCCCTTTTCTCAGAGGTCGGAACGACGCACCGCCTTCCGCGTGGGAATATAGGCGTTGTGCGCTTGTCGTCGCTCCAAACTCTCTCCGGTTTAGGGTTTGGCTCTCCTTCGTGCTTGTTTTGGGGCTATTTGATGCGTCGTGAGGACACGACGGAAGAGCAGAGGCTTACAGCGGCGTTCGCAGAGTTGGCAGAGATAACCGCGGAGGCGGTCCGACAGCTTCCTCTTCCTTCAGAGTCTTTGGAGTCTCGGGAGCATTTTTCTTCAAGTTCCTCTCCAGATTCCATAGCGGATCAGCGTCTGGAGGTCAATGAGTGGGAGGGCGAGCCTGCTGCGAGGGCGACGGTGATACCGCTGGCTCTAAACTGCAGTGAGCTGGGGGAGGCAGAGGTGAAAAGGCTGGAGCACCAGTTTCGCCTGCCCTATAAGTTTTACTTCACTGCGGCTGCCCCACACGAGACGAGCTTGGATTCTCGTACGGGCCATATCTGCACCTTCCTTCTGTCGTGGAAGGGTGGGTTCCGCCTTCCCTTCGAGCCCTTTGTTCTTAAGCTTCTTGATTTCTTTCGGTTGGCGCCCGTACAGTTGGTAGCCTACTCTTATCATCTTCTTTCCGCCTTTCGCGTCCTGTATCGCCAATGCGGGGTTCCTCCTTCCTTGGACCTCATTCATTATTTTTTCGAGTTGAAGGCACATCCCTCGGCTAGGAAGGGCTTCTATTTCATCCAGGCGAGACGGAATAGGAGCTGTGTCTCCTTGGCTATAAAGGATTCTTCGCACAAGGGATGGAAAACTCTGTCGTCGAAGGGGACCCTGGCTCTGCGGCTCTCCCCTCTTCCGAGAGAGATAGGGCCGACCCTGTCGGGCCGGCTCTCCTATCCGCCGAGCGAGAGGGGGCCGAGGAGGCCAGGGCCGCTTCTGGGGGCAGCGGCGTTGGATCGGCTCTCCCCTCAGCAGGAGCCGAGGGGGCCGAGGCCGCTTCTGCTGGTGGCGGTGTCGCTGGATCGGCTCTCCCCTCAGCAGGAACCGAGGGGGATGGGGGTGAAGCTGGCAACTCTGGGACCGCGGCCGGGGCTGGGGTGTCGATCGAGACTGGCGACGCTCCAGGTGGCGGTGCAGGTGCCGAGCCGGTCGAGGCCGGGGGGTCGCGAGGAGCGGCGACTCAGCCCCAACCGACCGAGGCAAGAGGGGCGGATGAAGTAGTGGCTCCATCAGGGCCGGCCGGTGGGGCTTCTGAGGGGACGCCACTCGGAGGTGGGGCCCTTATTTTGGCGGCTCTGGAGAGGCTAGGCATCCAGGGCCCTCTATATCAGGTATGCCACGGTATAGCCGCGAAGGTGAAGGGGGGAGATAGGCAACACTCCCCGCCCGTGGCCCTCGAGATGGTTATGGAGGGTGACTTGGTCTTGGCCCAGACGGGGGCCACTCTGGCTGAAGCTTACGCTCGGTTGGAGTCAGAGCGGTCGACCCTTGCCTGGACCCTTGGTGGATCGGACAGGAAGGTAGCTCGGCTCACCGAGGAGCGTGACGGGCTTCGGCGGGAGCTCTCCTCAGTTAGAGAGCTGGCGCGGGTTAGTCAAGCGGAGGCCCGGGCACTGATCGAGTAACTAGCTAGGGCCCGCGAATCGCTCGAGAGGAAGAACATGCTTCTTGAGGAGGAGCGTTTGATCCGCGTCAAGCTAGATGGCCTGTGGGAGGCTGAGCGTGCCGAGCTGGTGGACCGAGCCGAGGAAGCCGTGCATCTTCGAATGGAGGCCGAGGCTGATCGGGCCGAGGCGGAGAAGCAGATGGTCGAGGCCGAGCGGAGGTTATCCGAGGCGGAGCGGGAGAAGGCCGAACTCGCCGGTAGGTTGGAATCAGTCGGGGCGGAGGCACTCGAGCAATACAGACGCTCGGAGGCCTATCGGGTCGACCTTATGGAGGCTGCCCTCCACTACTATGAGTCAGCACTTCGCCGGGACATCCGCAAGGGATTCAAGCAAGGCTATGACCGGGCCATCTCTTATGCGGAGGAGCAGGCGTCCGAGACAATCAATTTCCCGTCCAGGCAATGCTATGACTTGGATTTATCATCCTCTGGTTCTTCTGGTTCGGCATCGGAGGAAGGAGACCAGGGGGACTCTTCGTCCGAGGGGTCGCCAACTCCGGATGCCTCGGGAGGGCGCGCAACCGAGGCAGTCCCCACGCTGGTGGGGTCAGTGCCAGGGTCGGCCGTCGCCGAGGGTGCCGGGGGCAGACCGTCCAAGCCTCCCGCTTCCGAGCCTCAGGATGGGCCAGGGGCCTAATGTATCTGTTTTGCTTTTTCTCCTTGTATGTTTTCCTTTTTTCGAAGAAAAGCTTCTTTTTTTGTGTAAAGAACGTAAGGCATTAGCGTTATGATGAAGACTTAACTCTTTTGTACCGCCATTGCCATAGTTTGACCACTGTATCTGTAGTAGTTGAAAAGTGTCGATACTTTCTGCGCGGATCTCGCATGATGGTTGGGCGATCGTCTGACAGGGTGTCTTTCCATTTTCTCATGCTTTAACTGCCCGGCCGCTTCGTGTGTCCCGTTAGGATGGAACCGAGGAGTCTGAGGTGACCGTCCGTAAGGAGAAGTCCCTTTAGCGTGTTTTCGAGGGGAGAATCATTTAAGGCAAGTAACCTCCCTTCGCCTATAAAAGGTCTGAAGGGCGTCTCTCCCTCTCCATCGCTTAGGGTTTTCTCTGACAGTCTTCCCTCTCTCCTTCTTCACGAAGCGTTGTGCCGTCGAATTTGAAGCATGGAAGATGCTCCGGAAGACGAAGCTGTCGATGATGGAGTGCCCTTGGAGATAGGGTCGGAGGCGCTTGGCTGAGGTAACCAACGCTAGCACGAGTTTCTCGGTTGCGGGGTACTTTCTTTCAGCCTCATTGAGCACCTTGCTGGTGTAGTAGACCGGTCTCTCGACTCCCGAGTCATTTCTGACCAGGACCGAGCTAACTGTGGATGGAGTTGCCGAGAGATAGAGATGCAAGGCTTCACCTGGGACATGCTTGAAAAGTACCGGGGGTGAAGCCAGGAACTCCTTAAGCTCGGCGAAAGCTCTTTGGCATTCCTCGTCCCATGCGAACGTAGTAGATGCCATTTTGGGTCCCCTCGATAGTTTGAAGAAGGGTAGGCATCGTTCGGCCGCACGGGACAGGAATCTACTGAGCGCGGCAATGCTCCCGGTAAGGCGTTGAACATCCTTGATGCAGGTGGGTGGGCACATGTCTAGGATGGCCTGGACATTGTCGGGGTTGGCCTCGATCCCACGCTGGGTCACCAAGAAGCCCAGGAACTTCCCGGACTTTACTCCGAAGGCACACTTGGTGGGGTTGAGCTTCATATTGTACCTCAGGAGGGTGTCGAAGGTCTCTGCTAGGTCGGCGAAGTGGTCCTCGGCCTTGGGGGTCTTGACGAGCATGTCGTCGATATAGTCCTCGACGTTCGGCCGAGCTGTCCCTCGAACATATGATTGACCAGCCTCTGGTACGTGACTCCAGCGTTCTTCAACCCGAAAGGCATCCGGGTGTAGCAGTATACGCCGAAGTCGGTGATGAAGGCGGTCTTCTCGATGTCTTCTGGATCCATTCTGATCTGGTGGTAATCGCCGGTGTGATGCCCGTGGTCGCTGTGGAACAGGCAATGTTTGCTACGATTGCGGCTTTTCGACCTCGTTGGCTCGGGTTGGCGGAGGAGGCCCGAGCCTTTGATGTCTTCATATATCTCGTACACGGGAGCAGTTAAGGGAGTGTACCGCTCGTACTTCCAGGACGGTTCTTTGTGCTCCCCGTCTCGGTTCCGCCTCTTTCCTTGGCCCGAGCTTGACTCGGGTGCTCGCTTCTTATCCCCCTCCCGACCCGAGCCGGTTGCGCCTCGGCATGCGCTGAGGACTTCTTCGCACTCAGCATGGCGCAAAGCTAGAGTAACTAGCTCAGCAAGGGTCGAGGGAGGGTGGAGGACAGGTTCGCGGCGGAGGTTCTCGTCGCGGGTGCCTCCGGTCAGCGCGGTTATGGCCGAGGCTACATCCATGTGGGAGATTCTCAGGGCTTCCGATTTAAATCGGTTGATGTAAGTCCGGAGTCTCTCTCCCTGCTCCTGTTTGAGAGCCAATAGCCCCGCTACCGACCTTGGGGGGCCGCTGCCGGTGAAACTCTCCTTCAATACTCGCCCAAACTGCTTGAAGTCTCGGATGGATCCAGGGGCGAAGGCCCGGAACCATGCTTGGGCGCCTTGACCAGGGTGGTCGCGAAGGCTCGGCATTTGATGGCGTCGGACACCCCGTGAAGGGTCATCAGGGCGTCGAAGCTATCGAAGTGGTCGACCGGGTTGCATTGCCCGTCGTAAGGCTTGAAGGTCGGGATGGAGGTTCTGGGAGATACCTCTGCCTTCAAGATATAGTCAGAGAATGGGGATCTCTCCTCGTCCTCTGGCGGAGAGGTCTTCTGCAAGGCGCGTAAGGTGCGCTCCTGCTCTGCGAAGCGCCTCTCGAACTCTCGCAGACTGAGGGATAACTCCGGCCACTGTTGCGCCGTGGGGCTAGGGGGCGCGATGGCAGGCTGTCCTGGCGCTCCCTGGGGACTTCGGTCTCCGGGTGAGGACGGCGTGCCCCAGGTTTCCTTCGTTTCGGTGTGGAGGAGGCCTCTTGCTCCGGAGGGGGGGCTTGCGAAGGTCCTCCTTACCTGTTGCGAATAAGCTGCCGCCCCCGGAGGGTGAAGCGACCTCCGATAGTGTGTTGGGACGCGTCTCCGCCGGGAGGGCTTTCTGGAGGGGCGCGTGACCTCCCTTCCCTGGCCGCCTGGGTCCTCATGAGTTCCACGAGGAGGTCCAGTTTTGCGTTGAGGGCTTGGAAAGCGTCGGCGCCCCTATTGGGTGGTAGCTCCACCGCCGCGGGAGGAGGGGGTGGTCCGTTGGCTGGGGTGTTGGCGTTGGAGGGAGGGTTTTGTGGGGCCTAAGAGGGGCCTTCTCCCGCCGCCACCATGGCCTTTCTCCTGTAGCCGGCGGACCTCCTCCCTGAACTTCTTCGCACCATACTGGCTCTTTGGTCGTTTCCCACAGACGGCGTCAGATGAAGAGGGGTGATCTCGCGCTAGTCCTGAGCTGGAGGAGATGATCACCGAGTAGTGAACTGCAAGGAAGGGGAAAACCCTCCGATGCCTAAGTCAGCAGAGCAATGGTGGAAGCTATGAAGGGAGGAGGAAAGAGATGCACGAGATCCCTCTACACCAAGGTGGTGAAGTGGTTCCTGCTCAGGGAATGCTAGGCATGTGTTGGCCCTTACCTTTTGCTGGAGGGAGTCCCCAGTTTAAATAGTGTGCTAGCCTCATGAGTCCCGTAAGTTGAGGAGTTTCAGGCGGGAGTTATGTCCTCAACGTGGGCTCTTTACGTCTTCATCGTGGGATCTTTATAGTCTTGAGGAGTCGTGGGTCCCTTATCTTTGTGAACTCCTGCTCATAAATGGCTCTTAACTGCAGCGTGGATAAGCAATCGTCGCTCGATCCAAGCATGAAGAGTGCCAACCATGTCCGGGCGATAGGCATAGCTCGGATGAGGCTCGGCCGAGTGGGAGCGGGGCGCTAGCCTTTATCCCGGCGAGGGGGATAGGTTGAGCTTGGGTCTTCCTCCGACCGAACCGACCCTCGGGCCTTCCGAGCCTAATGGCCGCCGAGGAAGGGCTTGATCCCGAGTGATTTTATTGGGCTTTGATACTAAGTGGGCCCTGCGGAGCTGTCACTTAGATGAGCTGAGCCTCGTTTGGTCCTGATGGACCTAGTTTGGCCGCTCTTAGATGGGCTACGAAAATCCACCTCTCTAACTTCTAATTCCCAATTAGAAGTAAATTGAACTTATTATTCACTTCTACTAGAGTCGAATAATAGTTTAATTTATTCCGAACATTTGATCACGTTGGGTCAAACAAATCCGCGTGATCCTAGAGGATGCCGGGTTTAAACCAGCCTATCGGGTACCTGTAAGTCTACAGTTGCCACATCGCTATAATCCCTCGCTCCTTCTGTGAGTCTGGTTCGATCGAGGGTATGGTTTCTGTCAAACCCCATGATCGTGCCATTTGACCATGACCTCCTTTAAAGTGTATGACGTCCGTTCTAAACGAACTCACATGACCCTGGCCAGGGATTTAATGGAGCGTCAGTGTCATGACCCATTAACTGTCTGATATATACCCAACAGTGAGCGATCCCCTCTTGACCATTGATGATCTTCGCACGTATCCTGAAATGGTTAATGACTCGGCAATTCATGACTTATGGTTAAAGTCACTTAGCCAAGTAATTAAACCATTCCAGTCC
This sequence comes from Amorphophallus konjac, assembly GCA_022559845.1. Taxonomy (NCBI): domain Eukaryota; kingdom Viridiplantae; phylum Streptophyta; class Magnoliopsida; order Alismatales; family Araceae; genus Amorphophallus; species Amorphophallus konjac. Next base: position 60,219,093 of record CM040128.1, on the reverse strand, counting down.
TCGTGTAAGATCCAATCAATGTCTCAGGTCAAAAGACCAAGGATGCTATTGAGACAGCTGGATCTTCAGTTGACATTAGGTATAATCAACCATCTAAAGATCCAATAGCGGGTCACTTCAGTGTACATCCTCCAAGGACATACATCTACACATATGTGTTGGTGCCCCGCACCAATGACCATGAGACTGGTCACTCACACATCATGTGTACTGGTTTAATAGGTAATCAAAGTCCCCGAGTGATTACCCTCCAACCACGAACAGTTTAAGGTATGTATCCATGTAAAGTCAGTCTCATGATCGAGATCCCATCTCGAGTTGACTTTACAACCACATATCCTAGGGACATCGTAAAGTAATATATAATCACATATTTACGCTCAAATACCACTTTATTAATAAAGAACAAGATCATACATCTATTGGGTCTACCCGACCCTAAATTGGCATGTAGCACACCAATACTAATAGAGGTATTATCTCTCTTTGAGCATTATACCATTTCTGATTGGAAAGATGCCTACGGAGATTTGTTAGACAAAGTAGATGATATTAGGAAAGGGAACAGGCATTTGAAGAAGAAGGTTAACTCTCTTTTGAATAATAAGACAATGTCGGATAAACTTGCATGTTTACAGTCTGAGAATGATAGGTTAAAAAATTCTTGCTCTGAATTTGATGATTTAAAGCATGCTTTGATTGACTGTAGAAAAGAAAATGAAATGCTGAAAGATGTTATTGATGATTTGAAATTGAAACTGTAAAAATTTGAAAATGAAATGAAAATTGTTGATGAAAAGTATGAAGTTGTCCTAGGTGTCAATAATGAATTAAAAATTTTAATCGAACAACTAGAGAAAGAAAATGCTAACAAAGAGAAAATCATTGAAAACATGACCCAAGGATCTGATAATCTGAATGCTTTGTCGGGGTCAAAAGTTAAATTCAGACGAGAGGGTCTAGGTTTTAATCCTACCGCTAAAAAGAGCTTTGCAATGAAAACAATTTCTTTTGTAGCTGAGAAGGAGAAAAGACCCCTCATTAAGATGAATACTGAAAATTCTGCTGTTAAAATTGTTAATTCGAAAATGCTCAGTGCTGAGGACAAGAGCAAGCAGAAAGTTGGTGAGCCCAACAGAGCCGGCACACCTAGTCCCATTCCTAAAGGGAAGTCTCAGGTTAGGGGTCAGCCTACACGCACATCCAAACCCCAAGCTAAGGCCACCAAGTCTCCACCACCACCATCAGCCAAGAAGAAGACCCAATATACATCTATGCACAAGTCTGGTGGGTCAAAGGTGCAGGGGAGGTCTAGGTATCAGTCATATCCTACACAGTCTTATAGACCTCATATCAGAAACTGGGTTGGAGAGTCTAGGACCTGGACTCCTAGGAATCAAGCTTTCAATGGTCAGCCTAGGACCAATTATGGTCACAATTTTCTGAGTACCTATTGGCCTAGGCACTGGCACAAAAACATCAAATTTTCTAATAACAATGGTGCCAAGACACAGCACCAGAAAAAGAAGGCTCACTCTGTTGGTGCTGAGAAGAACAGAAACAATGAAAAAAATGTTGGGAAATCCACTAAGCCAACCATGTTTAAACAAATGTGGATTCCTAAGAGTTTATTATCTTGTTTGAATTATTTTGCATCTGTTTCGGAGCCCAAACACTTTTGGGTTCCAAAATTTTCTCACTGATTATGTTTGCAGGTATGCCTGGCAGCCAGGAACAACATGTGGTACCTAGATAGTGGCTGCTCCAGACATATGACAGGAGACAATGTCAAGTTTTGCTTGCTGACAGAGAAGAATGGAGGCCTTGTCACCTTCTGTGGCAACACAAACGATAAAATCATCGGATCAGGTAAGGTAGGTAAGTGCACTACCTGTTGCATTGATAAAGTCTTGCTGGTGGATGGTTTAGCATATAATCTACTTAGTATCAGCCAGCTTTGTGATAAAGGACACAAGGTAGCATTTGATGCTCTTAATTGTAAAATTTTTGAACCTGATTCCGATGTTGTTAAATTTTCTGAAAAAAGAATGAATAACATTTACATGGTGGATCTAGATGATCTTGTACATTCTAACCTATGCCTCACTGCTAATAAAGAGGACTTAGCATTTTTGTGGCATCGTAGGTTAGGCCATGCTAGCTACACTGTCTTGCACAAATTGAACAAACATAGCACAATTAGAGGACTCCCTGAAATATCTTTTAAGAAAGAAAATAAAGTGTGTGATGCATGTACACAGTCCAAGCAGACTAGGAAGTCATTTAAATCAAGAACTGAAAACATGTCCTCCAAACCTTATGAGCTGATACATATGGATCTTTTTAGACCCACACGATCAGTCAGCTTATCAGGTAGGAGATATGGATTTATCTTAGTTGATGACTTCTCTGGGTATACTTGGGTCTTTTTCATCACTCACAAAAATGATGCATTTTCTGAATTTCAGGAGTTATATTTGAAAATCAAACAGAAAAATGAAAATTTGATTAAAAATATTTTGTCCGATCATAGAGGTGAGTTTGAAAACTCACAATTTAATGATTTTTGTAGGGACAATGGGATTACTCATCGGTTCTCCTCCCCAAGAACACCTGAGCAGAATGGAGTAGTGGAGAGGAGGAACCTGACACTTGTGGAGATGCCTCGTACACTACTAGTTGAAGGTGGCTTACCAAGAAAATTCTAGCAGAGGTAGTTAACACTGCATGCCATGTAATCAACATAGCTATGGTAAGGCCTTTCACGCAGAAAACTCCTTATGAGATTCTAAAAGTTAAGAAGTCTTCGATTGCTTATTTCAAGGTCTTTGGTTGTAAGTGTTTCATTCATGTTAATGATAAAAGAGACCTTGATAAATTCGAACCTAAAAGTGACCCAGGAATTTTCTTTAGATATTCTGAAAACACTAGAGCATATAGAGTGTACAACCTTAATTCTAAAACTTTTGAGGAATCTCCACACATTGTCTTTGATGAGTCCCTGAATAACTCTGATGTTGGTCAATGTAGGAAAGAAGATGATGGAGAAATCCTTAAGAAAGAAAAATCTGAAGACCAATCAGACCAAGAAGAAGAAGCTGAAGAGATCAATGCAGAGGAGCCTGCTGTTCAGGGGGAGGTAAATGAAGGTCAAGGTAACCAAGTTATTAATGTCAGATTTTTAAGAGATCATCATGTTGAAAATGTCATTGGTGACTTGCATGAACCCCCTAGGACTAGAGGTTTCTTTAGAGCACAAAATGAATTGAATAATTTTACATTAGTCTCTCATGTTGAACCCAAAACCATTGACAGTGCTCTCAAAGATGTGCATTAGATCAATGCCATGCACGAGGAGCTTAATCAGTTTGACAGGAACAAGGTGTGGCACCTGGTCCCACCTCCTGATCATGGGACTGTCTTGGAACAAAATGGATTTTTAGAAATAAAACTGATGAGTTAGGTAATGTAGTGAAGAATAAGGCCAGACTTGTTGCTCAGGGGTACAACCAGGAATTCGGAATTGACTTTGAAGAGTCATTTGCCCCTGTAGCCAGGTTAAAGGCAATTAGAATAATTTTGACTTATGCATGCTCATTTGGAATAACTCTCCAGTAGATGGATGTAAAATATGTTTTCCTCAATGGGGAAATAAAACAGAATGTCTATGTCCGACAACCTCCTGGATTTGAATGCTTAGATTTCCCTTCTCATGTTTATAAATTGAATAAAGCTCTTTATGGCTTAAAGCAAGCTCCTAGAGCTTGGTATGACAGGCTCAGCAGATTCTTTACCGAGAAGAAATTCACAAGAGGTGAGGTTGACCAAACTTTGTTCACCAAGATAAGTCATCCTGACATTCTAATTGTTCAGATTTATGTGGATGACATAGTTTTTGGTTCAACCAGTCCTAAATTGAGTAAGGAATTTTCTGAACTTATGACACAAGAATTTGAGATGAGCTCAATGGGTGAGCTAAAACTATTTCTTAGACTGCAGGTGACACAAACCAAAGATGGAACCTTCATCACTCAGTCCAAATACCTCCTGAAGAAGTACAAATTCGACAACCTCAAGGACATTGCTGCTCCAATGGGTACTTCAACAAGTCTTGATGAAGATACCAAAGGTAACCCTGTGGATCAAAAGTTGTACAGAGGTATGATCGGATCCCGTTTGTATCTCACTGCATCTAGGCCTGATATTCAATTTGTAGTGTATTTATGTGCTAGATTTCAGACTAGTCCTAAGGAATCACACTTTAGTGCAGTGAAAAGGATCTTTAGGTATTTATCAGGCACCCAAGAACTAGGCTTATGCTATCCTGCTAGATGTGAGCTAGAGCTTCTAGCCTACACTGATGCAGACTATGCTGGGTGTCGGGTAGATAGGAAGAGCACTAGTGGCTATTGCCAATTCCTAGGTGGTTGCCTAGTATCTTGGGCTCTAAAAAGCAACACACAGTGGCACTTTCACTGCAGAGGCAGAGAATGTTGCTGCAGGGAACTGTGCTGCCCATGTACTATGGATTAAACACCAGCTTTCAGATTATTAGATAAATCTGGGATACATTTCACTTCTATGTACTAACACCAGTGCCATCTGCCTTACTAGAAATCCTATTCATCACTCTAGGACTAAGCACATCGAAATTAAACACCATTTTATTAGAGATGTAGTGAGCAAGAATGAAATTGAGTTAGTGTTTGTTGAAACTGAAAAATAGATTGCTGATATCTTTACTAAACCCCTTAGAAATGAGAGATTTAAATATCTAAGAAGAGAATTGGGGCTCTGTAAATTTCAGCAAGAAAATGATGAATAATTTCATTCTTAAATAATTTGTTAAATTGTTTGAAATTTGTGTCAACTTGTCTTTAGATTTCTGAATAAATAATGTTTTGATGTCTGTTGTGTGAATAATTGATTTGCTATGAATACATTGATTGTTAGATGTTTGCACATACTATTTCTGATGTAGATGCATGAGTAGCACAGAGTCCTTTGTTATTGCACGTACTGCATATAGTCAATGCATTGCATATTCGCACCAAGCATAAGTCTTTGCATCACTTGCATTAAGTCAATGCCTTGCATGAGCATTCCAGCGTACAGGTCGGTGCATCCTGCATTTAAGTCACATGTAGGTCGGTGCACTTGTATCCCGCTCGCATACACATGTCGGTGCATTGTCTACACTGTGCAAGTTAATATTGATGCATGATGTCAGGGGGAGTTGAGTGATGGTTGATCAGTGTTCAATTTCTTTCACTCTCTCTCCTCAATCTCTGAAAATTCACATCGTGTGACATCAATTGCATTTGACCTATTGTTGAAAATTCTTTGAGTTGCTCCTGTGCTTTCATGTTTATTTCTTTCACCTTGATTGAATACCATTCTTGCTATCGGTTCATTATAGTAAGCTGCAATTATCACAACTCTTCATTTATAAGAATCACAGTTGCTTCTTGACTGAATTGAAGGTTTAACCTTAATAGACTGAAGAATTCGGAGACTGTTCATCAGAAAATAAGGTGTTAGAAATTGTTTATAGCTCTTAACTTCTTTTTCTCATAGTTAGAATATAAAAGGTCTTCACTGAACCTGAACATAACAGACTTAGTGAAGTCTAGATGGAAAAAACTAGAGTGTGTATTGTCTTTAAACAGTCACTCTAAAAGTTATAAGGGCAGCAGAAATAAGATCATTAAAAGAAAAGAAATGACCAAAGTGGCAGAGCAATGACTGAATTGCACTGAGAAACTGAGACCTCCATCAAATAAATGGAGAATACCTTAAGTCATGAAGTGCTTCATGTTAACTCTGTTCATTTGGTCAAATCTATAGGGGTAGTTTCACTGAGTAACTAGGGGTATTGGCCTCTAATCAAGGTGTACCCTTAATGTCAAAGGTGCAAACTATCTTTGTAGCTTTTGATCAGAAACAGATATAGTAGTTTATGCTTAGTAACTAGGGAGTACTTGTCTCTAATCAAGGTGTACACCTAATGTCAACGGCATAAATGACACTTGTCTGTTCACTGAGTTCAGATTCAGAAACCAGAAGTGAAAAAGAACTAATGTAACCCTTGGAAAATAAAAGTCATTGAGTGTCAACTGTTTAACTTCAATACAAATTCAAGTGACTTTCCTTGATATTCACTGTTTCTGAAATCAGTAGGGTACTGTCCTGACTTAGTTTGTTATGGCTATGTGTTTTAGGTTCATTGCTATAAACGGAGTCTATAGCTCTATTTCAGGAAGTCAGTTACTTTACTCTACTTTCTATAACTGTTAAACCTGAATTTAATTAAGAATGCACATTGTTGACTCTTATATCCTAAGGGTTGTTTTATAATTTGCTCATTTCCTGAACCATTGCATAAAATGTTATTTAGTCTCATTCATCCTCCCTGATTTAGTTTACCTTCCCTTCCTCCTTTTTGCTGATGTCAAAGGGGGAGAATTGTTTATCTCTTCAAAGAGGGAGAACTTGTCCTTTCTTCTCTGAGGGATCTGGGGGAGAAGATTAATTCCGATGGCAAAGGGGGATAGAGAGACATACATGGGGAGAATTGTTTCTGAGTCATATATTCAGGGGGAGCTTTTTAAAGATGCATTGGTCTGCATATGCATGCATGACATCTGACCAAACATCTTGACACATCAAAAATACATCATCCTCATTGCATTGTCCATTGGTGTTGCCATCATCAAAAAGGGGGAGATTGTTGTGCCCGTGTGATTTTGATGATAGCAAACACTATAAGTCACCATGGTTTTGATGATTGTCAAATTATGTATTTACTGATGCATCTGGTCTTTGCATGTATTTGCTTATGCATCTGGTCTTTGCATGTTATGTTACATAGAACTTTATCACAGTGCATGATACAGGTTGCATGCACACATTTGCATATATCATATCTTTGTGTCTCATGTTTCATCTAGCATATAGGTCGGTACATATGGGTGAAGTTCAAGTCTTGCATGTCTGTGCAATCTTTGCATCAGGCAGACACAAGTCGGTGCACATTCTGTGTTCGTCTTATATTGCGTCTCTTGAGGCCTAGGTCAATGCATGTGTCCATCTCATCTTGCGTCTCATATGGCTTAGGTCAGTACATGTGTGCGTCTTACATTATGTCTCATGTGCAGTTTGTGTCTGAGTTTCGTCTCATGTTGCGTCTAAGCATATACCCGATCTAAGTGCGTCTCATTTTGCGTCTCATTTTATGTCTCATGCACATACCAGGGTCCGTGCTAGTTTCCGTCTCATGCACACCCATGGTCCGTCTCAGGCAGTACAAGGCATGTGCTACTCAGTAGCAGGTCAATGCAATGTTTGGGTTCAAAGGAACATAGTCGGTGCAATCTTTTCGTCTAGCACAAGCACGGTCGGTGCAACCCTTGCATCGGTGCATCTTTTTGCCTCATGCTCGGTCTTGTGCACATGAGTTTCCAAGTCGATGCATGTTGCTAGTCTGTGCAAATCACTGTGTACTGTATTGTAGGTCTGTGCAACACTTGCACATTGCATATACATAGTCAGTGCATCTGTAGGCCTTGTGCTGAAATCAAGTCTGTGCATAAATGTTGAGTCTGTGCATGTGTGTGTGAATGCCATATTGAATATGTGCACTTCAGTTCTGTCAGAATATCTACTCCGTGCAATCTCTTTACATCCCGTATAACTGTCTGAAGGTGACTTTATGTCTGATGCCTTGGCATGTGCTTTTTCGTGGAGGTTACGAATGGCACGTGATCCCAAATTGTAGGAGGTGTCCTGGTCGTGACATCTGTAAAGCAGCCAAGCCAGGATGTTGTCACGTGGCCACTAACTCCAGATCTGGATCAGGTACTTGGGCGAGAATCGTGGAGAGCACACCCCCTACCTCTCTGCTAGTACTATATATAAGAAGCTTCTCCTTCAAGAGAAGACATCATGTTAGAAGAGCATATCGTGATATTGAGACTTGAGGCAGAGAGAGCAAGAGCCAGCACGATCAAGAGAAAAGAAGAAAGAGAGAGCAGATCTGAAAGAAGGAAGAGAAAGAATTTTGAGAGAGCTTGAGAAAATTGTTGAGAGAGTTTTGTTTATCAGTTTTCTGGTTCAAAACCGGAACTGATTGTGCTCATTGTTGAGCTACCTTCCCCTTGTGGGTTTTGATTTTTCATTTTATTTCTTTTCGTTTCTAGAAACTCTTGATCAAGCTGTCTGTCAGCAGAGGTTAAGCTGTAATTCCTCAGCGGTTGCAGAGGTGTGATATCCTTTGATTGGGTGAAGCTATAATTCCCCAGCAGTTGCAGAGGAGGACTTCTCTGGTCGGCGTAAGCTGTAAGGCCCAGCGGTCTGTAGGGTTTTTACCCCGAAGCTGTGGATCAGTGGAAGCTGTGGATCAGCAGTTAAGCCACACTCTAGTTTGAGTGTGGGGTAGACGTAGACCTCGGGTTTGAGGTCGAACCACCTTAAAATTTCACTGTCCACTGTGCGATTGATTGTGATTTGCACTTGCCCTTTATCTATGTTCATCGCTCAGTATATGATTGTTTAATATCACGTGAGAGCCGATCTGTTCGATTTGTTTCATTCTGGTTGTGATTGAGTGTCTTCCGGTCATCCTACAGCAGTTTGATTATATTCCGCAACTGTTTCTGCTGTAGTAAGTTTTTAGTGGGTGACCGATCTATTCACCCTCCTCTAGATCGTCTATAGATACTCCATCAGTAGGTATCAGAGCGTCCATCTATTCTATCAATATATATATATATATATATATATATATATATATAGAGAGAGAGAGAGAGAGAGAGAGAGAGAGAGAGAGAGAGAGAGAGATTATATGCATGTTAGTAATTTAATATGCATGTATGTATAGTTGTATACATACGCACGTAGATACATAATTTTTCTGTGGGAAATATGCAAGTTACTTTCAAGGACGGTTTGAGAAAAACAAATGGACATTTGTTCTCGCACAGAAACGAGGACGGTGAACTTTATATCCATTATGAGTTTTAGTTGTTTTCGTACATGTGTCCTGAAAAGAATTATCTTATTTTTGTTCGATTCAGTTAAAATTATTTGATTTTTTTCCCAGTTCAGTTAGAATTATCTATTTTTTTTTCTTTCGATTTAATTATGTGTCCTCCGATTCAATTAAAATTATCTACTTTTTTCTGATTTAATTCTGATTCATTTGGATAAAACAATTGTCCGATTTTATTCTCCGGTTCAGTTAGAATTATCTATTTTTTTCTCCGATTCAATTAGAATTATCTGATTTTTTCCTCCGATTCAATGAAAATTGTCCGATTTCCTTCTATGGTTCTGTTACGTATCATCCGGTTCAGTTAAAATTGTCTGATTTTTTTCCCTCCAACTTAATTAGAATTGTACGATTTTTTACCTCCAGTTTAACTATGTGTCCTCTGATCTATTATATAATTTTTTAAGTCATTTTTCTCTTCCATATTATCGAGTCATTTACAACTCATTATGTATTCTCACTAAAAGTAGTCATATTTCTTAGTTGTAAACATTGAGTTCTATAAATTTGATTCATAAAATTTCAACGGGATGGTTCTTAATTCATTTTATCTTCTTAGATGTCATTAACTTTAAATATTAATCAAAATATTTTAAAAATAATGATGAGAATATTTTTATGTATTCTTACAGATAATTATTAAAATATAATTTTTTATCGTAAATTATAAATCGTTTGATGTCATTAGATATCAAATTGTTACAGAATATTTAAAATTATTAAAAAACATTTAGAATAGATAAAATATACCTAATATTTTATAGTTATATTTTCTTGAATCTACCTAACTTAAGAATTTAATTCTTTTGAGTTTAATAAACAAATTTACATTATCTTCAACCGCCTTCTAATATTTTTATTTTAAAAAATTAACTTTATTTGTAAACTTTAAAAATTAAAATGACTAATATATTGACAAAATTTAATCACATATATTTTTATGACATAATATAATTTTATTTTTTTATTACAAGCGTTGGGCGTTCCTTTGACTAGCTGATAATGTAAATGTTAAACGAGACGACAAAGAAATCTAAGTTTGTTTCCGTAGCTCGCTGCGTATCAGCTACGTGTTTTCCAGGAAAACCAAGCAGACAGCTAAAAGACGTTTTACTGGAAATTTCATAAAGTGCTTATTTAAAACATTTAAAACCTCAAGTTCTCTCAAAATAATAAAGTGAAAGTGCTTCCCTCAACAAGTCCTCTCAGATAGATCATAAAGGGAACAGATTGTCCTGAGCTAATGCCAGTCATAGTAGAAAAATGGCCCTGCCCAACTATGGTAAGATTCTAACAAAACACCCAAAACCTTCACAGTGAAAGAGTTGGGCTGTCGGTGGCGAGTCCCATTGTGTTCAATCCGTTGTCCACATACACAACTGAACCGGTTACTGCCGAAGCCAGTGGGGACACCAAAAATGCTGCAGTGTTGCCAACTTCATCTGTTCATATTTGTCAGGCAACACAAAGAACCGGTCAGAAACTTTAGGTTCTGGAAGACCAAACAAATGAAAAACATGGGTTTCTCATCGTTAACCTGCTTTGAGCTCCTTCTGCAGAGGTGCGTTCGCATAAGAGTATTCTATCATCTTATCAATAAATCCAATGGCTTTTGCAGCACGGCTTCCAAGTGGACCTTGAAAACATTTGGAAGATTGAACTGCAGTCAGGAATTCAAGTACAGTAATACAAAGGATGAACCTGAAACAACAGACAAACTAACAAGGTACTCAATGGTGAAAGATTGTGATGGAAAGATTGACATGAATAAATCCAATGTCAGAGTCAAAAATCCCAAAGAAATGGAATGATTACAACCGTCATTGCAGAAGTTTTCCTTCAAGAACCAACAAAAGGACATTGGATGTACCAGCAGATATTGTGTTAACCCTAATTTTCCCCTTCCTTCCCGCTTCAAAAGCAAGTACCTGCGTTATGCAAACAACATAAGATGCACCGTCCAATTCTATCAAAGAAATTATATCAGCACCAGAACTTTTGGGTTACCCGGGTATCACTCTCCAAGGCTGCTTTAGCTGAGCTCATCCCTCCACCATAACTGCAGAATCAGAGTGCATTTTTTTTATCAAAGATCAGAATGCATAATAGATAAAAGAAAAATTATGTATCTAAATGACATTCTTTATGACGAAGTATAGATTGAGCTAGAAAAAGTTTGAGGATTACCCAGGAATTGTCCTTTCAGAAGCAATGTACGTTAGGGAGATTGAAGCACCGCCTGAGGTATAGAACATTGTAAAGTCAAAACTGGCATCATTTGCAGCGCTTTTGGGAATAACTTTACATTTTAACTGTAATTAAGCCCATTTAAGCTAGGAGCAATCTGGTTACATGTGCCCAACAAACATTCAGGTCCTCTGTGCAGGGTGGATTGTTAGGAAACTGGCAGCAGCTGATGAGAATATAGACGGTTGTGTTCTTTTCTTTTTCTTGGAGAAGAGGGGGAGGGAAGCAATCAAATGTGGATATACCAGGATGTAGATGCAGAAAAAGAAAAAGCAGAATACATAAGTTATATTGACATGTACCTGGATTCATGATTGGAAGGAAATGCTGGAGAAGAGAAACAAATGAATAACTTGACGCCGATATTGCAGCAAGGTACCCTTTCCTGGATGTCTCCAAGAGAGGTTTGGTAACCTGTCGATGGGAAGAAATCAACTTTCTAAAAAATAAAGCAGAGACTAAAGGCCAACAGCAAAAACTTCAGTCAGTGACCTAACAAGTAATAATAGGAGACATGATAAGCTTGAGGGAGCATATGGGCAAGAAGAAAGTACCTCAGGCCCATTGGCAAGAGAGTGTACGAGGATGTCAATAGTTCCAAAATCATTCTTCACTGATTCAGCAACTTCCTGCATTTTTTGAGGAGGGCTTTGGTTAATAGAGCACCCACAAAAGCTTTTGATAAATGTAGATAAGACTGCATGACAGTGAGGCAGCAAATGTATTTAATTTCATTGGCACTGTACCTTGACAGTCCAATTGGATGCTCCTGCATAACGCTTATTTGTTTTAACCTAAAAGACAGAATATAACAATGACAAATGTTCTAGGTCAGTGATCTATAACCATCTATGAATCAGAGAAAATCCTAACAAGAATGCAGATAGCATCCGATGGCTAGCATTCATCTCACATCTTCAGGAACATCCTCTAGGGAATCATAAACTGCATCGAGTGGATATATCTTGGTAATCTCCATGAGAGAACCATTTGGCAACCTGCAAGAGAGAAGTAGTAGTTAGTTGAGACTAGACTGACTAGGAAAATTCTTCTGTGGACACCACTTCGAAGAAGAAAGAAAACTTCAAGAAAAACAGGAGAAAAGTGTCATCTACACAAATTACATACACACGTGATTCATCAAATTTGCCGCGCCTTAAGCTTGTTTCAAAGATGTTCAGTGCCTTCAAAAGAATAAGACTTCAATCAGAAATAAATCATAGGGGAAAATAGAGAGAGGGCAGTATGGATTATGAGTTCACATACAGGCACCCATGTACCAACAAGAATATCAGCACCAGCAGCAGCAAGTGCTTTCGCAATTGCCCAACCATAGCCATTATCATCAGCTACTCCAGCAATAAATGCCCTTTTACCTATTGAAAAAAATCAGACAAACAGATCAAAGGTTGATTGACAATGTAGTCATAATGAACATTCCGATTGATAATTTATAAAATGAATAGAGCTTGATCTGTTGCAGTCCCACCAGTCCTCAGCATATTCACATTTGTCCTAACAAGTGATCCATTGATAACATGCACAACACTGTAGTCTCCTAAGTTTGTCACAGTCAAGTATTCAGTCTTCAAGACAGAAACAACAAGATAAATAAATTACTGATCCATAGAAATTGCTTTCATTTGTTTTTTAAAAATGAAATTGACATATCACCGAATTTGTCAGAAAAGACTGTCATAATACCAGAAGGAAAATGAATAAAGAAACCTCAATTTGATAAAGTTCAAAAAACAATAATCTGGATTGCAATAAAGGCAAACCCATATTTGCAATGGGCAATCTGAAAAAGGTTCAAATGGCCATGTTATATTTAGTTACATTACTTGTCTATGAAATGGGCAATCTGAAAAAGGTTCAAATGGCCATGTTATATTTAGTTACATTACTTGTCCATATGCAGTTATGTTTCTAGTTTTGGGGGAAATTGATCTAGAAGGGAGGATCAATTCACACTATCATATCCAAAACAGTCAAACATACACATTCAGCACACAATTTTTCAGACAATCATTACACATCACACAGAAATAAAATTCAAGTTGGCTAACTTAGGGCTTATAATATCTGGGAACTGAGCTGTCTCATGTACGAGTTTGAATGAGCCAGCAAACCATGAATGTAGACAATTGCATGGTGCAGAGGAGCAATTGATACACATGCTTGCATCACATGCCTCTCACTCTATCGTCAATAGACATCTTCAACACCCTTGAAATAGAAAAACAGGAATTTGGCTCACGGTCCAATTTTGGGCCACCTAATTAATTTTTAGTCCAGGCTTCTCTGTTTAGTAATTTCCAGTCCAAAATCCTTTAAGAATTAATTTGCGGCCCAATGGTGATGGTTTCCATCAGGTTCCCAAATGGAACGCACACACAAACCCAAACAAACCCCTCTCAGGCCAAGGATATTACCTATGGACACTTTAGTTTAATGGTGACGGTTTTCATGGCACTAAATAACTTTGTGGATAAAAACAATATGTTATTGGAATGAGGTATAAGAGAAAATACTTGCAAGTGGTAGGCTTGTGTTTGTTGTACAGGGCAAAGTGTACTGTGTATCCTGCAGTAGTAAATTCCAGCCCCGGATTGGTTGGGTGTGGTCAGAGAGGGGCTGGGGTGTGGGGTATTATGGGGTTTACACAAAAGCTAACCCTACCAGTTAACAGTTTGGACCTATAATTATATATTTCTCAGTCAATAGATCTATTATTAAGAATTCTAGTCAATGGACTATTAGTTAATCAGGTCCCTCCTTTTTGGACTGGAACTTAATTTTCCCATCAAAAGAAATCTCCACCATACCTGAGCCGTGGCTTAAGAAATCTAAAACCACATGAGGAACCCACCAAATTTTTATGCTAGTTGTTATAGGTGTTATAGGTGACTTTTGCCAATGGAAATATACATCAGCTACAAATTTGCCTCATTTCATTTCTTAAAATGAGCTCCACAAACTCTCTGGACAAGCTGCAACCCTTCACATGATATGATGCAGCCATTTAGACACAGATACCCTTAGTTACATGCATTTCTCTCCCCAACTAATCCTTAAATCTGCACTTTTCAGGAACTTATCCACTATACATCACACACCTCTCTCCACATTATCCCACCAACATCTCCATAACCTTTTAATCCTTCTACTTGATTGCTTATTTAAATCAAAATTAGTTGTCCTCTCATCATCCCTTCCTCAATGAGTCACCGTCCCTCCCCCCACCCCAACTATAACCACAATTTTAGGAATTTAACACAAATAAAAGTTGGATATCACAAACTTGAAGAAATTTTACTGCCATAGGAGTAAACAAATACCAATCCTAAAACAGGGTTCCTCCATAAGAAACCTCCAGTCAATGAAAGATGCAGACCAGGAGGTCATGTCCAAGGAGAAATAAAAAAAAATAAATCTTGTTACAACTTGCAACAGGCTCTATGGATATCAACTTTAACCATATAAAATTCATTGGCCAACCCCAAAATATTTGAAATGTAAACAACGGGCAACTATTTGATCATAAAAAAATTTAATACAAAACATCAAAAAGTAGCTGAAGACTTAAATATCTCTGTAGTACACAGGCTTGTAAGCAACCTTCAAACAGATCATTGTTTCCCTTGTGATCTTTTTTTAGGGTGAGAACATGTTTTCCAAATTTCTTATGTTTGGTTCCCTTGCAGGTTCCAATTCTTTTTCAAATATGAGCAGCACAATCCACCTTTTAGAATATGTGCAAAAACAGGCAGGTGATGCAGTTGATCAGTTCACATGCATCTGGATTATTGTGCTAATGAGCTTTGAGAGAATCCAGATGCATAATCTTGTAGTCCTACTTGTGAAGTATCTGTTATGAGAAGCATGCTAGTGCATATCTTGAAGATTCTAGTAGTGTATGCTTAACCTGGATAAGGAGGGTTTCAGTCAAGAACTGGTCAAGAAAACAAGTGAAGAAAATATCAAGCAACCTGCATAACTGTGTCTCAACACAGTATCTTCAAAGTTAACTATGCTAACTTCCGTAAGAAAGCATTGCCATCTCATGAAATGATTTTGGAATTGCTGAGAATTAACAAAGAACATGGTAGCTTACATTCCACCCAAAGGATGCGCAAATCCATCATGTGGTGTTCAAGTGCTCATGGTTACCATGTAGGACTCTCTTTCCGATTCTTGGTAATCCATGCATTATTGGATTTCCACCCAGAAGTATATTTTTAAAGTTCAACCATGCCCCTCTTTTCAATTGATCACTACTCCAGAATTCTCTTCCACAGCACCACAGGAACTTCTAGAATCGGTGCCTACTACTCTGCCTTCCACGGGACTTTGAAAATGTGAAAACTTATAGGCATTTGCCAGTAGGTGCAATAGCCATTTGGCTCTTGTTGGAGCCAAGATTTTTGAAAAAAAGAGAAAAGGGTCTCTACCGGGGTCAAAAAGGGGGCCGCCCAGAGGTCGACCGCCCAGCCAAAGGGAGCCGGTCAACCCCGGTTAACCCCGAGGTTGACCAGACCCCCCTCCTCTCTACCGAGGTCAAAAAGGGGGCCACACAAGGGTCGACCGACCAGCCAAAGGGGGCCGGTCAACCCCGGTTAAGCCCCGAGGTTGACCCCCCTTCTTCTCACCGGGGTCAACCCCCCTCCTACGGAGGTCCATTGACCCCGGTTAATTCCTAAAAACTGCTTGCCCGGAGTCATTTGCCTATCTAGTAGGCCATTTTACCCCAGGTAAGCTCCCATGAAGCTTAACCGGGTCAGGTGACCCCCTACTCTCTATAAATACCCCCATGGGTCTCAGGGGGGGGGGGGGGAGATGAGAATCAAGAAGAGACTCATCGGAGGCGCGCTTGGAGTTTGTGTGTTCATTTTGTAAAGGCCCATTCAAGGGTATGAATTATAAAAACCTTGGGTCTTACATATATGCCCCTAGAGATCTTGTCATGTAATTTTATGTGTTTTGGGCAGTAAAAGTATATAATTTTATGAACCAATCAGAAATTACGAAAATACCCTACCAAAATTACAAGAAATTTTCTCAATGTCACGTAATTGCAGAGATACCCTACAAACTTCTGAAATTGTGGCTATGTCCCACATTTTACGGGAAGATCCTATAAAGTCCACAATTTGTCAACGAACAGGACGGGACAAACATGGGGATCGAAGGCGACACTCGAAGGCTCTTTGTGCTTTGTGTGTTTTGTGCTTTGTGCCTCCACCAGGGAGGGTGTGCACCCAACAAGGGTATGTTGCACATAAACCCCTGGGTTTGCATATATACCCCTGTGGTTGTGCTTTATGTAATTCCTTGGTCTGCATAGATGCATTTGTGGCTATACCCCTTGTGCCACTCCTTGGAGAGGGATTATAAGAAATTTTTCTTTCGGGAGACTCTGCCCCACAGAAACCCCCCGCAAGGGACGCTGCCCTCTTGACCCCCATGACCTATCCGGGCAGGTCGATCCCTGGGGTTACGCTGACAGATGCATGAAGCTGGACCGCAACCCATGGGAGCTCAAGAAGGAGAAGTAAATCTCCCGAGAGTCTTTAGCCAACGCGCCTCCACCAAAGAGGGACTTGTGCCTCATGCCAAGATTACACAGAAACTCATATTCAGTCCAGATGTTACAAAAATACCCCTGGTCTGTACAAAACTACACAAATATCCCTTAACTTTTTTAGAAGTTGCAAGCAAACCCCTACTCAAGAAAAAATTACAAATAAATCAAAAAAGGATTCAAAATTTCAAATAAACCCAAAAAAAGGTTCGCGGTTGCAAATAAACCCAAAAAAGAGTCCGCAATTGCAAATAAATCCAGAAAGGGTTCAAAACTTCAAATAAACCCAAAAAGGGTTCTCAAATTGCAAAAATACCCTGGAAGGGTCAAAAAATACCAAGGGAGGGTCCAAAATTGTAGAAATACCCTAGAAAGGTCAAAAACTGCAGAAATACCCAAGGGTCAGAAACTACATAAATACCCATGAAGGGTCAGAAAATGTAGAAATACCACGAAAGGCTCAAAAACTGTGGAAATACCCAGAAAGGATGTAAAATTGTAGAAAAATCCCAAAAAGTTCAAAAATTGCATAAGTATCCTGGAAGGGTCAGAAATTACAGAAATACCCAGGACAGGTCCAAAATTACAGAAATACCTCAGAAAAGACCTATTACTGTATAATTCATGGGTAGAGCCAAAAAGTGCAAACTGTACAAGTTACCAAAAACATTGATTAAATGGAATGGGAGAAAGAGCTACGGTGTATAAAGAGGACCACACCGTTAAGAAGTAACCATAGAAACGAAGGAATCCACTATTTTTATTTTATTTAAAATAATTTATAAATTAATTTATTTTACAATTTTTTCATATTGATTGGTCGAATTTCTTATTTCCACAAACAAAATACCTGACTGAAAGAAATAAAATAAAAATTTGTGGTTGGGAAGGTTATAGTAGTAAAAGCCATTGGAATTTAGATTTTATATATCGGAATAATCCATTTTGTTATTAATTGAACCGGGGAAAAAGAATGATTGAAGTTTAATTTGATTAAATGACCCGAGTTAGACGAGGATATACAGCTCGGAGACGCCGAACAAAAATTCATTTATTTGCATCAAGCTTTCGAGGGACCCATTCAAGACTTACTCGAACTATTACTCAACAGAAAATGAGAGCTTTGGTTTCCACTTATAGAGATAGAGGTGGGCAAAAGAGAGATTTTCAACATGTCCAAAACTGCAGAAATATTTCGGAATGATCAAAAATTGCAAATATACCCAAAAAATAGTATGATTTCTATGAAACTCGAATTCAACGATCTGTCCTGGTGATGGAATGAAGGCCACATGTAAATCAAATGACCCGACTATAAAATCTGGGTTTCATGTATTTTGTAAAAATGAATCCAAAGAATGAAATGCTTAGTTTTCTCCTGCAAATGTGTATCTTTAATGTGTGATCTCTTTGATCAAATCTGTTAGATAAAACCCTCAATATCACATCGAATATTGTAGAGGTCGAAAAGCGTATCTTTGATAGTTAATCAAGGGTATTCGGATTTTACGCCAATGTAAATAAATATTGACTACGATCGTTGGAGAAATATCTCGTACCTGAACTCAAATCGTCTGATAAACCTAGATTCGCAGAAATAATAATGCACAAGCAAAATAGCCACAAACGTGCATTTTCTTCAAATATAAGATTTTTTTCGTATTCAACAAACTGGCACGTTCGGTGGGACATTTCCTGCCTTTCATCTCTTTGTCAAAGAATACTTCGACCTTTGCAAAGGCTGTGACAAGTTTCATACTCTTACAAGAGAAATAACCAGAATTTTTTTTGGCAATAATGGTTGTTGTAACTTACGGCCCGCTCATCGTCACCAACCACACCAGGCACGGCTATACCTGGAAACGCCGATTATCTTCGGCAACCTCCAAGCAGTGGTTGGATCCCCCTTCTTAGAGGTGGTCCATGTCAATGACACGGCTTCAACCACATCTGCTGTTGCTGGGGGCATCACACCCCGAGTCTCATCCCCGAGCCTCTCGGTTAACAAAGTCCACTTTGAAGTTGATCCTTCCAACCGGGGGCAACGCCGTCAGCGTACAGGCAGATACCCCACCGCAGCCGCAGCCGCATCCAAATCCGGCAAGTCAGTTCTTGATGGTAATCTTCAAATTCGGCTCGATGGGGGCGAGCCGATCATGCTATGGGACAATTGTGCCCCAACCATCCCAACCTCCAACCGCTTTGGCTTATTCCGCCAAATACGGGAAGACGAGGCAGAATTGAAGAAGTTTGGTACTCAAGCCGCACCCATCAGTCGGGGGCAGGCACATTCGCGGAAATAATAATGCACACGCTACTTAAATAGCCACAAATGTGCATTTTCTTCAAATCTAAGATTTTTTCTGTGTTTAACGGTTCTCTCTCTTGCTAAGTACAACAAGTTATCTCCCTCACAATATGCTTCAGCTATTCAAAATGATTTTCCAACAACATCTCAATTACACATTCAAATTACCAAGAACAAGAATACTTGTCTATCTCCTATTTTGTTTCCAAGACTAACCCTTTTCATTAGGGAAAGCCTACATATTTTCCCAAAGGATTCACTCCTGATGTCCAACTACAATACCAGTATATTTGTAGCTAGATCCTATCACATGCAGGTTTTTCTTATGAGCTGAGTGACAAATTGGAAACAAAGACAATACTAGGGCATTAAGCATGTAGACTGTACTATCGACTGTTATTAGTTCAAACATCCACAAGACTTGAACTCAACAATAATGATAAGAAAAAAACACAAGAACAAGGAAAAAGAAAAGAACAAATGGAAACCTTTTAGATCAATTGGCAATCCTGCAGCAACCCCTTTGTCAGAATCCTCAGACATCGCTCTGGTAGTCATCCTACTGAATCTTGAGGGAGAAGATGTGGCACGAAAGAGAAATGGTTGCACGGAGGAATTACAAGAAGAGCTTGAGAATATATTCCTAAGTGATCCATTAGAACCAAATCCTGGGATTGTTGCAGCAGCTGTAAACAACCTCCGGGTAGAAGAAACACAAGGTCTTGCAGACACGACCTGGATTCCAGACGCTGCTGTGGCCGCCATACTGACAACAGAATTAAAATCCAAGGTGAAAGGAGAGCTGCACATGGCATCAATGTGTTGATAGATTAATAATCCATAAAACATAACAAATGCAGTAAAGGAGCTTTAAAGATGGAATATCAATATGCAACTCCAAAGAAACAATGCTGTTGTTTTAACATACGATATATGAAGTATCAAATGAAATGAAGAGGAAGCAGATCGGAGGTACCATAAAATAAAATCAGTAGGTAGCATGGAGGACCTGTACTGCTGATGTGGGAGTAAGAAACAGATAAACCAAACAAAAGACTAACGAAAAGCAGTTCACAGAGTAAACGCTAGGCAAGACAAGAATAACTACAAGGAATGGGATGAAACTGAAAAAAACTTTAGGCCTTTTTTCTGAAAATGGGTGGTAAGTGTATTTCTGTAAACCAGTTAACCTACAAGTCATATATTGCTAAAGATCTCATAATACCGAAATATGAATCGACGTCATGTCTAGGGGGGCTGCACAGGCCAATCACAAACCACATAATAATAACAACAGAAAGAAATCCAGACAACATTATTCTAAGCTTCACCGTACATAATTTCTCACACAAGCTGTAACCACAGGATCAACCACAACGTAAAATAAAACGTACGCAACATGCAACAGCAGCGAGCCGGGCTCCAATGCACATTGTGATTTTGTCCACACAAGCTATACCTGTGTGGTTCTTTGGCAACAAAATGAGAAATCTAAGACAGAACAGGCGGCAGTCCTTGAAGCAAGATCAAGAACAAGAATTTCACATCCAAAATTTCCAGGAAATTCAACGTTGTGTATGTTACATTCCAAAGAATCCAAATAGAAACAGCAAAACGGGACCACCGTCAACAAATCACCCTCCAAGTCACAAACACCAAGATCCCACCTTTTCGCCACCAGATCCGCACCCAAATGTGCCCTCCTTCGCTGATGCTCGGCAGAGGTAGGTAACACCGTCTCCTGCCCTAAAGAGAGGAGATGGCGTTTGGGGGAGGAGCCGGGGTTATAAAAGTGAGGGAACAGGTACGGGTTCGATGAGACCGAGGCGCTGCAGCTTCGTGGAGGTCGAAACCGAGCAACTTTGTAGAAACCCGTGGCTGGACCTTGGCTAGGGTTTGGGCTTGGCCAGGTGGGATGGGGCGAGGGGTGTGTCGCTGGTCAGGTCAGCTCAGCTCAGCTGCTCCGGCTTGTAATCACACAGGGGTCGCTGGGAAGCAACAGGAAGTAAAGGAGTACAGGACAGGCATGCGGATCTGGTGATGGAGAGAGGGAGACGTCCCCTGTGAAAGAGAAATATAAACTTCTGCGCCGGGTGCAGTGTTCTACGCCAATGAGGTAGTGACACGAATTCACCGTGACAAAAATTCTCCAACATCATTGTGCGTAGACACTTAAATTGCCTATGCATTTTAATTTTTAGAGTTTTTTGACCTTTTCCCATATATATCTCTGTAAAAAAATTTATGTGAAAATCTATGCTGCATCTGTACTTGCATTTATACGCTTCTTATGTGAATTAAATATGATGTATGCCCTTGTCATTATTTTATGTTGAAAGATCATTTAAATCTCTTAAGAGTGATTAGGAATATATTTTATGGATATTATGAGTAAAATTTACCAAAAGAGTATGCATTATATTAAATTCATGTAAGGAAAATATACATGTCAATACAACTGCTGGATAAATGTTCATGCAAAGTCACTTTGAGGGGGGATATACATGTGCAGGAAAACTCTTAATTTAATGAAGGATGGATAATTTTCACTCATGATTTTGCAACAGGGTATTTTTGTACTGCTCGGTCGGGACGTTAGGAGCTATGGTCAGATTTTAACTCATGTTAGTTACATTTATCAACGCTATGGTGTGTTATTGGAGGGGCATCCTTGCATTTATGTTTTTTAGTGAACTTGCATTCACCCATGGATATCTGGACTTCTGGAGTGACATTTATACAATTATGCATGCTTAAAAAAATATGTATGTAATAAGATTATGTTTCCAATTTTATCTCTTAACTTAAATACCAATTATGTTAAAAGACTAAGAGCGTCTTTGTTAACTGCTCCCAGTTAGCGCACTCGACCCCGAAGGGTCGAGTACGCTAACCGATCTCTATTAACGGGGTTATGTGTGTGGAAAAGGTGAGACCCGCTTCCCACCGCTTTCTCTTTGATCATGTAACATTCGGGGTCGAGTACGCTAACCGATCTCTATTAACGGGGTTATGTGTGTGGAAAAGGTGAGACCCGCTTCCCACCGCTTTCTCTTTGATCATGTAACCTATCTTAACCGGTAGTCAAAGCCGCCCTAAGTTAATGAGTTTGTGTTACTTGATACTCATATACTTCAATGATTAGTTTGATTACCGAAGAGTTACCTAGTTCAATTAATGTGTCATCCTCTCCCATCTGGGGCAGGTCTCGAGTTTGAACTCAGATATCTCTTCCCCATAAAAAAATACACACGCAAAAAGATATCAAATGGGAAGAAAATGTTTGATTACTGGATTTAATTAAAGTTGAGTTAAGAGTTAAGTCAACAACATGATTTTCTTTCGTTAAAATAATCACATAATCCAATGCTCTATTATCAGCAAATAGATTTCATAAAATTTAATATGATTCATAGACTCAATCTACAATTTAAAAGATGACTTTAGCTCAAAATTTATGATCGTTGGACTAAGATAGGTTATTTTTCATTTAAAAAATATATTTGAGATTAGGTTAAGATTAATAAGATTGACTTGAACGGACCTTAACATGATCGGGCTCATATTTAATGTTTGCTGGAAAAATATCTTTTTTACAATTTGATTATTTTAAATTATAATAAACTAAATAATTATCTCAATCTTGCTAAGCAAAGTTACATGTTTAATCTAACTCAATTTTTCATGAACTTAAATAAAAAATAATTAAATATCTTATATATACTTATACTTAGATAAACTAAATATCATACAAGTAAACAAAAGAAACATGATTATACGATAGATAGTCTAAGCAAACTTAACATAGACGATATTTCGTCAACTGAACAAAACAACATGGAACAAACTTAAACGATTCCTCCGTCAAAATCTTCAAGATAGACGAAAGATTAGACGATACATTATCTAACAAAAAAATGATAGAGGAAATGATAGACGATCCATCGTCTACGTCTTTTCGTCTAAGTGAAAAAGAAGATTAGACGATATATCATCTAGGTCAGATAGTATAGATGATGGGAAGAGCAGATAGACGAATCATCGTCTAACTTAAGAATAGTTAGACGATACTTCGTCTAAGAAGAAAACGACGAACCAGGAATAGACAATAGTAGATGTGAGCACGGTTTGATTTGATTCGATTTGAAGATAAATTTTCTCAAACTAAATCGAACCAAATTAAGGGTTCAACCCCAACCAAACCAAACCGAATTACTTTGAAACTAAATCGAATCAAACCGAAATAATTCGGTTTGGTTTGAACGATATTCCTTTCCCCTATCTGAAATTAGATTGGATTAAAAAATGAGTAGAGAAGGATAGAGTAAAAGAACTTCTACAAAAAATATGAAATATTAAAGAAATAACATCAAAAGTTACAACTTGTAAGAGCAAGCTCCATGATATTTTCACATAAAAAAATTAAAAACTTTAGTTACATTTAAATGGAAGGTGATATGAAACCTATTTTATAGAGTCGTAAACCTCATCAGGATGGGGGGATTAGACTTTTGGAATTGGGGTTCATAGTTATATATATACTGATATTAACTTGACAAAATATCTTTAAATTCAGGTTATTCGGTTCAATTCGATTTCCCGAACTTCAAAACCAAACCAAACCTAAAATTTTAGTACAATACAGTTTGAATCCAAATCATTTTTTTAATTTCAACCCAAATCGAACCAAACCAAATATATCGGCTCGGTTTGATTTCCGAGTTAAACCCGAATAATGCTCACCCCTAGACAATAGTAAAGTTGGATGATACTTCGTTTAAAATAAAACTAACAAAAGTTAAAATTAGATGATACATCACCTAACTAAAGATGAGTTAGACGATACTTTATCTAAAAGAAAAACGACAAAAGTTAAGGATACACGATACATTGTCTAACTAAAGATGAGTTAGACCACTACAAGAAAAAGCGGTAATAGGGACAGGATTTTTTGACGAAAAGTATTTCGTCTGAAATCCGTCCCTAATTATAAAAATTTCAACGGAAAGTTCTTCCGTCTTAAATTAGGGATAGACTTCCGACGGATGTAATTTCGTCCCAAATCCATCCCTATTTTGAGATGAAAGTATTTTTCGTCGGAAACAATAAGGATATTTTTGACATAAAATATTTCCATCCCAAATCCGTCCCAAATTAGAGACGGCTTTGTGACGTAATTATGATCCGTCATAAATAATAAGAATATATATATTTCAAATATGATTCTTGTTATTTTCAACGGATCATAATTATGTCCCAAATCAATCCTTAATTTGGGACGAAATTATTTCCCGTCGGAAATATCCTTATTATTTTTGACATAAAATACTTCCGTCCCAAATTAGGGACGGATTTGTGACGAAATTATATTCTGTCTAAAATCCATCCCAAGTTTGAGTGTCACGTTGAAAAGAAATTGATATTTATAAGGTGTTTTGTTGCTCTTTTTTACCTATCTTTTATCTCGAATTAAAAAAACAAGAATATAGGATCCACTTAAATATGCTTAGCACGGTCTCCCCGTTTTTTTAGTAAGGAATCACATCCCATTATAATCGTCCAGGTGGTGCGTGCGGACGAAGTTGACCTTCTTCGTGTCCCCCAAAGGCATAGGATGTCGTCGAGGGAGGGGTAACGAGGAGGTGGGGGAGTCTTCGTCTAGTGGTGATGAGGGAGGTAGCTAGGAAGCCGGAAGCCGAAAACGAATAAGAGGAAAGCTAAGTCGAGGAGTCCAAGCGAGATTAGTCTGTTGTTGGGGTTAGTCTATGTTTTTCTTTTCGGGCTCGCCAACATCCGCCACTCCCCATTTCTCCTCCATCGCTAACCGCCCCCTCCCCCCCCCCCCGACGCGTATTTTATTTTTATAAAAATGGGGTGAAAAAAGATGAGTAAAAACGAAAAATAGCCACACCCCCTCCCAAGCCACACTACGCGAAAAACCCTCGTAGGATGCGAGTAAAGGGCCCGGATAGAGCAAGGTAGATAGGGGTTGGGAGGGCACTATAGAAGTATTCGTCGTCGTGAGAGAGAGAGAGAGGGTCATGGGACTGTAGAAAAGTCATCGTCGTCTGCTACGGGACTTGTTAGTACAGTCGGAGGCATGCAGAGGGGCGGTGTCGGGGGTAGGTGCAGGGAAGGTCCGGAGGGGATGGGTAGGAATCAAGAGGGAGGGGAGGGGGCATGATAGCAGGGGAGGGCGTGAGAGGGGAGGCGGAGGAAGCTGAGGGGAGTGCCGGGGGATATGGTTCCGTAAGTGGGAGCGGAGATGAGGAGAGGAGAGGGAGGGGAGGCTGGGACAAAGGATGAAGGGGAGAGTGAGGGAGAGGGGGATTGACGCCCATGCAACAGACCCCTTCGCCGTCCCAAGCTTCCATGCATTTTTTCCAGGCATAAGACTTTTAAATATTTTTTTGGACGGAATTACGTCTGTCAAAAATATTACAAATGTATATATGTTTGAAATATAAGATGTTTCTGACGGAATTTCTTTCCGTCTCTATTAGGAAGAGTTCACGATGGAAATACCCCCAAGCACCCGAAACTGGGTCACAGGACTCGCGGCCCTGATCATACTTATAGCCCACGTGAAAACCATTTTTTGAGGAAACCAACACAGTGCGGGAAGCCCTCCGCACACACTCGGGCACGTGGTGACTCATACTAGCATATAGAAGAAATCCAAAACACACGGGATCATTCATACCCTTTGAATCATACAAGCACATTATCCGAGGTATCAAGACTCCCACGGACACCCAAAAACATAAACTTGGTCCCCACGGGGGTGTTCGAGATATGCACGGGCTAAAAGGTCGACCAATGGGTCACAACCGAGTTGACCAACGGCAGGGGCACCCAACTTCATATATTTTGGAAATATAAGTTTCTGACGGGAACATGTATCCGTCGGAAATTCCGTCGCTATTGCAAACAATTTCCAACGGAAACATTTGTCCGTCGACAATTATTTTTAAAAAACAAGGGCGCCTAAATTATATATATATTTGAAATGTATTGGTTTGCAACGAAAATTCTGACGGAAACTTGTGCCGTCGAAAATCAATCTTCAAAACTACCACCTATTTTTTCATATGCCGACAGAATTTTCGACATATATTATTTTCGTCATAAATTTTCGACGCACATGGATTTCACATGTCCAACGCGCTACGCCCTTGTGTCTCCGAGGCCCCCCTCGTTTTAGAAAACCTATTTCATCCCCCCCACCCCAAGTCCTCGCGCTCTCACACGAGCCCCTCTCACCCTTTCGCCACCCCCCGCCACCGCCGACGGTGTTGCTGCCCCCCCTCCACCGCCGTCGTCCACTGGCCACCTCGACTGCCACTGCTGTCATCCTCACTCTCTCGTGGTATGCCTCTCTCTCCCTTTCCCGCCGACCCCTCTCCCCCTCCATGCTCCCTCTCCCTCCGGCCACTCTCCCCTCCGTGCTCCCTCTCCCGCCGACGTCTCTCCCCCTTCTTCCTCCCCTCTCTCCTTCTTCTTCTTCTTCCTCCGATCATCCATCGCGCGTCGTCCTCTTTCTTCTTCCTCTCCCCCCTGCCGGCCACCTCACACACTCCCGCCCTCACACATGCACAAGGAGGGGCTCGGCCCCCTCCCTGCTCCCCTCCCTCACACACTTTCACTCTCCCCTCTCTCACACACTCACACATGCATAGGGAGGGGCTCGGCCCCCTCCCTGTCCTGACCTCACACACGCACATGCCCTCACACTCGCACAATTGTAAAAATCTACAACAATTGTAAAATTCAAATTATTTACTTCAGACTTAATTACCACACTTACGAATTAATAAATTATTTATATTTTATCACATTTTATTATAATTAAATTATTAAATACATTTTTATTTCAACATATAATAATATAAAAATGTTATATGTTAACTGTAAAATATCAATACAGCCGATCGGGGCAAACCTTGCGCGCCGCGCATGACTGATTTTGTGCCTCCCGAGTCGCGAGTCGCGAGTCTGCTCCCGAGGGAGAGGCTGCGAGCGATCGAGGGAGGAGGGAAGTCCCCCCAACATCATCAGCTTTTGTGCCTCGCGAGTCGCGAGTCTGCTCCTGAGGGAGAGGCCGATCGAGGGGAGAAGGGAAGTAGGCGCCCCCCCACATCACCAGCTTTTGTGCCTCTCGAGTCGCGAGTCTGCTCCTGAGGGAGAGGCTGCGACCGATCGAGGGGAGGAGGGAAGTAGGCGCCCCCCACATCACCAAGCCATGATCTTTGTCGACGAGCTTCCTTTCCCCACCACGAGTTCCGACTCCTTAACGGACGTAACGCCGTTCTCGAACACCTATCTCTCCCTCACCTCCTCGCTGTGCTGGAAAAGGGCTTCCTTTATCCACGCATGTCTAGCTACCTCTGCGTAAGCCGCGAATTCCTTTTGTAATGCCAGGGAAAGGAGACCTTGCTGTTTCTTTTGGAGCACCCGTCCCTCGTCTCCGCCTCGGAACGGCTCAAAGGCATGGCGGAGAACAGGGTACGCTTGGTCTCAGAGGGGACCAATGCCGAGGTGGCGCCGCCGCCTGCAAAGCACGTCTATGTGTTCCAGAGGGAATTTGCCACTGTTGATCCTGGCCTTGTCCAAGTACGGTCTTTTTTGTTCTGTTTTCTATCCGGATATAAAAAGTTGTAACGGTGTCTATCCAAATTCAGTCCTTTAGGTTGAAATTCTGAGATGGGTGGTTTTCATTTGCTTATCTGTTTGTGTTTTATAATATTCCAGATACCTGTTGTGCTTTTTCGTGTCTTAATTGGAATATGTTATAATAGTCTCGCATTGGAGAAAGGACAAAATTAAAATATGTTTAAAACAGCGGAGTCCTGTCTCCTCAGTGCTTTAAGGTTTTGAATTGGACAATCCAATCCAATAACTTCAACATGGTCTTAGAGCCTATGGCCTGTGTCATCATGCACAATAGAGCCTAAGTTGGCTTGCATGTGAGGGGGCATGTTTGAAGAGTTTCACACTGGAAAAAAAGGGACAAAATCAAAATATGGTTTAAATGGTGAAGCCCTTCACTCAATGCATTAAGGTTTCGAGTTAGATGGCCCAACCCAATAACTCCAATAGAGTCAAATGTTATCCTGGATGAGAACTACACCTGTAGTTGGTATTTATTGTGAGGAGTTGGGAGATAGATGCACAAGAAATGGCTAGATCAACTCACACAAAACTATTTGTGCAGTTTTCTGCAGGGAGCAATTTGATTCAAATTTCATGTTCTGTGCTAAACAACACTCGTGATTATTAACTAATTTTTCTACGAGTATGTTGGTCTTGTTTGTTTTATTTACCAGTGTCCTCCTTGTGACTATTATTTTCCCACATGGGAATTGTTCGTTTTATTTACCAGTGTCCACCTTCATCATCATCATCATCATCAGAGCCTTATCCCAATTAATTGGGGTCGGCTACATGAATCCTGTTCCGCCAAAGATTTCTATCAAGTGCAATATTCATATTTAAACTCAAGGAACTAATGTCCTTCCTAATAACATCGCACCATCTCATTTTAGGCCTACCTCGAGCTCTTTTGCTAGCATCCACTAAGATTTGATCACATCTTTTAACCGGCGCTGAGTTAGGGCGACGAAACACATGTCCAAACCACCTGAGTCTATTTTCTCTCATTTTACTATCAATTGGAGCTATCCCTAAGTCCTTACGGATGCGCTCATTCCTAATCTTGTCTTTCTTAGTCTTGCCACACATCCATCTCAACATCCTCATCTCTGCTACACACATTTTGTGGATGTGTTCCTTTCGTACTGCCCAACACTCGGTACCATATAACAGAGCGGGTCTCACAGCCGTTCTATAAAACCTCCCTTTGAGTTTCACAGGCATACGACGATCACAAAGGACACCTGATGCACTTCTCCATCTTAACCAGCCTGCCTTAATCCTATGTGTAACGTCATCATAAATCTCCCCATTCTCTTGTATGATAGACCCTAAGTATCGAAAGCTACTACTCTTCGGAATGTTATGTCCATCAATTAGAACCATGTCTTCCTGAACCACTCTCCCATTACTAAAATTACAGTACATAAATTCTGACTTGCTCCTACTAATTTTAAAACCTTTAGACTCCAAGGCAAGTCTCCAACGCTCTAACTTAGCATTTAGAGCATCAATACTCTCATCAATTAAAACAATATCGTCTGCAAATAGCATACACCAAGGGATATCCTCATGCAATTGTTTAGTTACTTCATCCATAACTAAGGCAAAGAGATACGGACTTAATGCAGAACCTTGATGCAAACCTATAGAAACGGGAAATTCACCAGTCTCCCCAGCAATAGTTCGAACACTAGTAATAGCACCGTCGTACATATCCTTAATCAAATCAACATATCCTTGAGAGATTCCTTTCTTTCTTAATGTCCACCAAATCAATTCTCTCGGTACTCGATCGTACGCCTTCTCTAAATCAAGAAAAACTATATACAAATCTTTTCTCATCTCTCTATACTTCTCCATTAGCTGCCGTAGCAAGAAAATAGCTTCTGTAGTAGATCTATTTGGCATAAAACCAAACTGATTTTCCGACACAGTAGTCATACCACGGAGGCGTTTATCAATTACTCTTTCCCAAAGTTTCATAGTATGACTCATAAGCTTAATTCCACGATAATTATTACAACTTTGAATATCTCCTTTATTTTTATAGAAAGGAACTACAACACTTTTTCTCCAAACTTCTGGCATTCTCCGTTCCTTTAAAATTTTATTAAAAAATTTAGTTAGCCACTGAATACCAATATCTCCTAGGCCTTTCCATACTTCAATAGGTAAGCCATCTAGTCCTAAGGCCTTGCCCACTTTCATTTTCCTTAAAGCATCCTCCACTTCTGACATCTTAATACGCCTGAAATATTGATATTTATCAAATATTGTGGACTCTTGGGTACCTTCTAAAGATAAATCCTTGACGGAATCTCCATTAAGTAACTTCTGAAAATAGCTATGCCACCTCCCTTTAATCTCAAGATCCTTAGTTAAAACCCTTTGATCTTCACCTTTAATGCACCGAACATGATCTAAATCTCTAGTTTTCCTTTCTCTTAATTTAGCTAGTTTAAATATGTCCTTTTCACCCTCTCGGGTTCCTAATTTATTATATAAATCTTCAAATGCCTTTGATTTGGCTTCGCTGACTATTTTCTTAGCTCTCTTTTTAGCGATTTTATACGCTTCTAGGGTTTGAGCATTTTTGTTAGCTTGCCAAACTTTAAAGCATTCCTTTTTTACTTTAATGGTATTTTGAATTTCCTCACTCCACCACCAAGTCTCTTTTTCTAAGTTCTTTTTACCTTTAGATTCGCCTAAGAGTTGTTTTGCAACCCTCGTTATACAATTTGTAACATTATTCCACATTACATTAGTTTCTTGTTCTAAATTCCAAATATTTTCCTTTAATAGATGATTTTTAAAAGTTTCTAAACTTTTACCTTTTAAATTCCACCATTTAATCTTGGAATAATTATTTATAATGATCTTTCTTTTGAATTTAGGGATAGTGACATCCATTACTAACAATCTATGTTGAGGGGCTAGACTCTCACCAGGAATAACTTTGCAATCTTTACATAAAACTCTATCGACCTTCCTAATGAGAAAATAGTCAATTTGACTTATATGTGTTCCACTCTTGTATGTTATTAAGTGTTCGTCCCGCTTCTTAAAGAAGGTATTAATAATTGCTAGATCATAGGCCATAGCAAAATCAAGAATAGTGTTACCCATATCATTTCTATTACCAAAACCAAGCCCTCCATGAATCCTCTCATAGCCTCTATTATCTATACCCACATTACCATTAAGATCCCCTCCAATAAAGATTCTCTCTTCACTAGGGATATTTTGGATCAAACTATCAATAGCCTCCCAAAATTGCTTTTTAATGCTCTCTTCTAATCCTACTTGAGGTGCATATGCACTAATTATATTCAAAATATCATCACCTAAGATAAGTTTAATTACCATTAGTCTATCCCCCAATCTATTTACTTCCACAACTCTGTCTTTTAAGTTTTTATCTATTATTATAGCAACACCATTTCTAGAGTTATTATTACCCGTATACCAAATTTTATACCCATCAATGTCTTTAGCTTTATGTCCTTTCCACCTAGTTTCTTGTAGGCAAGCTATGTTAACCCTCCTGTCCTTCATTAATTTAACTAATTCTAAACCCTTGCCCGTTAAAGTTCCTATATTCCAAGTAGCTAGACGGATCCTATGTTTTTGGACTTGCTTCTTTACCCGTGTGCGTCCAACCCCACCTTGTGACTAATATTTTCCCACATGTGAATTGTTTATTACTTTTAAGTCTGCGACTAAGTGCAGTCACAAATTTTCTTGAGCTTTGGCTATTAGAATTTCTTTGGGGCCATTGATTTTCTTACTTTGAAGGCAGTATTCATCAAAGGAAACCCAACATGCTTCAAAAAATGTTTTGCTATTGGCTTTTGACAAGTAGTCTAAGAGTACTGTTAAAGCCAAAAAATTGATCAATAATGAATAAAAGAATATATATATATATATATATATCTATATATATATATATAAATATAAAATTATAGGGTCGCCCCCTTCTATCCTCCCCTAGAGGGGTTTTTGGACCGGGTCCACCCCCATATGAGGCTTTGCCTCGGGTCCACCCCCACATGGGGGTTTTTGCTATAGGTCCACCCCCAAATGGGGGTTTTGCCTCGGGTCCACCCCAATATGGGGTTTTGCCTCGGTTCCACCCCCAATACGGGGTTTTGCCCCAGTTCCACCCTCAATATGGGGTTTTGCCGTGGGTCCACCCCCACATGAGGGTTTTTGCCCGGGGTCCACCCCGCACATGGGGGCCCCGGTTCCACCCCCAAATGGGGGTTTTGCCCTGGGTCTACCCCCATATAGGGGTTTTGGACCGGGTCCACCCTCTAAGGGGGTTTTGGTCCGGGTACACTCCATGGGGATTTTGCCCAACCCTAATAAAAAGAAGAAGAAGAAGAAGAAAAATAAGGAAAAAAATAAAGGAAAAGCTGCTAAGATGGTCTACAATGTAACTGTTGGTTCGGTAAAAACAATGCAGAGTGAGATGCATTCCTGTTATGTGAAAGAGGTCAGCTTGGAGAACAAACTTAGTAATATGGAGAGTGAGAATGATTCTAGGATTTCTAAAGTGGTGTCTGAGCACTAATCCAAGTTTCATAGACATGTTCGTACTTAACAATAACAATAATAGCTGCAGCAGCAGCTAAAACAAGGCTAACAGCAGCAGCAGCAGCAGCTAACAACAGCAACAACAAGGTTAGCAGCAGCAGCAGTAGCCAATAGGGGCAGCAGCAGCAGCTAACAGCAGCGACAACAAGATTAGCAGTAGCAGCAGCTTAAACAAAGCTAACAAAATGGTTGCAGCCGCCCAATTGTTGAAACAACTGCAGCAGTAGCTAACAAGGTTAGTAACAGCAGCAAATGGGGTTGGTAGCAGCAAAGTTTGGACCGGTTGCCTCCTCCTCCCCATTTAGCCATTTTGGTCCGGGTCCAATCCACCAAACTCCATGAGGGCTCCTCCGACCAGATGAAGGGTTTCTTGGCCTAATCAAGGTTTAAATGGGTGTTCTACCCTGGTTAACAAGCAGTGCAAAAAGAAAAATCTTCCAAGCAATTCTCAAATCAATAACAATAGCTATGATGGCAGACACACCAGCTGCAATGGCGGCACAATGACAACAAGATCAACTGTAACAGCAGCACACAATAATTGTAACAGCAAGACACAATTGCTGCAATAGCAGCAAACCAAATTAGTAGCTGCCACAACATCATATAACAGCTGCAACAGCAGCCTTAGCTAGCTGCAATAGCAGCACATAACCGCTGCAACAGCAGCAAACAAATTTGATAGCTGCAGCAGCAACATAGTAGCAGCAGCAGCAACAACATAGTAGCAGTAGCAGCAGCACCAGTAAGTAGGGGCAACAACAATAGCAGCCCTTATTTAAGGGAAAATCAACCAAATTTGAAGCAAAAAGGGTAGCAGCAGCCTG
The DNA here is from genome assembly GCA_022559845.1 of Amorphophallus konjac. Lineage (NCBI taxonomy): Eukaryota > Viridiplantae > Streptophyta > Magnoliopsida > Alismatales > Araceae > Amorphophallus > Amorphophallus konjac. The sequence continues at coordinate 60,185,827 of CM040128.1, read as the reverse complement.
GATCCACCCTTATGTGGGGGGTTTGGACCGGGTCCACCCCCATATGGGGATTTTGCCCCGGGTCCACCCCATATGGGGGTTTTTGCCCCGAGTCCACCCCCATATGGGGGTTTTTGGCCTGGGTCCACCCCTCCCCATGGGGTTTTGGTTCGGTTCCACCCTCCCCACATGGGGTTTGGCCCGGATCCATCCTTACTATGGGGTTTTGGCCCGGGAACAACTCCTCAACCTGGGGGTTTAGTCCGGATCAAGCCCTAAATCTCCCATTTTGCCCCGGATGGAGGGTGTAACCTCTGGGACTCTCTCGGGGCTCTATAAATACCCCAGTGGGGCCCTCATTTGGACAGAGGGACGGAGACAGAACACAGAGAGCGAGGGAAGGGCGCAAGAGAGACTTGTGCTTGTGCTTTTGAAGGCCCATCCTTCGGGAGGGTTTATGTTGTGCTTGTCCTTGTGTTTGTGTTCACAGTGAGGGTATGTTATAAAATTATCACTCCTTGGGTCTGCACACATGTTCATGTTGTGGTTACTGTAACCTCATTGTAAATGTCTTGGGGAAAATAATGTGATTCTCTGAAATAGTCAGGAATCTTATAAGCACCCCAACCTTTACAAAAGAGGCTGTATAGATGCCCTTGTGGTGATTATGTCTCTTGTGTCACTCCTTGGAGAGGGATTATAAGAAATTTTTCTTCCAGGGGGCTCCGCCTCCTGAAAATCTCTTGCAATGGGCGCTGCCCCCTTGACCCTCCCGACCTAACCGAGCAGGTCGATCCCCGGCGTTGCGCCGATGGACGCATGAAGCTGAATCTCAACCCATGAGAGCTCGAGAAGGAGAAACAATCTCCCAAGGGTCTTTGACCAACACGCCCCCGCCAAGGAGGGACTTGCGTCTCGTGCCAAGATTACACAAAAACTCATGTTCAGTCCAGATATTACGAAGATATCTCTAGTCTGTCCAAAATTATGTAAATACCCCCAATTGTGAAAAAAATGTAGAAGTATCCCTAATTGAGGGAAAATTACAGAAATACCCCCATGGTGAAAAAATTGTAGAAATACCCCCAATGGTGGGAAGATTGTAGAAATACCCCCAAAAGTGGGAAAATTGTAGAAATATCCCCAACTGGGAAAATTTCAGAAATATCCTCAAAAGTGGAAAAATTGCAGAAGTAACCTCAAAAGTGAAAAAAATTGTAGAGATACCCAGGATGGGTCCGAAATTACAAGTATATCCAAAAAAGAGGGTTTGATCTCTATGATACTCAAATTCAACGGTCTGTTCTGGTGGTGGAATTTAGGCTACATGTAAATCAAATGACCTGACTATGTAATCAGGACTTCATGTATTTTGTTAGGATGAATCCAAAGAATGAAATATTTAGTTTTCTCCTGCAAATGTGTATCTCTAATGGGCGATCCCTTTGATCAAATCTGTTAGATAAAATCCCCAATATCACATCTGAGATTGTGGAGGTCGAAAAGTGTTTCTTTGACAATTAATCAAGGGTATTCGGACTTTACGCCGATGTAAATAAACATCGACTACGGTCTATGGGGAAATGTCTCGTACTCGAACCCTAATCGTCTGATAAACCTTAGTCCGCGAAAATAATAATACACCCACTACTTAAATAACCACGAATGTGCATTTTCTTCTTTAAAAGAGAAATATTTATTTATCTATTTATTTATTTATTTCCGTGATTTAAACAAGTACTTAGAAGTAAGAAAAGGAAAGATGTTATTTATTTGAGACTATGTTTATTTACGTAGAATTTTAGACGGTGATCAACAATGGAATATAGGTGATTGGAATGTATGGTTACAACTGTCATGGAGCATTTATTTATCAATCATGTCAGTCTTCCTTCTCACACACACTCTCTCTCTCTCCCCAAAAGCTAGCTGGCACAGATGAAGCAACTACATGCGTGGGTATTGTGATTCGCAGCCAAGATAGTGGAATGTATGAGTTAAATTCTAGCAAGAGTTCTCACTTCTCAACATTAATTTATTATTATTTTGATTAATTTTCTGTCCTTGTATAACTCTTTTATAGGACTTCTATTGCGCATGTGGATTCACCAAGGGTTGTGGATTCAGGCCTAAGTCAAATGTTATCCTCATTTACTCGTGGTGAAACAGATGCTCTTGTTGTCAGTCTCTCTTTCCCATACTTGGCTTGCTTTATGATGATTCCCTTCCTACTTTGTATACTTTTGGATAATGGAATCTAAATGATCATATTTTTTCAGATTCATCTGATTGGTGGCTTTGAAGATGCATCCTCCAACGTCTAGCCCCTGATCTTTTGCCTTGCGTTGTTTGTTGGAAGCTCTAATCATTACTTTTAAGAGGAGTAATAGATGAAAAGCACAATGTTGATTTATTTTGATGCAGGAGTCCGATGATACCAGCAACAAAGACGATGACAAACTTGGTCATTCATTGCCCTTATGTGCCAAACTTATTGAAGCTCTCAAGAATAGAAGGGAACATTTTCATATCAAGACATTATGTGTCCTTCGGCATAATACGAAAAGGGATTCCTTTGGGAATGCATGCCCCATAATCAGTGGTTTTTTGGTCAGTTTTTATTTTTTTCTTTCATTTCAATGCTTTCTTCATTTTTTTCTTTTTTTTGGAGTTCTAAATGAGAAAAGATTATATTTACTCCTGTCGTCTCCAGATTTGCTTTATGTAGTCTAGCAAGAACTTACAGATATATGCTGATCTAAAAGTAAGATAACTATTGGAAACAGGTCGACATTTCAGTTGATGCTAGCTTCATATATACTAAGATGATTCTTGTACCTTTATTAGTTTATAACTTCTTTTTGTTTTAAGTCCCCTTTGTTATGCACACTCAGTTGTGTATTTTTTATGTGTGGCTTAGCTTTCTCTTCCTTCCTTCCTTATTTTCTATTTTTTTCTTTCCTGGTAGGATGTGGATTAACTTTACTAATCATGTGGCGCATGTGTGTGTTTTATGTTAATTAGATAATCGGTTCTATGTTGCTCATGCTCATATCACCCAATGCAAGATTGACTATTGGACCTTTGATTCAGTTTTTTGAAATAATTTGGAACTCTGTATAGCCATAATCTCTCTCTCTCTCTCTCTCTTAAGAGGAAAGCACTCTATTTGGCAGCTCAGAATACAAGCCATCCTCTGTAGTGCCCTCTCATTCATGTTCACGTCAACCAAGTGACTCTTGTTGAAGTTGACTTTGAGCTCACTGACTTCCTCTAGTAACTCCAACATCACTTGACTACATAGTTGAGACTCATCCTCTGCTAAGAATAAAATAGTGTCATCTGCATACTGAGAATGGGTAATGCTGCCACTACCTCTCCCAACCTGAAAACCTGTAATCAATACTGCCTTTTCTACTCTCAACCACACCCTGCTCAATATATGTGCTACCATCACAAAAGGAATAGGGGACATAAGATTTTCCTGGCGGAGCCCTCTCCTACTATAGAATGTCGAAGAGGGCTTTCCATTAACTAGGACAACAAAGGTGGCGGACGTGATGCAAGCCCGTATCCAGTTAATCCATCTCTCCCCAAAGCCCATGAAGCTCATAACATCAAAGAGACACTGTCAGTTGACCCTGTCATATGCCTTCTCAAAGTCCAGCTTCAACACTACCCCCTTCTTTGTCTGACTCTTCATGACAGAGAGGCATTCGTGAGTCCCCAAAAAATTCTCCTAAATGTGTCTACCCCTAATGGATCCCCCTTGGAAGTTACTAACCAGCATGTCAATGACTCCATCCATTTTGCCTACAAGAAGCGTGGTGATAATCTTGTAGGTTCCATTCAAGAGGTCAATGGGTCTAAAATCTCTAAAGCAATGTGCTCTTGGTTTTTTAGGGATGAGGACCAAGAGGGTTTTATTGATTCCCCCCAGATGAGTCCTCCCTTCCTGGAACTCCTTCAGGGTTGACATGAAGTCCTCTTTGATGATATCCCAATACTTCTAGAAGAAGGCTAAAGGGAAACCATCTGGGCTTGGAGCTCTGTCTCCCATAGGAGAGAAGACTGCCTCACGTACCTCATCCTTTGAGAACCTAATGGGAAATGGTTTCTTTCTCCTTAGAAGTCAGTCATGGGAGAAGCTCCAGGGCAATCCTCGGTTTGTAGAGATCCTCCTCAGTGAACAGTTTGGAATAGAAGTGCCTCGCCTACTCTCTGATGTCCTCCTCCTTGTGAAAAGAAAGGTCTCCTACTGTGACATGGGTGATGGAATTCACCCTTCTCTTCCTTGAGATAATACGCTGAAAGTATGCAATATTCTTGTCCCCTTTCTTGATCCATATGTTCCTAGACCTATGCTTCGAATATATCTCTTCCTTGGTGAGTATCTCCTCAAATTCTTTCCTGAGAGAATCCCTAGGGCTTCTATCTGTGTCATCCAAGAGGCCTGCCTCCTCCAAGCAATCTAGCTCCTCGATCTGTTGAAGAATCCTATCCTTGGCTGCTCTTCCAAGGAGTGTTCTTGCTACACTCCATGTCTTGAGAACATGCGCCACATGTCTCATTTTGCTCACCAACCTTGCCATTGTTGATCTTTCAAACTGAGCATTCCATGCACTCCTGATAGTGTCCATGAAGTCTGCTTCCCTAAATTAAAATCTCTTAAATTTGAAGTTCGTATTCCTCATGTGAGTAGCCGGTCTTCAAGAGTAAGGGCTTGTGATCCGACACTGACCTCGTCAGAGACGACGCCTATACATGAGGATAGTGATCCTCCCAATCAACTGACACTAGAAATCTGTCCAGCCTGGAGCAAGTGGGGGCTGCCCTTAGGTTAGACTGGGTGAATTGTGCATTTGTCATCCCAATATCAATCAAAGAAACCTCCTCAATGAAATCAATGACATCTTCCATCTCCTCGGTGTGGCTGAGATCTCCAGTCCTCTCCCATGGTGCAATAATAACATTAAAATCCCTACCTACACACCAAGGATTGCCAGAGTTAAGGTGGTGCCGAGCTGAGTCCTCTTATAATAGCCTCTTCTCCTCCATGCTTTGAGGGCCATACACCCCGTGAAGTCCCAAGAGAATCCACCCTTATATTTCAGAAATATAGAGAGATGGCCCATCTGCTGATCTGTCTATCTTGCTCCACCTCTTCCACTTCATACCGATTGCATAGAATTATAATGCCCCCGGACCGCCCTCCACCGGTGAAGCCACCCTCGTGGCAAGTCTAGTCCTTCATATCTCCCTCATGATCGACTCACCATCCCCTTCACATTTGGATTCTTATAGACACAAGATGTCAATCTTGCACTTGCGGACCGGCTTCGTTGTCGCCCTTCTCTTTTCCCCCTCATCAATCCCCTCACATTCCACGAGCTGATCCTTATAGTGTTGAAGGGTCATCTCTCCCCTCCTCTTCTTCCTCCCTCTCCCTTACACCCCTCTTTTGTGATTTACCTCCCTTGGCCATCCTCGCCATGTTGATATTTCATCTCTTCTGTATTCTGTGGAGCACCCCCTTTAAATCCCTCTTCACACCCACAAAAGAGATACCAACCTTCCCCGCTAAATCCCTCATCTACTCTGTCGTCACCCCTCTTCACTACTCCTACCAGCTTCTTGACCTCCTCTTTCCCCAGAATACCCCTTGTTGGAGAGGCCCTTGTTCTCCAATTGTCTCCCATATGTACCTCCACCCTTTTCCGGTGTCTCTGGGATGGCTTCTTCTCCTTCCGAGCTCACTTCTTCTCCCAGCTCCTGCTCTTCACAGTGTCCGTCTTATCCACCTGGGTCGTTAGTTGGGTTTGTGGGTGCCTTCGCCTGCAAGTGCTGATCTAGAGTAGTGAGTAGCCTAGAGCTCGACCACATAGATCCTGCTTGGACAAGCGACAACATCCTCTGCACGCCTCCGTGGTTCACCTCTGCCAAGGACGGGGCCCCCGTCGCCATCGTAGGGCTTCCTTCCGTTGTCGAGGATGCTGCACAGACTGCAGGGCTCAGACAAAACTCTAGCCCCTTCTGAGAGCTCCGGTCCTCTGGAGATGCTTCCCGCCGGCTAGTGGGAGTTCCATGATTGCCGACAAGCTCACCCACAGTCGCCAATCTCGTCGGGAGGGGCTGCGGTGGGTAAAAGCTGATGGCGGTAAGCTCGGGCCAGGTCCATGGTCGGTTGCCTGAACAGAAGGCCCTGTAGTAGTCGGGCAGGAAAGAAGGGTTGTTCCGGGTCCAACGTACTCGGAGTCTCTGTAACCTTGGGTCGGGGGTAAGTTTCACATCGGTGCCTACTCTAGATCCGGTAGACATGGCCCAGCCGGCCTATCAAGCAGCGTAGCAGTTGCACCCTCTGAGCCCGATCAGGAGAGAGCCAACCATTCTTATCTTTATGATCGGCTTACGCCAATCTTCTTCTTCTGGAGCATTCTCCTCTTGAATGTTGTTGACCTCATAGACAGTGAGGCCAGACTCTTCGTCGAGCACACTTGGCATGAGCCTTCGTTGTCTGACAGTAATATTCAACTCTCCCTCAGGCGGGAGTTTTAAGGCTGCTGCCAACTTTGCCAAAGCGTCAGCCTGGGAGTTGTTGCCTCTTGGGACATGGCCTATTTCAAATAGGTAGAATTTCTCCTTCAGCCTCATGACGGTTGCATGCTAGGGAATAAGCTCCTTTTTCCGGACGTCATAGACGCCCAGGACCTATCGTATGACGAGCTGGGAATCCCCATACTTTGACGCACTTGATGTCCATCTCTAATGCCAGCTGAAGCCCAATGATTAGCGCTTCATACTCTACCTCATTATTAGTCAATGACTTCATGAGAGCGCAAGAGTTGTGGAGAATGCCGCCTTGCGGAGAATGCCGCCTTGCGGAGATACAAAAACGATCCCCGCGCCCGAGACAGTCTGTGAGGCCACCGGCCCTTTTGATTGTTCGGGAAGCACCATCAAAATACAACTCCCAGTGTGGGAGGTCGAGGGTGAGGACACCCGACTCCATCTGCGGTGGGACTTTTTCAGACTGTTCCCCAGTTTCTTGAGTAGGCACCAACACCTGTTCATCGGGCAACTCGAAGTTGAGTGGGGAATCTTCTGGCCCAGAGTGCGTTGTTAAGAACTCCGCCATTTCTTGTCCCTTGATCGCCTTGTGTGGGACGAAGGTGATGTCAAACTCCATGAGGATAAGTGTCCATTTGCCAAGCCTACCAGAGAGCACGGGCTGGCTGAGCAAAAATTTGAGCAGATCACACTTTGAGATGAGTTCCACCCGATGAGCTAGGAGGTAGTGCCTGAGCTTCTTGACGGCAAACACCAGAGCTAGGCACACCTTTTCCATAGGAGCATACCGATGCTCAGGCCCGATCAATTTGCGACTGAGGTAATACAATGGCTGCTCTTTGCCCTCGTCATTGATCTGGGCTAGTAGAGCCCCCAAAGAGGCATCCATGGCCACAATATATAGTATAAGGGGCTTCCCTCTGACAGGTGCCCTTAAGACTGGAGGAGTCAGTAGATGCTCCTTGATTTGCTCGAAAGCCTTCTGACAGTCTTCGTCCCATATGAAGGGTGCTCCTTTCTTCATCAGCTTGCCGAAAGGTAAGCACCTTCCTGAGAGGTTAGAGATGAACCGCCTAATATAGGCGAGTCTCCCTTGCAGAGATCTGAGCTCTGTTAAGTTCTTGGGCTTATAGCCTTGATTTTGTCGGGGTCGATCTCTATGCCTCGATACCTGACAATGTAGCCAAAGAACTTGTCGCTGGAGACGCCGAAGGCGCACTTCATTGGGTTCATCTTGAGTTGGTATTGTCAAAGCCTCTCGAAGACTCGATGCAGGTCGGCTAAGTGATCCTCCCGCCTTTTTGTCTTGACCAGATCATCGACATAGCATTCAACAAGGTCATGTAGCATCTCGTCGAATATCTTGGTCATCGCCCTTTGGTAGGTTGCACCGGCATTCTTCAGGCCAAACGGCATCCTTTTATAGTTGAAGATCCCCTTAGGAGACTGGAAAGCCGTATGATCTTTGTCTTTGACGACCATGCAGATTTGATTATAACCCGACGACCCATCCATGAAGGACAAAGCTTCGTGACCAGTGGTCATGTCAACCATTGTCTCGGTGATCGGGGCAGGGAAGTCGTCCTTCGGACATGCCTTGTTCAAATCCCTGAAGTTGATGCAGACTCGGACTTGGCCGTTCTTTTTCTTGACAGGGACTATGTTGGCCAGCCACACAGGGTACATACAAGGCTCTATGAAGTCCACGTTGAACATTTTGTCAACCTCAACATTGACTTTCAGCTCCAGCTCGTGGCGCATACGCCTTTGAGCTTACTTGACTGTTGAAAGTATTGCCAGCTCATGTTCAGCCACAGAAGGGTCGAGCCCGGGCATTTCTTTGTAAGTCCAGGCGAAACAATCCTTGAACTCTTCTAGGAGCTGCCGATACGACTGCCTTCCTTTCTCGCTGAGGAGAGCACTTATGAAGGTGGTTGGAGGTCGACGAAGTCTCCCTCGTCATCAGTAGTTGCCTCGTAGACCTCAAATTCTTCGGAGCACTCTTGTGGCTTGAAGTCGAAGGGCTTACTTCGTCTTGCTGATGGTTAATAGACTGAGCTGTCCTTCCCTCAGGGAGGTGATCAATGTTGACTTCTGATGAAGGTGATGGTGTGGTTGACGCCTCACCGGACTCCCTTACAGAGTCATCAATCCTGGGCTCAACTTCAGCTTGCCCGTAATGAGGAGGTAGTAGTCCTATGGCATTGATTGCATAATAGACCTTGAAGTCCCTCTCCTGGTCGTAGCCGAGTCCCCGCGTGTCTTTGCGGGAGAAGGGAGGCTGCCCACAGACCTGTGGAGGGTTCCACAACTGATGGAAATATGCCGCTCGTGCGGGGTCCAGAGTCTGCGGGATGTGCTACTTTTTACACATTTCCTTGATGTGCTTCGGCATGTCGTCCATATCTTGGACCGGCTCTGGTGCCACATCGGCGGAAGTATCCCAGCCGAAATCATCTTCAGGAGGGCCCGGTGGGACTAAGTCACCTTTGTAAAAGATGATCAGCTTGTCCCCCTTGTCCTTGTTACGTCTTCTTCTCCGTTGATAGGAGACTGTGAAGGTCTTCGGTTGCTCCACCTCGTACTCTTCTCGTTGGGACAAGGGTTGAAGGCACTTGGGCGTTAAGGAGATACTCCCGTCAATGACTCGGCTGATGAGGTTGGCTTCAAAGTCAACGCTTCGCCTCTCCGGCTGAGTCGGCTTGGAGGCGGCTTGGAGACTTAGCCTGTGTAGTTTTACCATGTCTTGGTTGACAGTGAACAACTGCCCTTCCTCGACTTCGTGGTCCACTTTTTGCTTCCCTTTGTCTTTTAAAAGCTTGGGGATCGTCAGAGTGAGCTCCCCAAAATATAGGGAAGCATCGGCCAAGTGGCACTCATTTGGGTGGAATGGAGTCTGGTCTGCAAAGACAGTATGTTGCTCCCCTCCCTTGGCATATTTAACGCATTGGTGCAGAGTTGATGGGACAACCCAATTCTCGTGGAGCCAAGGCCTCCCAAGCAGCACTTTATAAGATGTTTCGGCGTTGATGATGTAGAACGTCGCTTGGGTGACGAAATCGCCCAAGGCTAGCTTGACTTCAACCCGACCGAGTGCCTCTTTGGAATTCTGATTGAATCCCGAAATCTTGACGGCGGTCACCTTTTGTAAGTAAGGTGCTAGGTATAAAGACTTGAAAGTCTTCAAAGGCATGATGTTAACGGCCGCTCCAGCATCGACCAGAATGTGACTCACATCATGCCCATTGATCGTCCCCCTCATATATAAAGGGCGATTGTGGCACGAAGAGGACAACAATATGTCTTTGTCCGTGAAGGAGATGTTGGCTGTGAGTGCCTCATATGCCTGGGCCTGCAGTTCTGCAGCATGTGCTTCATAGGCCTCCGGGTCTTGAAGTATCTTGACAAGAGCCTCCCTGAGATCTTTGCTCCAGGCGATGGCTTCCCAGATGGTGACATTTGTTGGGACCGTTTCATATGATGAATAATCTTACGGTCCGCCCGAGCACGGGTCTTGTCAAGTGGCGGGATGATTTCCGCCAGAGTCTTCGGTGCCTGGCGAGGCTTCTCCCGTTTAGAAGAGCGCTCCTCCCCATCCTGATCTTTCGCATTTTCTTAGAACAGCGGTGCCAGAGACTCGTCCGGAGGTGGCAAAGGCTCATCATGTTGGTCTTCGTTAGAAGGACCTGCCTGGCTCGCGGGCTCAACCCTGCTAGAGGGACCAGTTTGCTCTGACGCTTCCTCGCGCACTGGTGGTTTGGCTGGCTCCTCTTCTTCATCAGAAGAGGCAATTATAAAAGGGATGCCACCCGATTTAGCCGCTGAGACGGGGCTTGAACCCTCTGAAGAGTTGATGATAAAGGGGATCCCTCGAACTTGGGTTTCTCGGATAGGACCCGGCTTCTCCCCTGTGAATATTATGACCCGGTCAAGAGTTAGGGGACCTTCACGCCCACATCCTCGTCCTCGGCCACGACCACGGCTATTCCTCGCCGAGTGACGTTGATATGTCGCCATTGGAGTCTTGCCCCCGGTGTTATTAGCCGAAGGAGAGTTAATGTTGTCGGGCGGCGAAATCATCACCATATTACAGGAGAGCCCTTGCAGCATTTCCTTGAGCATCTCGACAGTGAGCTCCTCATCTTTGTAGAATGAGGAGAGCTCTTCTGAGATTGGGAACTCCTCTCCCTTTTCAAGACGGTGAGACATATCTCGGAGCCACTGTAGAAGCCGGGCTTTACGCCCAAACTTGTCCCAGGGAATGTATTTGTCTAGAGTGACAACCCTGGTGGGATGAGGGGGAGTGTACTCCTCGAGCTCATCTATGAGCTTTTGTAGTCTTCGCAGAGGAGTTGGCTCCTCAGGGGCCTCCATAGCAGCTGCTTGCTCAGCTTGCTTCTTCAACCTCCTCTTCAGATTCTTCCTGCGGTTCTTCTCTTGCTTCTTTTGGCGTGCCGCCTCTTGAGAAGAGAGAGGACTTTGCTTTGGAGGTGGGACTTGTTTGTCCCCACAATTTTACTTTTTGCTCCGGATTGGCTCTTTAGGAGCCTTAGTGCCACGACTCTTTCTGGGGGTGACCTTAGTCTAATTGGCCTCCTCCGGCTGAGCCTGGAAGGTGGCATTGGTTGGCTGAGTAATTATTTCGGAAGGCAACTCTTGGAACTCTGCCAGTCCACAGTGGGACCCTTGGGGGCTTTGTAGTTCCGCCGACTTTGCTTTGACTGGCGCCTTCGCGAGCTCAAGATGTTGAGGCCTTTCTGCAATTGGCGGCCTTGCTAGCTTGACAGGAGCTTTGGCCGGAGGCTCCCTCACCTTCGCCTTGCCTTTGTCGTCTGGCGGAGGATTTCCCCTTATGATGATCCTGGATTGACTTGCCCCAGAGAGGGGTTTGGAGCCTTCTCCCACGGCTTGGTTTCTTGGTCTCTAGGCCTTAGGCCCCTCGCACGTAGCCTTGCCTTTGGGATTCGGCTGAGGACTGCTGTTGCCTGTAGACTCGCCCAGTTGGACTTGTTGAGAGGTGGGTTTGGTCCCACACAGCTTGGCCTGCTCCTGTTGAACTTGCTGGAGAATCTTCTTAGCGGCCTCTTTAAGACGCCGCCTCGTCATAGAGCTCCCCTGCGCATTGATCTCCCCTCTTTGGATGAGGACTTCAATGCAATCTTGGACTTCCGTGCATTCCCGGGTGGGGTGAGACACCCTGGCATGATATTTGCAGTAGTGGGGATGACTCTTGGCCGTCTCATTATAATAGGATGGCGGATCATGCGTCATCACTCGACCACTTCCAGAAGCTTGTCAAAGATCTTCTCAGTGTCCTCCTTAGGGAAAGAACATTGATGAGAGGGTCGCCACCCTGGGTACCACAGTGTGGATTTAGGTGGCTGGGAACTGACTCCCTCCTCCTGCGGCTCCGGGAATTTAAAAGCTGCTGAAGCATGTATGACGTTGACAGAGAAGTGAAGACTCTTTCGTGCGTGCGGTTGCGGTGGATTGACCAGGAATTCACCCATATTAACCTTTCCCCGCCTGATTAAGTCCTCAGCGAGGTCCTTGAACGGTTCACAGTTGTGGATGATATGGCCTACCACCTCATGGTAAGGGCAATAGCCCTGATGAAACACAGCACCTGGTGACTGCTCCATGGGTGACAGGCTAATCAGTCCCCGCCCGCTGGCATGCGAAGAAGATGTTTGGGGTCTTCTCTCAAGGAAATGAGTATAATTTCTCGGGCTGCTCGCCTTCGGGTGTATGCTCCTCGTTTTCTGAGTCCTCGTCGCCCTCAGATGAATCTGAAGATTCCTTAGGGAGCCAACCCCTGAGTGGAGCCGAGCCAGCAGGCGGTACACCTGCCTCTTGTATGTGGGCTGGGGCCAACCCCTTGGCAAATGGGCCAAAGGGGAAGGTGGCCAGTTGCTGATCTATGCTTTCTAGGAACTGCAGCAGACGCCTCTGTTCCAGTTGCAATTGCCGAATTTCCCACCGGATTTTTCGAATAGTCTTCCGCAATGCCAAACAGTCAGGGAGCGAGGGAGGGGCTGCTCTCCCGGACCGGTGTTGGACTCCTGATTTGAAGGCCCGGCCTCGGAGGCGTTGGAGCTCGAAGCCATTGCCACCAAGTGGACCACATTAGCCGATCGGTTCGATCGACTCCAAGCATGAGGCTGTGGTGGGTCGACTGCATGGCCCAACATATTTACCAAGCCCTTTTGAATGAGCTCTTCCGCTATGTTCTTGAAAACATAGCAGTCTTCGACGGTGTGACCCAACCTGCGGTGATACACGCAATAAGTTGGGTCCTCTATTTTATCCACCTCTGCGGGCTTCCGCGGATCCGGCAGGGTAATGAGCTTCTCTTTCATGCAGAGATCAAAGAGCATTTTAGTATGCTCTTTCCTGAAGGAATAAGGCATCTTCATGTTCTCCGCCAACCGGGAAGCGCTCGCCTTGGCATCAGGCTTTTTGCCATTGCCTTTGGATTTTCCTTCCCCCTTTTCTCCATTTGTCGGGGAGAAGTTGACGGCATTTACCTCCTTGCCGCTAGTCAGACGGTCTTTGGACGATTTACCTTTTGCAGAGGCTTGTGTCGGGTGATCAGCGAAGAACATCTCAATCTCGGCTATCATCGTGTTAAGCTGGTCAAAACTTCTGATGTTTGAGCCCAGAAGCTTTTCACTGATTTCTGCCGAGAGACCCCTGCGGCAGATGGTGATTGCGTCCTCAGGCATCGGAGGGTTATCGCAGCGCATGCTGACATCCCTCCATCGCTTAATGTAGTCCAACGCTGTTTCACCTTTCTTTTGACGGAGGGCACAAAGTTCCGCCAGAGAAATTTTGCGTTCGACTATCTAGAAACGGTCGACGAACTTCTTCTGCATATTAGCCCGATCAACAACAGAATTGGGCTTTAGCCTGGAATACCACTGGAAGGCGGTGCCCGTCAGGGACGTGGCAAAGTATCGCAACAAATATGCCTCCTCCAGTGCCAATTCACCCATGGCCGTCATATAGTAGGCCAGGTGTTCATGTGGCGAGCCCTGTCCGTTGAACTTCTGAAGTTTCGGGGCCTTCGGGCAATCTGGCGGAAGTTTTTTGAATTGATGGTGGAGGGGATATGGCACGCTGTACAAATCAACGGTAGCCACACCCTCACCATGTTGGGCGAACTTCACCTCCACAATCCGCTCAATCATCTGCCTTTGCGCCATAAGGCTTTCTGTCGCAGGAGTGACAGATGATCGTGCATTAGCTTCAGGTTGTGGAATTTCAAACTCCACGGCCAATGGTAATTTCGCCGCGGTGACGGAGGTGTTGGCCGCAACTGGAATGGGAGGAGGCCGTGGTTCCACTCCAGTTGGCGCAGCCTGAGGTGGGACATGAACCTCTTTTTCACCTATTAGCGCTTGCAAGAGATTCTTGAGTTCTTGGTTCTCGCGTCGGAGTTCTTCCAACGCGGGAGTATGTGTCTCTTCCCCCAGATCTTCCTCGTGCTGGGGGTGACTGTCCCCATCAACACTGTGAATGTCCTCTTGGCGCTCTTCTTGCCGTGCCAGCTCGGGCTGAGATGTACCAGCGGCCGGCGCCTATTGTGTTTGCGCCAAGCCCCAGGACCTGGGCCGTGACCTCCTCGAGTATTGAAGAGGCTGGTTCAGATCGCCCGAAATGTCCTCTGGCTACTTGTCCGCGGAAGTAGTATAACAGGTGAACACTTTGACAGTGTCATTGGTCACCTGAACCACCCGCTTCTTCCTGGGTGGTTGTCGATCCGGCTTGGGCGGCATCCCTAGCTATCAAAGACAGAAACTCGGGATGCAGAAGCTTGAGGGGAGCGATCCGCCTCCGTGTGCGTGGAACTAGCCCACGGGGAGGTCGGCCGCGCTTTCTTGCCGGTTCCTTGGCGCTTTTGCCCCTGTAGGGGCTGAGTTGTAGACCTCGGAGATGTTGAGGCCTTAGTGCTGGTCGGACTCCACACACGTTGTAGATCCAACATGCGGAAGGGCTCCTCGGCCCTTGCACGCCTTATAATTCGGGCCTCCTCTTTGGTGACCCATATCTTCTTCAAGTGGAGCTGACGCTCCTCAATTGGGTTGCCCCCTAACCGCAGTCGGGGAGCCGGTGGCTTGGGCCGTTGCACTGGGCCCTGGTTTACCGCCGATACGGCGGCTTCTTTTTCGCTCTGTCTTCCCGAACTTGTCGGAGGAGCTCGAAGTGGTTGGAGGTAGAAACAATCGGGACGTGTCGGTCCCTAGGCAGAATCGACTCGCCCCCATCGAGCCGAATGCAAAAATCTCCGACAAGCACGGTCTTGCCGGAGTGGGATGCGGCCGCTGTAGGCTTTGCACCTTTGCGGCTACAACGTTGCCCCCGTTGAGCAGGGGCAGCCTTGGTGACATCCGTCGTAGGCGCGACGTCATTGTGGCGGCGACGCTGCCCCCGTTGAGCAGGGGCAGTACCTCTGAGGGTGGCCGCAGTAGAGTTGGTGCCGTTACGGCGACGGCGTTGCCCCCGTTGAACAGGAGCGACTCCAGCAGTGACTTGATTGACCGAGAAAACTCGGCCAACCGTTAGGGCAGAAGGCCTGACACCCTCGGCCGTTGACACGGCAGTCGAGTAAGCTCGGCTGGTTGCTGGGACAGAGGGCCTGACACCCCTAGTCTGTGAAGAGCTGACTGGACAAACCCGGCCGACTGTTGAAGCCGAGGGCCTGACACCCCCGACGGTTGTCTTGTTAACCGAGCGAACTCGGCCGATTGTTGAGGTTGAGGGCCTGACACCCCCGACGATTGGCTTCTTGACTGGGCGAACCCGGTTAGCTGCTGGGGCCGAGGGCCTAACACCCCCGACGGTTGTCTTCTTGATCGGGCGGACCCGGCCAGTGGCTGCAGTGGAGGGCCTGACACCCTTAGTCATTGTCGCCGCAGACGTGGCTGAGCTGACCTCAACCACGGGCACAACGCCCAAGAAGAAGGGCGATCCGACGACTGTTGGGAAGTCGCCGAAGACAATAGGAGTCGCCAGGTATCCGAACCTGGTGTGGTTGGCGATGACCTGGGGGCCGTAGGTGACGGCTGCCATCGTCGTCGTAGTTGTTGGTGGTGGTGGTGGGTAGCACGAATGGAAAAGTGTGCAGATGCACAAAGACCCCTCACGTAAGTGAAGGAAATGACCCCTCACGTAAGTGAAGGAAATGAGCCCTCCTCTTCCCGTCCTGTAATAGGAAGATGGGCAATCAGAACCGTGAAGAAGGTTTTGGGGACTAACTTTGACAGAAATAAGAAAGGCAGGAAAGGTCCCACCGGGCGTGCCAGTCTGTGGAACACAAATTTTTTCACGTAGGAAAAATAAACAATAAATGTTCTTTTTGAAAAGAGACATTCCTCAGCATATAGAGGGTTATTCCGTGGGTGCGCATAGTATCAGACGATTTGGGTTCGAGTGCTGGACCTCTCCCCACTGACCGTAGTCAGTGTTGATTTACATCGGCTTAACGTCCGAACACCTTTGTTTGACTGTCAAAGAAATCCCAAAGTCCTCTCCTTGGGTTCTGATGCGGAGGGCAGACTCACTCGAGAGACTCTCCATAACCACTCATTTACCACCAACATTTGATAGGGTTAGGGTTTCATCAAAGGCCTTAAGTTCAGGCAAACCCTAAGATTTAGGAGTATGAACGCAAATGTGCGAAAGCCGTAGGCATTTTTGAAGTAGAGGGAGATTTTCTGGACCCCGAGGGTATTTTGGTAATTTTACCAACCCATGGGTATTTTGGTAATTTTCTTAGGTCAGGGGTATTTCTAAAATTTCTGGGTTGGAACGGAAATAGGATTGGGTTTCTGACTTCCCAAGGCGCTGAGGCTCTTTCTGGAGGGTTACAGGGGCTGCTAGGCCGTTTTTAGGTAGTCGCATGGGTATTTTGGTAATTTTTCCACACCCTACATAGACCTAGGGTTGGGTGATATCTGAGTGTCGGATTGACTGACGACATCTCCCAAGCTGAAGGAGTGACAAAGGCTTCATAGAAGGCTCATATGTGTCAATCTTGTCCAAGGAGGGGTATATATGCAATTTTTGAAAGCCAGGGGTTTTCTTGTAATTTTTCCCGATTGGTGTACATAAGAGGTTTGTGGAGTACACTGGATTCATTTAAGGCCCAATTGGGTACAAGAGTTGTCGGCGAGTTGTCGACTGTACAAAGATCCGCACTAACGCGGGAAGTAGGGGCGTAGTCCCAATTATAAAAAGTTACAGGGTATAACTGCAAAGAACATGACATTTTTGTTTCTCGGGTCCCGGGAAGGATGTTTTTATAATTTCCCTGTTATATGGGTGGAACTACATATTATAGTTGCCCCGAGACGTAGAAACATACAAACATGGTCCACTGGGGGGCATATACAAAAATATCTCTTAGGGGTATATACACAAGACCCGGGGACTTACCCCTCACTTGCCAAAACAACGAACAAATTCCTTGCGCTGGATGCTTCAAGTGTAGGAGATGCTCCGTAGATTGTAGATTCTTGTCGATGCCTCCTTCTGGACCCCTGTGGGTCTATTTATAGAAGTGGGAACCTCCCCGGGGTCGTTTGGACCCGTACGGGTTAAACGGGAGGTTGTTTGAACCCGTACAGGTTAAACGGGGTGAAAATGACCCCGTGGAGGTCATTTTCCTCCATTATTATTATTATTTTTGGCTTCCGTGTGCGGGAGAAAGAACCGGCCCGGGGTGGGAGGTCCCCGGATCTGTCCGGGACCGTTTGACCCCGGGCAGGTCCTACCGGGACCTCCCCGGGGTGGATCAACCCCGGGCCGGTCCGCCTGGGGCCTGCCCGGGGTCAGTTGACCCCGATTCGGTCCCGCCCAGGCCCGGGCGGGCCTGCCCGCGTCCGCGCGGACCCCATGGGGGCGGGCGACTCCGTACGGGCCCCTCCGACCTCGGACGGGTCCCTCCGACCCCGGACGGGTCTCTCCCTTGTCCGATTTCAATAAATAGGGGCATGGGGGGGCTTTGGAGCCTCGTTCGCTCGCTGGAGAAGGGAAGACGCTCTCCTCCTTGTTCGTTTGTTGGTTTCCTCGTGCTGTAGGCTGCGGAGGGAAGACTTGTTATTGTCCGTGCTTCGTGATACACGTGCGAGGGATTTCGTTTGCGATGCGTAGACCTCCTTTTGTGTTATTTTTCCTTTCAAAGGAGAGAAGCTTCCTCCCTTAGGGATTTTACTGGAACTACACGATCCTCACAATCGGAGTTGATTTAACCCGGCTCTCGACCGTCTCGATTGCTGCGAGAGGTCCATAATTGTAGCAATATGTAGGCTCTGAAGCCCTAGGTGTGGAGATATCCTACGGGACGGCGATACGCCAAACATAGGACCCCGCGTAGAAATATTCCCCGAAATGGCGGTACGTCAAATATAGGTCTCGTTCGATGCGAAGATAATATCTCGAAATGATGTGAGATAAATTACGGGTGCAACAGTGGTTCATAGTGGTTTCTTGCTTGTGGAGGTCAGTTATGGTGGTTCATAGTGGTTTCTTGCTTGTGGAGGTCATACATTTGTTCATGCTGAGGTTACCTAGTTTGTTGGCATCCCTATGTCTTGGGAAGTTTTATACCTTATGTCTATATGGATGCATCATCTGGTTTCTTGCTTGTGGAGGTCATACATTTTTTCATGCTGAATTTACTGAGTTTGTTGGCATCCCTATGTCTTGGGAGGTTTTTCACCTTATGTCTATGTGGACGCATTGTCTCTATCTATTTCTAATAAAATTGGTGGTATATTCCATTATTTTACATTTGTGTTGCTCCTTATCAATCAAATAATTGGGTCCTGAAGTTTGGGAAAATTTCTTCTGCTCTTCAGGTAGACACTTCAACTGGATTGGTTATGCCTGCTAGTTTTGATAGGAGTTCAAGGTGTCCTGATGAAATTGTTAGAAGGGTTCGGGTGACTGTATCCTCTCAGGACCCTAATTGGAAGGGGAAGTTACTGGACACATATGAAACTCATCTTGATAGATTTCAAATTGCTCCTTGCTCTTGGTAATCTCTTTGCATAAACCTTCTTTAGTTCGTTTAGCAGAAAATTTTTGGTACATGACATGTCAACCTTAGCAGAATTGCTGTATGGAATACTTAGTTCATCCTTTTTCTCGATACCCTCTGGTTCACAAAAACAAACAGGGTCACCATCTAGCTTTTAAGAATGATAATGCCAATCAAAGTCCATTGTAGTTAGTATGGTATTTAGTGCATTTATATATATTGTCAAAATAAAGTTTGTCTTTGTGGATATTCTGTGAGATTTTTATGGAGAGATCATGTGTTACAACTTTAATTCAAGGTTGACAGTTCCCAAGGGAGCTGAAAATTTGGCTTTAACATAATGTATACCAATAATTTATTGTGTGTACATGAACATAAATGCATCATGCATATATAATGTATGGCTACCCATGTACATATATATCTGAAACTTTTTGCTTCCCGTGTACTTATATATCTGAAAACTTTTTGCTTTGTTTATACTGTTGTAGGGCTTTTGATTGGGGATATTTTGCTTTCACAATGCAGCAGCTTTCTGACTCAGAGATCCTATTTGAATGCTCTACCTCTCCTCTTGCCGAGAACCCTGATTTTGTGGAAAATGAAAGAAGGTCCGCTCATGCCTCTGGAGAACTCTTGAATGCTATTTGCTTAGGTCTGAATTGGTTTCCTGTACTTCAATTGAATCATCGTGAGATGCATTCTTTTAGGACTCTTCTTGGATGTAGACAACGGCTGTGATTGACAAATTGCATGTTGATCTTCAAGACTTCAAATTGTTGAATTTTTGGAATCAGTGTCAGATATATTTAGTTTTTATCTATGCCTTATTGCTACATGTTTTTGATAGAAAAAGTCTTTTGCTTGTGTCCTTGCCTCAGCTGAAGAGAAACTGCATCTGATTGCTTCCATCCATTCTCTGACCTGGAAGGAAAATGCTTATTTATTATCATCTCCTGAAAAAGACTCCTTTTCTTTTTTGGTTTAGGACACTGCAATGTCATTAGTAACTTTATGAGTGATGTGCACTCTTTGGTGCTTCATTATGTTAGGAACTTGGGCCATCTTTGGTGCAGCTTCTAGTTGGAGGCATTTTTGGGATTTCCAGGTTTCAGCCTGTTCAGGGGGGGCATGCTATGTCTTGGAAGCCGTTTATGTAGTTTTATTGTTGTCTTTTTGCTTCCTACTGAAAGCTCCAAGTTGGAGCTCCCTAGATAGGGGCAAAAGTGGTTTTGTTAGGGAAGGCTCACCTGTGTAACTACCTAAAAATTACTCACCGCACCACTCTGAGTGCTTGGACCGATGGGATCGCCCCATTCGTCTGATGGGTCAAACAAGAAGGTGTCAGTGCGAGCTTGAATTTTAGGAGAATCAGCCGTCTTTCCTTGTATGGCCAGCTTAATAAGCTCATCTTCCTCGCCTGATGGGTCGAAGAAAAAGGTTTCAACCTGAATTTGAACTTGAGGAGGCTCAGTGGGCTCCTCTCCTCGGAAGATGATGACCCTTTGAGGGTTGCTCAGATTGGGACTCTCCCCATTAGAGGATGTCGAGGGTCTCCCCCGTCCACGACCACGACCTCTGCTGTGACCACGGTTTCGGAGTTCCGCGTTTCGGCGTCGGTATGTTGCCATAGTGATCCTTTCTCCGGTTGTGGGGGTTGGTGTTTGTAGGTTTTCGGGTGGAGGTATTGATACCATATTGCATGAGAGATCCTTCAACATTTCTCTTAATTTCTCTATAGTGAGTTCTTCATCTTTGTAAAAGATAGACAATTCCTCGGGAATGGGGAGCTTTTCACCCTTTTATACTTGCTGGTACATCAGTTGAAGCCACTTTTTGAGTCGGGTCTTGCGTTCCAACTCTTCCCAAGGGATATACTTGTCGAGTGGGACAGCTCCGGTTGGTGCAGAAGGAACATATTCCTCCAATTCATCAATTAGTTTTTGAAGTTTCTGCAGAGGAGTTAACTCTTTGTGTACTCCCATGGCCACTGCCTGCTCGGCTTGTTTCTTCAATCTACTCCTCAAACTCTTCTTTTTATTCTTCTCTTGCCTTTTAGCTCGCGCTAAATCACTCTGAGAAGGGGTGGCCGTCTTTGCAGGTGACCGAGTGATGTGCTCGGCATTAGAGTTACTAAGATGGGACTTTCTCTTATAAGGTTTAAAGGAGTTGTACTTCTACATTGACCCAATCAGCCTCTGTTTCATGGGCCTGGAATGTAGCCTTAATTGCTTGCTCCACTATTTCTGGGGGGCAATTCTTGAAACTCGGCCATATAAAGACCGGTGTTCCGAGATGTTGACGCCACCTCTATTTGCTGCTGAATTGGTGCATGGTCCCGCTCGAGAAGCTTTGGTTTGGCTTTACTCTTTTGCCTTTGCTTGGAGATTGCCTCAGAACTCTCTTGTCTAGACGCCTCACCCTGGCTTGGTTCGGCGTCTAAATTGGCTTTTGGTTGTTGGGGCCTACTGGATTGGACTTGCTCAGCGCTTAACTTGACAGCCTTCTTCTGAGCCATGCCGGTCCGACCTTGCTCCGTCCTTGGCTTGGAATCTTTCCCGCGAAATTCTTGGTCTGTCTTGTTTGCATATACATCGGGCGGAGTTTGACTGGGACTTCCGGAGCTGTGCTCGAAGTAACGCCTTGGAGGGTCACACACTAATACCTCTTTTCCGCCCAACAAAATGTTAAGTAGCCTCAGGGTGTCTTCCTTTGAAAAGGGCAAAGACTCGAGATCCTCCCATGATTGCCAGCTAGAGCATTGGGCCGTGGATTGATCTTGACTGATCGTGACTTCCTCCTTATCCGGCTCATGGGATGTTCGAGAAGTCGACGCGTGAATCACATTCACTGAGAAGATTGATTGGCTTCGTCGGGAAGAGCTTGAACGCCTCTGGGAATGACTATCTATGTTTATCACCCGCCGAGTGATCAAATCCTACGCGAGATCCTTGAAGGCGGAGCAATCATACATGACGTGGCCCATAGCGCGATGATACGCAATAGTCATGCCGGTGCGTTGTACCGATAACCGGATTATTGCCTGGTGTAGGGAACTATATCAGCCCCTCTCTTCGGCAGATATGGAATATTTATAGAGTTTTGTACCGGGGGAAAGAGTATAACCTCTGCTGGAAATCCTCGGCGGCCGAGTCTGCCGAGGCTTCGGACAACCACCCTCCGGTCGTCGGCCGTCTTTGGGGCTCCACTGTGGCTTCTGAGTTGCGGGTAGACTCTTCCGTTGAAAGTGCCAGGGAGAACGCTGACAATCGATCATCCATACGCTTCATAAGATGTAACAGGCTTTGCTGATTACGCTGTAGGTGTTTGACCCCCTTTCTAATTTTTCGAATGGCTTTTTGAATGGCTAGGCATTCAACCATTAAAAGGGATCTATCCCCTTGGGGAGTTTCCTGTGGCCCCAGGGAGAGGGTTCATGGATGGCAGTATCGGCCGAAACCGAAACGGACCTACTCACTGTAGCAAGTCTGATACCAAAAAAAAAAAGATTTTTTTAATGGTTTCAGACTGAAACTGTCCGGTTTCGGACCGAAACCGTCCGGTTTCGGCCGAAATCGGACATGCTCACTGCAATATTTGTCTTTTTTGACTATTTTGAACCGGTTTCGGCCGAAACCGAAACCGAAACCGAAACCGGTACGTTTCAGTTTCGGTCCTGGTCGAAACCGGTACTGTCACCCTTGAGAGGGTTGGCTCACGCCCGTCGACCACAACCCTCGTTTGATTCTTTCCGAAGACTTTATGAATAACATTTATTGAGAAGTTCGATCCTTTCTGAACATGAGGCCGAAGCAGACGTCCCTCAACATAACCTTGACTTCGAATTTGCTCGGCGGCCTCTCTTAGTCTTGTCCTTGTCACGCTATCTCCTTGAATGTCAATCTCTCCTTTCTGAATGAAGGTTTCGATACAATCTTGCACTTCCTCACATTCCCCGGTGGGGTGAGATATTGTGGCATGGTACTCGCAATATTTAGGATGAGCTTTCTCCACCTCCGTGTAAGATGGGGGTGGGTCGTGCACCATGATGCGGCCCTCTTTAGGGAGGACATCGAATATCTTCTTAGTGTTCCCTTTTGAAAAAGAGCATTGGTGAGAGGGCCTTCAGCCTGGATGTCACAAGGTGGGTCTAACTTGGCTGGGGCCAATCCTGTCTATTTCTGGATTGGGGAATATAAAGGCTTCTGCACCATGGCTCAGATTAGCTGACCGATGATGAATGACATTGGCCGAGTGAGTCGACCTCTCCCAAGTGTGGGGGCTGAGGAGGGTCAACCAGACACCCTTTCATGGTGATAAGTTGATTTTGGATCATCTTTTCCAGCTCATTCTTGAAGACATAATAATTCTTGACGATATGTCCTAATAAGCGGTGGTATACACAATAATTGGGATCATCCGACTTGTTCACTTCTTCCGGCTTTTTAGGATCTGGTAGGGATATCAATTTGTTCTTCATACAGAGGTTAAAACACCTCCTGGTGTGTTCCTTTTTGAAAGAATAAGGGGTCTTCATGCGTTCGACCAATCTCGCGGTCGATGCCTTCCCTTCGGGCTTCTTGCCTGAATCACCTGGCGGTGTTTCTTCGCCGGTTCCAGTTGTTGGAGAGAAATCCACGTCATTTGCTTCTTTCCTAGTAGCGCTACGCTCTTTGGGTGCCTTGACCTTAGAGGGTGTAAATGTTGGATTATCAACGAAGAACATTTCAATCTCTGCCACCACTGAATTCAGTTGGTTGAACCCCTTGATATTTGCCCCTAGGAGTCTCTCGCTGACTTCTGCGGACAAGCCTCTATGACATATCGTTATGGCATCCTCCTGTGCTGGAGGGTTGTCGCATCGCATGCTGAAATCCCTCCAACGTTTAATGAAAGTCTAATGCGGTCTCACCTCTTTTCTGCTTGAGCGAGCAAAGCTCGGCAAGTGACACCTTCTTTTCGACTAGCTAGAATCGATCAATGAATTTCTTTTATAAATCAGCCCAATCAGCTACAGAGTTAGGCTTCAGTCTCGAGTACCATTGAAAAGCACTGTCGGTGAGAGAAGTCACAAAATACTGAAGGAGATAAGACTCCTCGAGGGCCAGGTCACCCATGGCCGTTACATAGTAGGCCAGGTGCTCATGTGGCGACCCCTGCCCATTAAACTTCCGTAGCTTCGGTGCCTTTGGGTAGTCTGGTGGGAGCTTCTTAAACTAGTGATGGATGGGGTAGGGCACATTGTATAAGTCGACAGTGGCAACTCCCTCGTTGCGTTGGGCGAACTTGTCTTCAACGATCTTTTCTATCATGCGCCGTTGGGCAATGACCTCTTCAGCGCCGGGGGTCCAGGAAGATTGGACGTTGGGTGGGGCTCGAGGTGGCTCGGCCCCTGCTTCGGCATACATGTTGTAAGGAGGAGCAATTTGTCGATTAGCCATGGCGGGATTAGCCAACCGTTGGTCTCGTCGGAGATCTTGGTTTGTATCGGTGTCTGAGACCTTTGAGCGTTTGTATTCATCTGCCGCTTCATTTCAAGCATAAGGTTAGTCATCTCTATATGTCAACGCTGTATAGTTTCAAACTTGACATCGTCGGACATTGCCTGGAAGGCGGCCTTCGTGGGTGATTCAAACACCGGATTTAGATATCCACCACCGGGGTGAGCTGCCCCGTCCATGTGGATACTTATAACCTCATCAGGGTCTACTCCTTCTTAAGGCACATTCTCCCCCTGATTCTGAGGTTGCTCCTGAACGGGTCCCTGATGTTGACCTTGGGAAGAAGTTCCTGTCTGGCCACTAAACTGGGCTTGGAGGTTTCTTCTGGCGGCGTTCCTGGTATTGACATATACCGCATCGGTGGCTGGATTTGGGTCATTTAACCCGACAGGTTCATTTGGATTGGTAGGGTTGCCAGCTACCTCCATTGGTGCGGCATAACAGGTGTAGATCTTCATGCTGCCACCTGTTTCTGTCATTTGAACCACCCTCCGCCTTTTTGGTGGCTGGACTCCGGGGCGGGCAAATGCCCCCAGTTTATCAAAAACGGAAAGCCGTGTTGTCAAAGCATCAGTCAGCCTATCAAAGACTGAAACCCGCGTTAGTGGTGCCCGGGCACGGTTAGGCTGACCACGAGACTTGAGATGTGAAGTTGAGTTTACGATAAACCCCCTTCCTCTTTTGCCCCTGATAAAAAGAAGAAGGGTGAGCACTGGCTTAGGCTCACCATTGGCTTGGAAGGTGACCAGAACTCTCCGTGGCCAGCAGAAGGTGGTGACCACACCCACACTTGCTTGTAAGTTGACAAGTGGATTCCACCGGGGGAGCTTCCCCCCACCAACACACATGCACCCACCGAGGGAGGTCCCCCCCTCTGCTGCACCGGGGGGGCTCCCCCCAGACCTGCTGCCACCGGGGGAGCTCCCCCCAGGTCTGCTCCAACCGGGGGAGCTCCCCCCGGGTCTGCTCCAACCGGGGGGGCTCCCCCCCCCCACCCTTTGCTGCACCGGGGGGACTCCCCCGGGACCTGCTGCCACCGGGGGGGCTCCCCCGGACCTGCTGCCAACCGGGTGGACTCCCCCCCCTCTGCTGCACCGGGGGGGGCTCCCCCCGGACCTGCTGCCAACCGGGGGAGCTCCCCCCGAGTCTGCTCCCACCGGGGGGACCCCCCCCCCCCCCCTCTGCTGCACCTGCCACTGGGGGAGAAGCCCCCCGGCCTACTGCTGCACCCACCGGGGGGATAGGCCCCCCGACATGCTGCTGCTGCTCCCACCAGGGGGGAGGCCCCCCCCCTCCTGCTGTTGCGCACCGGGGGAGCTTCCCCCGGTCCTCCCTGCGCGCTCCCTTCTTGCTGTTGCACCTCCGGGGGAGGAAGAATAGGGAGAAGAAACGGAAGAAAACAAGAGGAAGAGACATTGGGAGGTGAAAAGGCATGGGAGTTACGTCCTCCAAGGTCCGGGGGATCTCCCCATTGGCCTCCTCCACCTCCTATAAAACCCAAGCCCTCTCCATTTGTGGAGGAGAGGAAGAGACTGTGGTGGAAGTGGTAAAACTCTGCTCAAGGGAGGCTTTTGAAGTGGGAAAACTCTGGTCTCGTGGAGGGACAACATGCTAGTCCTTGGTTTGAAGAAAGAGGGTTACAGCTGCAGTAGCAGACATGTTCAGTGGGTCAAGATGTTAGTCCTTGGTTGGAAGGAAGAGGGGCCCATGCCAATAATTCTAGAAGGCAAGCCATGTTAGCATGGGAAGGGATATGGTCACCAAAAAAAGGCTCCCCCGGGGTGTTCCAGTCACCTCCTTTTGGGATGGTGATCTTAAGAAATCTTTCACCCATTGCAAATGAAAGTATTGAAATGGCCTTATGCTTATTGCAATTAAAACCATCCAAAACGTTGCAATGACCTTATACTCATTGCAATTGAAATCATCCAAAAGGTCGGGGACAGATAATTGCAGAAATACCCCCGGAGGGTAGAAAAATCACATGAATGCCCCCAAGGGCAGAAAATTGTAGAAATACCCCCGGTTGGCAGAAAATTACAGAAATACCTCCGGTGGTCAAAAAATTGTAGAAATACTCCCGGTGGACAGAAAATTGTTGAAATACCCCCGGTGGGCAGAAAATTATAGAAATGCCCCCCGGTAGCGGGAAAATTGTAGAAATACCCCCGGTGGGCAGAAAATTGTAGAAATACCCCCAGTGGGTAGAAAATTACAAAAATACCCCCGGTGGGCAGAAAATTATAGAAATGCCCCCCCGATAGCAGAAAAAATACAGAAATACCTATGGTGGTCAGAAAATTGCAGAATACCCCCGATGGCAGAAAAATTACAGAAATACCCCCGATGGCGAAAAAATTACAGACATGTCCCCAAGGGTAGAAAAATTACAGAAATGTCCCCAAGGGCAGAAAAATTACAGAAATCTCCCCGAGGAAGGAAAACTTATAGAAACACCCATGGTTGTGGGAAAATTGCAAAAATAGCTCCACTTGTGGGGTCTCAAAATTACCAAAATACCCTCATTCTGGTTTGCGCCGTTTGCACGACTCGTTGGAGCGGGACCACGCCCCTTCCTTGAAGCGGTGTGCGCTCTCCTGAGTTCGGCTTATGGCTAACCTTCCAAATCCATATATCTTTTCATGGAGCCCTGAGAAGTCTAGAAATTAAGACAAGGAATACCCGAGAAGTCAAATGACGGGGTTATTTCCGATAAGTTCAGAAATTAAGATAAGAGATACCCAGGAAGTCGAATGACGGGGTTATTTTTGAGAAGTCCAGAAAGTAAGATAAGGAATACCTAAGAAGTCGAATGACGGGGTTATTACTGAGAAATCAAGAAATTAAGACAGGGAGTACCCGAGAAGTCGAATGACATGGCTATTTCCGAGAAGTCAAGAAATTAAGACAAGGAAAACCCAAGAAGTCGAATGACGGGGCTATTTTCGAGAAGTCAAGAAATTAAGACAAGGAAAACCAAAGAAGTCGAATGACGGGCTATTTCCGAGAAGTCAAGAAATTAAGACAAGGAATACCCAAGAAGTCCAATGACACCGCTATTCTCGAGAAGTCAAGAAATAAAGTCAAGAATGCCCAAGAAGTCGGGAAGTGACAGGGCAATTTCTGAAAAAAAGGTAGAAATATCCAGAAAGAATCAGAAATTCCAGGAACATCCCAATATTTGGGAAAGCTGCAAAAATACCATGATGGAGGGAAAACTACAAATATATCCCGTCTCAAGTGGAAATGTCTTTTATGGACATCAAGCCAACTTAAGGGTCCAATCACAATGAAAAGAGTGATTATGACCATCAAGCAACTCGGAGGGACCGACAATGATCATCTTGGTGATCCAACGGTCCTCGTGATGGAATCTAAATTCAACAGTCCGATCAGGGGACAAAAGTCGACCCGATCAAGACGAAAGCAAGTTCAAATATCCAAATATAGATTGAAGCAAATTCAAAGGTTCTGGTTGCGACCGGATGTTATCCTGAAGACCCGATTACGCAATCGGGATCATATGTAAAGATCTTGAAGGACTGATTGCAATGCAAACTATATATGTTCAAGAAATGAAGTCTTCAAATTTCTTCGCAAGAGTGTGTACCCGTAATGGGCGATCATCAAGATCATTTATGTCACAATGCATAGAGGCAAAAGGCGTTCTTCGACAATTAATCAAAGGTATTCGGACTTGTCCGATGTTAATTAACACCGACTCCGATCGGTGGGGAAAAGTCCTGTACACGAACCCTAAATCGTCTGATAAATCCCAAAAAGTGCGGAATTCACAAATATGCCCAAAATATACGCATATCCATCCGACGAAATCGGATGTCCGAAAATTCCGCGTGCAAACAGCGACCTTGCCTTTCTTAATTGCGTGGGCCTCTTGTTCAGTGGCCCAAATTTGTGTTATTTTTCGGGGGCGTTGTTCAATTGCCGTGCCCCCGTTGTTAGGCCTGGACTTCTTTTTAAAATTCGGCTTATTCTCCTGCACTCTGTGGAGGAGCGAGGAGCGGTTGGAGGTTGGTACGGCCTGGACATGACTGACCCGTGGCACAATTGGCTTGTTGCCGTCAAGCCGAATATGGTGATCACCAACCAGTATGGTTTTGCCAGATCAGGAGGTTATTGCTACCGGCTTCCTGTTTTGGCGGCGGCGACATTGCCCCCATTTGGCAGGGGACGGCGTTGGACGTAACCATATTAACCGAGAACACTCGGCTTTGGGAAGGGCGGGGCTTGATGCCCCCAGTTGCGGCGGGCGCGACGGGTGTTGCAGGCGCCGCTCGACTCATGGTGATCACGCCCAGGAAAAAGGGGATCCAACTACAGCTGCAAAGTCCCCAAACACGATTGGGGTGGCCAGATAACCGTATCTGGCATGGTTTTCGACGACCAGAGGGCAGTAAGTGACCGCCGCCATCAGGGTCGCTCAAGGAAGTCGAGCTTCGACTTGAAATTTGTTCCTTCCCCTTCTCCTCCTCCCCTTGCACGGATGAAGAAAGGGCGTTAGGGTCTTTGTAAGGGCATTAAAAACTTTAGCAGTAAAATGAAAGGCGGGAAAAGTCCTATCGGGCGTGCCAGTCTATTTACACGCACGCAATTTCTCGCCATCCAATTCGTCGGACGGATATACGTATTTATTTTTTTCTTTACATATTTATTAATTCCGCATTTTTATTTATCAGACGATTAGGGTTTGTGTACTGGACTTTTCCCCACCGACCAGAGTCGATGTTAAGTTACATCGGACAACTCCGAACACTTTTGATTAACTGCTAACGATCCCTTCTTGCCCTTACGACCCATGCCTTTGGCAGAGTGGAAACTCCGTAATTTTTCCTCGAGTGGAGGTTTATTTACAATTTTTCCTTCTTACGAGGACTAGATTATAATTCTCCCTTTTGCGAGGGCCTAATTGTAATTTCTAGCATGACTTTTCTAATTTTCCTGAATTTTTTACGTTTTCTCATATTTTTGCGGACATTCTATCAATTTCGAGAAGTTCCGAGGTAAAAATGCAATTATTTGAACCTTGGCCTCGATGAGGGACATTTCCATAAATTGGAGAACATTCCTTGCATAAACATTTCTTTCCTTAATTTTTGGATTTTTCTGGAATTTTTTGAAAATACAAGGACTTTCATACAATTTCACAAAGATTGAGTGTAAAACTACAATTTTTTGAAATCGTAAGGGGCTTGTACGTAATTCCTTACATTATATCAAAATTTCTGGTCTACTCAAATTTTTCGACATTTTTTGGAAGAAATGCAAAATTTCTTGATGTCGGGAGCATTTTAGACCATCACACCTTAAAATAAGGGTTTTTTCACAAACAAAATTACAATGGGTTTGTATCAAAAAACCCTGTAGCAGCAAGAGGGGAGGGCGCACCTCCTCCTTCCTCTTCTTCTTCTCAAGTCTTCTTCTTCTTTCCTTTTCTTGCTTGTTCTTCCTCTCTTCGTTCTCCTCTTCCTTCTTGGCCGCTCCCTCCCTTTTATAGGGGTTGCAAGGTGGAGTGGAGGTGGTGGAGCTCCGGTGGATGTACCCCCTCCGATGGAAGCTCAAGAGGTAAGATATGCATCCCCCTCCTCCCCCCTTATCTTTTTTTTTTCTGTTTTTTTCTTCTTTTGGGGCCAACTGCGGGGACTAGAGGGGGGCTCCCTCCAGTTGGAAGCCACCGGAGGACCCCCCTCTGGTTTGACTGAGACCGGAGGCGGGGTCCCTCCTGTTTGACCGGGTCCGGAGGACCCCCCTCCGGCGCGCCGGCAACCGGAGGGGCCCTTCCGGTGCGGCTGCGACCGGAGGGGGTCCCCCTCGGGTTCCACGCGATCGGAGCGCCCCCTCCTCTGGTTTCCCTCCATCGGAGGGGGTCCCCTCCACTGCGGCCAGGCAGGAGGGTCCCCCCCCCCCTCATCGCGAGAGAGAAAGAGAGGGCGGAGGGGGGGTTTGGCCTATTCCTCGGCTTCAAAAGCCTATAAAAGGCCTGCCATACTTCTGAAAAAAAATATTTTTTTTACTGCTGGTAGAACCGGACTGTAGCACGTGGAGCCTCCTTTGGTTGTTTTGGCGCTTGCTTTGTCCGGGGAACAATCCCGTTGACCGTCGTACGGATCGGGGAGATCCGGATAATTGTTTATAGTTGACTTTCCACGCGGGTGAGCGAGATCGCTGCCCTACGGGATATTTTGATAAACTTCTTCGTGAATAAAGCACATATAATGTCGCATGATAGTGACGACTTCGTCACTTCAAGGTTGTTCATGATCCATTGAATCTTTTTCTTCCCTTCTTTTTGAAATTTTTTGAAATTTTTTGAAAATATCAGAAATTAATGGTGAACCCTTTTGGGGTCCAACACTATGTTTTTCACAATGTATGCATGCAATGTATTTAACAAATTTAATGGGTGCATGCTTATGCCTTATTTTTGGATTCATCTCAGGGGTGTACCTTGGACCTTACTTGTTGATAGATTTCCTTGAGGCTGAAGGCAATAGGTCCAATGACCTTTGTGAGGTAGCAAGCTTCCCAAGGTGTTTAGCCAGAAGATCATTTTGGGAAGTGTGTTTTGAAATCTGTTTTTTTAAAACATCTTTTTTCAGAAATCCATTTCTTTTGATCTTCTTGCAGAGACTTTAGGAGCTTACACTTAGCCTTATAGTTTGCAAACAGCCCATGAAATACTGACAATAATTCATCATAGGGTAACCCCTCATCATCACTAAATGCATCATGCGAAGAGGATGAGTAGTCAGAGTTTACCTCGAGGTCATCATGGTCAGTCATGAGACCTAGTTCTTGCGGCTCTTCTATTTTTGAGCTGGAGCTTCCTGTCTTTTCAGTCTCGTCCTCATCGCTCCATGCAGCAGCCATAGTCTTGACTTTTGGTTTCTTCCTTGTTGAGCTTGAGGACTTGGCTGATTTCTTTGTTGCTTCTTTGGTCTTGCTGTCCTATTTGACATCCATTTGCCACTCAGCTTTGACGTACCCAGTCCTTCCACAGTTGTAACATCTAAGTTTTCTGGGACTGTTTGTTCTTGATGAGTACCCTCTTCTTTTGTCCTTGAGTATCCTCTGAATACGCTTGGATAACATGGCCAGTTCTTCGTCTTCATTGCTAAAGGTGGAATATGTTTCATCATCCGAGCTTACCACCTTGGTTTTGAGGTGGCAACTTTTCCTCTTTTGCTTTCAGACCCAGTATCTTCTTCTTTGATTCTTCTTTGTGGCTGCACAACTTCAGCTCATGTGTTGCGAGGTTTCCAAATAGTTGTGCCAGGGAGTAGGTGTTGAGATCTTGGGCTTCCTCGATGACTGTCACTTTTGGAGTCCATTCTGCGGGCAGTGATCTTAAGATCTTTTTCACAAGATCTCCATTCTCATAGGTCTTCCCAAGGGCCTTGCGGTTGTTCGCTATCACTGTGAACCTGGCCTTCATCTCTTTGATGGTTTCACCTTTCTCCATATTGAACATCTCATATTTTCTTACCAGTAGATTTATCTTAGTCTCTTTTACCTGAGATGTTCCTTCATGGGCTATTTCTAACTTCTCTCAGATTTCCTTAGCACTGGCACACGTACAGACTCTATCGAATTCTTCTAGGCTTAGTCCACAAAACATCATGCTCAAAGCCCTAGCGTTCAATGAGGCCACCTTAAACTCTGGCTGTGCCCATTCTAGCTTGGGTCTGGTTATTACATGATCGCCTTCCTCTATCACCTGTCATAGTTTGTAATATACCCCCTTGACATAGTTGGTCATTCTGATCTTCCAGTAGGGATAGTTCTATCCGTTAAATAGCGGAGGCCAGTTGGTAGAGTAACCTTCATGGAATCAATAGTTGCTTGTGCTTGCCATCTGCTACCTTCAGGATCTTACTGCTAGGTGGTTAAAATTGTAAAATAATGAGACCTACTCTCTGATACCACTTGTTAGTAGTCGGGCACGCCTTAAAGTGGGGTGAATAGGTGTACCTTTGAAAAATAATCACATATTAAAACTAAACTCGTAAGTACAAAGCAAAATAAACACGTATGATCAAGCAAATCACAGAGACACCCAGATTTATAGTGGTTCGGTCAGCCCTCTTGGCTTCTCTATGTCCAGTCCCCTATAACATGCCTGGGGTTTCACTAACCTACTCCAAGGTTACACTCGTTGTTTCTCCAGGGTCAGCTCCCCAATTGATCTTCACAGGTCCAAGCAAACCTTTCCACTGGTTTTTTAGGAATCAAATACCCAGCTGACCTTCACGACGTCAGCAAACCAACCTTGCACACGAAGTGCAGGCATCCCTAGAGCAACAAATGCTCTAACTCTCATTGTCAGTAAGACAATATGAAGGCTCCACTCTACTGCTCCTAGATGAGCAAATAGTGGACAAGAAATACAACGAGAATTAAACGGACTAACAGACAAATTGAGGAGGTACTAGGAATGTCGTTGAAGATCGATTCTTCCTCTTGAATGCTTCTTGGGCTGAGGACTTCGTGGATGAAGATTTCACTGTGGTGAAGTCCTGCCTTGATGTGAATGTGAGGAAGCAAAATGCTGGGATCGCTTTGATTGCAGATGATGATTCCTCATACGTTTGATTGTGTGTCGTAATCTCATGTCTTTGTGTTACTGCAATCTCCAGGTATTTATAGGATGAAAGTTTTGTGTCTGTTAGATACAATATCCTTCAACGGTCGGATTCCCAACTTTTAGCATGCAGAGATTTGTATGGAATTTGGACCTTGAACTTTCTAGTGTGGATCATTGGGTCTTTGTCCAGTTAGTAGCCTAGTTCCTCTGATCTTTGTCCAGATGATAAGTAGGGCAAATCTTCTACTGCAGAGATACGTCTGTCTATGTCTTTCCTCTTGCGTGCCTGAATGTCTCTGTCTTCCCCAGAACATAAGGCCTGCAGGTATACTAGAAGTATTTCTTGCATGCAGACCTTTAAATACGATGTGAGATAATGTGGGGAAATTTGAAATTTGAAGTGCCGTCTGAATAAAATAAACAAAAGTAATATAGATTTCATACTTTTCGTTCGAAGAGACAGCACTCATTGGAATATGTGGTAAAAAGTACATTATAATACGTCTCGGTAATGTGCGAGTATCTCAACAGATATTGGGCAATTAGTGCATACGTGAAATATACATATGCCTTGATATAAAAATATCCCAATGGATACGAAGCAATAAATGCAAACGCAAGGCCTGGTCAAATAGTCAAACATACTTTCCATGTAAGACTTTTTGCCCCTTGAGGTGTATGTAGGTGATAAGGAGATCGTCTATCTCCTTTTATGCATGGATTGTGTTCCTTAGTTCACGTGCATGCTTTAGAGACGAATATTATGGAATGAGTGTTCTTGATGATTAGATGATTATTTTTCGATCATACGAGTACACATGTCTCAATTAAATCAATTCTGATAGAGAAAGAGACACGTTTGTCCTTTAGCTCAGATAGGCACAGCATCGCCTATCTCCTTTGTAAAATGGGTGGTGTGCTTTTCCGTATGTGTTCAGACTGGAATTTTATCGTTTTCTTTGGATAGGCGCAAGCTCGTCTACTCTAGTTATGTAGAATAGAGATTTTCCGCCTATGTTACTTTTAAATCTGAAGTAGCATAATTTCGCCTACTCCTATTATGGAAGCTTTCCACCTATCTTGTTTATATTTCTGAAGTAGCATGAATTTCGCCTATTTCAGTTATAGCCGCTTTTCCGCCTACCCTCTTTATACCTTTGAGGTAGTAGATTATCGCCTATCTCAATTATAACGGTTTTTCGCCTATCTTACATATATTCTTGAGGTAGCAGGAATTCGTCTATATCCATTCCAAAGGCTTTCCGCCTACATTAGTTATAATGACTTGCCAACTATCTCAGTTATATTTTGAAGCTAAGTATTTTGGAGACCTGAAAAGGGTTAAACTTATGAATTATACTTAGCCTGATTTTATTGAGATACAAACTGAATGATTTCAATTTGCTTTGTCATAAATTGAAATAATTAATGTTCAGGAAAAGTCATTTTTTCAACTGGTACTGCTATGGGTAGCTTGAACAGATTTGTTACCTATCAGCCCTATCCTTCTCATTTAAGAGATTTTGTGAAGGACATTGACAACAACATTCTATTTAGTTATGGGACGGGGTTGGGGTGGTTTCACCAAGTATTTCCCCATGCTCACTATTCTCCCTGAATCAACTATTCTATTGCATGTTTAAATAGATAAAATCTTCAATGCAGTGACCCAACATACGGTGGTATGGGCAGTAGTTAGGCTTGTTCGCCTTCTCTACTTCAGCTTGCTTTCTTGGAGTTGGGAGAGTTATGAGTTTTTGCCTGAGTCATTCACTGAAGAGCCTTCTAGTGTGCTCCTTGGTGAACGAATAGGGTTTGTTCATTCTCTTCGGAAGGGAAGCTCCTCCACCCTTGCGTCCTCCCTTTTTGTTGGAAGATGAGGCACCATCATTGCCTTTGCCCTCAAACTTCTCCACAGAGGCTACGAAGTCAACCACATTGACATCTTTCCTAGAGCTTGTTCGCTCCTTGGAGTTCTTGTTTCTCCCAGGTAACATACTGGGGTCATCGGCAAAAAACATCTCAATCTCTGCCACTGTATTATGGAGATGGTCAAATGTCTTGACATTTGTGCCTATCAGTTTCTCATTTATTTCAGGTCTAATCCTCTTTTTACATAACTTCACTCCATCTTCATGCTGAAATCATGCCACCTTTCTATAAAATCTAAGACAAAATCCTCTTTTTTGCTTTAAGGATATGAGCTTTGCCAAAGTAACCTTTCTTTCGGCTACCCTAAATCTATCCATGAACTTCCTTTGAATGTCATCCCACCATGTGACAGAGTTGGGTCTCAACTTGGAGTACCATTGGAATGCCACAACAGTGAGTGATGTGGCAAAGTAACGCAGCAACATCCACTGCTAACTCCCCCATATTGGTATTGTAATATGTCAAATGCTCTTGGTAGAGCCTTTGCCGTCAAATCTTGTGAATTTTGGGACCTTCGGGTGGTTCAGAGGTAGCTTCTTGAATTGATGGTGGATAGGGTATGGCACTCTATATAGGTCGAAGGTTGCCACCCTCTCATGTTCCGCCACCTTAGCCTTAATGATCTCTTCGATCAATGCCTTTTGTAATGCAGCAACACTCCCAACAAGTGTATGTGATTGTTGAGGATCATTTGAATAGCATCTAGGAATTCTTGGCAAATCTTTGTGGACCGTGCGAGCCTCTATGACCGGTATTCTGATTGTTGCTGTTACTGGTCTGGCATTCATCATTAGCATCACCATTGGCAGACTGGGATTCAGAGTAGATCTAGGGTTCTCAACAGCAACATGAGCCTCCACCACTGGCACACCAGATGTTGTTACCGCAGATGGATTGTTCACTATGGTACCACCGGCGGTCTTGTGGGATTTGGGACAAGAGGTGATGACTGCTCTACATTCATTGCATGCTCCATATTTTGCAATAGCTTCTTGAGCTCTTGATTCTCCTGCATAAGCTTTTAGGTCACCAAATCTTGCGGGTTAAATCCTTGCATATTTCGTGTAGCCGAGTTAGTATCGTGGGTACGTCAGCATCATTTTGACTAGCATGGTCTTCGGGGTTAACAACAGGATAAATAGGTTGCCCATCTAGAGTTTGCATTTAACTGGCCAAGTAGCTCATTTGTCTGTTCTCCCTTCCTGGGGGATAACCCCGCACCGATTGCCAAACGTCGGCCACCTGTTTGGGATTGTTCGGGAGGGCAACATATAATTACTGGAGCTTGAAGCATAATAGCTATCAACTCTGATATTCCGGCTGGAGATTCCCGCCATTCTCCTTTTCTTTTGGAGTGGGCATAATGATGTTCCCAAACGGTTAAAGACTGAAATTGTTAACCCTATGGCTTGCTCTTCTTCCTGCCTCTCGACTTGCATGGGTCTCAGGACGACATAATAGCTATCAACTCTGATATTCCGGCTGGAGATTCCCGCCATTCTCCTTTTCTTTTGGAGTGGGCATAATGATGTTCCCAAACGGTTAAAGACTGAAATTGTTAACCCTATGGCTTGCTCTTCTTCCTGCCTCTCGACTTGCATGGGTCTCAGGATGACTTGATGAGGCATATGCCTGTTTCCATTATGACTTCCTTTTTTTTCCTTCCCTTGAAGAGAGAAAGGGCAGGGAGTTGCATTATCAAGGGACTCAAACCTTCATTGTTGTTGACTTTGCGGTGATGAGGATTCACCCATTGAGGCTTGGCTCTGTCCTGTCAGACTTTGGCCAGAATTCTGAACCTGTTGTCTGTGGAGATGTTCGGAACGTGCCTCATCTTGGGGACTTGTGTGGCTCTGCCGTCCATTGCTCTGGGCCAATACATTAAATGGATTTAAAAGTTCAACCATAGAATTAGAACAAATTCAAATAAAACATCTTCAAAGTTAGAAGCTAAACAACCTTCAATTACTAGATTCAAATTAAAATGATCCTGTTTAGCAGATAACTTAATAAGAAGCTAAAGTAAATATTGTTTGAATCATAAGATTTTGTTAATACTAATATTAAGACTTTGAAATATAGATGATTTAATAAAATTGAGAAATGTTTCCATGTAAGATTATTATTTAAAACATAAATAATTTATTTATAGAGAGATATAGACATGCCTTGTTAAGGAAGAAAAATAAAACTCACGAACTTAATCAAAGCAAGAGCAACTGGTAGACAAAACAGAGAAGACTTATCATGAGGCAACCACGCAGATTTCTGGAGAAGCACTACTTAACCAAGAAAGATCACCTCCGCAATGCATAAAGGGAGGAAGTGCCTCCTCGTAGAAAAAATTTTACAAGACTGAACTAGGGACAAGAAGAAACAAAAAAAGGATAGGCCCTTTAGCGATGGAGTTTTAAGTCTATTTAAAGATATGTTTTCATAATCTGAGTCTCAAAAGAGTTGTATAACCAACTAACAGCAATCTCTTTGTTAAAATTGAAAATAGATTTTAAAATCTATTCAACCAAAGTCACCGATCTTTCCCATGTTGTGTAGGAACTCAAAAGAGTTACGGAAATTGTGCGGTTGGAAAGTGGGCAATACAATGTGGAAACTAAGGGAGGTTTCCTCACTAAATAGTTGCTAAAATTTGGGTTGGTGGGGGCAATGGCATATATTTGGATGCGGAGATGGAGATGGATTGGAAAAGACTTCCCATTAAAACCTCTCTATGGAATGTGGAAATTTTTTTCTTTTTTTTGGGGGGGGGTGTTGGGGGGACATAGTTCCCTCGACCCCTTCCTGCATCTTCCCCCTGCTTCTTAGAATGTCAATCATCCCTTCATAACTATGCTTGGTGTTTGGTGTGCTCGTTAGATTTTAACAGGAACGAGAAGAATATGCTTGGCATATTAGTGGTGGTTGTATGGAAATGAATTATAAATGACTGTCTTACCAATGCTATTCATACCAGATCAGTAGTCACCCATATTAGTTAGGTTTATGCAAGGTTGAGTGATGGAACATAACACGAAGGTGAGGGTCAGAGGGTGACATTGTGTATATCCATGGAGGCTATATGTGATACCACATTTTAAGAAATGTTTTAATGTAAACACATTTCTAACAAGGGTTTTTATGTAAAAATTTCATTTTTTTCTTGTAAGATGGGGAGTAACAGAGGAGGACTACTCTTGTCAACTCACTTTCTCTCTCTAGCCTTTCCTAGAGAGAGAGAGAGAGACTTTGGGTATGGTAAGGGTGTCTGGGGCGAACTGCCTCCTCTGGGGGAGGAGGTCCTCGCTGCAGATTCCCTGGAGGACCTTGGTCTTCGAGGTTTGGTGGGGAAGCAGGTGGTGGAGGTAGCAATTCAGGTTCGAGGGGAGCAACATATGGCCCTACTTGCTATTGCTATCGGCAAAAGGGGCACCCACAGAGACAGTGCAGGGCTTTGGTGGGGGGATGATGGCCGGAGGGGGGGGGGGGAGGCAAATCATATGCGGATGTCGTGAAGCAGAGGCCGACGTTGCAGCCCCAGCCGCGGAGGAAGGAACCTATGGACATAGGAGGGCTCGCCCTAAAGAGTATGGCAGAGCGGCTAGAGTGGCTCGAATAGTGCATCTGGTTATCCCCTCGTCAAGGTGGGTTGGATGTGGAGCGGGCTAGGGAGCTGCTAGACGACTGGTGGAGAGTAGGTAGACCTTGGGTGGTCAGAAGAGTGCACAAAGAGGGCCTCTTAGCCGTCGCGTCATGTGCAGCAGGAGTTAAGGACGTGGCGGTGGCTTGGTTTCTTGTGACAGGGGGATCATTCCTCCGAGTCCAGCGCTAAAACCTGGAGAGAGGAATCTTATCCACACCGGGGAGGGCCTGGTTCTGGGTCAGATTCGCAGGGGTTCTGTTGTGGCTTTGCGATGATGTCGGCATTGGGTTCTTAGCCATCTCCTTTGGGAGAGTGGAGGCCGGCACAATGTGCTTGGTTCCGGAGGGTAGAGTGACCACGGTAGAGGCCCTGATCTCTGCTGAGTCTCCCCTGGAAATACCGCCAACAATTTTGTTCTTTGTTGGGAGGGATGGACTTCATCGTCAGAGTCATCGCTAGAGCAGATCCGTACGAGTAACGACGACAGCCACAACAAGACCTAGGGCAACCATTGTCCCGATCCAAGGAGGAAGAAGCACATGGGGCGGGCAGTTTGAATTCGAACTGGCCCTTTGCTTGGGTTGGGCCGATAGCGACTGGGCCGAGTGCTAATGGCTGCTGCTCAAGGGAGAACAGGGCTAGTGGCGCAGCTCACTTGGATGCACCTTTGATGGACTTGGGTGTGTACTCGGCTTCCTGTAACTTACCCGAATTTGGGTTGTGCGGGCTAACCTGGACGAAAGGACCCGTTAAGGGTTACACCTTTCACCTGAACGTGGGGCTTCTCCAGGGGGGACCTTCAATAGCCACGGCGGCCTCTTTCAGCGCACAACCTGTGGCGACAAGCTCGCTCACTGGCCAGCGGCGTCCCAACCACTCCTGATGGGAGAAGCGGCAACAACACTTGTCGGAGACCCAGTACCGGCGTGTACGGGAAGAGGAAGAAGACGGCCCCTCACATTTGTACGCAGGAGTCAGGCGGGGCTGGTGGCACTCGGAGGCTACTGGGAGAGTTGAAGGCTTCCTCGACTGCCCTACCAAGAGCATCCTTGTAGAAGGATTGGATACATCGGCCTCTCAAAGGCCGAAGACGATTTTTGCAGCATCGACTGACTCTACCCCTCTTGGCCGGTGAGTTCAAGCCATGATGTACCGAGAACTAGAGAGTGCCCAGCCAGAAAAGACGAAGTACAAGAGGAAGGGGAGGAACTGAGTTCCAAAGAAAAGAAGGCCATTCTGGAGACCGGTGGGGGGCAGAGTGGTGTCAGGAGAGCAACCTACTGGGGAGGAGCCATTTGAGAAGGGTACATTAGGGAGGGAGGAAGTGAAAGAACTGATGAGGGTGGTTGAGAGGATGATGGCAGCTTATATGCGGGACCTAGCGGACAAGATAGGCATCTCATTTATGGGGGTGGAAAGGGACGTGAAAGGGGTCTTTACCAAAATCCAGAAGAGGTGGCTCATGAATATGTCAAGGGAGGCAAGGGGGGGGGGAAATCCCAGTTGAGGGGGGATAGGGAGAGTGAGGGAGGTAGGGAAGAGAGGGATATCCCATTGCCCATATGAGGATTGTCTCGTGAAATATGAGAGGGATATGTGGGGGAGAGAAGAGGAGAAACTGTGAAGGAGTTAGTGATGAGGTTCAAGATTGATATCTTGTGTTCGTAAGAAACAAAATGTGAAGGGGAGGGGGAGTATGTGATGAAGGAGATGGGGGGGCCAGACTAGCGAAGGGTGTAGATTTCTCGACAGAGGG
Organism: Amorphophallus konjac; assembly: GCA_022559845.1. Taxonomy (NCBI): domain Eukaryota; kingdom Viridiplantae; phylum Streptophyta; class Magnoliopsida; order Alismatales; family Araceae; genus Amorphophallus; species Amorphophallus konjac. The sequence continues at coordinate 60,145,810 of CM040128.1, read as the reverse complement.
GAGGTCAAGGGGTATTATGATTCTCTGGAATTAGTTCGAGGTAGATGAGGTGGAGCAAGACATGCATGTCAGTCGAGGGGCCATTTCTCTGCATTTTTGGAATGTAAAGGATGACTTCTCTTGGGTCCTCACGGGAGTGTACGATCACCAGAGCAGGGAGGAGAAGAGGCTCCTGTGGGATGAACTGGCACAATATCACCTCAGCTTAGGCAGGCCTTGGCGTGTAGGGGGTGACTTCACCGCCATTGTTGCACCATGGGAGAGGGCGGGAACCTACTTCAGCTTAGGGGAAATGGAGGACTTCATTGACTTCGTAGAGGAAACAACACTCATTGATGTTGGTATGGCTAATGCCTAGTTTACTTTGTCTAAACTTGAGGGCGGCTCCCACTTGCTCCAGACTAAACAGGTTTCTGGTGTCGGTGGATTGGGAGGACCATTACCCTCGTGTGCAAGTATCTTCCTTGGCTAGATTAGTGCCGGATCACAAACCACTCTTGTTGAAGACCAGCCACACACAAGGGATGAGGAAGAGTGTTAGGCTAGAGAGGTTTTGGTTTAGAGGGGTAGATTTTATGGAGATTGTTTGGCAGGCATGGAATGTGCACATGGATAAAAGGTCTGCGATGGCTAGGATGGTGGGCAAAGGCAGACTGAAGTATGTGGCTTAAGCTCTCAAGGTTTGAGGTGTAGATAAAACCCTACCTGGTAGAGCTACTAAAGACATGATACTGCAGTAGATTGAGGGACTAGATTGCTTGGGGGAGGTAGGGCTACTGGATGACTTAGATAGAAGGCTAAGGGACACTCTCAGGCCTGACTTTCAGAAAATCTTCACAAGGGAAGAGATCTACTAGAAACATAGGTTGAGGAAGAGATGGATAAAGGAAGGGGACATGAGCACTTCTTCTTTCTAGCGCATACATAGCCTTGGGGAGGAGAAGAGTTAGCTTCATCAATTGTATCAAAGTGGGAGATTTTCTCTTCTCTAAAGATGAGCAGATTAGGGAGAAGGCGAGGGATTTCTATGCTAGACTTTTCAAAGAGGATGGTCTCAGCAGATCTGTGATTGACACAAACCTTCTTCCTTGTCTTTCTCCGGATGATAGGGAAGCTCTCTCCTTCAGCTTCTTAGAGGAGAAGGTCCACCAGACAAATTTCTCTCTTGCAGGTGATAGGGCGCCAGGTCCAGATGTACTCTCAATTGCATTTTTTCATTAGTGTTGGGGCGTCATTAAGGGGGATCTCTTGGCTGCTATAAGGGAGTTTCAGGAGGAGAGGGCTCATCTTGGGGCATAAACCATTACCTACTAATCCTCATTCTCAAGAAGCAAGGTGCACAATGTTTCAGGGACTTCAGACCCATTAACGTCCTCAATGACATATACAAGATTATCATCAAGTTACTAGCAGGTAGACTCGACAGAGTGATTGGCATGATGGTCAATGGTTTACAAGGGAGATTCATCAGGGGTAGACATATTTAGGAGAATTGACCGATAGCTCTTGAATGTCTCTTTGCTATGAAAACTGAAAGGAGGAAAGGAGTGATGCTGAAGCTAGACTTTGAGAAAGCATATGACCGGGTTAACTAGGCATGCTTATTTGATGTGTTGGAAAAAAATAGGCTTTGATGATAGATGGATTGGCCAGATTCGGGCATGCATCTCTTATGCTACATTTACAGTTTGGGAAGTAGACCGTATCTTTTCACAGTGGTAGAGGCCTCCATCAGGAAGACCCTATGTCTCCTCTTTTGTTTGTGATGGTTGCACACATACTGAGCAGGATGTGGTTGGGAGCCGAAGCTATAGACTACAGGGTTGATCAGAAGCTTTCAAGTTGGGAGAGGTGGCACTACTATTACCCATCTACAGTATGCAGATGACACTGTTAGAGGATGAGCCCCAGTTGTGTTAGGCTGATGCTTAAATTGCTAGAGGAAGTCAGTGGCCTCAAGGTTAAGTTTGATAAGAGTCTCGTGGTGGGTGTGAACATGTAGGGTAGTGATGCGGCACAACGAAGGAGAAATGAAGATACGAGGAAGAGAAGAAGACAAAACGGGTTGGGCTTCCACCTTGGGGATTCCACCCCGCTGTTAGAGAAAACTTGGAGGCGGCTACTAGAGGCTTACTTCAAATCTTCATTAATTCTAAAACAAGAGATTACAACTTTATTTATAGGGAGGGAACCCTAATGGCCCTCATTGACTCAAATGTGGACTAATATACCCTCAAGCCTAAAATGAGCCCAAATTCGGACCCGAAAATACACTGAAAATGAAAAAAACACTAATGGGCCTCAAATGGGCCTTATTACATCAATTAAATGCCCAAACTCATAAAATAAACATGCTAGTGACACGGGAGCAAGTCGCCCAGCCAAATGGACGCTGTCGTCACTGCTCGTCGCCTCCGTCTGCGGTAAATTTGGACTCGGTCGGCCCGGTCCAACGCTCGAGTGTCCCCACCAATTCTCCCCGCCTGGGAAGAACTCGACCCTGTCGAGTAAGGGTCCTGACTGTTCTGGTGGCGCTCCAAGAGGTCCGAATCAATCTGCTGTAGCTCCGTGCGAGTGATCCACGCATCATCGGTGGGTGGTCGACCCTTCCAGCGAACCAGGTAACGCTGACAGTCTCCGCTCTGGGTGGTGACCACCTGCTCATCAAGTATTTGATCAATTTGCTCACGCCGTGCAGGAGTTATGGCTGGAGGTGGACACTCAAGGGTGGGGTCACTCTCAAGGGGTGGTGAAGGCTTGAATGGATCACTGGGAATCACTGCGGGCTCTCTATAAGTTACCAGATCTGAGACATTAAAAGTGGAACTCATGCCATAATCTGGTGGTGAATCAATGACATATGCGTTGGACCCAATACGTTTCAGAACCTTGAAGGGCCCAGCTCCCCGAGATTGTAGCTTCTTAATGGTTCCTGAGGGGAACCGTTTAGGTCTGACCCTGATCATAACGTAGTCACCTTCTTGGAATTCATGGAAGCGACGATGTAAATTTGTTGCTGTCCGATAATTTTCGTTACTGATCTCGATGTGGTGACGAATACTATCATGCAGACCTCTAATGTGTTTGGCCAACGACTGTGCAGACTCGGAGACACGGGACTGATGAGACATTGGGACAAGATCTACAGGACTTCTAGGCCTATACCCTGTGACTACCTCAAACGGACTCATGCCAGTGGACCTGCTAACCGAGTTGTTGTAAGCGAATTCAGCGAGAGGCAAGACCAAATCCCAGTTCCGAGCATTCTCACCCACTAAGCAGCGCAACAAATCACCCAGACTTCTATTGACCACTTCAGTTTGACCATCCGTTTGGGGATGGTAGGTGGTGGAGAACTTCATTTTGGGATGCCGAGTTGGAGCTTTCCCTCTTACCTACTTGGGGCTCCCGTTATTTCCAAGGGCCTTACATTATAGTGACTGGCAACTTTTGGTGTAGAGATATGAGTCCAGATTAGCAGGGTGGAAGTTGAGGCTTCTCTCCTACTGGGGGAGATTGATACTATGCAAGTCTATATTTGATAACCTACCTATCTACTTCCTGTCCATCTACTGGATACCGAAGACGGTGGCTAAGAAGATTGAATCGATTCAAGCAAGATTATTTTGTTATGGTAGTGGAGAGAGGACTAGGGGATGGCATGATATAGCTTGGGGCAAAGTCGCCAAAAGCAAGAACATGGGAGGTGTGGGCATCAAAAATATCATATACTTCAACTTGGCTCTTTTGTGTAAGTGGCTGTAGAAGCTAGGAGCAGGTGAGGATGGATTGTGGGCACAAGTCATCAAGCAAAGATATTATGGCAGAGTAAGGGCATGGGATATAACACCAACCTCGTAGCATAATATCTCACCCATCTGGCGGGGTGTTTTGTCATACATGGACTTCAATTTTACTAGTGCTCGGGTCCATCTGGGACGTGGTGAGAAATGTCTCTTCTGGAAGAACAGATGGTGTGGAGACTTCACTTTGTAGGCATCATTTCTGAGGCTATTTATAGTTGCAGTAGCATCTTTGGCGTTAGTTGCTTAGACTTTTGATTGTCACTTGTTAGGAGGAACCTGGACACTGGCTTTCAGAAGGAACCTTAGGCCAGAGGAGATAGATCAGCTACATGATCTCATTTGCTTCCTTCTTGACTTTGCACCGCAGCCGGACGAAGAGGATCTGTGGTCGTGGAGGTTAGAAGGAGGGCGGCTCCTTAGTGAGTTTAGCTTATACCCTCATTTCTGATGGAGGGGTACGTCATCGACTCACTTTTCTGATATGGTCTCTCAAGAGCCCCCCGAAGGTGAAGATTTTGATTTGGAGGATTGCTCATGGGTGGTTGCCGACGGGTGATATGATTGCTTCTTTCATTCAAAACTTTCCTATCACATGTTGTTTGTGTGGATAGGAGGATGAGACCTTAGATCACCTTTTTGCATGTTTTTCTTATTCACAGGATGTTTGGGGGTGAGACAGGACACATGGTACTATTGGCTTGCAGAGAAGTGCACAACTGATTTGGCATTGAGGTAGAAGATGGAGCCTTAACAAGAGATGGATTTACATGGTGGATTATCCTCCACACAACTTTGTGGGCATTATGGGGAGAGAGGAACGATAGGATTTTTTGAGGGGAAGCTTGAGCAATGGAAAGACTTGTCTTTTTTATTTGTGAGAGAGTGGGCAGAGTTTCTTTGTCATGTGAATCCTTACAGCTCCTCTATTTTTGCTTTGCTGGGAGGTTAGTGTGGTTCACACTGCCTTGGTGTGGACAGTTTTTGATGTATAGGGATTTTTGTGTACACATTCACTAGTACATCCCTTTTTTACTTTTAATACAACGGTGGTACTACCCACTTTAAAAAAAAAAGATGGGGGAATACACGGATTTTGTGTATGCTGTCATTTTCGTTTTTGTTTGAGGGAGAGACCCATTTTGACTATTATGCATTGGCTACAATACACCTCTTCTTCCACTTTGGTAGGAGAGAGCATTTGTTTCCAAAAGATAACTCTTTATTTTGTGCATCATTTTAGGAGAGGAGCATCTGATCCAATTTAGATACCGATCTGAGAATAGGTTTCTTGGCTTATTCTAAGAAAGATGGTGGTGCAACAAGCTTAAAACCCTTTTGCGGTTTTAACTGCTATAAATTCTCAAGAGTGTGAAGAGATCTTTAAAGTCAAGTCACCACTGAAAGTGGGGCATTCACGTTGATCTACTATGCTGAGAACAAGTGTGGTGAGAAGCAAATGGTGTGTACCACAATATGTCCCTTTTGCCAACCATATGAGGAGATTGCTTATGACATAATGGTTAATTCTCCTTTTGGTGCTGTAGGTTAGGGCTGTCAAAGTTTGAATCCTCTTCCAATTATCCGGATACTTATCCAATAGAAGATCCGAGGGATATAATTGAATATCCATCTAATGCCCCATTAATAATCTAAGCGGAAAGGAAAATGGATATCCTTTCGGATTATTAACTGACTGATTGTGTCTCTTATATGAACCCATAAATTTCATATGTAATGGCTATAAATTTATTCTTTTTTTTCTTGTGTACATGTTTAGATAAATTACTTAAATCATGTTTACAGGTTATCATGTGAAGTATATTCAATGGATGTGTATGGAAAAATACTGATGAAACTCATTCCCAACGTTTTTGTTCTTTGTATAAAATTTAATTATTTTGATAAAATGTTTTAGTCATATTTGTGTTGTTATCTCAAGTATATTCATCGGATCGTTTAGTGATTTAAAATATATTTAGAGATTTATAAATTACATTTTTTTATTTAGAATATGTCTATGTTACTTATAGTTTATATTTTACAAAATTAAAAGCTGTATTTGAAATAATTAGATAGTCATATACCTGAACTCAAATATTATCTGGCAGAGTCGAATTCAGATAAGAAAATTTGTTACCTGTCTGATAGTGGCTGAAGTCAGATATTTGGAAATGAAACGGAGAGGAGTTGGATAGTGTGACCTCCCCTCTGTTGACAGCCCTAGCTGAGGTCTGGAGAATTGTGGGGAAATTGCTCATATAAGACTCCCAAATCTCAATCAAGGAAATGTGGCAGGTTTGCAAGCACGAGCACTAGTATGAGGTTAATTCAACTACTATGTCATGCTGTTTGTTGGAGTTACCGACTGAAGAGGAATGGGTCTTGCATACAAGACAACAGATTGTACACTGGATATTTTGCTGACACTTCATGCTGTTCGCTGGAGCAAGATAAGAGGAATCTACATTGAGAATGCCTTCATTAATACCTTAGGCTATTTGCTGGAGTTCCTGAATTAAGAGGAATGTATCTCCCAAGATGAAAAAGTCTACACCAAGGAAATTTTACAATAACTGTCACTCAGATCATTGCTTGGAGAACTTTAGCAAAAATCCTTTGTCATTTAATTTCCAAACTTAACAAACAATTGCTCTGTACTCACTGCATCTTGACTCTCATTGTTCATGGTGTTTCTAGGCATAGGCAAGGGGATGAGTTGCATGCGAAGCATCTCATCTTACCTTTTTGTTATATTGCTTGATAATATACGGGTTGCATATACCACCTAAAAAGGAAGAAACGTTTCCTTAAACGTTGTTCCTCCACGAATTAAACTGAAGGATGTACAGGGCAAGTGCATGGTTCAATTTATGCACTAAACACAAGGATGCCTTGGCTTTTGGTCTTCATGTTTGCCTTATGTACATGTCTGATTTGAGACAAGGTTCTAACTTTTAGGCATTACCGAGCATATAACTATATACACCTGGATATAGTTTATATGGATCATGTACCTAGATATATTGTGCATAGCTAGTACAACAGGGTCTGCTTGGAAAACCTTTTTCAACAAATCGTTGGATTTTGGATGAGAGGCAGACAGCCCACTGCCATATTCATGATGCATGCATGTTTTGCAGGAACTATATGACATCTCCGCCCATTATCTATGAATAGACTTGCAGTACTAAATTTTGAACTTCACTCTCGAATTTCTGTTGGGTACGGCAACATCCATGCGAATATTCAATTCTAACTTGAAGATGCTAATTCATCTATGCATCTCTTCTGGCAGGGTGTTTGATTACTTGATCAATTATCCAGATTGGAGGGAGACATTTTCTAAGAGAAGACCACGCATCTTTGAGAGAACACCCGATGGAGGATGGGTGAGGCTCAAATAGCAGAACGTGCTGCCCTGCCATCTCATTTGATGGTTCCGGAGCTTCTCTGTGGCCACATCGTTCTCGTTCCATTAGATGCGGTTATCATTCCACTGAATGTGCTATGCATTCTTTAGGGTTGGCAGATTTGGTTCTGTTGGCCAATACAGCCTTCCCCTCAGCATATTCTGCTTGTTTGCACCACATAGGAGTTGATGAAAAGAAACATGGGTTGCACACTAGCTCCTTTGTTTCAAGTAAACAGAATCACTGTGGATGTCGATGTGAATCTCCTGTTGGTTGGTTGAATCTGCAACAAACCTAATGCAATTCTATATGCAGACAAAATGTTTTTTGATGGGAAAACACTGGAATTAACATTGAATTGTATGTTCTTTAACATGCATCTCTTGTGTTCCCTAACCGATCTTTGGTAATCTGTTTTTTGGGTGAAGAGCATCATCATCGATGGATTCTATATCTAGTGACCTTTGTGACGTTGCCGAATAGTCCAGACTTCAGTCCACCAGGTTGCAGATGTACCATCTAACATACACATGGTCTCGCTTCCTTCTGAGGAGCGTATGTTGCGGTTAATGGTGAAGCATGCCTTGTGTTGCAAGTGCAAGAATAAATTGTCCCCAATCTTTGCTGATGAGCTCTGCACTCATTATTGGGTTTAAACTAATAATTAAAAAAAATGTAATATAAGACGTGCATAAAGATAGTCAAAATAGATTTTACAGCAAGAGAACGACAATCTCAAATCGAACAAAGGAGAGCACGGAAGATTGTTGGTAAAATGACTTCTGAGTTTTGGGCTTCATAAATAAAACGAATAATTATCATGTGCAGTCCCCTGAAATTAAACTATGTATCTTTGTTCCTACAGAATGTTTTGGGCATCATAAATAAACCCAGGCATTCAACACAGCCAAAATAAGAGAAAGCTCTGTTTTTACCACTCTATTTGCCACTCTTTTCTTTCTATCCAATTTGATAGATGGGTTGGATGACAAGAAAATGTTAGCTCATGCTTGATACTCCCAAGCTTCGAGAGAATTGAAATCAAGTTTCAGGTTGACCTCACATTTGCTATTTGATCTCATGATTTGAATGGCGAAGATGAGAGTGACGAGTGGCGAGTTGAAAAGGGCAACACTATACTACCTTTCTAAGAAGAATATTCCAAAATATTTATAATAATATTCATTTTTCTGTTGATTTTTTATGTTAAATGACAAACGTATCCAACTTTATTTATTATATTAAAAAAGAAAATGCCATTTCTTACCTGTTCTCTCTTGGCCATTAGAGACAACGACCACGTCTTGCCTTATGCAAGTCCTTCTCCCTCAACTGTGGAAACCCTCACTCTATGACTAGGGATGTCAAAAATATCTATAAATTTGATTATCCGTATCACCCGACTTTTGATGGGTGGGATAATACCTGAATAAACGGATATAAATTCAGATTCGAATATGTTTAAAATATCCGTTTCGTATTCAAATAGGGTATAGATTTAGTACATCCGAATTCATACCCGATCCGAATCCGTTCTTAATAACTCATTGTGCATGTAAGAGTTATGATTTTAGCATGAACTCAACCCCCACTCCATGATCTTCCTCATGGTGATAAGACACCCACTTGGATGGCCTCGGACACCCTCTCGTCACCCCTTCTCAGGATCAAATCGCTTGATGTCATCCAATTGACGCCACGTTTGACCGCAAGTGAGATCTCGAGCTCAACTTCCGTCACCCCTCCCTTCTCACTTGAGATGTGGTACCCACTCTAGCTGAACTTTGACAAGTCTTTTGGGACTCATAATCCAACTAGGCTAGGCATTAAGCCTCTCAGTTTTTCTTATGGGGAGGGGAAACTCGGGATTGAACCAGAGACCTTCCCCTTGCAAAAGCGGAGGGATTCCACTCCATCAATGATAAGCCCTTCTTTGAGAGAGAGAGAGAGACAAAAGGAGAGTTATCATTCCTAGATTAGTCTGTCCCGAATAAGTGGGTCATTTGCTTTCTTAAATAATGTGTTATCTTTTATGGGACAAAGAATGGTAACTCCTCTTCTCTTCTATTCGTTTTGGTTGTGTCTAGGGATACAAAATAAGTTAACTCAGATAAATTGACTTAAATACATCTCCCATCTCAACTTCAATTATAATGATTCTAATTTTTTTAATAGTTCACCTCTCTTATTCTCAAATTATCTTAAATATTCCTCGACCTATATGCAACTTAGTTAATCCGTCTTATTTGCCGTACATACGCAATGTAAAAAATTTAACGAATTATGTAATCATGTAGATACGCAGACACATTAATATTTATAATATTTGATATGAAATTAAATAAACATTTAAATTATTTTTTTTTTACATTTCATGTGCAACGAGGCGAACTTGTACATGAAGGTTCCAAATTCTAATGCGTCCCAGTACGAACTAAATGCAGTAAGCCACGTTTAATTAATTAAACAGATTGAGGTCTAAATTTACCATGAAAAAAAAATTTGAACTCAAGATCTCGCTCATGAGAAGAATCGATTCATTTGGATCATAAACCCACCGATGATGGCATTATTTTAGATCCCACACCCACACACAAAGGACAATGAAAGAGAAATGTCTCAGAAAAAAGAGGAGTTAACACGTGCTTCAACTGCTCCTAATTTCTATACAACCAGCTGGGTGGAACAGCTTAGCATCGATCCCCACGTCCTTGTCGCCGTGGGGAGGCCCCTGCTGCTGCTGCTTCTGGTGGTGGATGAACCCCTTCAGCTCCCCCATTAGCGCCGTCGCGTCCCTCAGCTCCGGGGACACGTAGAAGCCATGGAAAGGGGGCTCCTGTTGGGTGGGGCCGCCGTTCCCCCCGCCGCGGGAGGCAAGGAAGCAGAGGACATCGAGGCCGTCATCGTCGGCGACGGGGCATCGGTGCTCCGGCACGAGGCGGTAGTTGACGGAGACGACGGCGGCGGGGGTCTCGCGACAGTGCCGACGACAGAGGCCGTCGAACACCTTTAAGGAGGGCGAGGAGGAGACGAAGCCGCCGTCGTGGAAGAAGACGAGGACGGGGAGGCGGTGGGCGCCACTGTTGTCGGAGAAAGGGACTGCAAGTAGGAAGAGCCGGAACCAGAGATCGCCGGCGGTGAGGAAGTCGCGGACATCTAACTCAAGACATTAAGACGTCGAGTACAGTGGGTTCCATTATTATAATCACAATTTAATTTAACTCGTTTTTAAGTATAATTATTTTAACTCGTATTTTCACGTGTAAATCGATTTAAACTCTGTCGTACGAATCATGATAATTATGAGATGCAAAATTCAGATTATAACTATTATCTCTGATATCATATTAGAGTTTTATTAGATTAGATTAGGTAACTCAAAATCTCAAAATTATGAGCGGAGAGATCTCTACTATTATAATTACACTTTATTTTATCTTATTTTAAAATGTGACTATTCTAGCAGGGGTAGGGGCAGGTGGTGAGTTGAAAGAGGGAGAGGAGGGAGCGGTTGACGGTGCTGTTAGGGCGACGGGCGGCGTCGGTGACGAAGGAGAAGAAGGAGACGGAGAGCTTGGTGCTCCATGTGAGGTCGAGGGAGCTGGTGGTGGCCGACAAGGGGGAGGGATCATGGCCATGACTGTCCGGACGATGCGAGCTTCATGGGATGAGATGAGAGGGGTGGATGCGGCGAAGGAAGGGTCGATCTCCGGAAGAGGGGGAGGGCATAATAGGTATGTGGCGATCGGGGTTACTTAAATTGTTCCACACTCGGAGGTGGAATAATTTAACCGAATTAAGTGAGAGTTATCCCTCTCGTTCTAATCGGGTTAAACAAATTTACATATCCAATAAAAAGAATGAGATAGATTGAGAGTTAACCTGGGAGGTAATCACGGTGGGGTCAGAAGAATTTCGTTCTCGTAACGTGCCTATGTGATTGGCTGGCTCAAAGGGTCTGCGTTTTAACTTTTCCCGAGGATGTCATTGAGTAGAGATTCTAAAACGACTGGCAATCTCCTTTATTTGGGTTTTGAATCTTCCACTTTTCCAGATTTTTGACATTGAGTGGGGCTGAATCATTGAACACTATATGGACCGGTCATCAGAATGTTTGATGGTGGTTGTCCCCGCGAATCCAACTCTATTCCAATTTCGGGCACCTTGGAAGGGAATTATAACGTTTCTAAATGTTTCCCTAAATCTGTGGATAAAGACCAATGGTCACATGATATTATTGAGTGCGAAGACCGACACGAAGACGTCAGGACTCTTTTAACATAATACTAAACAAATCGCATTACAAGATGTAATGCATGGCTGAGGTACACCCTTTTTATGAAACCCAGAAGAGCTTGTTCTTGTTTGGGTCGGGAACGGAAGTCGGGGTGGAAAGTGGGGGAGGAGAGAAACCTATCCAAGGGGTATCCGAGATAACGTCCCCCCAAAGCATTAAATTCTAATATTTTTAATGCAGGTTTAGACTTGTATTAGATTTGTTATTACGATAAGGTTAACTAAAATATCACTATCATATTTGATGGAGCATAATCAAATTTTCATTATCAGTAGCAATGTGAAAATTAACATTGATAGAGCTACTTAATACTATAACCAAACACCCTCTTAGATCAAGAGAAGTTTATATTAGGAAATATCAATTGCAACATCTCATGAATCTCTGAAATATTTTGAGCGGAGAATGTAATTGGAATATAACAACTCTTGTTCTATTCAATCCACGAAGAAATTGAATTTTTTGACAGTGAAATGAGAGTAAGGAAAATCCTTTTGTTCATCATGAATTTTTTTTCTGCTTCTTGAGTTAATTTTTTAAAATAAAAAAATCAAGCACCTCTCTCCATATATATACATCAAGATCTCTATCTCTATCTATCTCATGGCAATGGCGGAGATTCGACAACATCTTATCTAACCTTTTCCGCACATGGATTCAGGTAGAGTTTGTATCCAAAAAAAAAATGAAAATATGATCAGCCCTTTGAATACTCAAAAAATAGTGTATGAATTCTTTCTTTTTTGCGAGAATATCGGTAGGGTGTCTCTTAGATTTCTGATGAATTTGTTGATCAGAATCCACCCATCAACATTTCTGAATGAAGACTTTTAAAAGAGATCCCCCTCAACAGGGTTAAAATGGAAATGTCACAATATATATAAACATGACATGATGTATTTATTTTTGTCAGTAATCACAACATGAAGTACTGATATTTTATTTTTGTCACTAACGGAAGGGTTCAAAATCATGAGATATAAGAATTTGGGGGGGAGGGGGAGATGGCTGCCCTTTCCCCATGTCTTTTAAGTGTTGCATAATCAAAGAGAGGGAGAGCTCATGGGAAGAGGGGGGACAGTAATGCCAAAAGTGACCGAAAAGAAAAGTCAGCCGCCTTATCTATTTTGAGTTAAGTTTAATGCGCATCCGGATGTGTTTCACGTCCCGAGTGTATAATATATTTAATTTTTTATTTTAAAAAATAAAATAGATAATAAAATATCTTAACTTAGAAGATAAGTCATAATACTGTCAGATTATCTTAAAAAATTTATAAATAAAATAAATTAATTTTTAAAAAATAGATCTAACATTATTTATTTAATCTGATTTTTTTATTTCCTTATAAATAATTTAATGACGACGTGATTTATATCTCAAATTAAATATCTTAAAATTTATTTAAAAAAATATCAAAAAATATAAAAAATCAAAGATATTACGCAACCAGAGTCACGGTGCATTAAGCCCCAACTCGTCTATTTTTCACCGACACTTTCCTCCTCCTCCTTCCTAGACGAGCAGGGGCGTACATTTACTCTGGCTTTATCTCCTCGAATCAGGAACAGGATCTCATGGACCTGACATGGAAGATGCACTTCAATTATACTTTCTAGTTATAACTCTCTAAGGTGGGGGGGGGGCCACGTGTCTTCTAAGTTGTAACACGATTCACTTATTAATACTTTCCTCCTCCTTTGTAGAAAAAAGTACGTTGTTGCAAAATGGAGGGGGACTCTAGCGGGGCCTTCAGATCTCTCTTATAATGGGATAGTGGGATACCTCCACTCTTCAGTGTGTTTACACGCGTACCATCACCTCTGAGTCTCCAGACTCTACGTTTCTTTCTTTCTTCCCACCCCAACTCTCTTTTTCCCCCCTTCAACCATCTCCTTTCTCATTATTCTAATATTACTTTTACTATTACTATTATAGTCTTAAAAATATTGATATTTAAACTAATATTATATCAAAACTACTACTTACTTTAACCCCCGCTTTGTTTCATATTTATATCAAGAATTAACCCATTTTTATTTCAAATTTAACATATTTTACTTTGGCAGGGGTGGATTTGACAAATCCACTTAAAATTGAGTTAATTAGAGTTAATCTGGATTAATCTATCTCACCTCCAAACGTGAGATAACTTAATCCAGTGTGTAAAAATATTATTTTGGCCTCACTTTTTGCCCCTAACTCACTTTTTGTGGGGGTTAACCTAAAGGATATCAAATCATGTGGGATATCACTAACTTAACTCAGAAGATTCCAAGGGAGTTAACCCACTTGATATCAAAATAAAATGGGATAGAAGCGGGTTAAATTATCAAGCTTATCTTAATCCGGAATAAACTTCATCCTATGTCAAAGAGGGGTCTAGACTACAAGAATGCCATTTTATTTAACAGAGGGATGAAAAACTTAAAAGTTATCTCACTTAAAAATTCAATCCAAGATTAGGCATGTTCTACTTTAACCCCGCTTTGCTTGAGACTTATCTAGAGATTAACCTAAATTTAATCCAAAATTAAGTCACTTTAATTTGATTGGGTGGATTAAGCAAACCAGGTTAATATTGGGTTGGATTGGGGTTAATCTAGATTAACCTATCCCAACTTAGAAGGTGAGACAAATTAATTCTTCACGAAAAAATACACTTTTGCCTCACTTTATGACCCTCATCCAGCGTCCGGGGGGACATATATGATAGCTCTGTATTAAAATTTTTAGGTTAATTTAAAAGGCTATTAAAGGACATGAAAATATCACTAAGTTAACCGAGGAGAACTTGACGGGATTAACCCAGTTGTTATCAAAATAAAAGTGGGTTAAGTTACGTCACTTAAGTTAATCAGGGCTAGAGTTAATTGATGTAAAGAGTGGGGTTTATAGTTCTATTTCTAAACATGTTGAGTTTGCATTTCTCAAAATTTTCTTTACATTTATTTTATTAATTAATCTTCACAAATTGTGAAAGCAGATGAAATTTTTAATTGAGAAATTGTTTTTCACACTCAAAATATTTTATTTTATTTTGTCGATATACATCTCTCTACTCCCCTTGCACAGAAATGGATATCTGGTAAAAAAAATTCCACCTGCCATGAGAGGGGAAAGAAGTCCAATTTAAACATGAGATTTTATTTTCACATAATTTTATTTAAAAATTATACATATATATACTTGTTACTGAAATTACTTTTGGCAAAATTTTACATTTATACAAAATTCGTAATTCTTCATCTTTCTACAAAAAAAAAAAAAATACGAACGTGTCGGCGTCAGTTGGGGCGGGACTCATAGAGGGACCCACAGCGGAATGGTGCGCCCGCCGCCCAGTTCAAGCCCACATGCAACAGCCATCGGAGCAACTGCCCGTTTTGCCCACGCTATGTCCCCATTATTTCTGCATTTTGCCACTTTGTAAGTTTGTTTGGAGGCGATGCCACAAAGCTGAACTATTTATTATTATAAGCATACGACGTGTTCATGTGTTTCGTCGGGAAACAGCCACGACGTTATGGGTGCATTGCTTTAATAAATTGGGTACAAACTGTCGATAAACTTTGTCAATAATGCACCAAACTTTTGATGGTTATTTTATTTAACTGATAATTTTACTAATTTCATCCGATATTAAGCAATAAATTTTCAGTGGTTTTCTCTTAATTAAATGTCTGTTCTCCTCATTATCTACGAATTATTGCTCAGCTCATTGCATCATTGTTCTCGTGAAGCTACTTGGTACCATTTTTTAGTTCATAAATTTATATTTGATTATTATAATTAATAGATTTCAAAAGGATATTATCAATGGGTGGAGCACAAATGCGATTTGCTGTGAAGAATGTTTATAATAACATTTTCCAGGAAATCAAATTAATGAGGTTGAATTTGGTTAATAGAATGAAGCCCGGCCGAACTCGGTTTGATTGGGGGTGTTGACAAGAGTTGAAGGAAGAAAGACGTGGAGGAGCATTATGATAGTTTTATTTCTTGAGATCGGGTGTACACGCGCCAATGACTAATCATAGACGTTTGTAGAGTCATAGAAATAGATATTTTGATTAATTTTACGTCGATTATTAAAAAAAATCACGTGCTTATAAGATCTGTAATGACCCAAGATCTGGATACCGGGGAGAGTCCGATATCATTCGAATCATGACTCGCCGTCCACGAGTCGGAGTGCTCGGAAGGAAATGAGTGTGGAGGTATAAAGAAATAGGAAATAACCAGGACGATTCGACAATTAACAGAAATAAACAACTAACTACAAAATAATCCAGTTCAACAGAAAGTACAGTCTACGGTAGAAGAGCATACCCAACACCGAGTGAACACTCGGCCCGGCGAGCTGGCAGCTAAGAACCTCCGCGCAACACCCTCGAATCTCGAGGAAGAACCGCTGCACCTGAAACGCAGGGGTGAGCCTCCTGTCACTTGCTCAGTAGGGGTCCCGCGGAACCCCAACCGCAAACAACGACGGTAGCGGAAAGCAACAACAACAGCAGGAACGGCACTCGGTGGCCGGGAAAACCTCGGTTCTACAGCTACTCCTACTGTACTAGAAAACACGTCCCGATCTTGAGTCGGGGAAACACCGGTCTAACGGAAAGACCTCTGGCTACGCTGTCAGAAAACACACGACAACCCTGTCACAGAGGCCCGTCTCGCAGACAAAGGCCCAACCCAAGACCACTCGGTCTAGGGACACGGTCACGACCTTGCCGTCGTGAAACCAACACGGTCTAGGGAAAACCCCCGGTGACGCTCACCGGAACCCTAGACCTCTACCTCGGGAACACACCCGGAAACTACACGTAAAATCACGTCTCGCAGATGGGAAACGGAAACTCGAGTCACCTGAAACTCACGTCAAGTGACAGGAGCACTGCTCACCAGAAGCAAAGACGGATGCGTCCACTGACGACTTAGTCCACGCCTCAAGTGTCTCGCTGCGACACCCCAAGCGGAGACAGAGACACAACAGTAACCAGTACCACGAACAAGGACTAGCTGGGGTCGCGCTTATCAGCTCGGGTCCGACAGCCCCCAACTAAGTGTGCACACACAGACCATCCGCTCTAGGTCAGGTCCTCTAGCTGGTTTTCCCCCCAGCCGGACTCAGGCTGCAAAGGCGAGGGGCCCTACAGTAACCAGCCTAAAAACCGTCTCTCTCTCAGGTCACGCTCTCCACCACTCCCAAGTGGGTCCGCACACGTGTGCGTAGGAAAGCTATGTCTAGTGGCATGTCACTCAACGCGAACACAGAAAGCCACACACGTACCCATCGCGAGTAACACGGAGTAACAGGTGGCTCGGAGCCACCCGACTCTGGACAGCCCACTAGACCTACTAAATCCAACGTTCTTTGAGTCACAAGACTCGGGATCAAGACCGTTGTACAGGGACAGCTCCACGCCGTCAATCTGCCCTAATCCTAGGGTCAGAAACCTCGACACGATGACTCACGAGGCAGTTCACAATTGTCGAGACCATTCCCTCGAAAAGGGAACTTAAGAGACCTCCAGCCCCAGGCTGGGTGACTGGACTCACAGTCCAAGGGCCTAACTCACGGCCCACACAAAAAACGCTTTCCGAAAAGCCACTGACGTGCGGAAATAGCTCTCCACACTCACGCCAGCTCACGGTGACTCGATCTAGCGAATACACGGAAGCCCGGAACACACACAGGGTCACCCGGACCCTCTAAACACACGGGCACGCTAATCGAGATAACACGGGACCTCCGGACACCCAAAAATACGGTCACGGTACCCCCCGGGATGTCCGGGACACACACGGGCCAAGGGGAACACGATCAGCCGTAGTCCACACGCCCTGGCCCGCCCGACTGGTCACCCACATGAACGCGCAACTCTCGTGGTGCGCGTTCATAACAGAATGCGCAGCCCGCCTGGTGCGCGTTCAGAACACGCAGCCCACCTAGGACGCGTTCATAACAGAATGCGCCCTACAAGCGAGGCACGATCTAAACCGCCTCACTGTTCATCTTCTCTGTTGAACGCGACCCCCCAACACGGCGCCTTCTTCGAAGAGCGCGACCACCGTGATGGTCGCGTTCTCAGTCCGCACCCGGAAAATGACGAAAACCGCAGGAAAAACCCATGCCACGCCCCAATCACCGCTAGGTGATGGGGAAAACAAGGGGAAACACTTCCCCAACCTCTCTAGCACCGAGAGGGCCCATTTAAACCCCCAAAATGCGATCAAAATACGAAATCCGGCTCACACCCCAAAATCATGCATTTATACCTCGACGGAGAAATAAACCCACTCGGCTCGCCTCGGGCTACCAAATCGCGGGAAAATGAAGTACTCGAGCTAGGGAACCATCCCCCTACCTCCACCGAAGATTCCGCGCGCCGAGGACGCCGATCCGCCAAGAAAACGCCGTTAAACCCTCGCCGGCTCGCGATCCCATGAACCGCCTCCACCATCGCGATCTTCGTCCCGTGCCCGTCGCTCCACACCCCACGAGCATGGCCGCCCCGCCCTCGCCGCCTCCGTCGGCCGCCCGGAGTGAGAGGGGGAGAGGAGAGAGCGTGAGAGAAGAGAGAGGGCGAGGGAGAGAAAATGAGAGATGGGGAGAGAGAGAAAAAGGGGTTTTATATATAGAAAATCTAGAAATTCCGTAAAATACAAAAAATAGGAGAAAATACTCCCCACGATCTTCGAAAAATGCACTACGTAATGATAATGTCTCGAAGTCGGAGAACGCAACAGTTCACCCTACACGGGGTTCCGAAGGTCTGACAGGTAAAAACACGCATAAACTGCAAAACTCAATCTGGGACCCACGAAAGCGATCCGAAACCCACGGATCTTGACCCGAACAATGATCCGAAAAACCCGAGCCATTACAGCCCTCCCCCCTTAAATAAATTTCATCCTCGAAATTAAGGACTAGCACCAATCCACATGGGAAAGACATCTTAACCAACTGACAATGCTGTTAGAGCTCTAGCACAGAAAACTTCGATTCTCGCGAAAGCACCGATCCTGAGGGACACGGCCAGACCACAATCACGAGCAACACCTCGCTCTACACATAGCACACCTCGATCATCGGAGCAGGCATAACACAGAAGCACAAGTCTGGCACCACCTCAGTCACAACAAAATCCAATCACCGCACCGCTGCCACAATTTTGCTCACCAAGGAGACACAGTCCTCGTTACGAGAGACAACCACCGATCCAACCACGCATGGCTGACCAACCAAACGTCAGCCTCTCTACCAGCTGACCGCCACAAATTAGTAGGCTCCACGCCAAGGACCATCTCATACCTGGCAAGCCGAACGCCACAACATCACGGAACCAACTCTGCCAGAACTCAAACTTCGACAAAGCCCAGGTCCCATCCGGAAAAAGGCACATCACGAAAACAGCCACCAACGGCCTCACTTGCACATGGCTCTCGCCATTCTTGAGCCGCTACAACCAGCAGCATCTTCTGTCTGTGAAAGACCACATAGTGGTCACAAGACACTCTTGATCGGGTAACCTTCCACCGGCCCAGTAGGCACGATCCAACTCATGACAGGCCATCTGTTGACTTCTGCCCAGACCAACACCACGTCCGATCCAAAACCTCACTTGGACACCGCATCCAGACATATCCCTACGCCAACTCTACCCTCTTAGGGGAGCACGGCGGAACCAATGGACAAGATCCTGAAGTCATCGGTCCTCACCTCACTCGACTCAGACTTACTGGGGAATCCTCCCATGCTGGTCTCCGAACCAAGGATCACCATTCCGACGCCAACGTCCCATCAAGGACCTTCACGCACAGGCATCCTCCACCGTCCTGTCTCATCAAATTCTATCTCATCTCAGTTACTCCAAGTGGACACCCGCCAATCCCGATTCCGCTCTCACCACAGAGCCACGGGACACAACCTGAGTAATTCACGGCACACAACCCCAAGGCAACCAAGTGCCACATGCCATCACAGCAACCTGGTCGACGACGCCACGACCACTGCACACGGGTCCCCAGACAATACACATCTTACCATGGTCGACCACTCGGTTAACCTTACCAGCTGCTCGCAGCTACCAACTGAGACCCATAATCTCTTAGAGATCACTTCTCCAAAACACAACCTCATCCAAGAACACAACTTCCAACACACGAACAGGGTACTCATGCGGCGCACTCGCCAACATATTTTCCCAAATCTCCATTCTGCCAGTGCCACGAACCACAATACCTCTAGCAACGGCACGGCAACAACACGTCTCACACCGAGGAACCAATCCTCTAATGCCCAACACATCCTCAGGAATCTGCCCGTAGCATCCAATGCTACGATCCTCGCACTCTGATCCACACGCACAGCCATCACAACGATAACTTGGGATCCTCCATCCTAACAATCCTCTACAACTCCGCAGACTCCGATCCTTAATGCATCGGAAGTCACAATACCAGCCACAAATTCTCACGAACACCGCCCCAACTGGCACTCGTCCTTCCGGAACAGTGCCAACACCCTTACACACCAGGAAAATGGGCACGACTTCTCACAGGCAACCACCTTGCCAAAACACAGGACGTGTCTCGCACGGACTTCATGCCACACGAAGGCCAACCAATCCGAGCACTCGATGCAAGATGACGAACCTTAGCCAAAGGTAATCCCTCTGACCAAAGGAGAAAACCAATCACACCTCTGACGAAACGGGAGAAAAACTCCACGCTCGACTCAACCTTGAACCTTGCACACGTTGAGAACAGCACCTTCCAACACCGGGAAAACCATCACTTCCGTCAGGTCAGCACCTCCGACAACACTTGCCGAGTGTCTCGTCGGACCACGATCACAGCATCTCTCGATGTACCACCACGGTAATTCCTCGAACGCAGCACCGCAGCAACACACCTGCGGCAATCTCTGCCCAACGCAGCACAACTGGGGCCACAACCCATCGGGAAGAAATCTCTCTATCTCATTCCTCGGGCCCCACACCGGCACTCCAACGAAACAACAACCACCTTCACAGCGCCAACGCCGCACCCTCAAGCTCTTAAGCGAGAAACCAAGCAGAAAACAAGCACGGAACCCTATGCCAGCTGCCGACTGTACTGGACCTTACGGACTCTGATCACCGCAATATCTCGAATTCCCATGTACACACTACAACCATAGCTCTGATACCAACTGTAACGACCCAAGATCCGGATACCGGAAAGAGCCCGATATCATTCGAATCCTGACCAGCCGCCCACGAGTCGGAGGGCTCGGAAGGGCTAAAAGGAGTGTGGAGGTACAAAGAAATAGGAAATAAGCAGGATAATTCAACAATTAACAGAAATAAACAACTAACTACAACAGAGTCCAGTCCAACAGAAAGTACAATCTAAGGCATAAGAGCATACCCAACACCGAGTGAACACTCGGCCCGGCGAGCTGGAAGCTAAGAACCTCCGCGCAACACCTTCGAACCTCGAGGAAGAACCGCCGCACCTAAAATACAGGGGTGAGCCTCCTGTCACTGGCTCAGTAGGGGTCTCGCGGAACCCCAACCGTAAACAATGGCGGTAGCGGAAAGCAACAACAACAGTAGGAACGGCACTCGGTGGCCGGGAAAACCTCTGCTCTACAGCTACTCCTACTGTACTAGAAAATACGCCCCGATCTCGAGTCGGGGAAACACCAGTCTAACGGAAAGACCTTTGGCTACGTTGCCAGAAAATACACCCCGACAACCATGTTGCAGAGGCCCGTCTCGCATACAAAGGCCCAACCCAAGACCACTCGGTCTAGGGACACGGTCACGACCTCGCCGTCGTGAAACCAACACCGTCTAGGGAAAACCCTCGGTGACGCTCATCGGAACCCTAGACCTCTATCTCGAGAACACACCCGGAAACTACACGTAAAACCGCGTCTCGTAGACGGGAAACGAAAACTCGAGTCACGTGAAACTCACGTCAAGTGACAGGAGCACTGCCCACCAGAAGTAAAGTCGGATGCATCCACTGACGACTTAGTCCGCACCTCAAGTGTCTCGCTGCGACGCCCTAGGCGGAGACAAAGACACAACAGTAACAAGTACCACGAACAAGGACTAGCTGGGGTCGCGTTCGTCAACGCGAGTCCGATAGCCCCCAACTAAGTGTGCACACACAGACCATCCACTCTAGGTCTGGTCCCCTAGCTGGTTTTCCCCCCAGTCGGACTCAGGCTGCAAAGGCGAAGGGCCCTACGGTAACCAACCTAAAAATTATCTCTCTCTCGGGTCACGCTCTCCACCACTCCCAAGTGGGTCTGCATACGCGTGCGCAGGAAAGCTACGTCTAGTGGCAGGCCACTCAATGCGAACACGGAAAGTCACACACGCACCCATCGCCAGTAACACGGAGTAACATGTGGCTCGGAGCCACCCGACTTTGGATAGCCCACTAGACCTACTAAATCTAACGGTCTTTGAGTCACAAGACTCGGGGTCAAGACCGTCGTACAGGGACATCTCCACGCCATCAATCTGCCCTAATCCTAGGGTTAGAAACCTCGGCACGATGACTCACGAGGCAATTCACAACTGCTGAGACCATTCCCTCGAAAAGGGAACTTAAGAGACCTCCAGCCCCAGATTGGGTGACTGGACTCATAGTCAAAAGGCCTAACTCACGGCCCACACAGAAAACACTTTCCGGAAAGCCACCGACATGCGGAAATAGCCCTCCGCACTCACGTCGGCTCACGGCGACTCGATCTAGCGAATACACGGAAGCTCGGAACACACACAAGGTCACCAGGACCCTCTAAACACACGGGCACACTAATCGAGATAACACGGGACCTCCGAACACCAAAAAATAAGGTCACGGTACCCCCAGGGATGTCCGGGACACACACGGGCCAAGGGAAACACGATCATCCGTAGTCCACACGCCCTGGCCCGCCCGAATGGTCGCCCACATGAACGCGCAACTCTCGTGGTGTGCGTTCAGAACGTGGCACTCACCTGGTGCGAGTTCATAATAGAACGCGCAGCCCGCCTGGTGCGCGTTCAGAACACGCAGCCCACCTAGGGCGCGTTCAAAACAGAATGCACCCTACAAGCGGGGCGCGATCTAAATCGCACCGATGAACGTGATCTCCCGACACGGCGCCTTCTTCGAAGAACGCGACCACCGTGATGGTCGCGTTCTCAGTCCGCTCCCGAAAATGATGAAAATTATGGGAAAAACCCATTCCACGCCCCAATCACCCCTAGGTGACGGGACAAACGAGGGGAAACCCTTCCCCAACCTCTCTGGCACCGAGAGGGCTCATTTAAACCCCAAAAATGCGATCAAAACACGAAATCCGGCTCACATCCCAAAATCATGCATTTATACCCGGCGGAGAAATAAACCCACTCGGCTCGCCTCGGGCTACCAAATCGTGGGAAAATGAAGTACTCGAGCTAGGGAATCATCCCCCTACCTCAACCGAAGATTCCGCGCGCCGAGGACGCCGATCCGCCAAGAAAATACCGTTAAACCCTCACCGGCTCGCGATCCCACGAACCGCCTCCACCATCGCGATCCTCGTCCCGTGCCCGTCGCTCCACGCCCCACGAGCATCGCCGCCCCGCCTTCGCCACCTTCGTTGGCTGCCCAGAGTGAGAGGGGGAGAGGAGAGAGCGTGAGAGAAGAGAGAGGGTGAGGGAGAGAAAATGAGAGATGGGGAGAGAGAGAAAAATGGGTTATATATATAGAAAATCTAATGAAAAATAGGGAAAAATACTCTCCACGATCCTCGAAAAATGCATTACGCAGTGATAACGTCTCGGAGTCGGAGAAGACAACGGTTCACTCTACACGGGGTTCTGAAGGTCCGACAGATAAAAACACACGTAAATCGTAAAATTTATATTCACTCTTTAATTAAATGTCTGTTCTCCTCGTTATCTACGAATTGTTACTCAGCTCATTGCATCACTGTTCTCGTGAAGCTAGTTGGTACCATTTTTTAGTTCATAAATTTATATTTGATTATTATAATTAATAGATTTCAAAAGGATATTATCAATGGGTGGAGCACAAATGCGATTTGCTGTTAAGAATGTTTATGATAACATTTTCCAGGAAATCAAATTAATGAGGTTGAATCTGGTTAATAGAATGAAGCCTGGTCGAACTCGGTTTGATTGGAGGTGTTGACAAGAGTTGAAGGAAGGAAGACGTGGAGGAGCATTACGATAGTTTTATTTCTTGAGAATTAATCATAGACGTTTGTAGAGTCATAAAAATAGATATTTTGATTTAGTTTACGTCGATTATTAAAAAAAATCATGTGTTTGTAAGATCGGTCTTTATCCCTTATCTTAAATGGCGCTGACCGGTAAGTGTGATAAAATTTTGCGATCCGCCCCTCTCCAAAGTTGGCGGCTAGCGGGAACAATATCTTTCGACGAGCTAAGGACTAACAATCTTAAAAGACAAAGTTTCGCCTCAGTGTTAGGGCATTATCTCTTAAAAATTACGAAAATCTTCCCACACCGGACACTTTTCCTTAAATCCATGGCTAGGAGGGCCAATGCTTCTGTATTTGGACCTCCTCATTGGAGGATTGGCCCTTTCCCATGTGGTGGGAAGAAATGTAAGTTATCCCCGATCACTAGGGCCTCCAGTAGTACTAGTCTGGATAGATTGAAATTCGTATCCGACTCAATAAAATCTTTGGATAAATAAACAAGCAAATGACGTTTTGGTTGTAGTTCTTATTCCTTTGACGTCAAAATTAAAGTGGATCTAAATCATAATTTATTTGTTTGGGTTTGGTTTCAAATCCAAGTTCATAGAAATCTGATCGAATCATCTCAGGGAAAACGAATCGCCATCAACAGTCACGGATAAGCGGGGGAATCCCATGGGCGGCACCTGGTGCCATTCCCACCTGCTTTCCAATGACCGAAGAGACGTTGTCAAGATGAAGGTGGTGCTCGTCTAAGGATATTGGGCAGAATGGCATTCAGGGCAATGATAGCCCTATGCCCGTGCCACATGACCTATTAGAGGAGAGCCAAGTCAGAACCTTCTCCGTGAAGGCACACCTTGTGCAGAAGTTTAGAGCTCTTCAAACAAATTTATCAGTGGAACAATTCCTCCCGAGCACCGAGCACTTGACTGCTCGAGAGTGGGGGACTAGTGAGGAGGGGGAATCTTGCCAAGGCCCAATAAGGCCCAAACCCGGATAGACCTATAGTCCAAGACGTCTCCCGCCAAGGCCCGCTCTGGATTGGCCCAAGATCCAGGCCTACGCTCCATGCACGAACTTGCCAATGTGACCCGTGTCGCACACCCTGGTGCCCATTACTGCAATAATGGCGAGAGTTATCCCAAATAGTAATGGGCGATGGGTTGAACTCACGGTCCCTTAGCTCCCGAAAGACGAGCGGACAGAGAACCCACGATCCCATGTCTACGGCAACCACGACTCCACTAAGTCCAAAGATGAACGGGATCTATAAAAGGACCTTGGCAATTTTGGCAAGAATGTCAAACTCAAAGACCCCAAAAGGTGGGCAGAGGGTTCAGTTCATGTCAAAATTATAGACCCAACATACACAAAGTAATTAAGAACGTGTTTGGATCAGGTATGGATTTGGGTGTAGTAAATTCATATCCTATCCAAATATGAAATGAATATTTTTAAAAAGACTTGAACTCGAATTTATATCTATTTATCTGGATATTACTCGACCCATCATGTCGAGTGATGCATGTAATCATGTTTGTGAGTATTTTTAACATCCTTACTTTTTGACGTGATTTCTCTGATTATAAGTTTTTTTGGGATGACTTTCTTATTCCCGGTTGAAGAAAAATTTAAAAAATGTAGCACTTAGTTCTAGATATCACATTTGTATCTCTACGATAACAATTAAAGTTATAATAGATATATTTCATATCTCATTTTATTTTATTTTATTTTTTATTTTTTATTTTTTTCTTTTCATTCTCCATGCTGGCAGAGGTCCTTAGACCCCGGACTTGGAGGCCGCCACCGCTGGTGGGCCAGCGCCGCCGTGTGTGGCTCATGCAACGGCTCATGCAATGCCAGCAGGCGCCAGGTACAAACGCCGTTGCTCCAAGCTGATTCCCGTCAGTTCCCAGCGCCGTCACCCGTAGATATTTTTTGAGACGCGAGACCATCCCGGCCGTCGGAGCACCCCCATCGCGGGCGAGATCCGACGGGCGAGATTCCCTACTGGATCTCCGTCAGATCTTCCAACCAGCTCAGACGTCCTGCCCGAGGCGAACAACTTGGTGCCACTGTGGGCCCTGCCCCTCGCTCCAACTCCCGAGGACAAAAGAGAGGAGCCCGCCGTTCCGCGGGACGGGATGGGTTTTTAACTTTTTATTTATAAAGGGTCCCCAGGCGAGGCCTCGAACCGTCTGCGACGGAGCCGCCAGCGAAGGAGGAAGAGAGTGGGAGGGGGGCGGGGGCGTGGGTCCTCTCTTCTCCTTTAATCCAAGCTTCTCCGTTCTCCCATTCCTCTCTCTCCATCCCCTGTGCTGCGGACAGAGGGATCCGACGCCATTCCCCCTCCATCAGGTACGATCACTGATCGCATTTGCCTGCTCCTAGGAACTCTCTACTGCATCTGCGAATTCTTGGTTCATTTCACCTTGTCAGTCGATGATCGGATTTGAGGATTTGGATTTTGGATTTGCCTCGGTGCGGGCAGTCGGCTCCGTTCTCCCCCGTTTCTGTTCTCGACGTGGGATCTAGGTTTTCCTACTGGTTCCCTTTGTTTTCTTCCCCCCGTCTCCCAATCTGGAAAGAGAAGAAATTTCCGTGTCAAAGTTTGCGTCTTATTTTATATCAACAAGGAGGCAGGAGCGCGTTTTTTCTGATTTTTCTTTCTTTTTTGAGTCCCTCGTTGGATCTGAGCGGTTCCAAAGGTTTTGGGCCGGCAGGGCTAAGTGGTCTCACGTCGCCATCGGTCACGGTCGGGAACGGAGGTTCGAAAGAAAGGCCCCTTCCTGCGTGCCCAATTTACCTCCCGCGTGGCCGAGCCCATTCCTCTAGCATGTGGTCCTGTCATGTCCTCATCCCGCACTCACCCCCCCTCCCACCCCCAACGCGAGCCATCACGAAACCGCTCGTAGAAATCGCCGTCCGTGTTTCTAGTGTTCCCATGGGGAACACGCATCGGACGGTGGAGATGTAGGGGGGGGGGCTTAGGGGTCATGATGATGAAAGGGGCAGCACGTGCACTTTCAACGCGGGAATCGTTTAACAGGTTGTCACCAATTTTTTTAGTAATTAAAAGTCATGTGCGCTGGCCCCCACAACCATTGCCAGTGGATGGAGGTGGTGGCAAACTAGTGGCAAAAGTGCTCCCGGTCATGTGACCTTTCACGTGCGGGGCCATCTCCAAAATTCAATTTTTTTCTGCGGCTTGCACGTAATTTCGAAGCGCCCCCTTTTGTCGTCTACTCGCGGGCGCGCCCGGCCCGCACCTTCCCTCCTGCGGTCTCCGTCCAAACGTTTGGCGACCGCAGCGGGGACCAGCGGGGTTCTTTTTGATGGGTCATTTTGACAGCGGAACAAGAGTCGGCGGTTAGGGTGAGTTATTTTGTCGGTTCGTCTTTATCCTAATTTGATAGTAAAATTATGGTATCTTAATTTTAGATTAATTTGTTTCACTCTTTCGCGATCAGGATAATTATTTAAAGTAATAATTATTTCAACTCAAAGATAAGTCGGCATTCATACGGATTAAATTATCCTAATCTGTTATTAAAAAAACGCTTATTCATTTATTTACCCTTGAGCTCTGCCGTTTTGTTCATTCTTTTGGTTCTATTTAAATTATAATTATAAAATGAAACTTTTAGTGTTTCTGAGATAGATTGGTGTTATTTATCTTTCACGTGAGCGTCATGGGTAGATTGTTAATTCTCAAATGTGGAAGGATTTTGAGGACAATGTAATCTCACTTGTCAACGAATCGGGCATTTGCTCGCAGGGGGGTCTATTTAAGTGGGGGGATCTCGCTCTGTTATCTCCCTCTCCGGCTCTAGGTTTCAGTGGGTACCTGGAGGTCCGCCGCCGCCGCCGCCGCAGCTAGGGAACCATGGGTGCCGGGGGCCGCATGTCCGCGGAGGAGCGCTTCGATCACCAGAAGCCTCACGACGGGCGCGACCCGCTCCGCCGGGTGCCGACCGCCACGCCGCCCTTCACGTTGGCTGAGATCAAGAAGGCCATCCCCCAGCGCTGCTTCCAGCGCTCCGTCATCCGCTCCTTCTCCTACGTCGCCCACGACCTCGCCATTGTCTCCGTCCTCCTCTACCTCGCCGTCGCGTACTTCCCCACCCTGCCCTCCCCGCTGCACCTCCTCGCGTGGCCCCTCTACTGGGCCGTGCAGGGCTGCGTCCTGACGGGGGTCTGGGTCATCGCCCACGAGTGCGGGCACCATGCCTTCTCCGACTACGCTTTCCTCGACGACGTGGTGGGGCTGGTGCTTCACTCGGCGCTTCTCGTGCCCTACTTCTCCTGGAAGTACAGCCACCGCCGGCACCACTCCAACACCGGCAGCCTAGAGCGCGACGAGGTGTTCGTGCCCAAGCCCAAGGCGAAGCTCGCCTGGTTCTCCAAGTACCTCAACAACCCGCCGGGGCGGTTCCTCACGCTGTTAGTCTCGCTCACGCTGGGCTGGCCGCTGTACCTGGCCTTCAACGTCTCCGGCCGCCACTACGACACCTTCGCCTGCCACTACGACCCGCACGGCCCCATCTACTCCAACCGCGAGCGGCTCCAGATCTACATCTCCGATGCCGGGGACCTGGGCATGGCCTACGCGCTCTACCGGCTGGCGTGCAGCTACTCGCTGGGGTGGGTGGTGCGCGTGTACGGCGTGCCGCTGCTGGTGGTGAACGGGTTCCTCGTCCTGATCACGTACCTGCAGCACACCCACCCGGCGCTGCCCCACTACGACTCGTCGGAGTGGGACTGGCTCCGGGGGGCGCTGGCGACGGTGGACAGGGACTACGGGGTGCTCAACAAGGTGTTCCACAACATCACCGACACCCACGTCGTCCACCACCTCTTCTCTACCATGCCGCACTACAACGCCATGGAGGCGACCAAGGCCGTGAAGCCCATCCTGGGGGAGTACTACCACTTCGACGGGACCCCCGTTTACAAGGCCATGTGGAGGGAGGCGAAGGAATGTCTCTATGTGGAGCCCGACGAGGGCTCCAAGAGCGGTGGCGTCTTCTGGTACCGGAACAAGTTTTAGTCTTTTAGGCCGGCGCCGGAGCAGGCGAGGCAAGCACCCCCGCCATCCCACTTTTGTTCCGTTTATTTATCTGTTCTCGGTCTTCAATTTAGTTCTTCTACCTGTGTCTGCTTCTCTGGGAATAACCCAAGGCTGCGGAATTGGCGAGAAAGAAGGAAGAGAGAGTTGGAGGGACAAGACCACATTTTGTTGTTAATGGGAATGTTAGGGGCGGTGCCCAAGTCTTCTCTTCTTCTTTCGTCCATGATGGGAGTAACATCTGAACGATTGTTGTTAATGTTCCTTGTGTACCAATAAAAAAACGAGTTTTAGCTACTACACATTTAGATGATCTTCTCTGTGTGTGTGTGTGGCGCCAGTACTGGTCACAACAGTAGATTTCATCTGCTCTGTTGCGGTGGGGAATGTCCCAAGGGGGGATGAGCCCCACACCCATGCGTAGACCATGGCTGGGAGGGCGGATGGACAAGAGTCAGCTTGCAGGACAAGAATGGGGGCAGCGGGCTGAGCTGCCTTGTGTGGTGGAACTCGTTCCTGGGTGTCTCCGGTGGGCGGATGAATCGATCCAAGGCGTGGCCCGGGAAATCCAATGTTGGCGTCAAAAAGATAGGGTGCATGCGTTGGAGATAAATGGTATGTTCTTTATTCAGATTTCAGATGGCGTAGGGCCCGTGGCAGGGTTGCATGAAGTGTAACAGGGTTCCTCTGAATACCGTTTAGAGTGAGATCCTCGTGGAAGTTAAATTTTCAGGTCAACATCTATATGACATCGTCAGATGGTACGTGAAGATTTGACATATTAGGTAGTCAGGAAATTGATGTAATGCATTACTCAAGCAGGGGTTACAAGATAAATCCGTGTAGTGGTTAATGGTGACGACAAGTGATGGATGGCGAAGCAGTGCTGGATGGCGAAGCAGTGCGAGTATGGCTGCAAATTACCCAAATATTTTATTTCCTTTGTAATTCTGCTCCATGAAATATCAGACATTCAGACTGTTAGAGGGTGTACGGGAGCATTTTTTTTAAAAATTCTTTCGTACTTAAAAAATTGGGCTATGTCAGTTTTTAGCCTAATTTTTAAAATTGATGAAAAAGGGTAATGACATGTTTGATAAAAGTGTTATAATTTTTAAATTTTATGTAGACTTGTTTGGTAGAATTATAATTTATCATGCTGCACTTGAAAGATACTCGAGTCGACGGATCAACGTCACGAGCATGGGTTGAGGGAGGCGACGATGAAGGGGGGGAGGGAGAGGTCACAGTGGAGGTGACACCAGAGGGAGTAGAGGGAGGTCACGATCATGAGTAGCAAGAATCTCATCAGAGAGAAAGACTTGAACAAGTTCTTTGCTTGTTGATTCACCTATCGTGTTCGATCGACTGTCTCACTGTTGTCTTCGACTAGATTATCATAGTGGTTGTTGTCACCCATATCACCAAGTTGAACATGCTGCCATAAATTTCGGTGGCCACCTCATCGTACCTAGGAGGAGGATGGCCTCCCCCCTTCTGCAAACCCCCTCCCCAAGCCACTGGAACCCCCCCAACCCCCCCTCTGCAGCCTGCTAGAAACCCCCTCCCTTGCAGAGCCGCCCCCCTCTGTCAAACCCCCTCGCCCACCCTATGCAATCCCCCTCCCCAACCCATCAGAACCCCCCAACCCCCGTCCCCAGCTTGGCGAAAGCCCCCTCCCTTGTAGAGCCACCACCCCCTCTGTCGGAACCCCCACTCGCCCTCTGCAACCCTCTTCCCAAACCCATCGGAAACCACCCCCCCCAACTTGCAAAGTCCACCCCCAACCCCCCGCCAGAACCCCCCCCCCCCAACCCCCCATCCCCAGTCTATCGGAACCCCCCTCCCCTACAGAGCCACTACCCCCTCTGTCGGAACCCCCCACCCACCTCTGCAACCCCCTTCCCTAGCCCGCCAAAACCCACCCCCTGTTGGAACCCCCCTCTACAACCTATCAGAAAACCCCCCTCCCTTGCAGAGCCACCCCCTATGCTAAAACCTCCCACCCACCCTATGCAATCCCCTTCCCCAGCTTGCCTGAACACCCCCCCCTCCTAGCCTGTTGAAACCCCCATCGGAACACCCCCTCCCCCCCCACCCTTTGCAATCCCCTCCCCAACTCGCTGAAACCACCACCCCCCACCGGAGTCCCCACCCTCGCCCTCTACAACACCCCTACGTACCCGTCGTCGATTAGTACGTAGGCCTGGGCCTTGTGCTTTCTTTCTTAGACGACATCGATCTTGGAGAGGACGACGATGGCATAGAGGAACGCCCTACTTGGTGACGATGCCCCCTTCTTGGTGTCGTACAGGAAGGCATTCGAAGCTCCTGTCCAACCATAGCGCATGACATTTTTCACTTGGGAATCATGATTCCTTCTTAAAGAAAAAGTCAAGACTTATTTTTATTTCGGAGAAGATTATAACGGGATGAGATTTCATCTTAAAATATTGGAGAGGTCTTACCAAAAGTATCTACATGAGCTTTCTATTCCTATTTTTTATTCTGAGATAAAAAAGAGGTAAACAATTACAACGAAACACTCCATTAGAAAATTAAATTATTGTTATGTCCCGATCCAGCAGCGAAACAAACTCGGAACGTGACAGTGAACAATCATGACAACCAGAGTACTAGGAGATAGTAACCACAAGATGACAGCTCTAACAAGACAAGATTTGGACAAAAATATAATTTTATTAATGACAAAATTCACTATTATAATTCTTGACTCAATAGAAAAGACACACACTACAAGACTCTCATAGTTTCTAATCTAGACTCAAGAAAATAGAAAAGACTTGGGATCTTCTAATATTCCAAGAGCACTCGATCACTCTTGCCCTTCCTCATCAGAGTGAATTTCATATTTGTTATTACCTAAAAAATATTAAGAAACACTAGGTGAGCGAAAAGCTCAATAAGAATTACATCTCTTTAGCCAGACAAAATATAAGTAATTGATGTTTTAACATTGTGCAAAAATGCTACATGATAAAAGAATACAAAAAATGAATCAAATCTATGAAAGATAATCATACAAGAGTAAGATAGAGAATCAAGGGAATATGAGATACAGAACAATTATAGGAATCGAATATCCAAGAGATATCTTAATGAAGAGAATAAATTAATAATAGATCAATAACAAGATAACAACATATGTCAAGAAGTGAACATGTCCAAATGAACATAATTGTACAATTGGCCAATACTTATCGAGTTCCAACAATAATGCCCCGTCTTGGGCCAAGCAAGTCAAGTATCATGTAATTATTATAACCAGAATGACATTCATTCATGTCACGAATAAGTGAATTATCTAGATTAAATTTTACATATCAGATTTGGTGCAATGTCACACTCAGAATTTTTCCTATGGGTACAAAATTGGACATTCTGTCCTAACTAACATTGATTGTTAAGCGGACCAAAAAGTCCTTAATAATCACTAGACAATTTCATAAAAATAAATGGCCAAGTGAATTCAATGAGAGTCATGTTCCAGAATAACAAATGACACAATTAAAGTGTATAGAGCATGTAAAGAGAAGTACCAAATAAATGGAGATCAAGTATAAACTTTAAGGTAAGTTTATGAAGAACAAGAAATTCATGATTTCTATAGATAATCAAGAAGGTACCGATTTATAAAGATGATAATGACATCAAAACACATCAAAAAGTCAACATCGAACTTACAGAACTTGATAAAATGCGGTCAATCGTATAGTCACGACTCGTAAAAACCAGAGTTGATCGTGGTTGGGGTCAGGGGCATGTTTAGAAGAACGCGGTCAGGTCAAGGGTTGCAATAAAATCACCTCCACTCAGTAAGCCGCGTTTTGAAATTGGCGTTCGGTCAGCCAGGTGTGGGTTTCAAAAGTCAAATAGGGTTTCCCAAACACGGTCGATCGAGCTATTGCCTTTAGGGTGAATGCTTGAACGCAATCTTTGGGTATGCCACATTTAGAACGGATAGAACAGAACCAAATAGAACATTGTTTCATAGTTCCAAAGGTTGGTCGGATCACATCTTAGGCTAATAAGACGAGATTTTGAGGAGTTTCCAGAGTTTTTAGGGTTCAATTAGCTTGACGTCCATACGAGAATTCATAGCTCATGAAGACTTATGGAGACCTTAGTTAAGAAGTTCCAGTCCGACAGAAGGAATATCATGCGGAGGGTTCTAACTTCACTAAGAAATAGGCTATGCGATGAAATCAGAAACCAAATAAATGATATATACACGCCACCGGAGTAGCATGATCTTCAAGATAAAACAATAGTTAAACCATAGTATGTCGGTCTTAAATCAAATAAAATAATGAAAATAGAGGCTAGCATGGAATAATTTAAAAGAACTAGTTAATATCTCATATTTTGTCATGAAAAATTAAATTTCAAGAAGGGACATAACATGAAGATAAGACAAGATTATGAGAGAGTTCATAAGATTAAAGGAAGAGAAAATCGAGACAAGAATTAAGGTTAAGTTTATAACAAGATAGATTTAATTATTAATAAATTTAATAATATTCTAAAGTTAATTTAATGTTTAAAAGAATTAATTTCAAATTTAAGTGAAAATCAAGTCCTATGCAGAGATGCTATTTTATGAACGCGACTACCACGATCGCCGTGTGCTATAAGAATGTGTCCATGCGTTTAGGCGTTAATTTAAAAGAACGTCCAAGAGTGTGGACACGGGAAAGAAAATAGCGTCTTGTTAGTCAAATACAGTTTTGACAAAAAATCAAAATTTAAAATAAATTGATGATCATGGGGACGCGTTTAGAACGCGGTCCATGTGGATACCACAATCTCAAACAGAAAGCCGTTCTGACGGGAAAACATGAAAATGACGATACCTTGTCCATGAAACTCAAAATACATTTATATTAGACTGTAAAAATTGGCGAAACATGCATAGAATCAAACTAGACATGCAAGTAAACATTTTTACTTGATCAATTAGAGTTTAGTTCGAGAGAATGGGTACCTTAAGATCGCTTTAGGGAAGAAGAGGGAAAAAGAATGTGAAAGGTCTAAACTTTCCATCCTCCTCCTCAATCCACGCCTTACCACGACCTCCAGCCTCTTCCACGAACTATTAAGGTTGGTTAGAAAGGATTTAGGATTCTATTTATAGAGTTTAAGTCTCGTAGAGTCCTAATTCGATCGATTGTCCAAGGGATAGATTTACTCTGAAAATTTTGATTTCTATCTAAATATAGGGCCACCTAATACAAGATTAACTCTAATTAGGTTAAGATTTCGCAAGAGTATGACCTAATTTAAATGGATTAGAGTTTAATTAAGATTTTAGGTCTAATTACTTAAGTTTTAACTCATTTAAACTAATTAGACTTTAAAATTTTAAGATATTACGAAATTAGATATTTATTTAATCTTTTAAGTCCAATAAGATTTTAATATTAGCCCAATTTACATTTACAACTATGACAAAAAAATTATTTAGTTCATATTAATTATATTTCTTGTCTTATGAAATTAACCTTACATTATTCAAAAGATATCAGTTATTTATTTATATTTCTTTTAAATTATGAGTTGCTACAATTATGATCGTAGAAAGGTGTTTATGACAAATAAAGCTAATTTTTAACAAATGTCCCCTTTGTCTATCTAAATGTTGAATGTGAGGAGGGTAAAATCCATACGGCTCATGCGCGACCCGTTAACGCCAGGCCCGTATCGGCTCAAGGTCTGCGAAGCGTATAGCGGACCCCCAACAGTCGCGGCCCACGCCAGGCGGCCTAATAAGGCCAGCCAACGGATTCGTTTGCCCGTGAGAGACATCGACTCAGGCATATCAGACGCCGAAGGATCCTCTTACAACCAAACGTTACTCCCGGCATCACTGGCCTCCACTCCAGTAAAGGCGAGCACGCCCCACGGGAGTCATAAGACTCGCCTGGAGACCGCCCTACCCCGGAGGAACGGGCGGACAACGGAAAACTCCCTACGATCGCGGGGAGACATTACCCCACGACTCACACCCTTCTCTATTAAGGGATAGACCTCCCCCGCCAAGATAACCCCTATAAATGGACCTTCCACCAGGGACAGAGACACACATGGTGAGATAGCCACACACACAAACTAAGACAGACTGATAGCTATAGAGAGAGCCTTCTACGGAGGAGAGCCCCGACCCGCTTCCGAGCACTCTTCCAGCCTAATGAGCACTCTCCGAGCACCCACTGGGTGTGGCGAGCACTCCTTCGGAAGTTCTATCCCCACTCCAGGCTTGATCAATCGGCTCTCATTTCTCTCTCTCTTCTCCATCCTCTCTTGATCCCCACGTAACAAGGTTATGACTTAAACATCGGAGGGGTGTCACATGGGCTAACACCCATGGTTCCTTCTGACGCCGTTCTTCTAATGTTTGCAGGCTTCTACGGGGGGCTAGATGATCTTCCCGAACAAACAAATATTAAAAGTGTGGTACGAGATTCGAGAGATCTTTTTCTTGTCTCTACACCTTTTGACGTCGTCTGTGAAAAATTGAACAGAAAGCCATGGCACCCCGTGGGAGCTACCGCAACACCAACAACCGTGGCCGAGGGTCCCACTAGGGCCCCAGTTCCCGCCGGGGATCACAGGAAGCATCTTCTTGTACGCCGCCGCACCGAGACGTCGCCGCCAATGAACTGGCAGAGGTGCGCCGCTGTAGACACGCCATTCTTGACGTCTCCTGAGAAAGTCTCATATTACTATACAACGCCCTGCGACGGCTTACGCATTTCGAATCTCTTAAATATTTCCTTTTCTTGGGTCTTCTTCTGCCTTTTCCGGCATCCGGAATCGTCTCGTCACGGCATTCGGACGGCATCAACACAAGTCAGACGCATCAGGAGGTTCCGGAATCAAGAAGGGTGTCTGCTAGGCGGCCGCCAACGCCTGAACTGAGGACCCGTGTGGGTCTTAATGGGGGCGTCCAGGCCCCTGGACGCCCCCATTCTTTTAATTTATTTTATTTGTTTTTCAGAGCCCAAAAATAAATAAAAAATATATATTAATGGAGGCGTCTAGGACCCTGGACGCCTCCATAAAAACTAATATAAAAATATATAAAATGCCAGTTGACATAAAAGACAAAACATAAATAAAAAAATATATATTAATGGAGGCGTCCAGGCCCCTGGACGCCTCCATAAAAATAAGTATAAAAATTAAAATGCCAGCTTTGGCATAAAAACAAAATAAAATAATAAAAAATAATATATTTATGGAGGCGTCCAGGCCCCTGGACGCCTCCATCAACTCCCTCACGGGCGCCGCCCACCGAACGATGGTTTGTCGTGTGTGAAAAAATCTAAATTATGGAGACGTCCAGCCCGCTGGACGCGCCCATTTCAAAATCACGAGACGCCGCTCACAAAACCACGCGTTGTGTCAAACCGCGTGCGGCCGTCGGTGGTGTTCGGTGGACTTGTTGGGGGCGTCCGGGGCCCTGGACGCCTCCACAAAAATATTTCAAAAAAATTAATAAAAATAGAATAAAATATTAGTTCGGCCCTGATGGAGGTGTCCAGGGTCCTGGACGCCTCCACCCCCCGGAGCCCTATAAATAGAGGCCCTCCCCCCTCAGTTCTGGAGGAGCTTTGAAGAGATCCGATAGGCTACCGGAGCCCAGAGGCTACCGGAGTCATTTTCTAACCCGTGGGGTCTTTTGTAGGTGGAGGTTCTGCCGGCTTCTCGGGTGCCCACGCTCGCGAGAGGAAGGTCGTCTTCATCCACCGCGCTTCCACGCCATCCCTACGCTGCCGGAGCTCCGCCGGATTTCACCACCGGCACATCCAATAAGCCAATCCTTTCCTTTTCTTCTTAGTTCTTTTGCATTCATCATCTCGCATCATCTATCCCCCTTCATAAGGGTGCCTCTTCTTATATACTTCTTGCGTCCATCATCTCATTTTCCTCCTACTCGAGTCCGAGAGGGGTTTAAAAGACAACACCAACCAGGTGTGTGTCTTGCCATCATTTCGTTATTTTTATCGCAAGGATTTGAATACTACACCTTCATCTTTCTAATCCACTCGTTACTTGTTTGTCGTTGTTTTGCAAGGGTACCCAAGGAAAGCCCTCTCCGTCGGCCGGCCGAAGGGGGAGGAAGAAGCAACCCGCCATCTCCCGCTCTTGAGGTAGGCGCGATCACTTTCTTTATTTTGGGGTCTTTCGGCCCCTGGCGATCACATCTTGTTCTCGAGGCCGCGGCGAGTCACTTCCCCAATGGCCGTTTAAATTCCCGTTCTTATACTCTCTTTATATTCTATCGTATTCTGCTCATATTCTCGAGGCCGCGGCGAGTCACTTCCCCAATGGCCGTTTAAATTCCCGTTCTTATATGTTATATTCTTATCTATTCATATTCTCGAGGCCGCGGCGAGTCACTTCCCCAATGGCCGTTTAAATTCCCGTTCTTATATATTATATTCTTATCTATTCATGTTCTCGAGGCCGCGGTGAGTCACTTCCCCAATGGCCGTTTAAATTCCCGCTCTTTATATTCTCCTTATATTCTGTAATATTCTTATATGCTCATATTCTCGAGGCCGCGGCGAGTCACTTCCCCAATGGCCGTTTCAATTCTTGCTATTTAATTTCTGCACCATTCCCGTCCCCCCGAGGTCGCGGCGAGTCACTTCCCGCTATGGTCGTTTAACCCCCATATCTTGCTATATTACATTTGTCCCGCTCGCCCCGCCGGAGCAATCTCCCGTGGTGGCCCCTTCTCTTTTCTCTTATTTCTGTGTTGCAACAAACAAAAAGAAGGAGCCCGCGCGCTCCGCGTCCTCTTCGCACCCCGAACCGCATGACGTCGCTCACAGATTGGCGATCACGGTGGGACCTCTATTGCTTCCTTTTGGCTACCCTTGCAAGTTCGGCACCATCCGTGCCTCTCCACCTTGGCGCCCGCGCGCGCCCCCGTTGTGCTCACGGCAGCACTGTCAGTTTTGATTGGTTGTTTGTTTATTATATGTCTATTATTTCTGTTATTTTCCCACTCCATATCTCTGTCAGCATTTCATTGCATGCATCCATCCCTCTTTTCTATCCTTTTTTTATTTTTTCGAGGATCACCCTTTCCCGGTGAAGGAAGGACTCTCCGTTTGAGAATTCCTCTCAACAGACTAGAATCTCCTCCACTGGGACCTCCGTAAGTCCCCGACATCGAAGAATCTCCTCTTCGTTCACTGGGCTGGTTGTACCACTGAAGTTCCCCGGAGTTAGTCATTTCATTCGTGGTGAGACGAGAGACCCTAGCTGACACGGCGGTAAAACAAAAATAAACTAGGGTCCCTATTTTGTGTGAACTTCGGATCTCGCTAAAAACACAAAAAAAAATCATCAAAATCAAAAAAAAAAAGGCGTAAAGGCATCCACTTGTTTGATAATCTCTGCTATCTGCTTGCTAGTGTATGTTTTTGCGTTCTGAGAAAATTGTGAGCATGGCTCACGAGTCTTTTGAGGAGAACCACCCTAGTCGTGGTTTGTCAGCCGACCCGCGAGTCTATGCTATGGACTCGGGTCCTTCTCATGAGCCCTCGCATGAGGTGCAGGTTATTGCCGGGGACACATCCCCACCGCAGGATATCTCTTCCTTACTGGGCGTCCTCGCCAACACGGAGCTTACCTCTGAACAGCTCCGGGCCTTCCAGGCCATTCTAAAAGGGAAATCTGTTTCCCCCACGCCCCATGAATCAACTCCGGCCATCGCACCTCTCCAAGAGTCCGTGCAGGCCATTCCATCTCCTTCATTAGCGCAAGCCATCCAGTCTCCCTCGCTTCAAGGACAAGCGAGCCAACAACCACCCTCATTCCAGTTCCCGTCACAATCTCAAACTCCCGTTGTTCCCCACACACCGCTTCAGCCAGGGCCAACTGTCGGCGGTCCGACAGCTCCCTCTCATTCCGGGTTCCCCCCTCAAGTCTCTAGGAGACAGTTTCTCCCCCAGTGGCAAGTGCCACCTTCACCTCCAGAGGAGCTCGCCCAATCGCTCCTCAATAGGTTCAATCGCATGGACGAGCAGTTTCAAAAT
Organism: Amorphophallus konjac; assembly: GCA_022559845.1. NCBI lineage: Eukaryota > Viridiplantae > Streptophyta > Magnoliopsida > Alismatales > Araceae > Amorphophallus > Amorphophallus konjac. The sequence continues at coordinate 60,106,921 of CM040128.1, read as the reverse complement.
CTGAGAAGGATGGTGGACGTGAAAGCCACCCCGGAGGTTGCTTTGCCAATCCTTCCCGTCATTCATCTTCCTCCCTCCGAAATGCCCACGTACCACAGATACAATGGTACCGGCAACCCCTTCATTCACCTTAAGGATTTCATGTATGAATCCTCCTATTGGCAAAACGATCAGAGGTCCATGGCATACCTCTTTCGGAGATCATTGGATGGTCCCGCGCTTGAGTGGTTCTATTCCTTGGAGCCCCGCGAGGCCGAGAATTTTGAAATAGTCCAGAGAAGGTTCTTGCAGAAATATAGGGATAGGGTCGGTCCCTCACTCTCCATTACCGACCTAGTGGCCGAAAAGATGAAGCCCGATGAGGATTTTGTCCGCTATGCTGATAGATGGAGGTCTCTGGCGGAAAGAATAAGGGACACCCTCTCCGAGCCCGAACAAGTGAAGATGATTGTGTCTAATGCAACCCCCCAGTTCAGACACGTCCTGGCCATGAATAAACTTACTACAATGGAGGAACTCTATGAAAGGGCCCGATACATCTAAACCCAGTTAAAAGACTCCCCCATTATGAACATGTTTGAGTCGTCGAAGCCCAAAGTAGTCAGAAAGACAGGCGCTGGTGTCCCGGGCGGAGCCACAGAAGGGGTCGTGACAAATGAGCAAGTGGGTGCGGTCAACAATGCCAACTATGCAGTCAACCCAAGGCCTCTACAAATGTCCCGACTTCCCCTCCAACCAGGTCCTTTCCCTCTTCGTCCTCCACCCCAAAATAACCCACCCCAGGATAATATGCCTCCATTACGTCAACCCCAGCAACAACAACCACAACCTCAGCAACAACAACCACCGCTTCAGTACAACCAAGTTCCACCCCCGGGGAACTATGGTCCCCAACAGCAACAAAGGAGGCCGCTCGGTCCCAAGAGAGCCTACTATCCACCATTGCCAGAAACCTTAGCAGATATTTTTAATGCCCTCATGGCATCAAACCAACTCGCCCTACCCAGAGAAAGGCCCGTGTGGCCCCCAAATGTTGATACCTCCAAATACTGCGTCTACCACAGGCAGCCAGGACACACAGTAGATTACTACTTCCATTTCAAAGATTACATCCACGATATGAATGATGAGCATCAAATAGATTGAGATGAAATGAGACGATACGTCGCCGCTCTTAAGGCTAGGAGACCTCCTCATAGGCCACAGCAGCAGTTACAACAGCAGCAGCAGCAGCAACCACCACAACAACAACAGCCTCAGCAGGCCCCACAACAACAGCCCGACATGGGCATAATCCAGAATCCATTACCGGAGCACCAACAGCCCAATCATCAGGTTAACCCCATCTCCTCCTTCTCGGAAGTCGGGAGAGAGCAGGTGTGGCACCAGGAAAGTACCTTCATTCTTTCTACCGCCAATCCTATCATCACGCAACACCCTTGCTTTGCCCGGGTAGCACCTCTCTCTCATCAACCCGCGTCAGTATCGCCTTCACCATTTCCACTACCATTACGCCCTCTCATCCGTACCCCGATCTCCTATCAACCGACACTCTCCACTACGCCTTCACACCCTCTCATCTTCTCTCACTCCCCCACTTTACCATCCACCTCTACCACATTTACCCCTACGCCTTCTAAACCCCTTATCATCCGTCAACCATACATAACCCCGTCTTTCTCCACCGTATCACCACTAATACCTTCAAAACCACTCATTACTCATCGCCCACCTCAAAATCATTGCCCACTTCAAGCCCTACCCACTTCTACTTCGTCTCCACCTCCACCTTCCAGACCCCTTATCCTTCATAATCCGCGCGATATCCCCTCTACCTCCACCATGCCTCCACCTAACAAACCCCTCATCAGAATCCCTGCTCCCGTCATCACCCCTACTTCATCAACCATTCCTCCACCACTACCCCTCAAATCCCTGAAAAGCCTGGTCGTGACCGTGCCTGTTGCGATAAACAGAACCCCTCAAAGCAAAAGTCTGAATCCACAAAAAGGGGGGGCTATGGAATGTAAATGCTCGAGATTTGGTCCGAAGTTGTCCGAAAGGAAAGAGTTAATGGGCCCTTATTCGCTCGCCGGGTTAACGGTTTTGCCGATCCTCTCAGGAGGTTTATCCCCCACGCTCTTCCTTCTTCCCCGAGCTACGTACGGGGACCGCCTCTCCTTGGGTGGTATGGCAGGGGTAAGTGAAATGAAACTGCTTCACCCTTCTATATGTATATGCATGTGGCACTAACTTATGTGCAATGCAGGATACTCGTGACAACATGATTGCCGACCTGCGGGCCCAGCTGGCAGACGCCAGGCGGCAGTTAGTGGCCATGCGACAGGAGTTGGAGATCCTGGTGAGTCTATGCAATGCATTTTTGATGCTTAGCCTTTGACTGACGTTTGCCTCGTGTTTCAGCGGGCCCACCAGACAACGGCAGCCGGGACGGCTGGTGGAGCGGGTTCCAGTTCGCGGGGCCCTCCTCCGGATGTTTCTGCCCTCCAGGAGCAGCTGGCGTATGCGGTGGCTCGGGCTGAGGAGGCCGAGCGTGACCGCGAGGCTCGAGTGAGTGCTTGCTTGGCCCTGACCCTCTTCTAGCTGCTTTCCTCCTATCACTGTTCTCTTACGGTGCATGCGTACTTTGACAGGTGGCCGAGATTCGGGAGGCCCTGGCCCGTGCTGTTCGTGCTGAGCAGGAGCGCGATGCCTGGGTGGCAGAGCGTGACGCCCGGATTGCGGAGCTAGAGGAGGAGCGGTGACGGGAGGCTGAGGAGCTTCCTCACGACGTAGTGGATCTGCGGATCGCCCTCGAGCTGTCGAGGAGAGAGGCGATGAGGGAGAGAGAGGAGAGGGAGAGGGATAGGGAGACCGTGGAGAGAGAGAGGGAGAGGGATAGGGAGACCATAGAGAAAGAAAGGGAGTACAGGATGGCAGAGCGATATCGAGATTGGGACGAGAGGAGAGCTCTGGTGGCCCAGGTGTCGGAGCTCCGGCTGAGTCTTGGCACGGCGGAGGGGAGACTTCGGGAGAGTGAGGAGCGGTATCAGAGGGCGAAGGAGCGCGGGGTGCGACTTCGTCAGTCCGGTTCCTTTTCTGTGGGTAGCTTTCTAGTTTCTTCGGCCGAGCAGCGTTGCCGCACCTTGGAGGCTGGCATGGTGCCACCTGGAGAGGCGAGCACGGCTTCTCAGGGTTCGCAGAGGTCGCAGAGGCCCCATAGGGATCCCCGTCAGAGGAGGGAGGAGAGAGATGACCAGGAGGGTGGTGGTGAGAGTTAGAGAGTTGTTTGTACACCCCACCGTCCTCACTGTATGATGTACTTTTGACTGTTTGTATGAAATAGATTTCGTGTGGTTCCTTTTGTCATGTGCCCTTTTCCTTCCTGCACTTTCTTTCACACCACGTTGTTCACGCTTCACGGGACTTTTCCCTGGACAGGAGGAAACTACTTTGCATGGAGGGTTTTTTGTTCCCTTTTTTTTTTTTTTGCTTTCTTTTGGGCGCGTCCAAGCGCGAGGACGCGTCTTAATCCTCGAATTCAAATTTAAAGCGACGGGTGGCCTTTCTTCTCCGTGCCTTACCCGCAAACGAGCCCGCCTTCCGCCGAAACTTGCTCGCCCGTCTTTGTCTTCTTCCCCTCGATCGATGGAGTTCGGCGGTCTGGACCACGGCGAAGGTGGAGAGGGACGCGGTACCCCTCGCCCAAGGAGGGACGCGCCAGAGCACGGAACGGCGTCTATGGAGGAGGAAGGGCCGCTTCGGGCCCTCGAGGGACCCGAGGAGCCCGATGTCGCGGAGGGAGGTGAACACGGTCTGGTAGGTGCTTGGTTTTCCCCCTCTTTGATCCATTTTGAGTTTTGAAGTAAGCCGTGCGAGGGGGGAAAGGGTTCGACGAGTGTTGCACTCAAGTGATGGACGCGTCCTAGACAGGGGACGCGTTCTTTGTTAAGATGCGAGGTCCTCCTTCCTTGGTGCAGGACATGGCGAGGACCCTGGGCCTGGCCGATGAGTGGGCGATTGCGGACGAGCCGAGCCGCGTCAGGAGGGAGAGTCGCGGCAAGGCGAGGCTCGAGGACTGGCACGTACGTCTCCCTGGACAGCAAGGGAGTGTATTGGTGCAGGACAACGCCGACTTCCTGCGGCGACAGAGAGAGAGTTATGCGGGGCTTCCCCAAGCTGGGGACATGCGTGGCATCGGCGGCTCGCGCGCCCAACTGTCAGAGGCTAGGCGGCAGCTGGCCGTCGCTCAACATGAGCTGTCGCTCCTGGTAAGTTACGTGCCGCACTTTTATCTTTAGATTTTGGAGTTTCACTGACGGCCGTTGTTTATTTTGTTCCAGCGTGCCCAGCAGACAGCGATGGCGGGGATGATTGGTGGCGCATCTTCCAGTTCCTCGGCCCCTTTTCTCGAGATTGCCTCCCTCCGGGAATAACTTGCCGGTGCGGTGGCCCGGGCGACCCGGGCGGAAGAGGAGCGTGATGCCTGGGTGGCGACTGTAGCGGAGCTGCGACATCGTGGTGAGGAGAGACCTTCCCCAGACATCATGGAGTTAAGGGTTCTTCTGCAGATGATGAAGAGAGAGGCAGAGAGAGAGAAAGCCGAGAGAAGGTCCGAGCGACAGCGGGATCAGACCGAGAGGAGGGCCTTGGAGGCCCAAGTGAGGGAGCTCCAGCTGGGCCTTCAGGCCGTCGTGCAGAGGCTAGGAGGGATGGAGACGCGCTACGAGAGAGCGCGAGAGTTCGGGGAGCGACTGCGCCAGTCTGGTCGCTTTGCCGCTAGTGGCTTCTTCGCCACGCCAGGGGAGGAGCAGCGAGTCACTATTGCGGAGCAGGCGCCAAGAGGCGAGGCAGGTGCTGCTGCACGAGGATCCCAGAGGCTTCTGAGGGACCCGCACCTCAGGGGAGAGGAGGGGAGCGCCCAGAGAGATGAGTGATGGTGAGGATCGGCGAGCTGGTGGACTCGCCTCCTCCTTATGTTTATGATATTTTTGACAGCTCATGTAGAATTATGAAGGGAGTGATTTGATTTTCTGCTGCTCGTTTGTTCTCTTGTGCGTTCCTTCTTCCCTACACTTCTTCTCCTTTGCACTGTTCCCATGTGATGGGTCTGCCGATACTCCACCCTAAACAGAGAATCGCGTCTTGTTGTGACCATTTTCTATGGGAATCTGCCGTCGAAGTCAATAATGACGGCCCTAGTTCCTTCTCCCGGATGTTGCGTCAAATTTTGCGGACGTCCTCCAAAACATGATAGGGTATCCCTAGACAACATAGAGTGCTAGTCGTCATATTCTTCGTCCAATCAATCACCATGTGCGAGCGGTGAAGTGATACATGGGATCGCATGGCAGGTGCCTCATCGTGAGGGCTATCATTAACAGGTGATGGAGGCAATCTTGGCCTGCACTCCTTCCATTTCTATAAATTCGTGTCCCTTTTATCCTCCCAGATATATCAAGAGCTAACTCGAGGAGCACAAGTTCTCACGGGAGAGGAGGAGTTCAAAATTCTGAGAGTTGGATGGAGGGCGAATCTTCCCACTCCTCGAAGAGAAGCAGATCCAGTGGTAGTAGTTCCAGGAGGCTTTCGGACCTCGAAGGGCACTTCAGCGAAAGGGCCCAATCACAACTCGTAAGCCAAGTTTTCTGCCCTTTTCTCATTCTTTTTTCTTCCTTTCTTTCTGACCAAACCTCCTCTCCATTCCCTGCATGCGTAGAGTGTGATGAAATCACACATTTCATGAGAGTTAGCAGTGGCCGCATACAGGGGTCTCCCAGATTTTCAGAAGGCCAGGCTAGACGTGATGGGTTTTGGCACCTTTCTTCGGATCGAGCCGATCCAACTCGACCTAGTCCTGATCCAAGTCTTGTGTGAGAGATGGGACCCAGTGAGTCGGGCATTCCTGATGCCCTGGGGGCACATGGTGCCCAGCCTGGAAAATGTGGTCCGAATTACGAGTCTCAAGGTGGATGGCGAGGCAGTGACCGGAGTCACTTACGCGGACTACCGAGAAGGTGCCCAGAAGTTACTGGGTTTAGACCTAGATGGTCGGAAAAACAGGTCGGTAGCTAGGGCGTCCCTCATGGATGCATTAGGGCTCACCGACACTCGTCGGTGTGACGACGAATCCTCAGAAGAGTTTATGGAAAGAATGGAAATATGATGCCGTGCCGTGTACTGCACATATTTCGGCAACTGGGAAAGATGCAACATAGATTTGAGGAGATTTCTCCTCTTCTTTTTGGGGAGATTGGTACTGAGCTCGAAAGGGGACGGTATCCAATGTCGCTTCCTAGAGCTGCTGTCAGACCTTGAAAGAGTAGGATACTACGCCTGGGGAGCTGCCATGCTGGCGCACTTGTTTGCAGGCCTGTTCCAAGAAGCGGATCGTGAGATGGCTGTGAGTGGTTTCACACCATTCATCCAGGTATTTTTGGTTTTGCTTGTTTTGTATATTTTTTGTGTTTTTGCAAGGTACTGATGACCTGTGCTGAGCAGCTGTGAAGCTATTATTACCTCTCTATGGGGAGAGCTCGGCATTGGCGACCCGCGATAGTGCCGTTAGCCAGGCGGTGGGAACCCATCATGAGTGTGGCACCCCTAACTTACCAACTGATGGTGCTAAGGGGGGAGCTACAGGAGTTCCCTGCAGTGATGGTAAACTGGAGACCCTACTCAGACATGGTCGATGCCGACCAGCCGTGGGTTCTAGCAAGTCGTGCCCGGTTCGGACGGGAATTGTGGATGCACTGCCTGAATGAAATCGAGCAGCTTCGGCTACGATTGGTTATGAGGTCCTTGGGACTTGCTCAAGAATGGGTGGATACGGCTGCGCCACCTCGCGTTGGGAGAGAGACGCGAGGACTAGCGACCTGCATTGACTGACGCGTGCGATTCCCCAAACAGTATGAAGACTGGCAACGGGGTGGCACGATTGTAGAATTACAGGCACGGGATAGCAAGGATTACCTGCGTCTATATAGGACAAAGTACGCAGAGCGGTTCCAACCCCGGGGACTTGTGGAGGTAGGTTTCCCCTTTTTCTCTTTTCTTCTTTCTCCCTTCCTTTTTTGGTTTTCTGGTGGAAATGCTGACTCGTATGGCTGCAGGATATCCGTGATACGATGATAGCGACTTTACGAACTCGCTTGGCAGAGATGGAGCAACGGTTGGGCGATGCCTGCGGAGCTACGAGTGCCTTGGTAGGTGTACAGTGCGTTCCTAATTAAAACCCCAGATTCCAGATGTTGGTTGCTAATTCATGCGGTCGTAGCATGCCCAGATTGGCGCGGCTTCCCCAACGATGGGAGTAGGTGGTGCCTCTTCCAGCTTGTGGATTCCCACCTCAGAACTTGACTTGCTTCATGAGCAACTTGCTCATGCCACGCAGCGTGCTGCGGAGGCAGAAGGGATGCTCCGTATATAGGTAAAAGTTTCAGTGTTGAGTTCTCTTTGTTTACGCCTTATCGCGTATTTGAGATGGTACACTCGGCAGGAAAAGGAGACGGAAGAAGCGCTTGCCCAAGCTGCGCAGAAGGAGCCTAAGATAGCAGAACTGGAGAGGGAACTGCGGCATCATCCTGATGACGACTCCTCTAGGGATGCTGTGGAACTGAGGATCACTCTCCAGTTGGAGAGGGAAGACCGCGAGAGAGAACGTGCAGAGAAAGAAAGAGACGCAGAGAGAGAAAGAGCCAACAGATTGACTGAAAGGGAGGAACGAAGGGCCATGGAGGCCCAACTATTCGAACTCCGAATCAGTCTTGGTCTTGCTGAACAGTGGCTGAGAGATGGTGAGGAGCGCTACCGAAGAGCACGAGAGCGTGGCTTTCGTGTTGGTAGCTTCTCTGCTGCTTCCGTAGATCAACGCCGGGATATGGGAATAGGAAGAGGAGTACAGAGCGGTAGGAGTATCGCTTTTCGTAGTTGGGTAGCACCTTTGAGAGCGTTTTGCCCGGAGAGTAGTGGGACGAGTAATGCAGAGAGAGAGGGCGGAACTTGATGTAATTTTTTGGTTTTTGGAATAAAATACAAGGTTCGGTTTATTTGTTTTTCACCTTTGCTTCTGTTGCCTGAATCCCTGCACATATCACTGAAACAAACAAATCAGAATTTCTGTTCTGACTTGGCCCCTTGCTCAATAAGTAAATGGTCACTGTGACTGTCCTTGATAATTGGTCAAGGGGCCAAGCCTTTATTAACGAAGGCAATGGAAAAATGTGGTGACGATAAATGCGACAGGCAAGCACACGAATGCAAGCGGTATTAAAGTGAGATGCTGTACGCAAATGCGATCATGCAAAATTGATTTGTTTTATTTTTATATTTGGCATTTTTTATTTTATCATAAAAAGATTTTTTTTGTTTGCAAATATGTACATTTTCTCTTTTTCCTTTTTTTGTTGTTTTTATCATTTCAATTTTTTTTGTTGCTAACGCCCGGCAAGCACCCACATGGCACCTAACCTACGTGAGAACAGGGGTTTCTTACTAACCTCCCGGGTATCCTAAGTGCACATCTAGGTTGATTTGGGCCTCTAGACCCCTCGAATGATGATCCCGCCGGCTAAGACTTATCCTGATGACAATACCGTCATGCCATGCTTAGCCTCCCAGTTGCTTCCGACCACAGGGATTCACCCAAAAGATGTTTGAGGTAAATGATTTACCCGACCCGGGTCTATTTCCTCACAACTCTAGATGGTATATGATGGAACGCCCTGGAACCCTAACGACCAACCGCGCGACGCTGACCCGGAATCAGACGCCGTCGCACCCATAGGTGACGCGCTTGCATTGGCCTAAGCCCGAGGTTAAACAAGAAGACATCAAGGTGGTAAACAGGGGTCTTGACCAGCCAGAAACACGGAGACTCCTTCGCAGCGATAGCTTTTACTTTTCAAAGTAGGCAACCAAAGGTGTATATTAAAATAAGGTCGCAGACCCTAGGCAGTTTTCACCTTTCAGAAACTCCATCGAACCTTCATCTTTAGAGGAAGAAGGAAGAGCGTGGGGGGATAAACCTCCTGAGAGGATCGGCAAAATCGTTAACCCGGCGAGCGAATAAGGGCCCATTAACTCTTTCCTTTCGGACAACTTCGGACCAATTCTCGAGCATTTACATTCCACGGTCCCTTTTGTGGATTCAGACTTTTGCTTTGAGGGGTTCCATTTATTACAACAGGCACGGTCACGACCAGGCTTTTCTCTTGATTTTGACTTTGTATTTCTTTTTGTGAGGGAGATATAGTCGTTTGACGTTTGTGGGCTCCCTTTTCGTATGCCTGCGGGGACACTGCCCTCTTCTCGTGCTCTGATCGATGCTCGAGGAAATGGATCCTACTCTTGCCTTTGGGGTTTGAGTTTCGGTTTCTCATGCTCAGCGTTTTAAGGGCGCCGACTGTCTCATTTGGTCGAAGAGAAAAGAATAAAGATTACAGCTTCTGGAGATCTTCTGGGTGACGCTCCACCGTAGGTGATGCTACCGACTTTTTTTGAATAAAATACATAAGTGAGCACATGTTAGCTTCCTTCGAGCGAGCATAGGCCGACATGGCCGGACAGGGCTCTCCACGGTTCTGGCAAATCAAGACCCGGTGCCTACCAAGCTTTAATGGGCCCTATCCTAACATGAAGGTTAGATGCAGGGACTTAACTACATGGTGACTGCCAGGCATCGGCATTTTGAATCTTCCATATTTTTAGTGATTTTTGGTATTTCTTTATTTTTGATGTTTTTTTATCTTTTCATCATTTTTTTTTTGTTTGTTTTGTGCTAAGGGTAGTATTTCTTAAGATAAAGCCCATTCTAAGGGTGGGATAACTCGGTCCCTTCGGCGTTGATTAGCTTGTAGGCGTTGCCAGGGTACACGGCTTGAATTACAAATGGTCCTTCCCAATTGGGTTGGAGCTTAGAACGCGACCCTCCAGGTTTGACAAAAATTCTTTTTACGACCATCTCACCGACTTTGAATTTTCTCTCAACGACTTTCTTTTGGTAAAAGCGAGCGAGTCTATTTTGATACACACGCGCGTGTTCGGCAGCGGCCAGCCGCTTCTCATCCAAGAGTTCCAACTGGGCGAGGAGTGAATTACGACGATCGTCGAGGGGAAATTCCTCGTCCAATTGTACCCTGAGAGAAGGGATCAGAGTCTCATACGGGACTATAAGTAAGGGCAAATGGAGTCTGCCCGGTGGGGGTACGGATTGAACTGCGATAGGCCCATAGGGCTTCGATAAGTTTTTCTGGCCAGTCTGAAAACTTACTAGACTCGCATGTTTTTTTGATGATTTTGAGCAATGTTTTATTGGTGGCCTCCGCTTGGCCGTTACCTTGTGGGTAATAAGGCGATGAATGATGCAATGCAATTGCGTACCTTTTGCAGAGGTCCTGTAGGTCCTGAGAAATTAACTGTGGTCCATTGTCGGTGACGATTGTGCTTGGGACGCCGAATCTGGCGAGGATGTTTTTCATGATGAACTTGCAGACTGTTGACGCCTTGATTTTCACGTAAGCTTCGGCCCATTTGGTGAAGTATTCCGTCGCAGTAAGGATGAAAGATTTCTGCTTGGTGAGGGAATTGGGATCACCTAGGGGACCAATGATGTCGAATGTCCACATGGAGAAAGGCCACGGGGAGGATATTGGATGAAGTGAGGAAGATGGTGAATGGATTTTATCGGCGTGAAGTTGACACTTGACACACCTACGGACATAGACAGCACAATCCTCTTCCATAGCGGGCCAGTAAAAGCCTTGCCGAATGATCTTTTTAGCGAGCATCTGACTATTCACGTGGCCACCGCACACACCCGAGTGCGTCTCCTCTACACATTTCCAAACCTCATCGTCACCAAGACATCTTAACAGAATACCAGTAAGGCTCCTCCTATAGAGTAGACCTCCAACCAAAGTATATTTCTGAGCCACCCTTCTTATGGCTTTCTTGTCCTCTGTGGTGGCCCCTTCAGGATAAGACTAATCTTGGCAGTATTTGATAATTTCATAGAACCATGGTTTCTCTTCATCAGCCAGTTCTTCTTCGACCTCTGCCAACATGATCTCCCTCTTCTCAAGGATATCTTCCTGCAGGATCTTTCTTGCTATCCTGTCTTTGATATTTACGTAGGAAGCATCATCGATTGCAGGGGCGTGAAGTTTGTAGATGGAAATGGACTTAAATCATCTTCCTAGAGGGAACCTTATGGATGATGCCAACGAGGCGAGGGCATCGGCGAGAATATTCTGATGACGAGGGACATGAACAAAGATCAGTTTTGTGAACAGTTTGTCAAAGGCAGCAGTGAGTTCTTGGTATGGCTTGAGTTTGGGATCGCGAGTGCGATATTTAGTGAGCACCTGGCGAAGGATGAGTTGACTATCACCTACGACTCGCAACTCAGTGATACGAAAAGAATGAGCGCGTTCTAGGCCAGCTAGAAGAGCTTCATATTCGGCTATATTGTTGGTGACTGAAAATTTGAGTTGGTATGCCAATGGGAATGTGAGGCCTTCAGGCGACATGAGGGCGACGCCGATTCCTCTCCCTTGAGAATTCAGAGCTCCATCAAAATATAGCGTCCACATTGGCTCATCTGATTGGTTGACAGACATTAGTTCCTCATCTGGAAACTCTGATTGGACGGGATCGAACTTGGGAAGAGGATGGTGAGCGAGATGCTCGGCTATGACATAGCCTTTAATCGCTTTTTGCTGGATGTAGGTGATGTCGAACTGAGAGAGAAAACTTTGCCAGCGTGCTAGCCTATCCGTAAGGACGGCTTTCTCCAGAAGGAATTTGATAGGATTCATTCGAGCAATCAAGTGGACCTCATGAGCCAAGAAGTAGTGCTTCAATTTCTGCACTACCCAAACGAGGGCAGCACAGGTTTTCTCCATGACGGTGTACTTCTGCTCACAGGGATTGAGAAGTTTGGACAAGTAATAGGTTACCCGTTCCTTGCCTTCTTCATCAGCTTGTGCGAGGACGGCTCCCACGGAGTCATCCAAGACTGAGACGTAAAGGATCAGAGATTTTTCTGGTTTGGGTGGAATGAGAACGGGTGGACTAGCCAGATATTCCTTCAACCCTTCAAAAGCTTTCTGAAATTTAGAATTCCAGTGAAATTCTACTCCTGGCTTGGTCAACTCGTAGAGAGGTCTACACCTTTGTGAATGTTGGGACACAAACCGACGAATAAACTGCAACCTCCCGATTAAACCTCGGACTTCCCTCAAATTCTTGGGAGGGGGCATATCCCTGATGGCCTTGACTTTGTCGGGATCTATCTCGATCCCTCTTTTACTCACAATGAACCCCAGCAATTTACCCGACGACACACCAAACACACACTTTTTTGGGTTCATTTTCAATTGGAACTCCCTTGACCTCTGCAAGACCTTAGCCAAAACTTCTGGATGTTCCATCCTGGTCCTTGATTTTACCAATAAGTCATCCACATACACTTCCAGATATATGTGCATCATGTCATGAAATATGGCCATCATAGCTCTTTGATAAGTAGCTCCAGCATTCTTTAACCCAAACGGCATGACCACGTAACAGTATGTTCCCCAAGGAGTAGTGAATGACGTCTTTTCCTGATATTCTTCTGCCAAACGAATTTGATTGTATCCTAAAAATCCATCCATGAATGAGAGGGTTTCGTAGCCTGCCGTGTTATCGATCAATACATCAATGTGAGGCAAGGGAAAATCGTCCTTTGGACATGCGCGGTTAAGGTCCCGGAAGTCGATGCAAATCCTGACTTTCCCATCTTTCTTCATAACCGGGATAATGTTCACCACCCATTGAGGATAAAGGACGACTTTAATGAACCTGGCTTTGTGGAGCTTATCGACCTCTTCTTTCATTTTCAAAGCCATCTGAGGGTGGAAACGCCTTAACCTTTGTTTTACCGAGACGGACCCTGGTTTTAGGGTTAAACGGTGTTCGACCAAGGTTGAATCCAGACCCGGCATATCCTCGTAGCTCCATGCGAACGTATCCTTATATTCCTTGAGAACCTCAATTAATGCCTCTTCTTCAGAGGGTGATAGGTTGTCACTTATGAGGATGATCCTAGGGTCTTCCTCAGTTCCCAAGTTGACTTCTTTGGTGGATTCTTCTACGGCGGTTGACGGCTCGTCGAATCTCCTCATTCCACTAGCGTATGCGCCCGCCGCATCCTCATATTCTTCACCCTCATCTTCAGTGGGGCATTCTTCATCCGTGATCTCGTAGATTCCATACCCTTCATCAAATGCACAGTCGCCCTCACATTCTATTTCCGGTAGCCGGATGGGATTTTCTAGCAACTGGGGGATGGCAAGGAGGGCTTGACACCTGGCGGCTAAATCCAGAAGGAATCGACGAGGGATCTGCCTACCCTTGGATTTCTTCCTAGGTACTACCCTTGGCCTATCATTCCTAGATTGACTGACAATATTTACAGAAGAAGAGGAAGACGAAGAGGATGGTGTAGAATGTACAAGAGAAGACCCCTCAGAGGAGGGGTAGAAAAGGTCGCTCATCGGACCTTGGACGGGTGGTCCGCAGGGCGGGACGCACCCGTGGGAGAAGTAAGAGGTTTCCTCAACGAAGATGTGTTGTTGAGGAGTTTGAAAATTGACATTTTTTTTTTCGTTTTCATTTTTAATGACAAAGCAGTGAAAAGAGATTGGAGGAAAGAGAAAAGTGGTTATGGCTAGAGGATTGTGAGGCTCATAGAGCAGATCATGGTTGAAGACCTGGCGCGGGTTGAGAAGCCCGCGTAGGTATGTAAGCAAAGAAGGGGACCTGGAAAGATCATCAGATAATTGTCTGGCCCAGGAAGAAGATATCAGCAAAGGCTGAGACGAGTGGATGGAGAAGATGGCGGCTAATGAGCCGTCGACGGCAATGTTGAGGACGGATGAAGATCCGTCGATGACAGGGTCCTTCTGGCGAGGACGAGGATAGTTTGGAACCTTGACAAGAGTGGTATGTTCTCTGGTATTCCGGAGATTAATGGTGGTCCTTCAAGTTGCGGAGACGAGAACATCCTTTCCAGTGCAACGGAGATGTCCCGTATGTCGAACCATTTGTTCCACTCGCATTCCGGATCTTTGATCTTGTCTCTTTTGGTGATCCTCAGACATTTTTCAGCCAAATATACAGCATGTGATCCCCCATATGCTTCTCGTGGGTAATCTCCCATCTGAACAATGGACCCTCTGTTGAAGTGGTTTGATAGAGTCCATGTGAGGGGCTTCCAATCCGCCCTGAACGGTCCTTTGAAGCCTAGGCCAAACCTACGGTTCGGCCTAATTTCCTTTGGCGGTTTGAGCATACCCTGTAATTGTGCGCCCAGACCTTTACCTTGTTGATAGCCGATGTTCCTCATAATCTCCCAACCTTTGGAGTGAAAAGGGAGACATGATGTTGCGGTTGTCCTGACCGGCTCCTTTGGTGCTAGTGGAACGTGAGATAGATCACGCACGTCCAGCAATGACAATATGGGCCGATGAGAGGGCCACACAGAGGGCAGAGAGGTGTTGATAGCATCCACTGTGTGAAGGACAGGTGTACTGACTACTTTAATAATTCTCCCATTGTAAGGAAACTTCAGGCACTGATGGTTGGTGGAAGGCACAGCGTCCATGGCTTCGATGTAAGGGCGACCCAGTATAACCTTGAATGTGGGGTCCATGTCGAGGACATGGAATTCTGTGAGAATTGACATGGGGCCTAGTTCTGCCTTCAGAATAATCATCCCCTACGGCGGCCTTTTGCTATTGTCATAAGCTGTGACCGTGATCGAGGAAGGTCTTATTTGTTCCTCGTCGACCCCACACAACTGAAGAGTGCTCATGGAGATCACATTTATGGACGCACCCGTATCCACAAGACACGGGTTTATGGATACCCCATTAATTTTATTGAAATGCACAGTGCATATTTTCGAGCTTCCTTGGGAGCGAACTCGTAGTTGTGGAACATGATGGCCGGTTGTGTGTCCGTTGGGGTCAGGACGGTCGAAATCTTCTCCACGGGGAGGTCTTCATTAACCATGACTTTTTGAAGATATTCCATCAAGGCCGCCTGGTGGGATGTGGATCTTTGAAGTAGCTCCAAGATGGAGATCCGAGCATGTGTCTTGTCCAAATATTTTAATAGATCATACTGTGTTCCAAGGATAGCTCTTTCTGGTTGTTCTCCATCATCCTTCTCTGGTTGAGATTGCTCAGGATTCTGACTGTTGTGGGAGAAAACCCTGTGGAAAATCCTTCCACTCCGGAGCACCATTGCCTGCGGCTTTTGTACCTCTGTGGGGGTAGCAGTGGGTTTTAACAGGGATTTGAGGGGTAGTGGTGGAGGAATGGTTGATGAAGCAGGGGTGATGACGGGAGCAGGGATTCTGATGAGGGGTTTGTTAGGTGGAGGCATGGTGGAGGTAGAGGGGATATCGCGCGGATTATGAAGGATAAGGGGTCTGGAAGGTGGAGGTGGAGACGAAGTAGAAGTGGGTAGGGCTTGAAGTGGGCAATGATTTTGAGGTGGGCGATGAGTAATGAGTGGTTTTGAAGGCATTAGTGGTGATACGGTGGAGAAAGACGGGGTTATGTATGGTTGACAGATGATAAGGGGTTTAGAAGGCATAGGGGTAAATGTGGTAGAGGTGGATGGTAAAGTGGGGGAGTGAGAGAAGATGAGAGGGTGTGAAGGCGTAGTGGAGAGTGTCGGTTGATAGGAGATCGGGGTACGGATGAGAGGGCGTAATGGTAAGAGGCACCCTTATGAAGGGGGATAGATGATGCGAGATGATGAATGCAAAAGAACTAAGAAGAAAAGGAAAGGATTGGCTTATTGGATGTGCCGGTGGTGAAATCCGGCGGAGCTCCGGTAGCGTAGGGATGGCGTGGAAGCGCGGTGGATGAAGACGACCTTCCTCTCGCGAGCGTGGGCACCCGAGAAGCCGGCAGAACCTCCACCTACAAAAGACCCCACGGGTTAGAAAATGACTCCGGTAGCCTCTGGGCTCCGGCAGCCTATCGGATCTCTTCGAAGCTCCTCCAGAACTGAGGGGGGAGGGCCTCTATTTATAGGGCTCCGGAGGGTGGAGGCGTCCAGGACCCTGGACACCTCCATCAGGGCCGAACTAATATTTTATTCTATTTTTATTAATTTTTTCGGAATATTTTTGTGGAGGCGTCCAGGGCCCCGGACGCCCCTAACAGGTCCACCGAACACCACCGACGGCCGCACGCGGTTTGACACAACGCGTGATTTTGTGAGCGGCGCCTCGTGATTTTGAAATGGGCGCGTCCAGTGGGCTGGACGTCTCCATAATTTAGATTTTTTCACACACGACAAACCGTCGTTCGGTGGGCGGCGCCCGTGAGGGAGTTGATGGAGGCGTCTAGGGGCCTGGACACCTCCATAAATATATTATTTTTTATTATTTTATTTTGTTTTTATGCCAAAGCTGGCATTTTAATTTTTATACTTGTTTTTATGGAGGTGTCCAGGGGCCTGGACGCCTCCATTAATATATATTTTTTTATTTATGTTTTGTCTTTTATGCCAATTGGCATTTTACATATTTTTTATATTAGTTTTTATGGAGGCGTCCAGGGTCCTGGACGCCTCCATTAATATATATTTTAGGATTTTTATGGAGGCGTCCAAAACGTTGGACGCCTCCTCTCTATTTTCCTTTTTTTCTTTATAGAAAAATCCAAAACAAAAAATATATTAATAATATATATATTATTATGGAGGCGTCCCAGGTCCTGGACGCCTCCTTATTTTTAAAATCCTATTTTATTATTTACGTAAATAAACAAATAAATAAAGGGTTCGGTGGTACTGTAGTGAACCGCGTTCCGTGGCTGAAGAAACGTGAAGACTGGCTGTCTCACTTCCTCACCGTGACACAAGGCTTCTTTACTTGCGCACCGGCATGTTTGCTTTCGCTTGATCTCCTCATGAGGCCTTCCCCCGAAGTTGATCTTCAACTGATCGACGCGACCGAGTTTGTCCTTTATAACGCGCATCGATACTGCCTCTAAGTCGGCATTCCACGCCATTCGTTCGACGTCACGCGGTTCGGGGTGCGAAGAGGACGCGGAGCGCGCGGGCTCCTTCTTTTTGTTTGCTGCAACACAGAAATAAGAGAAAAGAGAAGGGGCCACCACGGGAGATTGCTCCGGCGAGGCGAGCGGGACAAATGTAATATAGCAAGATATGGGGGTTAAACGGCTAACATATAAGAACGAGAATTTAAACGGCCATTGGGGAAGTGACTCGCCGCGGCCTCGAGAACAAGATGTGATCGCCAGGGGCCGAAAGACCCCAAAATAAAGAAAGTGATCGCGCCCCTCCAAATAGTCATCGTCTGGTGACCCTCTCAGGGCGTCCATGACCCACTCTGCAAGCTTTTGGAGATCGATCCCCTTTTGAGTACGGACCTTTCTGGCTGCGTCGGGCGGCATGAAGCTTCCAAGAACGCTTTCGGAAGTCCCCCGTGTCAGCATCCGCATAGCCTTCACCTTCCCGTCACTCTTGAATTTCTTCAATCCGAGCAGAAGTTCCACCTCCTCGAGGAGGATGGTCACCTCGAAGGTCGGGAAGATAAAAGTGTGGGTCTGGGGATGCCAGATCTCCACTAGTGCGCCCATAGCCGCCCAGTCCATACGAATCTTCTCATAGTGTTTGGCGTGAATAAGGAGCCCCTGCAGATGCCACTTCGAGAGTATGGCCCTCATGCCGATGGAGATGTTGGAAGTTAGCTTTGAAAGCCATGGCAGTTTGGAAAACTTCCTTGGGCCTGGGAAGAGTGGATATGGCTGGAAGAGAAAAGAAAGAAGAAGAAAGGAAGGAAGTAAGAAGAAGGTTCACGTGGAGAAATTTGAAATGAATCAGCTTACCATATGCGACATGATCGTCCCACTCAAATGACCCTCGAGGTCGGAGAGTCGCCCGATCTCGCTGCTAGGCCTGCTCCTCTTCATAACGTGGGAAGACTCTCCTTCCATCCTGAAAATCTCTAGATTCTCCTCTCTTTCCTCTCCTGAGCTTCCAAAACCCACCTTGGTGCATTTGAATGAACTAGCCTAAGGAGAGTTCTTATAGGAAGGGAAGATCGCTACAGGACGGAACATGTCACATCGGTGGTCATTGTCAAGATTTTGTCTGGATCTCCTTTGTACTGTGGTGCGATTCTGCTGTCATTCTGCTACTTTCTGATGTTGCTAACCTTTGCTAGTCTGTGCAGGTTTTACTAACGGACGTCTTTATCCTGTCTCCTGTCCCACCTTTCAATGGTTGGTCCCACCATGTCATGCATCATAGTATACGATACCTACGCTACTATAACATGTCAAGGACCTTGCGGCCCGAACAAATCTGGGATTTGAGTTCCCCTTCAACAAAAACAGTGATGATCCCGGAAGAATTTGGGTTGTACGGATAGGCCGTTAACTTGTGGTAGCATGGGGACGACGGTTCCATTCAGTGAGTTGGTGCGCGGATAAACGGGCCCCAGCCCAGTGTCGACTCACCGGATCGGTATCCTGACCCGTTCTTAACAAGTTGACAATATTATCCTTGGCTATTTTCTATTTTAGTTTGTTTTAAATTTTTATTTTAACCCAGCATGCATTCATATAGGACTTTGATTTATTGCGGAAGATCATTCAAGTGATTCGATTGCGAAGGCCGTTGTGCTTCAATTCCTACAAATATGAGATGTTCCACTCTGAATGAAATACTGAGTTTCCTTGAAACGGCCCTACGTTGCTCTTCCAAAAGGAGACCCTTGTTTGGACAGACCCTCAGATATTCCTTTTTACCTTGTTTGACCCACCTTGGTCGCAGCACTTCCACGTTGGCTGGTAACCGCTCCCCAAAGGTGAAACCTGCAGGTTTATGACCCAGGTGCTTCCACACCGAGAAGTTGGTCTCTTTTTATTTCATGCCTGAGCGCACATCTCACCCTCCCTTATTTGACCTCCGTCCAAGCAATCGTCAATATTTGAAAGACCTTCTTCAAGGTCGCCTCATTGAAACTTCAGGAAAAATTCCAAACAGTACGTCAGAAGCGTGTCTCATCACACCTTGGCATCAACTTATCAGTCCGCTCCCACTTCATTTCATTCCACTTCGATACCATTCCACTACGTGTCGCTCCCTTGCAAAGCAGATGCCAAGACGGGGCAGCTGTAGACACGCCATTCTTGACGTCTCCTGAGAAAGTCTCATATTACTATACAACGCCCCGCGACGACTTACGCATTTCGAATCTCTTAAATACTTCCTTTTCTTGGGTCTTCTTCTACCTTTTCCGGCATCCGGAATCGTCTCGTCACGGCATTCGGACGGCATCAACACAAGTCAGACGCATCAGGAGGTTCCGGAATCAAGAAGGGCGTCTGCCAGGCGGCCGCCAACGCCTGAACTGAGGACCCGGGTGGGTCTTAATGGGGGCGTCCAGGCCCCTGGACGCCCCCATTCTTTTAATTTATTTTATTTGTTTTTCAGAGCCCAAAAATAAATAAAAAATATATATTAATGGAGGCGTCCAGGACCCTGGACGCCTCCATAAAAACTAATATAAAAATATGTAAAATGCCAGTTGGCATAAAAGACAAAACATAAATAAAAAAATATATATTAATGGAGGCGTCCAGGCCCCTGGACGCCTCCATAAAAACAAGTATAAAAATTAAAATGCCAGCTTTGGCATAAAAATAAAATAAAATAATAAAAAATAATATATTTATGGAGGCGTCCAGGCCCCTGGACGCCTCCATCAACTCCCTCACGGGCGCCGCCCACCGAACGACGGTTTGTCGTGTGTGAAAAAATCCAAATTATGGAGACGTCCAGCCCGCTGGACGTGCCCATTTCAAAATCACGAGGCGCCGCTCACAAAACCACGCGTTGTGTCAAACCGCGTGCGGCCGTCGGTAGTGTTCGGTGGACCTGTTAGGGGCGTCCGGGGCCCTGGACGCCTCCACAAAAATATTCTGAAAAAATTAATAAAATAGAATAAAATATTAGTTCGGCCTTGATGGAGGTGTCCAGGGTCTTGGACGCCTCCACCCTCCGGAGCCCTATAAATAGAGGCCCTCCCCCCTCAGTTCTGGAGGAGCTTCGAAGAGATCCGATAGGCTGCCGGAGCCCAGAGGCTACCGGAGTCATTTTCTAACCCGTGGGGTCTTTTGTAGGTGGAGGTTCTGCCAGCTTCTCGGGTGCCCACGCTCGCGAGAGGAAGGTCGTCTTCATCCACCGCGCTTCCACGCCATCCCTACGCTGCCGGAGCTCCGCCGGATTTCACCACCGGCACATCCAATAAGCCAATCCTTTCCTTTTCTTCTTAGTTCTTTTGCATTCATCATCTCGCATCATCTATCCCCCTTCATAAGGGTGCCTCTTCTTATATACTTCTTGCGTCCATCATCTCATTTTCCTCCTACTCGAGTCCGAGAGGGGTTTAAAAGACAACACCAACCAGGTGTGTGTCTTGTCATCATTTCGTTATTTTTATCGCAAGGATTTGAATACTACACCTTCATCTTTCTAATCCACTCGTTACTTGTTTGTCGTTATTTTGCAAGGGTACCCAAGGAAAGCCCTCTCCGTCGGCCGGCCGAAGGGGGAGGAAGAAGCAACCCGCCATCTCCCGCTCTTGAGGTAGGCGCGATCACTTTCTTTATTTTGGGGTCTTTCGGCCCCTGGCGATCACATCTTGTTCTCGAGGCCGCGGCGAGTCACTTCCCCAATGGCCGTTTAAATTCCCGTTCTTATACTCACTTTATATTCTGTTGTATTCTGCTCATATTCTCGAGGCCGCGGCGAGTCACTTCCCCAATGGCCGTTTCAATTCCCGTTCTTATATGTTATATTCTTATCTATTCATATTCTCGAGGCCGCGGCCGCGGCGAGTCACTTCCCCAATGGCCGTTTAAATTCCCGTTCGTATATGTTATATTCTTATCTATTCATATTCTCGAGGCCGCGGCGAGTCACTTCCCCAATGGCCATTTAAATTCCCGTTCTTATATATTATATTCTTATCTATTCATGTTCTCGAGGCCGCGGCGAGTCACTTCTCCAATGGCCGTTTAAATTCCCGCTCTTTATATTCTCCTTATATTCTGTTATATTCTTATCTGCTCATATTCTCGAGGCCGCGGCGAGTCACTTCCCCAATGGCCGTTTCAATTCTTGCTATTTAATTTCTGCATCATTCCCGTCCCCCCGAGGTCGCGGCGAGTCACTTCCCGCTATGGCCGTTTAACCCCCATATCTTGCTATATTACATTTGTCCCGCTCGCCCCGCTGGAGCAATCTCCCGTGGTGGCCCCTTCTCTTTTCTCTTATTTCTGTGTTGCAGCAAACAAAAAGAAGGAGCCCGCGCGCTCCGCGTCCTCTTCGCACCCCGAACCGCGTGACGTCGCTCACAGCCGCCAGCTCCAAGCCCTGATGGACCTTTGCCATGGCCTCCTCAACAGACCAACATGGCAGGAATGCGTCCCGACGGAGCAACCTCTGAATGGGGGGGCTCCTACCGTCGTAGACTCTAGTCGAGTGCGGAAGACCTCCCACGCCTCCGCCGCACAGGCCCGGCGTCCGCGCAGCTCGCCTGCACCAAGGCCACACAGTCTGCTACACTCTAACCCGGAGATGGCCCAACGACTGCGTCGCTACGAAGAGGTGGAACGCGAGATAGAGGGCAAAGTCCGATATCTGGACGACGTCCTACACGCCACGAGGACTCGGGGCCTCATCGACGACAACACATACTTCCATGCTCCCTTCTCCAGAGAGATCATGGAATTCCCCATCCCGCCAAAGTTCCAACTACCGTCATTTACCCCTTACGATGACACCAATGATCCTGCCGACCACATGCACCGCTTTGAGTCCAACCTGGTGTTTCATCGGGCCTCGGACGTTGTGAAGTGTTTGGCGTTCGTCACCACCCTCCAGAAGAACACCCGGACGTGGTTCGAGTCTTTGATGGCTGGGACCGTCGCCTCCTTCCAACAGCTGAAGAAGCTGTTTAAAGAAAACTTTATAGGCTGTCGGAAGGAGGCCGAATTGGCGGTGAGCTTGCTCGCCATCAGGCAGGGGCGAGAGGAGACCCTCTGGGACTACGTGCCCCATTTCTGGGCAGAGGCGTTGCTCATCCCCCGCCTGGACATCAACATCGCCACCACCACCCTGACACAAGGAACTTGGGACTCCATCCTCCGATGATCGCTCGGGGTTGAAGTCCCGGTGACCTTGATGGACCTCCTCGCCCTGGGTCAGAAGCACGCCAGTTGCGAGGAGAACACTACGGCCCTGGGCCGCACGGCTGGGACTAGTCAACCCGACCGAAAGAGATCCGCTGATTCTCCTCGTGAGGGGCGAAATAAGCACGAACGACGTGACCGACAATGTCGCGATCGCTCGGAGACCAGGGAGAGGGGCCAATATCGACGCTACACGCCCCTAACGGCTCCATCCAAGCAGATCCTCATGGAGATCCGCGAGGAGCCCTACCTCCAATGGCTTCCGAAGATGAAGTCTGACTCGAGGACTCCGAGCAAGAGGGGGTACTACCGCTTCCACCGCGATCATGGGCACGACACGACCGACTGCATCCAACTCAAGGATGCGATCGAGGACCTCATTCGGCGAGGACTCCTTGATAAGTTTGTGGCCAAGGCCGCAGAGACGCGACAACGAGAGCGAACCCCTCCGCCCATCGACAACCGGCCCAACGGGAAGGAGATCATGATGATCTTTGATGGGCTGGCATCGGGCGGAGATAGCTCCAAGAGACACCGCCGGTACGCATCAGAAGTCAACTCCATGGATCAGGGCGATGGTCGCTGCCGTGAATCCACGACCTGGGAGCACCTCAAAGATCCGATCATCTTTTCAGATGAAAATATTTAAGGTGTAACCACTCCTCATTCCGATGCTTTGGTGGTCTCAGCGACCATCAACCAATGTACTATGCGACGAATTCTTGTCGATAATGGGAGCGGACCCAACGTGATTTCTTACGATTGCCTCGTACTTATGGGTGTGGATCTGTCACGAATAACGCCACTGCACACACCTCTGTACGGCTTTTCTGGCATGACTGTCCTCCCCAAAGGATGCATTTCATTACCGATCAGGTTTGGAACCACCCCCAGATACGTGACGTTCCTAGCGGACTTCACTGTTGTGCGTGGGATGACTGGGTATAATGCCATAATAGGACGAGGCATCCTCGACCCCCTGAGGGGTGTTCCCTCATCCTACCACCAGAAGCTGAAGCTCCCCACTCCTTGCGGAGTGGGGGAGGTCCGGGGAGACCAAGGAGAGTCAAGAGGATACTAGTTGATCTCCACTCGTGATAGACAAGCCGAGGAAACTCCCCCCGAGAAGAAGGCGAGGACAGAGGACCCAGGGCCTAGCGGGAGTACCCCGACTGACGACCTGTACCTCATCCAGGTGGGGGAGGACCCGAGCAAGACCCTCCGTGATGGGAATCAAGCAAGCCGTCGAGCCGAAGCAAATCGAGCAGCTGCCAGGCCAAACATGAAGGCGCTATAGGTCCCTAGCGCGACCTGAAGAAGGCGCTAGGTTCCCCTAGCGCGATCTCAGGCAGAAACGTGGTTGCAGTTAGTCCAACTTCCCGACGCCGAAATCCTCAAAGTCTTCGATGTTAGCTGTCTTCCATGGTTGTAAATCGACGTGTTAGCGTCGTGTTGTCTTCCCCTTTCCCTATATATGTATCCCTTGCGTTTGATTGAAATAATATATGAATGAGATGAATCAATGAATTCGAAATGAGTGTTCTTGAGGGTAGCCCATGGCTAACTCCTCCAAATCTTTGAATCCCCCCTTCCTCCGACCCTCTCTGGGCACGAGGCCCAATTCTGTCCCTCTGATCCTCTCCTTTTCCCCTTCAATGGAGGACGATCGAAGCCCCGGGTGCATCGGCTCTGAGACGGGGTCGAGTGTGAGGCTCCATTCGGAGCTTTGATCTTCTTCCACCAACGATTCCACCCCCCCACCTCCACCAACGATGCTGTTACGATCTGGATGGATCTCGGCTGCACCGTACCAGCGATGGGTTCGGGTGTGAGGCCCCAGCCAAGCCCCTTCAAGGCCCTAACATCATCCACGTCCACCTTTCTCCCCTTGCCACTCACCCCCACATCCGCCTTCACAAAGTTATCCTAGATAGGATTTGCTTGGTTTGATTTCAATTTCAGCATTCCCCATGTGTTCCCCGTCGTCCTATGTGTTTCCCCTTGTGTTTTGAACCCCCAGAGTCGTCCACGGGAGCCCCAACGTCGAGGTTCTTTGTTCTGCTACTGTCTGTGAACGCGCGTAAACGATATAGCGCGTTCTTCAGAACGCGCGTAATGGGTATAGCGCGACTATGATCAGAAGGAAGAAGGAGACCCCCACTTCCGTCCCGCATCAATTTGGTATCAGAGCTTAGGGAACTAGGCTGTTCTCACAGTATGGGGTCTTGAGCTACGAGGTTCGAGGACGAACCTTTCAAAGTGGAGGGGTTTTGATGGGAATCAAGCAAGCCGTCGAGCCGAAGCAAATCGAGCAGCTGCCAGGCCAAACATGAAGGTGCTATAGGTCCCTAGCGCAACCTGAAGAAGGCGCTAGGTTCCCCTAGCGCGATCTCAGGCAGAAACGTGGTTGCAGCCAGTCCAACTTCCCGGCGCCGAAATCCTCAAAGTCTTCGATGTTAGCTGTCTTCCATGGTTGTAAATCGACGTGTTAGCGTCGTTTTATCTTCCCCTTTCCCTATATATGTATCCCTTGCGTTTGATTGAAATAATATATGAATGAGATGAATCAATGAATTCGAAATGAGTGTTCTTGAGGGTAGCCCATGGCTAACTCCTCCAAATCTTTGAATCCCCCCTTCCTCCGACCCTCTCTGGGCACGAGGCCCAATTCTGTCCCTCTGATCCTCTCCTTTTCCCCTTCAATGGAGGACGATCGAAGCCCCGGGTGCATCGGCTCTGAGACGGGGTCGAGTGTGAGGCTCCATTCGGAGCTTTGATCTTCTTCCACCAACGATTCCACCCCCCCCCACCTCCACCAACGATGCTGTTACGATCTGGATGGATCTCGACTGCACCGTACCAGCGATGGGTTCCGGTGTGAGGCCCCAGCCAAGCCCCTTCAAGGCCCTAACATCATCCACGTCCACCTTTCTCCCCTTGCCACTCATCCCCACATCCGCCTTCACAAAGTTATCCTAGATAGGATTTGCTTGATTTGATTTCAATTTCAGCATTCCCCATGTGTTCCCCGTCGTCCTATGTGTTTCCCCTTGTGTTTTGAACCCCCAGAGTCATCCACGGGAGCCCCAACGTCGAGGTTCTTCATTCTGCTGCTGTCTGTGAACGTGCGTAAACGATATAGCGCGTTCTTCAGAACGCGCGTAATGGGTATAGCGCGACTATGATCAGAAGGAAGAAGGAGACCCCCACTTCCGTCCCGCATCACTCCGCATCGGTGCCACGTTGTCCGAACAGGAGAAAGACGCCTATAGGAGTTTCTTGGTAGCTAACCAGGATGTGTTCGCCTGGTCCGAGGATGAGCTCCCTGGAATCCCGCCAGAGGTCATAACCCACCAGCTAAAGGTAGACCTGAGCTGTCGCCCAGTGCAGCAACGCAGGAGGCATTGCAATCCAGAGCGACAGGCCATCATCAAAGAACAAGTGGGCGAGAAGCTACGCTCGGGACTACTGCGGCCTACCTAGTACCCCGACTGGGTCGCCAACATGGTCCTAGTCCCCAAGAGCAACGGAAAATGTCGAATGTGTGTGGACTGCACCGACCTCAATAA
Organism: Amorphophallus konjac; assembly: GCA_022559845.1. Classification (NCBI taxonomy): domain Eukaryota; kingdom Viridiplantae; phylum Streptophyta; class Magnoliopsida; order Alismatales; family Araceae; genus Amorphophallus; species Amorphophallus konjac. The sequence goes on along the minus strand of CM040128.1, from coordinate 60,081,063 downwards.
GGCCACTCCCAAGGATAGCTTCCCTATGCCCCAGATCGACCAACTAGTCGATGCCACGGCCGGACACGGTATGCTGAGTTTCCTAGACGCATATTCTAGGTACCATCAGATCATCATCCATGAGCCCGACCAGGATAAAACAGCTTTCATCACCAACCACGGGCTATACTGCTACACATGAATGCCCTTCTGGTTGAAGAACGTCGGAGCCACATATCAGCGCCTAGTCAATCACATGTTCGATGCTCAGATCAGCCACAATGTAGAGGTTATATCGACGACATGCTTGCCAAGAGCCTCAGAGCAACCGAGCATCTAGAGGACCTGGCGGAAACGTTCGCGACTCTCTGGAAGTACAACATGAAGCTCAACCCTAACAAATGCGCTTTCAGAGTCAGGTCGGGTAAGTTCCTCGGTTTCCTTGTAACCCATAGGGGAATTAAAGCAAACCCCAACCAGATCCGAGCGGTGCTGGAGATAAAACACCCAGAGCGGGTGAGGGACGTGCAATGTCTTACCGGCCGCATCGCTGCCCTTGCTCGGTTCTTATTTCACCCCGCGGAGAGATGTTTGCCCTTCTTCTGGCTCATCAAACAGGCAAACAAAACACTAGAGAGGAAGGGATATATCGACTGAGATCAGGAGTGTGAGCAGGCGTTCGAGGAGCTCAAACGATACCTGACTTCCCCTCCCGTGCTTTGCAAACCCCAAAAAGTGGAGCAGTTGCTCTTATACTTGTCTGTAACCCCGAGCACCCTGAGCGTTGTGCTCATCCGGGAAGAAGATCGGGTGATGAAGCCAGTATACTATGTGGGCCGAGCACTCCAAGGTCCCGAGTTTCGATACTCACGAACAGAGAAGTTCACGCTAGACCTGTTCACGGCCGCACAAAAGTTGTGACCATACTTCCTCTCTGACCCAATCGCGGTTCTCACCGATCAACCCCTGCACCAGATCCTTCAAAACCCAGATGCATCGGGAAAACTCATCAAGTGGGCCATCGAGCTGGGAGAGTTCGACATCAAATTTCACCCAAGAAGCGCGATCAAAGATCAGGCCCTCGTCGATTTTGTCACCGAATGCACGCTTCCAGAGGAGGAATCACCCGAGCAATCCTCAGGGCCAACGTGGGAACTCTATGTGGATGGTTCGTCCTGCACCGCAGGCAACGTAGCTGGCTTATTCCTATTATCCCTAGAAGGGGTGGAGCTATAGTATGCCTTCCGCTTCAGTTTCCCGGCCACTAATAATGTGGCCGAGTACGAAGCACTACTTTCAGGCCTACGTATGGCGAAGCACCTCGGGGTGACCAACTCACGAGTCTACAGTGATTCCCTGCTCGTCGCCAGCCAAGTCAAGGGAGGGTTCGAAGCTCAGGAGCCGGTGATGGTGAAGTACCTAGAAAAGGCCAAGGAAGCCATGTCAACATTCTCCCAGTTCAAAATGGTGCATATCCCGAGGGAAGAGAACGTCCGAGCAGACGCTCTATCCCATTTGGCATCATCGATGACTGCCTCTAACTCAAGAGCTGTCTTGATAGAGGAATTACTGGCGCTGAGCATCGAAGAACTGGGTCCCTAGGTAAACGCCATTGACTATGAGTCATCATGGATGGATCCAATCCTGGATTTCCTCCTACGACAACAACTCCCCAATGACCGTGCCGACGCCCGCTGTACGCGAGCACGTGCGGCACATTTCATGGTCATTGACGGCCGCCTATTCAGACGATCACTCTCGGCTCCATTATTGAAGTGCCTATTCCCCACGGAGGCCAAACAGGCGATCCAAGAAGTGCACGAAGGACTCTGCGGAAGCCATATCGGTGGGCGAGCACTCGCAAGAAGCCTCGTCCGACATGGATACTGGTGGTCGACGCTGCAGTAGGACTGCCTCGACTACGTCCGAAGCTACCCCTAGTGCCAAAAGTTTACGAATTTACATCACCAGCCCGCGACACAGTTGCACGAGCTAATGGATCCTCACCCATTTGCTCGGTAGGGGGTAGATATACTGGGCCCCTTCCTGGAGGCTCAGGGGAGGAAGAAGTTCCTCATCGTCCGCATTGATTACTTCACCAAATGGGTCGAGGCAGAACCACTGGGGAAAATCACAAGCGAGGTGACATGAAAATTTATTTTGCGGAGTATCATCTGCCAGTTTGGGATCCCAAGTGTCTTTACAACCGACAATGGCAAGCAATTTGCGAGCACCTTCTTTTAGGAAAAATGCTTGGAGCTGGGGATTTGAAATCACTACACATCCGTAGGCCATCCCCAAGTGAATGGCCTAGTGGAGAATGCCAACAGAACGCTTCTCCACGGCATCAAGACCCGCTTGGAGCAGGCTGGCGAATCTTGGGTTGATTCCATCCCAAGTGTCCTGTGGGCACACCGGATTACTGCTCGGATCGCCACGGGGGAAACACCTTTTCACCTCGCATATGGAGCAGAAGTAGTTGTTCCAGTCGATAAATCCAACCCGTCATTACGGGTTATCCAGTTTGACGAAGTCAGAGATAATCAGGTGATGTGAGAGAACCTAGACCTGCTCGAAGAGAGTAGGGAGCGTGCCCAATTGAGACTTGTGGCCTACCAACAGAGGCTGACACAATACTACAACACTCGCGTCAGAGAACGCCACTTTCTCCCCGACGGACCCCAGAGTAGCTATGGGGGAACTGGCTCCAAACTAGGAAGGCCCTTATCGGGTGACTAAAGTGCTCGGCAAAGGGGCGTATAAATTGACGACACTGGATGGGCAAGGGGTGCCGAGAACTTGGAATTTTATAAATCTCAGAACATTTTATCAGTAAATTATTACTCCTTCTCGTCGCTTCAAGACATGAACCAAGGAATCATTATTAGTCGCCCACCGAGCCCAACCATGGTAGCTTCCGAGCTCCTAAGAGGCGAGCACTCAGCACTCATGCTCCCTCAGAAACAACGGTAGCTTCTGAGCTCCCAAGAGGCGAGCACTCATGCTCCCTCAGAAATGATGGTAGCTTCCCAACTTCCAAGAGGTGAGCGCTCACACTCCCCTCAGAAACGATGGTGGCTTCCGAACTCCCAAGAGGCAAGCACTCATGCTTCCCTCAGAATCGAAGGGTGACTCCTAAGTCCCCTAGAGTGAGCAACAATCCTCTCCTCTTCAGGAAGGACATAAGTTCCTCGGTAATTGTTCAAAGGTGGCTTCTAAGCCCCTAAGGGTAGGTAAGAGTCCTGGCCTTCTCTGGAAGTAGGACGTACACCTAGCCAAAGACAAGCAAGAATCCTCCCCTCTTCAGAAAAAAGGACGTATGCCTGTCTACGATGGTTCAAAGATAGCGTGACCGGGCAGTCCCTCAAGGCGGGTAAGAGTCCTGGTCTTCTAGGAAGCATGGCGTACACCTGACTCACGCGCGTTAAAGGTGGATTTGACGACGAGTCTACCTACTCTCACAAACACTCCACACACGAATGATTTTTTCTGAAGTCCATACAACAATCATGTAATGGCCCTAAGAACGTGAGAAGAAAACAACAAGAACACAGTGGAAGGAGAAGATCATGCTTTTATTACAGGTGCAAAACCCTTAGTCGTTGTCTACATATTCACTCGACCAGCGTGGAGAGTCGGGGTAATGAGTTGGACACACTAAGGCCATAGCGGGGTTAAAACCATCACGGTGGCCGTCCATCCAACCCCGCTCGAAATCACTGTCCAGATCGAGCGGTTCGTGGGAAGTAGCTGGGGCTGGAGCAGACTTAGCGGCAACACCTCCCGCTGGCTCAGAGACCACGGGTGACGCCGGCGTTGCTGGAGCTTCATCCACCTACCTTGCAGGAAGAACGTCCTTCCCTGCCGCGTCAACAGCAAAGGCACTGAGGACCTTTGAGCCCCCCCTTCCAGTACGGGCTTGGGAGATTGCTGGGACATGGCAGCAGCCAAGACTAGGGGAGAGAAGGAACACTGTAACGACCCAAGATCCGGATACCGGGGATAACCCGATACCATTCAAACTCTGGACCGTTGCCCACGAGCCGGAGGGCTTAGAAGGGCTAAAAGGATAGGTGTGGTGTACACAGAAATAGGAAATAAAGCAGGACAACACATATAATAACATAAATAAACAACTACAATAGAGTCCAGTCCAACAGAAAGTACAGTCTAAGGCAGAGAACGTACCAAATGCCAAGTGAACACTCGGCCCAACGAGCTAGCAACTAAGAACCTCAGCATATCATCCTCAAACCTCAAGGAAGAACTGCCGCACCTGAAACGTAGGGGTGAGACTCCTGTCACTGGCTCAGTAGGGGTCCCGCGGAACCCCAACTGGAAACACGGCGGTAACGGAAAGCAGCAACAACAAGAACAACGGTAACAAACCAGTGGCTGGTAAAAACTCGGAGCTACAGCTACTCCTACTGTACACGAAAATACGCACCCCGATCTCATAGTCGGGGACCACCAGACAACCCACCCTAGTCACGCTACAAGGAAAACGCCACGACACCTCTATCGTGGAGGCCTGTCCTCACAGACAAAGGCCCACACCGAAACCATGCGATCTGGAAGACAGTCACGACCTCACCGTCGTGAATTCTACGTCGTCTAGGGAGAATCCCTCGGTGACGCTCACCGGAACCCCTAGACCTCGGCATCGGGAAAACACCCGGAACCATACACGAAACCTCGTCTCGCAGATGGGAAATGGAAACCCGCAACACGACAACTCACGTCACGTGACGGGACTACCACCCACCAGAAGCAAGGCCGGATGCGTCCACTAACGACTTAGTCCACAGCATCAGGTGTCTCACTACGACGCCCCAGGCGGAGATAGAGACACCATACAGTAACCAGGAACACAAAACAAGGACTAGCTGGGGTCGCGCTCATCAGCGCGGGTCTGACGCTCCCAGCCACGTGTGCACACACAGACCATGCGCCCTAGGTCTGACCCTCTAGTTGGTTCTTCCCCCGAAGCCCGGACTCGGCTGCGCGTGGGGGCCCTACGGTAACCAGCCCAAAAATCGTCTCTCTCGGGTAATGCTCTCCACTACTCTCAAGTGCATTCACACACGCGTGTGTAGGAAAGCTACGACTAGTGGGGGCTCACTAAACGTGAACACGAAAACCCACACACACCCATCGCGAGTAAGGCGGAGTGACAGGTGGCTCAGGGCCACCAGACTCTGGACAGCCCACTAGACCTACTAAACCAACGGCCTTTGAGTCACGAGACTCGGGTCAAGACCGTCGGACGCGACAGCACGACACCGTCAATCTGGCCTAATCCCTAGGTCTGAAACCACTGTAGCACAAATATTGAGACAACTCACAAGCCGCCGGGTTAATCCCTTGTCCAAGGGACACACGGAAAATCTCCAGCCCCAGGTTGGTTGACTGGACCCACAGTCCAAGGCCACACACATGGCCCACTCGGAAACCACCTTCTGGAGAAACCCACGACGTGTGGGGAAGACCCACCGCGCACATGTCGACTCACGGTGACTCAATCTAGTGAGAACACGAAAACCCGGAACATGTGGGGTCACCCGGACCCTCCAACCTATGGGCACACTAATCGAGGTAACATTGTACCTCCAGGCACCCCAGAAATACGGACACAGAACTCACGGGGTATCCGGGGCATCGATGAGGCCGAAGGTCAACCATTGGGTCATAACCGGGTCGACCGGAGACCGTCACAATGCAAAACGAACACGATGAGCATGAAGAATCGCCTAGCGGTCCTCTCTGGACCGTTAGGGAGCCTAGCGGTCCTCCCAGGACCGCAAGGACCAGCCTAGCGGTCCAGCCAGGACCGCAAGGCCCGAGAAATGACCAAAACCCAGGCGGTCACTCCTGGATTGCCAAGAAGGGTGGCGGTCCTCCGCCTGACCGCTAGATGGAGCCTAGCGGTCAGTCGCAAGGCCGCTACCCCAACTGACCTCAAACAACTCCAACCCAGAAAACAGTCACCCCCGGATTGCAAAACATTGCCTAGCAGTCTTCACCAGACCGCTAGGGCACCCTAGCGGTCCATCGCGCGACCGCAAGGCTCGAACCGACACACGGGGGACCCTGGCGGTCTTCACATGACCCTTAACACCCTAGCGGTCCCTGGAAGGACCGCTAGGCCGTCCTGAGCCCCGAAAATGGCGAAAACGACGGGAAAGCCCATTCCAGGCCCCGTTCACACCCATGTGAAGGGGAAAATAAGGGGAAACTAGTCCCCAACCTCTCTAGCACCGAGAGGACCCATTTAGACCCCAAAAATGTGATCAAAACTCTAGATCGGGCTCACACCCCAAAACATGCTATTTTCCCCAAAACGCTCGAATAAGCCCGCTCGGCTCACCACGGCCTACCAAAATCACGGGAATGGAAGTACAAGGGTTAAGGATCTGTCCCCCTACCTCCATCGAAGATTTGACGCGCTGTGGACGCCAATCCGCGAAGAAAACACTGTTAAAGCTCTGCCGGCTCGCGATCCCACGAACTACCTCCACCATCGCGATCCTCGCTCCATCCTCACCGCTCCACGCCCCACGATCCTCGCCGCCTCGCCCCCGTCCACCTCTGTCGGCCGTCGGAGAAGAGAGGGAGAGAGGAGAGAGCGTGAGAGGAGAGAGGAAGGGAAGAGAGAAATGAGAGATGGGGAGAGAGAAAAGGAGGTTAATATATATAGAAAAATCCAAAAATTTTAGAAATGCATAAAAATATGAAAAATTACCTCCACGATCCTCGGGAAGAGCACAATGTGCTGGTCACGTCCCGGAGTCGGAGAACGCAACGGTTCACCCTACACAAGGTTCCAAAGGCATATCAGGGAAAAAACACGAGTAAAGCACAAAACACACCCCGGGACCCACGAAAATGATCCAAAAAAATATCCGAAAAATCTAGAGCATTACAACCCTCCCCCCTTAGAAGAATTTCGTCCTCGAAATTCAAGACAAGCACCAAGCCACAAGGGGAGAATGCCAAAATCAACTGACGCCGCCGTAAGAGCCCCAACCAAACCTCGATATTCGTAAAAATCATGATCTTGAGGGACGTAGCCAGACAATGATCACGGAGAACGCCTCGCTCACAATCCAAGACACATCGATCATCAGAGCAGGCATATGCAAAAGAGTACAAGTCTGGCGTCACCTGAGCCAACAGGAAAACCAACCATCGGTCAACGCCCATGCTCAGCGGACCAACCAAACGCCAGCACCACAACCAGCTGACCAATCTCACGCCCTGCACCATGGACAACCAACACTGAGATTCCACCAGCTCACACCTGGCAAGCCGTACGCCCTCAGCAACATGGCCAACTCTGCTTGATGACAAACTTCTCACAAATCCCAGATCCAATCCGAGAAAAGGCACACCTCACAATCGGCCACCCAAGGCCTCGCTTGCACACAGCTCTCGCCATTCTCGACTTGCCACAACCGGCATCTTCTGACTGTGAAAGACCAACCACAAGTCACCAGACACTCACCAACGGGAAACCCTTGACTCGCTCAGCAGGCACGATCCAACTCAGTTGATTCACACAGACCAACACCACATCCAGACCTATCATCATGCCAACTCTACCCTCTCGGGGGAGCACGACGAAACACATGACAAGATCTCTCCTCGGTCCGCATGTCACTCGACTCAGACTTACAGGGGAATCCTCCCATGCTGGTCACCAGACCAAGGGCCACCATTCCACGCCAACATCCCATCAAGGACCTTCACGCACAGGCATGAACTACCGTCCTATCTCATCAAATCCTATCTCATCTCAATCACTTCAACTAGACGCCTGCCCATCCCGATTTCGATCTTATCACAGAGCCACGGGACACAACCTCTTATAATCCACGACACACTTCTCCAGAACCAACAAGTGCCGCCTGCTACCACGGCAAGCAGGCCGATGACGCCGCGACCAAAGCACACGGGTCCCCAAACAATACGCATCTCACCATGGTCGGCCACTCGGTCAACTTGACCAGCCACTCGCAGCCACTAACCGGGACCCAAAATCTCTCAGAGATTACTTCTCAAGGACCACAATCTCATCCAAAACATAACCTTACCCGAGGACACAACTTCCAACATAAAAATAGGGTACTCATGCGGTGCACTTGCCAACATATTTCCCCAACTCTCCATCCTGCCAGTGCCATGAACCACAATACCTCAAGCAACGGCATAGCAACAACACGTTTCACACCGAGGAACCAATCCTCCAATGCCGTGCCAACTAAGGACACTCGTCTCACCACGAATGGGTTGACTATCTCCAGGGAACTTCAATGGTACAACCAGCCCAGTGAACGAAGAGGGAATCCTTCGCTGTCAGGGACTTACGGAGGTCCCGATGGAGGAGATCCTAGTCCGTTGAGAGGAATTTCCAACGGAGAGTCCTTCCTTCACCGAGAGAGGGTAACCCTAGAAAAGTGAAATAAAGGGGAAGATGGTATGCAATGCAGTGCTGAATTTAACAAAACGTGTGTAAACAGACAACAAATATATAAGACAACAGAGATTGAACAAATATCACAAAGCTCCTTTTCCGTAACGACGCGAACCTCTTAAGACCTTACAAGGGACCGTGGGGTAATGCACGTAGTGCACGAGGGATGAAACTAGAATGACAAGAGTGCTACTGGGAGCACGAATGTAGCACGCGCAGGCGCAATCAGGAGGGGCACAAGCGGGTGCCGAGCGGAGGGGTACACGTGGGTGCCGAATGGAGGGGCACACGTGGGTGCCGAATGGAGGGTCACACATGGGTGCCGAAAATATCTGGGTAACCAAAGAAAACAAAAGAAGGTCCCACCGTGATCGTTAAGATGTGAACGACGTCACTTGGTTGAAGAGCGGTGACTGACACGCGTTATGGGGTGAGATGCAGGAAAGGTTGCGCTAAAGGCAATCTGAAGGAGACTCCTTAATGGAATATGGGGAAGCTAGACTAATCTAATATCGCGCACCCAAGACAATACTATGCCTGACTAGACCATTGATACCGAACTGATTCAGGACGAATTGAGACTCGAGACCAACCGACGCGGAACTGGGACTTACATGGACTGGTGATACGAAAATCGTAGCGGAATGTTACTCACCGCGGGATATTAACAAAAATATGAACAGAAATAAACCACCGCGAGACCTTAGTCTCCGCATGATTTTGACAGAAATATAAATAACAAAAATAAATTAGTCTCCGCGGGATTTTGACAGAAATATAAATAGAAATAAACCACCGCGAGACGTTAGTCTCCGCGGGATTTTGATAAAAATAAAATGACATAATATATATATAAAGTTAGGGTTAGTGTACAGAAATTAAATTGCTGAAACTAAACAGTCATAGCGGGAAATGACTCACCGCGACCTTGGAGGGAGGGGAAAGTGTTGAAATTAAATTAGAGGAAGGGAACCGCCCCGGGGAATGATCCTCCGCGCGGGTGAGAATAGGATTACAATATTGGAATTAAAAACCACCACGGGGGACGATCCTCTGCGCGGGTGAGGACAAGAATACAATATTGGACTTAAAAACGGCCGCGGGGAACGATCCTCTGCGCGGGTGAGGACAAGAATACAAGAAGCCAAAAGGCACAGATGCAGGGATGGTGTGATCGCCAGGGACGGGAGGCCCCAAATTGAAAGGATCGCCTTCGCCTCAGACAAGGGAGATGATGTGGACTCCTTCTTCCTCTTCTTTCGATAGGTCGAAGAAGAGGGCTTTCTGATTGGTTACCCTTGAAAAAAGAAAAAACAAAGAAACAACTATTGAATCAGAACGACAACGGTGTAGTATCAATCCCTTTGAAAAGAATGCTGAAAGCATAAACAACACGCACCTGGTTGGTGCTGTTTAAAACCCCTTTTGAATGCAAAGGGTGGGAGTATGAGATGATGAAATGCACAAACAAAATGATCTCAATGAGAGAATTGTATTACAAACAAAATGATGAGTGATGCATGCAATGACTCAGAACGAAAATAAAGCAGAATAAGGAGAAGAAAAATCTTATTGGCGTGCCGATGGCGGGCTTCGAGGGAACTTCAGCAGTGTGAGAACGACGTGACGGAATGGCCTTCCCTGTGTACACGAGCACCCGGGAACTCAGTAGGACCTTCTTTTCTATCCCAGACTTCGGAAACTGGTCAGGCCGGAAACACAAACACACATATATGTATATATATATGTCTATATATCTATATACATCAATATATTTATATAGACATAATATATAGACATATATATATATATATATATATATATATATATATATAGACATATATTTATATAGATATATATATGTATATATAAGGTGGAGAGAAGATATATATAAATAAAAAAACTATGAGTAAATAAAAAAATACTAATAATATGTGTTGGGAAAGGTGGAGAGAGAGAAGGTTAAAGAGAGAAAGAGAGAGGAAGAGAGGGGTCGAGAGAGAGGAGAGAGAGAGAAACCGTGAGAGAAGAAAGAGAGATCGAGAAAGGGAGAGGGAGACGGTGTGGGAGGCGGGTGCATGAGAGAGGAGGCCGGCGAGGTGGACGACGGTCGACGGTGGCAGCCTCGATGACAATGACGACGAGGTGGCCGGCGACGGCGGGAGGTGTGTGCCGGCGACGACGTGGGCGCGAGGTGAGGGAGGTTACGGTGAGGAGGTGGCTGCGGCGTCGGTTGGAGGGTGAGGTGGTCGCCGGAGGTGATGGAGAGGGGAAGAGATGATAGGAGGGTGAGATGGGGCTAGTGGGAGACAGTGGCTAGAGAGGGTGGTTGGTGGGAGAAGGCCGGATGATGGCGTCGGTGATGAGGGGAGAGTGTAGTGGCGAGAGGGAGGTCCTCGGCGACCGTGAGGTCGAGGGTGGCCGGTGGCTGTGGGAAGACTATGAGGGGTATGAGGATGAGTTTTCTGCCACCAAGACAATAGAGGGGGGGAAAAGAGATGTGAAGGAGAGAGAGATAGGGAGATGAGGGCGAGATGAGAAGGGTGGTGCGGTGGGGTGGTGCACCATCCTGTGCAACGAGGGAGAAGGAGTGGGGGGCTGCTGGCGGTCGGACAGGAAGAGGGAGGTGTGGGTGGCCGCTGTGGTTAGTAGAGAGAGAAGAAGGGGGGTGACGTGCATGGGAGGTGGAAATGGAGGTGGTGTTGAGAGAGGAAGGGTGCTGTCGTTGCGGCAGCAGTGGGAGGTTAACGTGGTGGGGGGCTGGGAGGTTACATGGGGAGAAGGTGAGAGGTAGGTGGGGCGTGGACGATGGCGTGTAGTAGAGGAGGTGTGGAGAGGAAGGGTGCTGTCGCCGGCGTGAGAGGTGGAGTGGGTGAGCGTTAGGGAGAGATGGGAGGTCGGTGCGGCAAGGGTCTACGGCTGGATGGCGAAGGGTGGTCGCGTACACAGGTGAGAGAGGGAGAGCGGAGGTCGACTGTCGGGGTGTGGGGGTGAGTTGGAGGGAGTGAGTGAAGGAGAGAGGGTGGAGCGGTGAGGTGGCCGGCGGTGTGTGCGACGGTCAGAGGGCGACGAGGAGATGAGGGTGGCTGTCGTGGCGGATGGAAGTGGAGGTGGGGTGTGAAAGGAGAGAAGGTGAGATGGAGGCGGAGAGGAAGTGGCTACGGCGAGGAGGATGCAGGCAGTGTGCTCAGACGGCAGGGAGGTGGAGTGGAAGTGGTGTTGAGAGAGGACGGGTAGTGAGACGAAGAGAAAGAGAAAGAGGGAGAGGGTGGTACGGTTGGGGAAAAGGAGAGAGGGAGAGGGAGTCTCGCGGCGGGATGATGAGGGTGAAGGGAGGAGGAGGTGGTGAGAGGGAAGGGTGGCGCGGTTAGCAGAGAGAGGGAGAAAGTGAGACGGAGGAGAAGAGGTGGAGAGAATAGTGGGGTGCAGTGAGAGGGTGGGATGATGACGACGGCGGTGAGGGGGGAGTTGGCCGGTGGTGAAGGTGCAGGGCTGCGGTGACGAGGGGAGGCGCGGTGGTCGGCAGCGTGGGGAGGTGAGGTTGACGAAGGGAGATGTGAAGGTCGGCGACTGTGGGGTGGAGAGGGCGACGAGGGGAGGTGGCTGGCCGGGGTTGTGGCGGGGTACAGAGGAGGTGAGGGGGGAGATCCGTGAGAGAGCGAGAGCATCAAAGTGGTGAGATCGTGTTGGCTGGGAGAAGAGGGGATGTCGTGAGGGGAACAGAGAGAGGGTGAGAGAGGTCGCTGTGTGAAGTTGAGAAGGGGAGAGGGAGAGTGGCTCACGTGTCTGCTGGGGAGAGTGGGAGGTGTGTGATGAGAAGAGAGAGAGAAAAGAGAGGAGAGAAGGAGAGGGAGAGAGTGGGTGTTGAGAGAATGAGAGTGAGTGTCGGGGGGGGGAGTCGTTGACGTGGGGAAGTGGTTGAAGTGAGAGAAAGCGACGGTGGTGGGGTTAGAGGAGGCGACTGCAATGAAGGGATGAGGCGTGTGGGGGAGAGGAGGGATCCTCTCCGAAGGGGATTGGTTGAGGAGATATGAAGAGATAAGGAGGGAAAGGGGATTAGTTGAGGAAATATGAAGAGATAAGGAGTGAAAGAAAAGGATGGGGAGAGAAATAATGCGATGGGGGAGAGAGAGATAATAAGAGAGGGGGGTGGGTTCTCTCACGTGGGTGAGAGAGATAGGTGGGTATGTATGTATATAAACATATTATTATTATTTTGTGATTTGTCATTTATATACATATATATGCCAAATAGATCTACTACAGAAGCTATTTTCTTACTACGGCAGCTAATGGAGAAGTATAAAGAGATGAGAAAAGATTTGTATATAGTTTTTCTTGATTTAGAGAAGGCGTACGATCGAGTACCGATAGAATTGATTTAGTGGACATTAAGAAAGAAAGGAATCTCTCAAGGATATGTTGATTTGATTAAGGATATGTACGGCGGTGCTATTACTAGTGTTCGAACTATTGCTGGGGAGACTGGTGAATTTCCCGTTTCTATAGGTTTGCATCAAGGTTCTGCACTAAGTCCGTATCTCTTTGCCTTAGTTATGGATGAAGTAACTAAAGAATTACATGAGGATATCCCTTGGTGTATGCTATTTGCAGACGATATTATTTTAATTGATGAGAGTATTGATGCTCTAAAAGCTAAGTTAGAGCGTTGGAGACTTGCCTTGGAGTCTAAAGGTTTTAAAATTAGTAGGAGTAAGTCAGAGTTTATGCACTGTAATTTTAGTAATGAGAGAGTGGTTTAGGAAGACATGGTTCTAATTGATGCACATAACATTCCGAAGAGTAGTAGCTTTCGATACTTAGGGTCTATCATACAAGAGAATGGGGAGATTTATGATGACGTTACACATAGGATTAAGACAGGCTAGTTAAGATGGAGAAGTGCATCAGGTGTCCTTTGTGATCGTCGTATGCCTGTGAAACTCAAAGGGAGGTTTTATAGAACGGATGTGAGACCTGCTTTGTTATATGGTGCCGAGTGTTGGGCAGTACGAAAGGAACACATCCATAAAATGTGTGTAGCAGAGATGATGATGTGGAGATGGATGTGTGGCAAGACTAAGAAAGATAAGATTAGGAATGAGTGCATCCGTAAGGACTTAGGGATAGCTCCAATTGATAGTAAAATGAGAGAAAATAGACTCAGGTGGTTTAGACATGTGTTTCATCGCCCTAACTCAGCGCCGGTTAAAAGATGTGACCAAATCTTAGTGGATGCTAGTAAAAGAGCTCGAGGAAGGCCCAAAATGAGATGGTGCGATGTTATTAGGAAGGACATTAGTTCCCTGAGTTTAAATACGAATATTACACTTGATAGAAATCTTTGACGGAACAAGATTCATGTACCCGACCCCAATTATTTGGGATAAGGCTCTGATGATGATGTTGATGATACATATATATTATATATTTTTTGTTTTGTTTTATTTATTTATATTATCATTATTTTATTTATTATATTTTATTTATTTTATTATTTATATTTTTATAACTTTTTTTCAATTTTTTTATTTTATGTAAAAATACAAATCACCTACATAAATCAAATACAAGAACCATTTCAGGGGATCGTGATATAATATGAGATTTACCAGCGTAAATGTCAAAATGGCGTGTCTACATCTGTCCTGCCTTGGTGTCCGCTTTGCAAGGGAAAGACATGTAGTGGAATGAAATGAAGTGTAGAGAAATGAAATGGAGTGAAGTGAAAAGTGGATGCCAAGGTATGATGAGACACGCTTTCAGCATCACATGATTGGAATCATTCCAGAGTCTCAGCGAAGCGACCTTGAAGAAGGTTCTCCGAAAATTGACGGTTGTTTGGATGGTGAATTGAGAAGGAGATAGTGTGCGCTCGGGCACAAACAAACAAAGGGACCAACTTCACTGCGTGGAAGTACCTGGGTCGTAAACCTGCAGGTTTCACCATTAGGGAGCGGTTACCAGCCATTGTGGAAGTGCTGCAGCCAAGGTGGGTCCGAGGGGAATAAAGAATAGAGTTGGGTACAAATCCAAACAAAGGTCTTTTCCAGAGAAACAACTCAAAGTAACTTTGGTAAAACTGAGTACTTAACTCAGAGTGGAATACCTCATATTTAAAGTGTTTAAGCATAATGGCTCACACAATCGAAATAGTGAAATCAAAGTCCTACATGAATGCATGCTGGGTTGAAAGGAAAAATTAAAATAAATTAAAATAGAAGATAGCAAAGGATAATATTGTTAAGCTATGGAGACTGGGTCAGGATACCAATCCGGTGAGCTGATACTGAGCAGGGACCCATTTATCCGCGCATCGACTCACCGAACGGAACCGTCGTCCCCCTGCTATCACAACTTAACGGCCTATCCGTACGACCCAAATTCCTCTGAAATCATCACTATTTTTGTTGAAGGGGAACTCAAATTTCAGATTCGCTCGGGCCGTAAGGTCCTTGACATATTCTAATAGTGTAGATATCATACAGTATAATGCCGTGCAGAGGTGGTACACGGTGGGACGGTGATGATCATTTTTTTTTCTTTTGAAACCTGCATTCACCAATAGCACACTAAGGCAGAAGTATTTCATAAGAAGTAAAATTGCAATAAACTGTACAGAATATCAATCAGCCACAACAAAGCAGGAGAAAAACATGCAGAATTCATCTGCCAAAGCATATATTGGCAACTTATTTTTTTTGGTTTTTTTATTATTACTATTATTTTTTGTTTTGTTGTTGTTGTTGTTTTTTATTTGTTTGCTCTTTTGTTTTGGATTCCTGGTATTTAGTCACTGCTTGACGTTTGTCCCCTTGTTTTCAGCGTGCCTGGGAGGTGGTGGCAGTAGGGATGGCGGGCGGAGCCTCTTCCAGTTCCCAAGCTCCTCTTTCGGAAGTCATGTGCTTCCAGGAGCAGCTTCCCGGCACGTTGGCTTGTGCCAAAGGGGCCGACCATGAGCTCACGGCTCAAGTGAGAGTGATTTGGTTTGAAATTCGATTACACACTTTACTCATTTTTCTAACCTTGTGAGATAATTAGATGTGAAAAGCAGTGGAGATCCAGGGCGTGTTATCCCGTGCGGTCTGAGCGGAGAAGGAGTGCGTCGCTCAGTCAGAGCGCGATGCCCGGACAACGGAGCTGAAGGAGGAGTGATGACGACACAGTGCTAAGGAGTTGCCCCGAGACGTCATGGAGTTAAGGGTTTCTCTCCAGGTGGCGAGGAGAGATGCATGGAGAAAGGGAGAGGCAGAGCGACATTGTGATTGGGATGGGAGGAGGGCACTGGAGGCCCAAGTGATGGAGTGGAGGACCAACCTTGGGGTTGCGGAGTAGAGGCCGAAGGATAGCGAGGAACGCCACCAGAGGGGACGAGAGCGCGCGGCGTGCCTTCGTTACTATGGCTCTTTCTCTGTCGGTAGCCTTCTAGTCTCCTCGGCCGAGGAGCATCGCCGGGACATCGAGGCTGGTTAGGCTCCACAAGGTGAGGAGAGTACCGCCTCTTAGAGCTCTAGGAGGCCTCCTAGTGACTCCCGCCTTAGAGGGAGGAGAAATGACCAGGACGGCGATGGTGAGAGTTAGTGACCCCCTTTCTTGTGATGTACATGACAGTTTATATAGACACACGAATGGAATGACTCATGTTCGTGTTACATGTCTTCCCTTTCTGCGTTCCTTCTCCTCTACGCTTCTTCTCTTCTGTTCTCAATGTTCGAGAAAACCTCACCCCAAAATGGGAAATCGTGTCTCGCCGTGGCCATTCTTTTCAAAGGGAATCCACCACTGATTTCAACAACGCCGACCCCCAGTCTCCCACATGACGTGTTTGTCAAAACTTGCCCTGAAATGGTGGATCATGTCTCCCATGTGTCCTTGTTGCCATTTTTTTCAAAGAAGATCGGCCATCGACTTCAATGACGACGACCTCTTGTTCTCTTTTTCCACGTAATTGTCTCTCATGCTCAAAATTATTCGCAACATGACAATGGGCACGGGGAATCTTGAGAACATATAGGAGTGGCTCGTCAACAAATCACTCCTCCGAATCAATCACTCCACATAGCGAAGTGACGCACGAAGGTGAAGGGAGCGTGCCTCGTTACAAGGGCCGCTGCTAGGGGTGATGGTGATAGATCCATATCGCCTCCCTTCCAATCCTATAAATACATCCCCTTTCGCTCGACTTGGAAACACTAGAGTCGTGAGAGCTGATTTGAAGAGTGAAAGTTTGTAAGAAGGGGAGGTAGTGAGAGTTGCTCAATTCTCAGGATGGAGGGTGAATCTAGTTTCAAGGCGGAGGGTGAGTCTTCCCACTCCTCTAAGAGGAGTAGATCCGGTAGCAGTTCCAGGAGGCTCTCAGAGATCGAAGGGCACCTTAGTGAGAGGACCCAATCGCAGCTCGTAACTTTCATTTCTTCCTTCATCCTTCCTTCTCCTTTTATTTGGCAATACACATCTTTCTCACTTCTTTCGTTTTCACAGAGTATGATGAGGTCACACATCTCTTGGGAGTTGGTGGTGGCCGCATATCGGGGTCTGCCGGACTTCCAGAAGGCCCGACTAGACGTGATGGGGTTTGGGGCCTTTCTCCGAATCGAGCCAATCAAGCTCAACCTCGCCCTTATCCAAGCATTGCGTGAAAGGTGGGACCCAGCGAGTCGGGCGTTCTTGATGCCTTGGGGGCACATGGTGCCCAACCTGGAAGATATGTCCGAATCACGGGCCGCAAAGTGGATGGCGAGGCAGTGACTAGAGTCACCTACGCGGATTACCGAGAAGGTGCTCAGAAACTATTAGGGTTAGATCTAGATGGTCGAAAGAACATGTTAGTAGCCAGGGCATCCATAATGGAGGCGTTAGGGCTTACTGACACTCGTCCAGGTGATGATGAGTCCCTAGAGGAATTCATGGAGAGAGCTAAAAGAGAGGCCCGTGCTGTATACTGCGTAGATGCCAGTATCTGGGAGAGGACAAACATGGATTTGAGGAGGTTCCTCCTCTTTCTGTTGGGAAAAATCCTACTGGTCTCTAAGGGAGACAACATCCACTGTTGTTTCCTAGAGCTCTTAGTAGACTTAGAGAGAGTAGGACAGTATGCCTGGGGAGCTGCCGTGCTAGCGCATCTATTTGAAGGTCTGTCCCAAAGGACAGACCGGGAGGTTACACTGAGTGGCTTTACGCCACTCATTCAAGTAACATATTTTTCTTTTCTCCTTTTTTTTATTTTTAATATATTTTGCTTTTTTTTTGATGCCAATAACATATGATGGAACAGCTATGGAGCTATTATTACCTTTTAATGGGGAGAGCTCGGCATTGGCGACCAGTGACGGTGCCGTTAGCTAGACGGTGACAACCCATCAGGAGCACAACACCTCTATCCTACCAACTGATGGTGTTAAGACGTAAGCTGCAAGAGTTCCCTGCAGTGATGGTATGATTCTTTTTTCTATTTTTTTAATTTCTATTTTTTGTTATTTTTATTTGTTATTTGTTATTTTTTATTTTTGACCATCTAAGAGGATATGTGCAACCTAACATAGGTGAACTGGAGGCCTTATTCGAGCATGGTCGACGCCGACCAGCCGTGGGTTATAACAAGCTGTGCCCGGTTTGGACGGGACCTCTGGCTCCATTGTTTGAATGAAATCGAGCCACTTAGGCTACGATTAGCCATGAGGACCCTAGGGCTTGCCCAGGAATGGATGGATATGATTGCATCAGCTCACGTTGGGAAGAAGACACGTGGGCCGACAACCTGCATTGATTGGCGGGTGCGTTTCCCTGAACAATATGAAGACTGGCAACGGGGTGGCATACTCGTGGAGTCGCACGCACAGGACAGTGAGGATTACTTGCGGATTTACAGGGCAATGTATGCGGAGCGGATCCAGCCTGGGGGACTTGTGGAGGTGAAATGAACGTACCATTTTTTTTGCTTTTTTTGTCATTTTTTTTGTGTGAACTCATGAGCCATGGACGTAGGATGCTCGTGACACCATGATAGCGAACTTACGAGCTCACTTGGCAGAGACGGAGCAACAATTGGGCGACACCCGTGTAACTCTGAGTGCCTCAGTGAGGGTATGCACATATTCTTGATTTGGTTTGAGATTCATGGCGCCAACCCCTTAATGTCACCTCATGTGTGTCGCAGCGTGCCTAGCTCGATGTGGTCTCATCGGCAATGGGGGCAGACGGCGTTTCCTCTAGCTTATGGATTCCTACTTCAGAACTGGATCTACTCCATGAGCAACTTGCTCATGCCACGTAGTGAGCCATTGTTTTTTCTTTGTTCATAGTTTTCCATATATCTAAGATGATGATCATGGCAGACCGAAGAGATGCAAGAGATGCTGGCTTGTGTCACACAAGGGGAAGCCAAGGTAGCAGAGCTGGAGGAGGAGCTGCGGCACCGTTCAGGTGGCGACCTTTCTTGGGACGCCATGGAGCTGAGGATCACCCTTCAACTGGAGAGGGAAGATCGAGAGAGAGAGAATGAGCAGAGAAAGAAAAGGACAGAGAAAGAGAGAGAGCCGACAGGTTGGCTGAGAGGGAGGAGCGAAGGGCCATAGAGACCCAATTGTTTGAGCTCCGAACCAGCCTTGGTCTTGCTGAACAATGACTGAGAGATGGTGAGGAGTGCTACCGAAGAGTACGAGAGCGTGGCTTTCATGTTAGTAACTTCTTTGCTGTCCCTGCTGACCGACGGGGAGTGGAAACCGGAAGAGGAGTGTAGGGTGGTAGAGGCACCACCCCACATGGTTTGACAATACCCTCCAGGGCTTATCGCCTGGAGAGTGGTGAGAGAAATAATACTGGGAGAGGGGATGAAACTTAATGTACAATTTTTGGGAAGGGAATAAAAGTATGTTGAGTTTCCTATTCTCTGCCTTCTTTCATGCTTTTTCGAATCTTGCACACGTTGCTCAGTGGAACAAGTCAGTTTTTCTGTTCTGGCTTGCCCCCTTGCTCAATAAGTGGATGATCATTTTGACTGTTCTTGATAACGGGTCAAGGGGCCAAACCTTTATTAATAAAGGTAATGGTAAAGGACAATGATGAATGCGGCACACAAGCACACGAATGCGAACGAAAATTTAAAAGTGAAAATGCTGCATACAAATGCGATTAGGCGAAACAATTTTTTTTCTTTTCTTCTTCTTCTTTTTTTTACGTATATCTACATTTTCTCTCTTTTTACGTGTTTTTTTATTTTGTTGTTATTTTTTGTTGTTGTTATTATTATTATTTGTTGTTGTTGTTATTATTTTTTTATTTTTTATTTTTTTTTGACTATTTTGTTGCTAACGTCTGGTAACCACCCATATGACACCTAACCTACATGAGAACATGGGTTTCTTACTAACCTCCCAAGTATCCTAAGCATACATCTAGGTTGATTTGGGCCTCTAGACTCCTCGAATGATAATCTCGCCGGTTAAGACTTACCCTGATAACAAGACCGTCATGCCATGCTTAGCCTCCCAGTCGCTTCTGACCACAGGGATACACCCAAAAAATGTTCGAGATAAATGATTTGCCCGACCCGGATCTATTTCCTCACAACTCTAGATGGTATATAATAGAACACCCTGGAACCCTAACGGTCAACCGCGCGACGCTGACCCAGAATCAGACGCCGTCGCACCCATAGGTGACGTGCTTGCATTGGCCTAAGCCCGAGGTTAAAATAAGAAGACATCAAGG
The DNA here is from genome assembly GCA_022559845.1 of Amorphophallus konjac. Taxonomy (NCBI): domain Eukaryota; kingdom Viridiplantae; phylum Streptophyta; class Magnoliopsida; order Alismatales; family Araceae; genus Amorphophallus; species Amorphophallus konjac. The sequence continues at coordinate 60,060,902 of CM040128.1, read as the reverse complement.
TGGTCGACAAGGGTCTTGACCGGCCAGAAACACAGAGACTCCTTCGCAGCAATAGCTTTTACTTTTCAAAGTAGACAACTATATGTATGTGTTAAACAAGGTCGTAGGCCTTGGCTGATTTCACCCTTCGGAAACTCCATTGAGCTTTCATCTTCGGGGCCCACTTAACTCTCCCCTTTCGGGCAACTTCGGAACAAATCTCGAGCATTTACATCTCATAACCCCCCCCCCTTTTTTGTGGATCTTGACTTTTGATTTGAGGGGTTTTGTTTATTGGAATCAAGCACGGTTACGACCAGGCTTTTGTTTTGACTGTGGTTTATCTCTTTTTTTTCTTCGAGGGAAGTATAGTCATTTGACATTGTGGAATCCCTCTTGTATGCCTGCGGGGACACTGCCCTCTTCTCGTGCTCTGACCTAAACTCGAGGAGATGGATCCTACTCTTGTCCTGAGGGGATTGTACTTTGGGTTTGCTCATGCTCAGCATTTTAAGGGCACCGACTGTCTCATTTGGTCGAAGAGAGAGAGAATAAAGATTACAGCTTTCTTGGAGACCTTCTGGGTGAGGCCTCACCACAAGCGATGCTACCGATTTTTGATAGAACACATGCGTATGTGCATGTTGGCTTCCTTTGAGTGTGCATAGGCCGACGTGGCCAGATAGGGATCTCCACAGTTCTGGCAGACCAAGACCCGAGACCTACCAAGTCTTAATGGGCCCTATCCTAACATGAAAGATGGATGCAGTGAGTTGACTCCGTGATGATCACCAAGCATTGGCATTTTGTTGTTGTTTTTTTTGTCTTGTTTTCTTTTGACATTTTTGACATTGATTTAAATAACACATGGGATTGAGTACTAGATTACCACTCTCAATTGTGTGAAGAAGCACTTCGTGTCAAACCAATGTAAGCAACAATTCAAAGTGGCTTACACAAAGGAGAGGTGATAAGACCAGAATCATGCGGATGATGCCTAGAAGGATTTATAAAATGAGAAAGGAATCAAAGAAAAAGGTGAGGGCTAAAGCCTCAAAAATAGTGTGAGAACGGGCAGATGCCCGAGGTAGTTGATGTGGAAGGAATCAGGTCGGACTTAGGATCATGATCAGGATCAGGATCAGGATCAGGAGGAATTAGAAATTGAGGAATCGAGAGAGGCGGATCCGGAGGGTCCGGAAATGAGGGAGGAGAATCATTGGGGAAAGAATCCGGAGGTTCCGGAGGAGGAAAATGATGAGGAACGCGATGCCCTGGGAAAAGGTATGAAAAAAGGTAATTCAAAGGGAGGAAAAGAACGAAGGATGCGATGCCCTGGAAGAACAAAAGGATAAATTGGAAGAAGGGAAGGTCCGGAGGTTCCGGACGGATATGAAAAGGGAGGGAGCGATGCCCTAAGAAACCATGAGAGTGAATTGGAGGTTCCAGAGGGGGATGAAGATGAGAGATGGATAAAGACAGGGAATTAAACAGAGAGGGGTTTGGAGGCTCTGGACGGGGACGATGACGAGGAATAAATGAAGAGAAGGAACTAAACGGAGAGGGGTCCGGAGGCTCCAGACGAAGAGGAATGTGAGGGGCCAGGGACCCTAGAGCAGAGGAGGAGCTTGATGGCTTAGATTTAGATGACGGAAGGTGTCTCCTTAGCCAATGGACTGCCCATAAAAAGAAGCTGAATAGCTGCACGAGCAGTGATGGACTGGGATAAGAAGTGGATGAATTAATGTGGGCTCCCTCAACAAGGGATTTATTGTCCTTAAGCTTCACTTTATGCTTTCCCTTCTTCTTGGTAGATACTCTCTCACAGTCTAACCCCTTAATATTCAACACAACTTCTTGGCTTCTTGGCTCTACATGCCCTCTCCAATGATGTACCCAGACAGAAGGCCTCGTCCTTCTCTGACCAATTGGCTCAATCGGTGCGGTCGGCGCTCACGGGCTCTCATTTGATGGACTTTTAATAAGACCCTTTGGACATATCAAAAGACATGGTAACTCCCTTGGCAAACAATCGTAACAGAAATTTGAGAGTCCCGCTTGTGAAGCAGGAATGTTGACATGAAATGGCTCCCCTGGAAATAGTTCCCTTGATAGATGCATGGTATCTATCATTGAAAGTTTGGCGTTTGGCACAAGGAGCTTCATATTTGACGCATTGCTCAAGGTCGTTGGAATATTATGCGTGAATATGCTTGGTAGCATAGGCATTCGCCCCTTGCCTAGAAGTTGGTGGGGAGTGGACGGAACGTCAAAAGCTGCCAACAAGGAGTGCCCCGACCCACCCTTGAGCATAGAGTTCATCATCTCCTTTACAGTGGAATGTGTCATCGTTATGCTTGAGGAGAAACCCTTCTCTTGCTTAGCCATTTGAATTATGACTGAGCAAGGGGTAACGAGGGCCTTGAAAGTATCATTTCCAATGAGCAATGTGACCTTAATAATCTTGGACTTAGGTTGGCATGGCATCAATGTTTGGTTTCCTTCCCTAGTGAATACTAGGGGACACTCGGCCTCCTCAAAGATGCCCGGCACAAGAACCCGAATCGGCATTCGGCAAATGAAATCTTGGATTTTGAATGGCATAGCCGTGACCAAATTCTTCTGGTCCGGTTCGTGAACATCATCTTTGGCACATGTATTTGTAGAAAGGCACCCGCTCCGAGAGGAGATGGAAGGAGGAAAGATGGAGGCGACAGACTCAGCGGGTAATGGAGAATCAATGGAAGGGGTTGTAGGAAGGATAGGTGGAGGTTGAAACACGACGAGCTTCTCCTCTTGCTCGGAAGCAGACGGTGATGGCTCGGGTGGAAAATTAGATGGGCCCTGCTCAGGATTAATCACGGGTTTGGGTAAGGGGTCGGGTGGAGGAGTAAGAGTGGTTGGGTTTGAAGTTAAAGGGATGGTGGAGGCCTTAAGTGTAGCGATGAAGGATTACTTGGTTGGGGACAAGGGCTAATGGGAGGCTTAGTAGAGGCTGATGGTATGGAGGTTATTTGTGTAGTTGGAGGGGGACGTGTAATGGTAGGAGACTTGGTACGTAGGAAGTGTCAGGTTTTGGTGGTACGTAAGGGGTTCAGGGTAGGGGGTGATTCACGGTGCATTGACGCGGGTTGTTGGAGCATGGATTCATTATCGTAACACCATGAGATTTCATAGGCAGGGGTAAGGATAGTGGCTAATTCATGGTGCATTGACGTTGGTTGCTGGAGTATTGACCCATTGTCATAACACCACGATGTCTCATAGACATGGGTAGGGATAGTGGCTTCATCCTGAGCAGGGGGTTCTTCTGGTAATGGTGGAAGGGTGAAACGAAGAAAACTCAGAGTGAGTGCATCTTCAAAATCTTCACAAATTTCATCGTGTGCCATTTCTAATTCTTCATAATCATCAAGTTCAAATGGATGCCATAATGGAGGCATATTAATGAGGGGAGGTTGTGTATATTGGCATGGAGGATTTTTGATAGGGTGCTGGGCCCGGATACAGAGGGGGGTGAATGTATCCCTCTACCAATAATGCCCAAATTAAAACTCAGATGCTAGACACAGTCCCAGAATAAAACTAATTCAATTGAACTCATGAACAAACACTTGGAGCGCGCCTTATATATATTTGCTCATTGGTTTAAAAGAGAATTTAACTTGTTCTTCAGATTGTCTATTTTGCCTTGATAATGTTCTAGTCTTTTATTGAGCGAAAAGTTTTTAAGGGTGGGATTCATTCACCCCCCCTCTGAATCCATCGCACCGATCCTATCAATTGGTATCAGAGCAGTTGTCTGCTTAGAAGGTCCACCGACCTGCAGATCTGATCCTGCTGTCTTCGGTGCATTTTTGTTAGAGTTGGTTTATCGGTTTGAATCCACTGCTTTGAATTAGTTTTGATCTGCTTCAATGGCTCATCCACCCGTCTTTAGTGGTTCTGATTTCAACAAGTGGCACAGTGCTTTCCGTGCTCATGTTAAATCTGTTGATCCAGACCTGTAGAAAGTGATTTCACATGGTCCACATAGACTACCAAAAGATCAGTCCAAATGGACTAACAAGCATCGATCTATGTGTGCAGAAAATAAGAAAGCACTGGAGTTAATGAAGGCCGCGACTAATCGAGCTCTTCATTCATGTTTCCTTGGTTGCAGATCTGCAAGGGATATATTGAAGATGATAAAGAGAGCCGAGAAAGGAAATCAACCGAGCTGCATGATGGCTCGAGGAAGTGGACAGAGCAGCAATCAAGAATAAGACGATAATGATGAGGAGGTAAACCCTTTTGAGAACTATACTTTAGATGATTGGGAGAATTCGTATGTTGAGCTGCTTGAGTCTCATGATCAGTTAAGAAAATAATACAAAAAATTGAAGAAGAGTAGTAGGTCAGACAATTTGAATTCTGATTGTAAAAATTGTGCTGAATTGAAAAATGTTCATGATGCCTTTATGTCTGATATTCAAATGCTGAAAAAACAAATTTCGTTGCTGAAAATTGAGAATCAAGATCATGTAAATGAGATATCTGAACTCAAAGAGAAACTCAGTTCAAATAATGATAATCAGACGCTTGTTAACTATCATGACCAGTATGAAAAATTGCTGAAAAATTTCGAAAGTGTGAACTCAGATTTAAACAAGCTGAAGTCTGAAAAAGATTCTCTCAGAAACTTCTCCAAAGAAAATGAAGAAAAGTTAGAGAAACTTAAACGAGAGAATGATTTGCTGATTGAAAAATTTGATGCCATCAAATCTGTAAACATGGAATTACAGAAAGATTTTGAAAAATAATAAAAAGAATTGAAGGAGTTTGAAGCTGGGAGAGAAAGCAAGGTTAACTCAGAAGATCAGACTCTAATAAATGAGTTAATTCAAAATGATAAGCTTAAGGAAGAAAATGAGAAGTTAAAATAGCTGAACTCCACTATGTCTGAGAGACTTCTAGTTTTAGAAAGAGGAAAGTCTGTTCACATAGAAGAGCCTGATAAACTGAGCAATCTGGCACAGGAAGTTGAAAAATATAAAACTGCTAACAAGGTGCTAAGTGAATGTGTGAATTGTAGTGAGCAAGAGATTACCAGTTACGAGTTACACATTAGCTCTCTCGAAAATGAAATTCAAGATTTGAAGAGTTCTCTGTCTAAGTTTGTGAGTGGGCAAGAAAACCTAGACAAGCTACTAGGTGTAAAAGTCAATGTCAAAAAGGAAGGGTTAGGCTACAATAATCTAAATAAAAAGGCTTTTCAGAACAAAGTAATGACATCATTTGTAAATGCTTCAAATGTAGCCACACCATCATATGTCAAACAGCCCATCGTTCAGAAAATAGAAAAACATGATAAAAATCTGAAAAAGACTAGAAAATAGAAAATAATAAAAAAGAGCTGATCAGTGCATGTTGATCACAGTCCTCACACACACTCACATGCATCTAAGAAGAAAATGATCTGTCATTACTGTCATAGATTCGGTCATTTGATGCATGAGTGTAAATTGATGGAGAAGGATGATATGAATGCTAGGAAATTTCATGATAAAAATCCTTCATCTCATAAAAAGAAAATTGAATGTTCTCACTGTAGCAAATTAGGACACACAATTACACAATGCTGGTTTGCAAGTGATAAGAAAACATATCATTCATATCATGTTAAATTTCATGCAAACAGTCATGCTATTAACAAGAACAAGTTTGATTCAATAAACCAGCATATGACATGCTTTAATTGTGGAAAATTGGGTCATAAGAGATTTGAATGCTGGCTGAATGCTGGTAGGATAAATTCTAATTCATGCTTTCACTGTGGCAAGATGGGCCACATTGCAGCCCAATGTCGGCATGCCCAAGGGAGAGATTTCAACTCCAAATTTGCCAAATTTCCTGTAAACAAAATGGTTTTTGACAGGAACAAATTTGTTTTCAAAGATAAGCTCATTACATGCTTTGAATGTGGAAAGACAGGCCACATGGGCCATTGAATGCTGGCATGCTCAGGGTAGAAAATTTAATTCTAAAACTGTCAATCTCCCTGCAGACAGAAATGATTATGGTAGAAACAAATCTGTTTTTAAAGAAAAGATTCCTGCATGTTTTAAATGTCGGAAGCCATGCCATAGAGCTGCTGACTGTTGGCTGGCTTATTTTGGTAAATAGAATTTTAATTCTGTTAACAAAAAATTTCATACATATGCACATAGAAATCATGCTAATAAGAATGTGGATAAATCAAATCTGAAACCTGCTGCATCTTGCTATTATTATGGTACATTTGGTCATTCAATGAATAATTGCTACTTGATGAAGTCTGATGACCATGCTACTAGAAAATTATTTAGAACACCTGTCAAAGGTGTCACTGTTAATCCAGGACCCAAGTCTTCTTGGGTACCTACTGCATCAAAATGATGTGTTTGTTGCAGGTGTGCATTGGAATGGAATAAAAGGGGTAATAATCCAAGGCACTCAAGAATGAAAACCCATTCTTGAACTTTTCAGGTAAATTTCTTGCACTTCCTGTTTTTAGTTTTACTGCATAGCACATTAAATCTGATTTTACATATTCATTCATCATCTGCCATTTGCATTATTTTCTGATCATGCACTTGCTGAGTGTTCTGTGCAAATATGAGATTAAAAGGGTTGTCTGCATCTGATGCATACATATGCCAATTGCAGTTGTTTGATAATTGTTGATATGCATAATCTCTGAAAATAAATTGCATTCTGAAAAATCTGAAAAGCTGAAATTTGATCCATGCATGCTGCCCATGTTGAATTATCATGCATGACCACTATGGTATATCAAAGAGTAAGCTACCAAAGGGTAAGGAAATCTGTCTGGAGGTTCTTACTATGTGTGAGGTGGTCTTTTAGACCAAGTGCTCCGCCTAGTACCATGGGTCATTTTGCTTAGTAGGGCAGTCTGAATGAGCATGAGTCACATTGTCATATGTTCAGTCTTCATGACAAACATTGCATGTCCTTGCATACATATAGTGCATTACATTTCCTTACATTGAAAAATGCCAAAAAGAGTGATTGAATGCATATTGTCAGGGGGAGTCAATGCATAGCATACAGATTGTCAAATGTATACACTTATGTCAAAATTCATTGCATGTTAATCTTGAAAATCCTGAAGCATGCCTGGCCTCCTGATATCTTGCTTGATGTGCATAACCTTTTCCTCATTGATTTTAATTGACAAACCTTGATCATATCAGAAAATATTGGGCTTCAAAAACACTCATTCTTGAAAATCTCTTCTATCAGTCATTCATGAAGATTTCAATGGGACATCTCTCGTTCATAAATCTGAAAACACTTGAAATAGGAATCTTCTATTATACGATTTTATGAATGTCTGAAATAACTCAGCTGGTTTAAGTTTAATGTATTCATTGAAGTTTGACTTTAAATCTCTTAAAAAATATCTGAATCATGTTTTAATAAACTTCAACCAACTGTTTCATGCTGTGTCTTGTAAAATCTTCTGAAATCTGCATTATTGAATACATGGCTTTAATTGGTTAAGTACATGAAAGTAGTATTATTTTGAAGCAAATGAGCTCTCTGAAATGTCTAAAGGGTAAATAATTGTTAGAGTAATGACTTTGATCACTGAGAAACCATGTCCAAAGGATTGTGTCATGAGGTGCCATAGTTAACTCTGCTTAAGAATTTTTGTTAATCTGGTAGAGCAATGGCATGCATACTGAGAAATACATCTCACTCATCAAAAAAATGAGATGAGGTATGTCATGAGGTGTAAATGTTAACTCTGTTGATAAAGCATGACTGTTAGTCACACTAAATGCTTAGGGATATTGGCGTTTGATCAACGTATATCCTCTAGTTACAAGGTGTGCACTGAACTAGAGTGTTCTGGAAATATGTAGAATGAAAATTTGCTGAACAAATTGTAATATTTGAATATTGATGCAAAAGCTAAATTGCTATAACCCTAGACAAATTCACATGACTTCATAATTGCTTGATCTCAATACTGGTGAATGTAATTCCTAAAGAAGTTAGTAAATTTGATTGTGTAAGAGAAAGGGAGGTTAATCAAGATATAAATATGAGGGCTTGGTTTACTTTTATTAAACTGTGATTTTAGATATAAATACAGAATTTTATTGACAAACTTTACATACATCATGTTTAAACCATGCTGTTCAATAAAGTTCATTCATAAGCCCTTATAATGGAAGACTTTGAAAAATTCTGTTATTGATTTATGAGATTGGTATCTCCTTGAAAATCTGGCTGAATTTCTTGTGTTTGGAGCTTATTTGAAAATCTGTTATTTGAAACTCTTCTGCTCACTGTCCTTGATTCATTAACCTGAACTTATCCTTAAATGCCACTGTTGTCTCCCTCTCATCCATATCATAAGACTCCATTTATTCAGGGGGAGCTTCCTTGTCATATTGAATCATGTTCATATCAGTTGTGATCCTGTATTCATATTTTTAGGGGGAGGTATTGCATTTCTTGGTACATCTGCATCTCTGCATTCATATCTCTTCATTGGGAGAAATTGGCTGAGTCCTAAATATGCTTTAACTTCCATCTCAAACTATTTTTTTTGATGAAGTCAAAGGGGGAGAATAGTTTGAGTCATCAGAATGACTCACAGTGTAGTGTTACCATCATCAAAAAGGGGGAGATTGTTGTGTCCCTGTGGTTTTGATGATTGGTTTTGATGTGAGTTAAACACTGTGAGTCACCTTGCTGTTATTCAGTCATCTTATTAGATCATAATGCAGTCTTTCATATGTTCAGTCATTCTGCTGTTCAGTCAGTTTATCAGATCTTAAAGTATTGCATTTGATGTTCAGTCAAACTATCTACTGCATAAAGCATTCATATACATATATATCTGTTGCATTTCTCTGCTTGTGGAAGTCTGCTTGTCAAAGTCTGTACACTGCACAACATGCAAGCCACCAAGTCTGTACATCGCAGGCATAGCAAGCCACTAAGTCTGTACATTACATAGCATGCATGCATTCAAAGTGTGTACATTGCATAGCATGCAGGCGGTCGAAGTGTGTACATTGCATAGCATGCAGGCGGTCTAAGTCTGAACATTGGCCTAGTGTCGCAACACTAAGTCTGTACATCGCATGCAGGCATGCATTCGAAGTCTACACATTGCTGTGTGATTGCAAGTCTATACAATGTCTGCTTTACCTACGTTAAAGTCTAGACAATATTGACTTTACCTACGATAAAGTCTATACATTGTTCAGCGTCTTATGCAACGTCTCACTCGAAGTCTGTACAGTCTGGCAGCGTCTCATGCATCATCTTAGCAAGTCTGTACAGAGTCTGGCAGCGTCTTATGCATCGTCTCGACCAAGTCTATACAGCCAGTGTCTGCGTTGCCTTGCATTTCATCAAGTCTACACATCGTAGCATGCACGCATAGTAAAGTCTATACATTGCTACATTGCAAGAGTCCAAGTCTGTACATGCATCATTTCATCAAGTTTGCACAATCATAACAGTTAAGTCCATACACTTGCTACTGGCAAGTCTATACATAGCATGGCATGCACGCGTCGAAGTCTGTACACTGCATCGTCTGGCAGCCTGCACAACAAGTCCATACATAGCATTTGGGCATCAAAGTCTATACAGCCAAAGCCTTTACATTTGAAGTCTGTACAGCCTTTGCATTGCACATACATTGAAGTCTATACACTGTCCTGTAGCTTGCACGAAGTGAAGTCTGTACACTGCCCAGTCTGCATCTTTCGAAGTCTATACATTGTTTGTTTAACTCCAGCTTTTGCATTGAAGTCCATACATTGCATATGGTTGTGCATCACAAAGTCTACACATTGCCTTGTTGCATTGCACTTCAAGTCCATACACTATGTGAAGTCCATGCGTTCATTCATGATCAAGTCTATACAGACTTAGCGAAAGCATATGCATAGTCTATACATTGTTGAGCTTCACACACATATCTTCTAAGTCTATACATCCATCTGTTGAAGATTGATCATGTCTATACATTGTGTGCATCTAGCTACTAAGTCTGTACATCCCTTGACTGCATGCCTGAGCATCCCTTGTCGTTGTGCATACTTAGTTAGATGCTAAGTCTATACACTGTTCATGCATCTTTACTTAAAGTCTATACATCCGTTTGCTCCTTTATCATGCATGCATTATAGCAAGTCCGAACATTATTTTCTCATGCACGAAATCAAAGCCTGTACATGCCTCTGCATTTCATATGTGAAGTCTATACATGCTATAGCTTCGCATTCACAAAGTGTGTACACGCCACTACATTGCATACATGAAGTCTGAACATTGCTTCAGCGTTGCCTTCAGCCAAGTCCATACATCGACTGACAGCCTTCAGCAAAGTCTGAACATTGCATCATTGTGCATACATTGCTTTCATCAAGTCTATACACTACATCACTTGTTCATGCATTGCCTTCACGCAGAGTCTACGCTTTCCCCCCACAGCCTGCACAGCATGTCCATACAGCATCTAGCATCTTGCAAGCAAAGTCTATACAACGTCCCACAGCAGCACTGCAATGTCTACACATCATGGCAGCCTGCATGCAATGTCTCTACATTGCATTTGGCAGTTTGCACAGTAAAGTCTATACAGCGTCCAGCAGCTGTACGCAAAGTCTGAACATTGCGACTGGTAGCCTGCACGCAAAGTCTGTACAGCCTGTGCTTTGTTGATCGACTGAACTCTTCTTTAATCCTGCAGGTGTCTGGGCACGTGATCCGAGGTTGGCACCTGGCACGTGATCCAAGAAGCTGAGATGCCGCCACGTGGACTAAAGCTTGGGCGGGAATCATGGAGAGCATTAGCCCTGCACATGCCCTAGTCGCTGCTGTTATAAATGCGAAGCTTCTTCCTCAGAAGAAGACTAATCGTGAAGAGGAGAGTGTGATAGAAGAAGGTGAGAGCAGCAGAGAAGCAAAAGAAGAAGAAAGAAGAAGAGTGAGCCTGAGCAGAAGAATAGATCGAGCAAGAGAGATCGAGACTATGAGTGAAGAAGGAGAGAGCAATAGAGAGGCAGAGAGCTGAAGAAGAAGAAGAGAAGTAGCAGAAGAAGTTCCTACTGGACCGTGGATCAGATCCAGGCCAGTCAGCTCTGTTGAGAGCCACATTGTGCATTTGAGTTTCCAGCTTTCTATTTGTTGTGTTATTTTCTTTCTTGTTTTTCCTTTTGTTACTCTGATTACTTTTGTTCTTCCGATACTCAGTAGTGAGGTCGGGTTCCTCCCGTGGACTCAGGAGAAGGGAGATCTGATCTCCAGTTCGCTGGTGACTGTGTGTCATCAGTGGTTCCCTCCTGGTCTAGAGGAAGAGAGGTCTGTGACCTCTGGTTTGCTGGTGACGGGGAGTCATTGGTGGGTTCTCTCCTGGACTGGAGGAAGAGAGACCTAGTCTCTGGTTCCAAATGGCTGGGAATCACTTGGGGTGTCCCTCCGGTCTGGAGGAAGAGGGGAGATTGTTCCCCTGGTCAAGCTATTTGGCAGCAACTGTTTGCAGACTGAGTATGCTGTTCTAGCGTTAGCTAGTGGAAGCCTCACTCCGGTTTGGAGTGAGGGGTGGACGTAGGTCTTGGTGACCGAACCACCTAAAAATCTTCTGTGCAGTGTGGTTGGGCTTGTGCGTTTGCTCCTTATCTTCTACCTCCTTCACAGGTTGCCTTCAGCATTCTTGTTTCTATCTGTGCTACTTCCGCTAGTTGTTTGTTTAGGCACGCCTTATATATATTTGCTCATTGGTTTAAAAGAGAATTTAACTTGTTCTTCAGATTGTCTATTTTGCCTTGATAATGTTCTAGTCTTGTATCGAGCGAAAAGTTTTTAAGGGTGGGATTCATTCACCCCCCTCTGAATCCATCGCACCGATCCTATCAATTTTGCGTATATGGATGTGGATGTGGAGGCGGAGGGCCATATGAAGGTGTATGATAAATGGGTGGCGAGCGGACGGCGTCCACTTGATCGTTAATGCTCGGGAGAACATCTTGCTCGCTCATATTCTCAATGCCATGCTCATCTCTTCTCTCTTTCTAATCCCTCTCCATTTTGGTAATGTTGTTCATGAAAGCAAAAGGGGGTTGACTTGAGGAAGAGGAGGATGCGATCGCGAACTCGTGACCTTCTTTAATTGTTCCTCCATTTGATCAATTTTGTCAATGAGGGCTTGTTGGAGAGATGTGACTTGTGAAGTCGAAAGTTGGCCTTGAGACAATGGAGAGACGACTTGACATGGAGGGCTTGAAAGAGAAGGGGAGTGAGGCTTGCCCATAGAGTGACCCGGTTGGACCAGGGTACGAGGGACAGCCAGATTTTGAGACCATGAGGGATGCTGAAATGAGGGTAGTGGTTGGCTCACATGGTCCTTAAAGGGAAAAACATGAGGGCCAGCTATGGCAGATGGATGACCCTGGGGAGGAGGATTAGATCCCCTCTTAATGGCAGCCTGGATGACCTTAATTTGTTGAGAGCTGAGAGAGTCGATGTGAGAAGTCAGGAAATTCAAGACATAGGGAATGCTAGTGGAGGGGGAAGCTCCGCTAGCAGTGGCCTGCACTTCATACAAAGACTCATAGGACGGACCAACGTCCATGGCACGGAACCGTGGCTCACCCTGGTAGCCCCAGTACGAGTTATACTCTCCATAAGAGTGATGACCTGGGTCATGCATTTGGGGTTCATAGCTGAAGGCCTCGGCCTCGAAAGTATTGTAATTGTATTCAGCCATCCTTAATACTTTTTGAAAATATAATAACATACACCAGCAAACAAATAGCAGAGATTAACACATAAGTGAATGCATTACGTCCTTTTCTTATTTTCTTTTTTAAAAAAATTATTTTTTTAAACAAACCTGAATTTCACACAAAATGGGAAGGACCCCAGTGACAACTTTAGTCACTGCCGTGCCAACTAAGGACACTCGTCTCACCACGAATGGGTTGACTATCTCTAGGGAACTTCAATAGTACAACCAGCCCAATTAACGAAGAGGGAATCCTTCGTTGTCGGGGACTTACGGAGGTCCTGATGGAGGAGATCCTAGTCCGTTGAGAGGAATTCCCAACGGAGAGTCCTTCCTTCACCGAGAGAGGGTAACCTTAGAAAAGTTAAATAAATGGGAAGATGGTATGCAATGCAGTGCTAAATTTAACAAAACGTGTGTAAACAGACAACAAACATATAAGACCACAGAAATTGAACAAATATCACAAAGCTCCTTTTCCGTAACGACGTGAACCTCTTAAGACCTCACAAGGGACCATTGGGTAATGCACGTAGTGCACGAGGGATGAAACTAGAATGGCAAGAGTGCTAGTGGAAGCACGAATGTAGCGCGCGCAGGCGCAATCAGGAGGGGCACACGCGGGTGCCAAGTGGAGGGGCACACGTGGGTGCCGAGCGGAGGGGCACACGTGGGTGCCGAGCGGAAGGGCATGTTGTGTCCCTGAAGTCATTTGAGTCATTCTGTGGTCACTTGGGTCATTCGACATCATTCTATGGTCATATGCATTCTGTGGTATTCTTGGTTTTGATAATGGCTAAACACTATTAGTCATTGTTATTTTTCACTCTTATATGACTGACATATGTGCTGTTGTGTTCATGACAGATATGAAAATGAACGGACAAGTGAAAGCTCAATGTTGCGCCCTCGCACGGGGATCGACCTGCGCGGTCAGGTCGCGGGGATCGGGTCGCGGGGGTCAAGGGGGCAGCGCCCCTTGCGGGGGTTTCCGGGGGCGGAGCCCCCCGAACAAAAATTTGATTGAAGACTCAATAATAATATCTTCAAGACTGTCAAGGGCGATGCCACAAATATGCACGGGCTGCTAAAGGACTTAAGCGGCGGAGCTAAGATAGATAACGGACCAACCCGGGAAAATCCGGGTTCTGCCCAGCTGGCGGTCGACCGCCAGCACAGGGGCGGTCGACCGCCCCAGTCAGCATCCGCCAGTCTGCAGTCTTTCAGCTGGCGGTCGACCGCCAGCCAGTGGCGGTCGACCAAAATTCCCAGGGATCACCCGAATGCAAGTTTTACAGTAGCGGTCGACCGCCAGGAGCTGCAGGTCGACCGCCAACCCCGAGCCTTCAATGTTGACTTTGTTTCCAACTTCGAAAAGGGCCATTTAACATGGATTTCTTTAATCCAAAAGTCACCTAATCACCCACAAATTGTGGATCTGGTCTGAGGCTTGTCTATAGACCATTCAAGATCTATAAAACCAACACTTGAGGGGTTAGAAACTCTAAGGCTTTAAGGCTTCAAGAGAGATCAAGAGAGGCCATTTTTGAGACACTGTAGCACCTCCGTGAACAGTGTTTCGGGAAGAGTTCTTCATCCATCCAAGGTGTTTCAAGGTGAGATCTGAAGTAAGCAACCTCCACCAAAGCTAGAAGCACTCAAGGATAAGAAGGGTGATCAAAGGAAGCCACAAGGAGGGTGTTTCAAGAAGGAAATCAAGCTACTCCGGGAAGAAGTTCTTCATCAAATCTTCAAGTGATTGAAGCTACTTCAAGAGGAAATCAACTCCAAGCCAAGTGAAGAAAAAGCTACAATCATCTTCCTCTTCCTCATCTCAAGGTGATCCATAGAAGCTGCAAGGGTGTGTTCAAGGGAAAGGAGTTCGAAGTACTGTAGCTGTGAATAGTACTCCGGGAAGAAGTTCTTCATCATATCTCCAAGTGATTCATGCTACTTCAAGAGGAGATCAACTCCAAGCCAAGTGAATCATCAGATTCAAGCTCCAGCAAACTCAGAATGGATCTTTTCTCTTTGAACATATTTCATATCTTGTTTGAGTGTTTTCATATCTTGTTCTTTTCCATTTCATTCAAACATTTGGAACTGAAGATCGTCCCTACCTATGGTTAGTAGGAAGGCAATCGGAAGCTGTCCGATCTATGGTGTTGACGTCCCTACCGGCGGTTAGTAGGAAGGCAATCGGTGGTCTTTCCGATTTACGGTTCAGTGCGTGGCACTAGTGGAGCCTCACCGGATTTGGTGAGGGGTGGACGTAGGACTGGAGATTCAGTCCGAACCACCTTAAAATCTCGTGTGTTGTGGTTTGCTTGTGCGATTACTTTGTGTTAGATGCATGCTTAGGTAAAATATCTATATTGCATAATCATCTTGTTAAGCAAATCACTGTGTTCTTCGTTTAGCTAGTTATATTCTGCTGCTATTATCATTACCTAGCTATATAGAGGGTTGCATTGCGAAAAGAGGAGCAGATCTATTCACCCCTCCCCTCTAGATCCGCTGTCCACTACACAACAAGTGGTATCAGAGCGTAATCTCTCATTATGGGGTCCAACGACCTTGAGGGAAATGATGGATCAACATCTAAGGGTTATTTACCTGAAGGACACTCTGTGAACAGACCTCCTTATTTCACTGGATCTAACTATCCTTATTGGAAACATCGCATGCAGGTGTTCATTCACGCCCAAGACTATGAACTTTGGCGTGTGATCAGCAAAGGTCCGTATGAGCTTACGGATAATGAGGACTTGTGGACCAAAGAACAAATACGACAATCCACCGTCAACTGGAGCGCTAAACATATCATGCAATGCTCACTCCATCCAGTTGAATTCTCAAGAGTAGCCACCTGCGCAACTGCGAAATTGATGTGGGATAAGCTAGAGGTAATCTACGAAGGAACCTCTCAGGTGCGAGAAACAAAAGCTAATATTTTAGTTTCTGAATATGAAATATTCCGCATGAAGTCTGATGAGTCAATTCAAGATATGTACGCTCGCTTAACTGTGCTTACTAATAGTTTAACTGATTTGAGAAAGAAATATACAGAGCAAGAACTTGTAAGAAAAATTCTCAGATCATTAACTCCAGCTTGGCACACGAAGGAAACCGTTGTTGAAGAATCAAGAGATCTCGCAACCACCAAGGTAGATGAACTCATTGGGTCATTAATGACCTATGAGATCAACCTCAAGAACAAAGAGGCTGAGGCACCTAAGAAGAAACCCCTAGCTCTTAAAGCAGGACCCAGCAGTCAAGGCTCTTCTGATGAAGGTGAGGATTCGGCAAGTGAGCGAGATGAGGATGATGTAGCCACGCTCACACGTAAGTTCAAAAAATTCTTGAGAAAGGAAGGTAAGAGCTTCATGAGAGGAAGGTCAAAGGTAAGAAATGGTTTCAGATCTAATTCTGAAAATTCTAAGAAATCTGATAAAATCGATTGCTATTCTTGCAACTAACCATGGCATTTCAAGAATGATTGTCCCGACAGATTCAGAAAATCTGACAAATGGAAGGGCAAGAAGAAGAACAAGGCCATCGTGTCCACATGGAGCGACGAAGAGGAAAGTAATGATGGAACTAGCTCCTCGGACAAAGAAAAAGAAGATTTTTGCCTTATGGCCAAAGGTGATGAAGAAACTGAGGTAAATTCTCCATTTGAAGATTATACAATTGATGATTGGGAGGATGCATATATACAACTCATGGAAAAATATGAAATGTGCAAAAAGGAAAATAAATCATTGAAAAAAAAATCAATTCTTTTGTGCATGATCATGACAAGGATGATAAGAATGCTCTACTTGAAACTGAAATTGAAGATCTTAAGAAAATGATTGAGAACTTGGAGGAAGGAAGAAAAGAAATGGCTGACTTGGAAACTGAAAATGAGGACTTAAGGAATGAAATTGACAGCATGAAACTCAAAATGCAAACCTATGAAAAGGACAGCAAATTAAGCAATGAGAAGTATGAAGCTGTCAAACATGTCAACACTCAACTCTTGCAAAACACTGAAAACCTACAAAAAGAGTTAAAGGACAAACAACAATCTTTAGAAAAATTTGTGGATGGAAGGGAAAACTTAGATGCATTGCTAGGAACTAGAATGAACTTCAACAAGGAAGGATTAGGTTTTGAACTTACAAACAAAAGGCCAATTGGGTTAAAAAAAGTCACATTTGTTTCCTCTTCTGATGCTTCAACCTCAAAAACAACATCCAAAGGAAAAGAAAAGATTGAAGAGGCAGTAACTGAAATTTCCCAAAAAGTTTGTCCAAAAACCTAAGAAAGGTCAACCTTCCCCGCAGCATAGGTCAACACTTCCTTGGCCATCGCATGCTAAACCTTCCAGATTTCACCACAATTGGATTGCACACTCATATAGGTCAGCATCACCATATCTTTGGGAAAATTGTGATTTCTGTGTTCATCAATCCCATAGGTGGCAAAACAATCAGTTTCAACCCAAAACCAACCAACGGCCTCAATGGATTAAGAAGCAAACCTCCTCAAACTTCCACAAAATCCAACAAAGAGCTTCTAAACAAAAAATGAATGTTAAGATGGAAAAGAAAAATCAAATCCCTGCTCTAAGCAAACAAAGCATGAATGTTAAGAAGGTTTGGATTCCAAAAGGAATGGTTTCATGTTTTGAAATTCTGAAAAGCTTGAAGGGACACAAATTTGGTTGGGTTCCAAATACCATTGCTTAATTGCTTGTGCAGAAATGTCTTGCAGCCATGCATAACAGGTGGTATCTTGATAGCGGCTATTCAAGACACATGACTGGAGACAAATCAAAATTTTATCTCTTGGAGGAAAAGGAAGGAGGACATGTCACATTTGGAGGGAACAACAAAGGAAAAATCATTGGAACAGGTAATGTAGGTAAGAACCTCTCCAACTCCATTGGAAATGTGTTGCTAGTTGAAGGTTTGAAATATAACCTACTAAGCATAAGTCAATTGTGTGATAAAGGTCACAAAGTGTTGTTTGATTCTCATGAATGTAAAATCTTTGAACCAAAATCTGACAAGGTAAAATTTTCTGGTAAGAGAGTCAACAATATTTACATGATTGACTTAGATGATCCTGCTTATTCAAACCTTTGTCTTGCTGCACCAAAATCTGAAATTACATGGTTATGGCATCGTAGACTAGGACATGCTAGCTACAATGTCTTGCATAAACTCTTGAAACATTCAATGGTGAAAGGTTTGCCTGAACTATCCTTTAAACAAGAAAATAAATTGTGTGATGCATGTGTCCTAGGTAAACAAACTAGAAAATCATTCAAGGGAAGATCTGAAAATACATCATCCAAACCACTCGAGCTAATTCATATGGACCTATTTGGCCCAACCAGAACTGCTAGCTTAAGTGGTAGAAAATATGGATATGTCTTGGTGGATGATTTTTCTAGGTTCACATGGGTTTTCTTTCTCACACACAAAAATGATGCTTTTGATGAGTTTCAGGCACTCTACATGAAGATAAAGCAGGACGGTGAGTTTAAAATTTCCAAGGTTCAATCTGATCACGGTGGTGAATTTGAAAATGCTAACTTCTATAACCTTTGCAGGGCCGAAGGGATTTCACACCGATTTTCTTCACCAAGAACGCCAGAGCAAAACGGTGTAGTTGAAAGAAGAAACTGAACACTTGTAGAGATGGCAAGAACCATGCTTGCTGAACAGTAACTTCCAAGGAGATTTTGGGCTGAAGCGGTAAACTCGGCATGTTACATTATCAACCGCTCTATGGTAAGGCCACACACCAAAAAGACTCCTTATGAGTTGCTAAAAGGTAAAAAGCCCTCTCTCTCACATATGAAAGTGTTTGGATCGAAATGTTTCATTCACAATAATGACAAAAGAGACTTAGATAAATTCGAGCCCAAGAGCGATGAAGGTATATTTCTTGGATATTCTGATAGATCTAGGGCTCATAGAATTTATAACATTAAAAGTCAAACTGTGGAAGAATCACCCCATGTTTCCTTTGATGAATATCATGATTCTAACAATGATAACTCTTGCAGGAAAAATGATGAAGATGGGGAATTCCTAAACATGAAGGACAAGAGTGATCCTCCACAAGAAGATATAAAAGAAGATGTTGACCGAGCTGAATCAAGCAATGCAAGGAATCAAGCTCCAATAGAAGGTAATGATGCTACAAACATTAGAATTCTTAAGGATCATCTTTTAGAAAATGTCATTGGTAGCTTGAATGACCCACCCAGAACAAGGTCACATTTTAAGATTGTGGAAGAATTAGATCAACTTGCTCTTGTCTCACAGCATGAACCCAAAAATATTGATGAAGCCTTAAAAGATGAAAACTGGATAAATTCCATGCAAGAAGAGTTAAACCAGTTTGAGAGAAATAAAGTTTGGCATCTTGTTCCTAGACCTTCATCACAATCTGTCATAGGCACTAAATGGGTTTTTAAGAACAAACTAAGTGAGGATGGCAAGATAATAAGAAATAAGGCTAGATTGGTGGCTCAAGGGTATAATCAAGAGTTTGGGGTAGACTTTGATGAATCTTATGCCCCTGTTGCTAGACTCGAAGCCATCAGAATTTTACTTGCCTTTGCATGCTCCCTTAGAATAAAGCTGTATCAAATGGATGTCAAAAGTGCTTTCTTGAATGGCTTGATCAAAGAAGAAGTCTATGTTGAGCAGCCCCCTGACTTTGAGAATTCTAACAAGGCAGATTTTGTATACAAGCTAGACAGGGCGCTTTATGGACTTAAGCAAGCACCAAGAGCTTGGTATGAGAGACTAAGCTCGTTCCTCATTGAAAAAGGGTACACACGAGGTAAGGTAGATCAAACACTTTTCACCAAGAAGTAAGGTAAGAACATCTTGATTGTTCAAATTTATGTTGATGACATTGTGTTTGGTTCTACAAAATCTGAAATGTGTGAGGAATTTGCTAATCTCATGACTAGCGAATTTGAGATGAGCCTAATGGGAGAACTTCAATTCTTTCTCGGTTTGCAGGTCAACCAAGGAGAAGATGGTTACTTCATAAGTCAAGCCAAATACATCAAGGAGCTGCTGAAAAGATTTGACATGGTTAACAGTAAAATCATTGCAACTCCTATGAGCACCACAACATCACTGGATTCGGATGAAAATGGTAAATTAGTGGATGCAAAGATCTATAGAGGTATGATTGGCTCTTTGCTTTACTTGACTGCATCCCGACCAGATATCCAGTTTAGTGTATGCCTTTGTGCTAGATTTCAAGCTAGTGCTAGAGAATCCCACTTGACTGCCGTCAAACGTATCCTTCGATATCTTGCCGGCACTCAAGACTTGGGATTGTGGTATCCGTCATCATGCGATTTATCTCTTATATCCTATTCTGATGCGGACTACGTTGGATGCAAGCTGGATCGTAAGAGTACTAGTGGCTATTGCCAGTTTCTAGGTGGGTGTTTAGTTTCTTGGGCCTCCAAGAAACAACACTTGGTTGCCCTCTCAACCGCGGAGGCAGAATATGTTGCTGCGGGGAGCTGTGGCACCCAAGTGTTGTGGATTAAACACCAACTCCAAGACTACTTGGTGGATCTTGGTTGTGTCCCGATTCTGTGTGATAACACTAGTGCAATCAACCTTGTAAAAAATCCAGTCCAGCACTCTAGGACTAAGCATATTGAGATTCGGCATCACTTCATTAGAGATGAGGTCGGTAAGAAAAATTTTAAACTGTATTTTGTTGATACTCTAAATCAAATTACTGATATTTTCACCAAGCCCTTGTGTAATGACAGGTTTTCAACACTCAGAAGGGAGCTTGGTCTTTGCCGACCTCAGGCCAATAAGAATTTGAAATGATGATCATGTTCAATTAGTTGTGTGTTTTGCAGATTGGTGTTTCATGCATTGTTGATATGTCAATATGTCATTTTGCATTGCATGTAGATGCATAATAATGAATTGAGTTCATGTTCATAATGCTTTGTATGGTTTGTGTCGCATCATTCTTGCATGGCCATGGTATATCAAATGTTGATATATGGAAGGGCAGGTTATGCTTGCCTAGAAGCACTCAATATGCGTGAGGTTTCACCTCCGCCAAGTACCATGTGTCAATGTCGCATATAGGCCATATAGTAAGGGGGAGTTGTCCTTGTGCAACATTCATGCATATTCATTCTGTGGCATTTAATAAGTGTACAACCATGCGTTGGGTCATACATTTCATTTCTGCTACCTTCATGAGTGACTAGGTCAACCTCCTTTGCCATTCCCCTTGATTGCAAACATAACCCCTTTGCGTATCCATTGCATATCCTTAGGGGGAGTTTTGTTGAGTCTCTTAATCTCTTACAATCTGTGCTTCCATGGCTTACAGTCTGCATATGAGATCATGGGACTAACGAACAGATAGTGTGAGAGCTTTCTATTATATGCCCTAATGATTGTCCATCCAATGAAAATGGTTCAGATTTAATGATTTCCTTGACGTTCTGAAATATCTGTTATGAAATCATCTATGTTCTGTGATTTTAATAGACCTTAACTAGAGATTGCATATTGTGCTTTGAATGACTATCCTGATATCTGAAAATTCAAAGTTCATGACCATCTTGGTGATACACTCCGGCTTAGTATTGTTTTTAAACATCTTGATGAGCTGGAATTCTTGAAAATCAATTTGACAGAGCAATGATATTGTTACACGGAGAAACATGTCATGTCATCAAATCAAGTGACAAATGCATATGTCATGATGTGCCCCTGTTATCTCTTTCTTAAACCTTTTGGACTCTAGGCAGAGCAATGTCATAATTGCTGAGAAATATATCCCCTCATCAAAGAATTGAGACAGGATATGTCATGACGTGACTTTGCTATCTCTGTTCATTCTGAAGCATAACCGTCAGTCTTGCCAAATACCTAGGGATACTGGCGTCTAAACAACGTGTATTCTTACGGCTAGGAGGTATGAACTAGACTTGATTGCTCGTATAAAGTGAGTCATGTGCCTTCAAATACTAAAGATATTGAAAATCAACATATGCTACAATCATTCAATTCCATGATTCAATCATGATTGTTTAGCCTCAATACATGCTTTTGTGTTATTACCTTTGTCGTTATTGAATATGGATATATAAGATAAGGGAAGGTTAAACACTGCCATGATTTGCACCTTTGGTTCATTTCTATTAAATCTTGGATGTAGCTGCTTTTCGAACTCTGTTGATGAATTCGGATTTCATTAGATTTGAACCATATATGTTGCTCACAGTCTGTTTCAGTTTTGCATATAATGGCTTGCTCTTCACTCCTTTCAGCTCTAGTCTCACAGATATTTCACTTTATTGCTCCTTTTTGCTGTTGGCAAAGGGGGAGAATTCTTTGTGTGAGTCCTTTGTCGCGTTAGCTATGCGTTATCGCGTTGTCTTTGGGGGTTGTGTGAATGGTGTACGGGGGTTGTGTGAATGGTGTACGGGGAGAATCCAAGGGGGGAGAATCCATTGCTCATTTTTGCATCTCATATGTGTATGTGATGGGGCTTGGGGCTTGCATAACTGCTAGCATTCATATTGCATAGCATTCATATCTGCATTCATAATTGCATTCCCATGCTATTACTATCATGAATCTTGAGCTGCATATATTGCATTTGTTATAACTTGTGCCATTTTAAACATTCATATCACATAATGACTCACAGTGTTGCCATCATCAAAAAGGGGGAGAATGTTGTGTCCCTGAAGTCATTTGAGTCATTCTGTGGTCACTTGGGTCATTCGGCATCATTCTATGGTCATATGCATTCTGTGGTATTCTTGGTTTTGATAATGGCTAAACACTATTAGTCATTGTTGTTTTTCACTCTTATATGACTGACATATGTGCTGTTGTGTTCATGACAGATATGCAAATGAATGGACAAGTGAAAGCTCAATGTTGCGCCCTCGCACGCGGATCGACCTGCGCGGTCAGGTCGCGGGGGTCAAGGGGGCAGCGCCCCTTGCGGGGGTTTCCGGGGGCGGAGCCCCCGGAACAAAAATTTGATTGAAGACTCAATAATAAAATCTTCAAGACTGTCAAGGGCGATGCCACAAACATGCACGGGTTGCTAAAGGACTTAAGCGGTGGAGCTAAGATAGATAACGGACCAACCCGGGAAAATCCGGGTTCTGCCCAGCTAGCGGTCGACCGCCAGCACAGGGGCGGTCGTTTCCGGGGGTGGAGCCCCCGGAACAAAAATTTGATTGAAGACTCAATAATAAAATCTTCAAGACTGTCAAGGGCGATGCCACAAACATGCACGGGTTGCTAAAGGACTTAAGCGGCGGAGCTAAGATAGATAACGGACCAACCCGGGAAAATCCGGGTTCTGCCCAGCTAGCGGTCGACCGCCAGCACAGGGGCGGTCGACCGCCCCAGTCAGCATCCGCCAGTCTGCAGTCTTTCAGTTGGCAGTCGACCGCCAGCCAGTGGCGGTTGACCAAAATTCCCAGGGATCACCCGAATGCAAGTTTTACAGTAGCGGTCGACCGCCAGGAGCTGCAGGTCGACCGCTAGCCCCGAGCCTTCAATGTTGACTTTGTTTCCAACTTCGAAAAGGGCCATTTAACATGGATTTCTTTAATCCAAAAGTCACCTAATCACCCACAAATTGTGGATCTGGTCTGAGGCTTGTCTATAGACCATTCAAAGTCTATAAAACCAACACTTGAGGGGTTAGAAACTCTAAGGCTTTAAGGCTTCAAGAGAGATCAAGAGAGGTCATTTTCGAGACACTGTAGCACATCCGTGAACAGTGTTTCGGGAAGAGTTCTTTATCCATCCAAGGTGTTTCAAGGTGAGATCTGAAGCAAGCAACCTCCACCAAAGGTAGAAGCACTCAAGGATAAGAAGGGTGATCAAAGGAAGCCACAAGGAGGGTGTTTCAAGAAGGAAATCAAGCTACTCCGGGAAGAAGTTCTTCATCAAATCTTCAAGTGATTGAAGCTACTTCAAGAGGAAATCAACTCCAAGCCAAGTGAAGAAAAAGTTGCAATCATCTTCCTCTTCCTCATCTCAAGGTGATCCATAGAAGCTGCAAGGGTGTGTTCAAGGGAAAGGAGTTCGAAGTACTGTAGCTGTGAACAGTACTCTGGTAAGAAGTTCTTCATCATATCTCCAAGTGATTCAAGCTACTTCAAGAGGAGATCAACTCCAAGCCAAGTGAATCATCAGATTCAAGCTCCAGCAAACTCAGAATGGATCTTTTAGTGTTAGTGTTAGTATACAGAAATTAAATTGCTGAAACTAAATAGCCATAGCGGGAAATGACTCACCGCGACCTTGGAGGGAGGGGAAAGTGCTGAAATTAAATTAGGGGAAGGGAACCGCCGTGGGGAATGATCCTCCGCGCGGGTGAGAACATGATTACAATATTGGAATTAAAAACCGCCGCGGGGGACGATCCTCTGCGCGGGTGAGGACAAGAATACAATATTGGACTTAAAAACCGCCGAGGGGAACGGTCGTCCGCGCGGGTGAGGATAAGAATACAAGAAGCCAAAAGACACGGATGAAGGGATGGTGTGATCGCCAGGGGCTGGAGGCCCCAAATTGAAAGGATCGCCTATGCCTCAGACAAGGGAGATGATGTGGACTCCTTCTTCCTCTTCTCTCGACAGGCCGAAGAAGAGGGCTTTCTGATTGGTTACCCTTGCAAAAAGAACAAACAAAGAAACAACCACTGAATAAGAATGACGGCGATGTAGTATCAATCCCTTTGAAAAGGATGCTGAAAGCATAAACAACACGCACCTGGTTGGTGCTGTTTAAAACCCCTTTTTGGATGCAAAGGGTGGGAGTATGAGATGATGAAATGCACAAACGAAGTGTTCTCAATGAGAGGATTGTATTACAAACAAAATGATGAGTGATGCATGCAATGACTCAGAACGAAAATAAAGTAGAATAAGGAGAAGAAGAATCTTATTGGGGTGCCGATGGCGGGCTTCGAGGGAACTTCAGCAGTGTGAGAACAAAAATAAAGCAGAATTGAAGAGCGCGACTGTGTCGTCCCTGAGATGGGGATGGTTGTGAGGCCCCGGCCGAGCTCCTCCATTCTTCTCTAGTCACCTCCCCTTCCTACTCTCTGGCTGACAGTTTGAAGTCCTTCCTCGACCTCGTCTCACATCAGAAAGCGACGGTGGTGGGGTTAGAGGAGGCGGCTGTGATGAAGGGATGAGGCATGTGGTGGAGAGGAGGGATCCTCTCCGAAGGGGATTGGTTGAGCAGATATGAAGAGATAAGGAGGGAAGGGGGATTGGTTGAGGAAATATGAAGAGATAAGGAGGGAAAGAAAAGGATGGGGGGAGAAATAATGCGATGGGGGAGAGAGAGATAATAAGAGGGGGGTGGGTTCTCGCACGTGGATGAGAGAGATAGGTGGGTATGCATGTATATAAACATATTATTATTATTTTGTGATTTGTCATTTGTATACATATAAATTATATATAATTTTTTATTTTATTTATTTATATTATAATTATTTTGTTTATTATATTATCATTATTTTGTTATTTATATTTTTATAACTTTTTTTCAATTTTTTTATTTTATGTAAAAATACAAATCACCCATATAAATCAAATCCAAGAACCATTTCATGGGATCGTGATATAATATGAGATTTACCCGCGTAAATGTCAAAATGGCGTGTCTACACAGAGCACCCACTCTGCCACCTCAAATCACAATCTCAACGCCTCAGGGGTGCTGTACCCGGACCATTCCCCATCAAAATACCCAGAAATAAGGGTTTGGGAATTTTCTCGAACACCTTCAAGGCAACAGCTACCCAGCCCCTCCGACAACCCAGTGGGCCCGACCAACGGCCCCAAACCGCTTGCCGAAGCGTACAGCGGCACAAGCAAGTGTTCGGGGTCGATCTCGGCCACTTTCATACGGGCTTGGCCCGCGTTCCACATGGCCGCCCGGGGCCACCTCGGGGAGCCCCAACGCCAAGCCACACCATGCGGCATCCAGTAAAAGAGCCGCGGGCCCACTCCGAGACTCTTCATTTAACCCTCCAAGGTCAAAGGGAGACTCGAGCAAGTCAACCACAGGCCTTGGAGGCCCGCAGCATGCGTGTACGGCTCACACACGTGTGTTCGGCATTCTACCGAACACCTTGTGGGCGCACACGTTTCAACCCTTCTATGCCAACCCACGGGCCATCCCGTGGTTCCAGTACGCCAATTGGGTCCTACAATGACCCCCCCAGCAAGCCGGGGTCACCCCCGACCCTCAGACACGTGGCGACATGCCACTCAACTTTAGGTCTCGGGCTAACCCGAGGCTACCCTGCCAACCCACCGTACAATGTGGCACGTAACACGAGACAAGGCCTATGGGCCCAAGGTGCCTCCTCCCAGCCCCTGTGGACTCCTACCCTTGGCCCTAGGCCAAATCCGAGGCCCGTTGGCCACCTACGCGGCTCGTTCGATAACCCGGGGTGTGTCGGACATTCGCCTGAACACCTCACGAGCAGCCACTACGACTCGAAGAACAATGGCCCTACGGGCGCATGCCAGCCTTCCGAAGTTCAAAGTCCGTCAAATGACATCCCCAGACAACACAAGAAGACCCCCGGGGGCCATCCCTCGGGGTTACGGCCAGCCCGAGGCCAGTCCGCCCCGGGGCATGGCTACGGGCCCCAGGGAGGGCGAACTCCCTGGGGGCCGCGCCCTCCCCCCAGGTCGGTGGTCCCATGACCCCACTCAGCCCGGTTCGTCCAATTACGGTCCAACAATGCGGTTTCCGTGCCGTACCGGTTCGAGGAGTCGACACGTGGACGTGGGAGCGCGAAGCAACAGCACGCGGGGATTCCGCAAGTCGACGCGCACACAAGCCTTCGCAAGCTCCGTGTATCCTTCCACCCACTTGTCCTTTTCTTTCTTAGTTAAATTAGGAAGAAAAAAGACCCAAAAAATCAGATTTTATAGGGTGGGGACCGCCCCCCTTGGGGGGGGGGTTAGGCGGACCAGCCAGGCCCCCCTGGCTGGTCCGCGTAAACCCCCATTCAATTGAAAAAAGAAATTATTTTTTTCAAAAAAAGAAAAAGACTGGAGCGCCTAAACCCTGCATGGGGGGGTTTAGGCGGACCAGCCCAGGCCCCCAGACTGGTCCGCGTAAACCCCCATCTGAGGGGGGGGGGGGGGGTTTACGCGGACCAGCCAGGGGGTGACCAGCTCAGGCCCCCTGGCTGGTCCGCGCAAACCTCTTTCCACCTCTCTCTCTCAGTCCGTAGCCCACTATTCAATTGGGTTTACGCGGACCAGCTCACCCCCCTTGGCTAGTCAGCGTAAACCCCTTTTGACCCTTCAACTTCCTCTATAAAAACCCCCTAGGGGCTCATATGAAAAGATATACGTGTGATCATCCCGACATCCGGCAAGCACAAGACTTCAAGCGCGGCGCCAAGCAACAGGCGAAGGAGAATTATGTGTGGGTGACTTGTTCGGCGGTCTAATACGACAGGGGTATGTTGTTTGCACTCCCCTCTCGCCGTATGTATCCGTCACACACACAAGTCAACACCCACCATGTGCGAGACGTTATGACAAGGGCGGATGTCCCCTCGTGCCGGGATTTCCCCTCGCACACCCGTCGGTTGCAACCACACGCGTGCCATGACGTCAGGCTCCCTTGCAGTCACGAGGCCATGTCCGACCGCTCAATTCGAGTCGTGATCGACCCTCGCCCAGATACTGGATCGATGTATCCCCCAGTCATCCAATCGCAGGCCCCCGCTCGACATCACGGCCATGGCCTACGCCACGGGTGGAGCCCTCTGTAAAACACATGTGTGTTCATTCATCACGCATCGACCCGGGGACCGACTAGTACATCGGAGTTGTACCCTGGCCATTACGGCTTTCTTGTAAAGAAATATACGTCTCAGTATAACACTGCCGATTTGACGAGTGCTCTCGCACCCACATCCCGACCCTCAATTTTCTATCTACACTACTCGGCATCCGTGCCCAACACCCTAACCCCAGTAAACACACCCCTCGGTCTAACACGCACCCATAGCTGCTGAATGCCCCCAGCCCTCTACCCATGGCTTCAGACCTATATACAGACTTTTCTTCAGCATGGAACGAAGGTATTCGAATTCAATCTGATGTAAATAAACACTGGTTGCTTGCGGCCGGTGGGGAAAGACGTCCTGTACACGATTCCCGCAATCGCCTATGCACTCGCACCCATGGAACCCCTTCTCTCCACGTGTCGCCCGATCGCCCGAGCCCACGTGTCGCACCCTGGTGGCGCTTCCCCGGTCAACTCTTGGTTCCGTGAGTGATTGTCAAGAAATCGACTGGCACGCCCGCACCCTGTCCGGTTAACTCTTATCCTGACACCTCCGTGCCATCCGACCCTTCCCGACTTTCCGTAAAAGGAGAGTGCCTGGTACCGCCGTAAGAGGCATACAACCGTGAGGGGAATACCCGAGATACATCAAACTCCTATATTTTCCTTCCCCGCTATATCCCTTCCTTTACCCCGATAATCGGCATAAAAACCCGCGCAACAGAGAGGATGGCACTCCCGGTGGGACGTCTCTCGCCTTCCTTCTTTTTGCTGAAGAAAAGTCTGTGCCAGCCCTGAAGCCCGGTGCCCTTTCCATGTCCTTGCAGGAGAGGCAGAGGAGGGTACTCGTGCGCGCACTCTCTAGCAGCTTCCGGTTCGTGTTCTGATCGTCGGATCGCTCTCGGTGACTGTCAGCGACCGTCGCCTCCGCAACACCCAGCTCTCCAGGAACCATGGCGGCCGTCACCTATGGCCCCAACGTCATTGCCACCTACGCCCAGGTTGGCTACTTGGCGACGCCGATCGCTTTCGACAGCTTCACCCCGGTTATCGGATCGCCCTACTTCTTGGGTGTGATCCCCGTGGTTGTTTCTCAGCCAATTCCAGTTTCTCCATTGGCCTCTGCGGCCGACGCGCCAGGCGCGCTTCCGACACCAGTGTCCCGCCTGAGGGCCGGGCACCGGACTATCACCACTGGCCCCTATAGGGCCCCCAGACCAATGCCGGCCCGGATAAGCGTTAGCTCCCGAGACCAGCCTCATCCGATCTCCAACACGGGCCCTGTGCCCCGGACTACGGTCGCCTCCTTAGCACTTTCCTCAGGTTCCCAGCCCCGAGCCACTGCCAAGCAGGCACCCAACACGGGCTCCCTGCCCTGGTCCAGGGCTTCCTAGCATCCTCCTTGGGTCTCCAACCCCGAGCCGCAGCCAAGCCGGCACCCAACACGGGCTCCCTACCCCGGGTCCACGGCTTCCCGGCATCTGCCTCGGGTCCTCAACCCTGAGCTCCAACCAAGCCAGCACCCAACACGGGCTCCTAGCCCCGGGTCCACGGCTCCCCAGTATTCCCCTCGAGTTCCCAACCCCGAGCCCCAGCAAATCCGGCACCCGACACAGGTTTTCAGCCCCGGGTCTACGACTCCGCAGCACCTGCATCGGGTTCCCGACCCCGAATCCCGACAAGGCTGACTCTCCACACGGGCTCCCAGCTCCGAGTTCGCGGCTCCCCGGCATTGCACTTAGGACCCCAGTCCCGAGCTCCAGTTGAACCGGTTCTCCCCGTGGGTCCCCTACCCAGGGGGCAACGTTCCTCAGCACCCTCCTCGAGCCTCCCGACCCGAGCCCAGATTACGCCGTCACCTACCACGGGTCCTCGACCCAGGGGAGTCGGCACCCCAGCACTTCCAACGGCGTCGTCTTCCGATACAAGAGTTTCGTTTAGAACAT
Organism: Amorphophallus konjac; assembly: GCA_022559845.1. Classification (NCBI taxonomy): domain Eukaryota; kingdom Viridiplantae; phylum Streptophyta; class Magnoliopsida; order Alismatales; family Araceae; genus Amorphophallus; species Amorphophallus konjac. The sequence continues at coordinate 60,031,302 of CM040128.1, read as the reverse complement.
CGGCAACACTCCTATCGGTGCGGGCTAAGGCTTACACCCGAGTCACCCGGCCATCAACTCCCGGTGCAGGTTACTTACCCCGGGGACCGATCCCGACACTTCAGACTGACGGCTTCACGCTGCCGGTCGGTCCAAGCCGGGTCTTCTCGGTCTACCATCTTAAGGTGGAGTCTTCCTCAGCTCCTCAGAAGAAGCGCCATCATGGCCGCAGAGGCAGACGGCCCGCTGCTGCGACCAACAACTCCGGCATGACAGTTCTTTTCGGTGACTTGCGGATCCGTCTTGACGGGGGTGAACCAATCATACCCCAGGAACGGACGGTCCCTACCATCCCCATCTCCAATCATTTTGACCTCTTGCATCAAACATGAGAGACGGGGTGAAGCTCAAAGGAGCGGGTTCCTCGGCGGCAGCCCAGGCGCACCCACCACAGCCTGACACATGGGCTCCCAAGACGCCTCGTCGAAAAGGCGGTGACAATGGAGACCAGCAACCTGACCTGAGAAGAATCTGGGTCACCCCAGAAGAAGCTCAAGCTGTTCGAACGGCGCGTATCACCAACCCCCTGCAAGCACTCAGACGCGGCATCAGACGGGACGCGACTAGCCTCATAGTAGCATCGTCTGACGATGCCCAGCCGTCCAATGTCCCCCGCACAAGCAAGCGGAGGCAAAGACGAGCCCGTTCTCGGGCCCTCCAGTAACCTGTCCCGGACTCTCCTCCGACTGACATCGGGAGTGAGCCCCCTCTGCAACGCACCTCAGTCTTTGATAGACTAGGGACACCTGTTCGCCCCGCGCGGCACACGCGCCGGAAGCGGACGGCCCTATTCATCAATGATGCGGTTCGAGTGTTCGCGTGCTACACCGCCGGACACCAGCCAGACACCCAGTCTGACGACTTGAACCAGCCTCTGTCCCACTTCAGGAGGCCACGCCATCAGGCTATGTCGCCTCCTCCAACAGGTCATATCGGTACTTCTACCGGACGGCAGGCATCGGAACGTGTGGAAGAAGTCCCAGTGGACGACCGCGACCCTCCCATCAACGCAGAACCGGTCAACAACGACCCTCCTGTGAATGAGGTTCAAGAGGTGACCATCGACACTCTCATGAAGGAGAACTAGCATCTGAAGGCCCTCCTGTAGGACCTTCTCCAGGAACGAGACCTTCATCCTCAGCAACCTGTTAGGCCCCAGGCCGAGGTGCCGGTACCCCCGGCGGCCCGTGATGCTGCCAACACCTCAGCGGCGATTGCCCGAACCCCATTGGCAACTGGGTTCGGCACGCCCCCGGTTGAGGTTCAACCCCGAGCCTCCAATACGCCAATGCCAGAGAATCTCCTAGCGCAACTCCAGATGATCGAGAGCATTATCGAGACAAAGCTCGCCCAGTATGGTGAAGGGGCTGTCACGGTAGATCTCTACAGTGTGCCCTACCCGCTCCATCACCAGCTGAAAAAGCTTCCCCCAGAATACTCCAAGCCCCCGAAGTTGTAAAAGTTCGACGGGCAAGGGTCGCCACATCAACACTTGGCCTACTATGTTACGGCCATGGGCGAGTTAGCGTTGGACGAATCCTATCTCCTCCGCTACTTCGCCACTTCGCTCACGGGAACGGCCTTCCAATGGTATTCCCGTCTGAATCCCAACTCAGTCATAGACTGGGCGGATCTCCAGAAGAAATTCCTCGACCGCTTTCAAACGGGCGAGCGAAGGGTCTCCCTAACCGAACTCTGTTCTCTCCGGCAGAAAAAGGGTGAGGGTGCCCTCGACTTCATAAAAAAATGGCGAGACCTTAGCATGAGGTGTGTCAATCCGCCTGTTCAAGAGGGCGCCATCACCATATGTCGTCGAGGTCTGGCGGCTGAGGTCAGCGAAAAGCTTCTCGGCACCAATATCAAAGGCTTCGACCTACTCAATTCGGTGGTCTCTGAAATAGAGATGTTCTTCGCCGATAACCCGAGCTACACTGCAGCCAAGGGTAAACAAGCGCGAGAACGCCAGCCTGGTAAGGAGGTGAATATCATAAAGTTCACCCCTGCCGCCAAGGCCAGTAAGGGGGCCGAATCCAGTGGCTCTGACAAAAAGCCAGCGGATAAGCCAGCCACTCCCTCCTTCTCAGAGCGCATGAAGATTTCTCCTTCAAGAAGGAACACACGAAGATGCTCTTCGACCTCTGTATGGCCCAGAAGATCGTCGAGTTGCCAGAAATTCGCAAGCCGGACGAGGCCATGAAAATCGATGATCCTAGTTATTGCCTGTACCATCGCATGCTGGGTCACTCAATCGAAGATTGTTACGTCTTCAAGACTCAGGCACAAAAGCTGATCCGAGACGGCCTCGTCAAAATGAAGAGCGGTCTCGTCGATCCTCCGCAACCGCATACGTGGGCCAGGCCAGCTAAGGCAGCACGCGTGGCCCACCCATCAGCCAATGTCATCCATATGATGGCCACATTTTCTCTTTCTAATGACGAATCAGAGGAGCCCAACGCTAATCGAAGGGGACGTTCGATCTGGTATTCAAGGTGGAGGCCCTGGCACGATCAGAGACCTCTCTCCTTCCCTAGGGAGAGAACCCGGTGACTCTTCGATATCCTCGTCGAGAACGGGCAAATCATGCCCCGCGACTCGCCTGCCGGCTACACCCATTGGGATCGTAGTCACCCCCAATACTGCCCCTTCCACGCCAGAATCTGCCACCCGATCGAGTCCTGCGAGGAAGTCCAACACCTCATCTAGGAACAGATCCAATGGGAGCAGATCGATGCGGAAGGAAACTCCATGTCGCTCGTCAGGCTTCAGCAAGCTGTCGAAGAGACCCTAAGCACTGCCAGGAGTGCGCCAGAGCGGCCAGACTCCCCTCAAGAAAATGGGCACGGGCTACCTTACCAGCATCCTCCAGAATGGCCCGAGTTCTGAACTGATAACCGAGAGGCGCTAGAGCGATTACGGAGGCGTAGAGAGCGAGATGCCGGTCAAGAGATGGAGCCAACCAACTTCTCGGTCAACGTCATCCATCCTCTTACTCCTCCGACCCTTGGGGGCTCTCAGACATCAGCACCTAGCCAGCCAACCCCAGCCACTTCGGCCACGTGTTGGTGGTCCTGGCGGGAGCTGAAGTCTCTCCCTTTCCCTCCGTCATCCTCCCGTCCTATCTCCACCTCTGGTAGCCGGGGATAGGAAGGGAAAGTAAAAGCAAGGTGAGGCCCCGCCTCAATCTCGTCACATCTCCTCAACAGATGGGCAGTCAGGTCCTCTCTACCTACCTGTTGAAACAATTCGGAGTACAAAGAAGGCATCTTCGGAGTCTTCAGCGGCTTCAATTCAAGTGGCGGGCCCACTGCCACAAGGCTCAACCAGTCCGCAGAATCGGGACAACTGTGCAGAGCGATAATGTCCTGCGACGCCGTCAGTTGTCGCCAGGCCTAGCCCTCAGCATGTTCACAAAGGCAAGGCTAAGGAGTAGGACAACCAGCATGTCTCTCGCCCCGCTCCTCAATAAAAGCCATCGCCACCACGGTTAAGGCATCAAACCGCGCACACGTCTTTGGACGCCAGCACCAGCCTACCAACTCCTCGTAGGCTCCAGTCGCCACCACGGCTAAGGCATCAAATCGCGTACACGTCTTCGGAAGCCAGCACTAGCCTATCGACTCCTCGTTGGCTCCTGTCGCCACCGTGGGTAAGGATTCAAACCGTGCATACGTCTTCTAACGCCAGTCCCAGCATTCCGGCGTACCAGGAATTGCCGCTCGAGGTGATCGAGTAGGCAATTAACGCCACCTTCCTAATACAACAAGCGGAAGGTGCCTGGATCGAAATCCGGGTGAGGAAGAGTCATCGACCTCGCCCTGTAAAGGTATCAGATCGGAGATATCCTCATCATGATTTATCAACTCCGGCTCCAGCACCTCTTCCTCCTACTCCCTTGGAGACTGCTATCGCCAAGAGACAAGAGAGAAATAGGAGGAAGAACCTCAGAAGGCGGCTCAAGAAACAAGCTGAACAAGCCACCGCCCTACAATATCCGATTGAGCCAACGCCTCTCCAAAGGCTCCAGCGGCTCATTGATGACATGGAGGAATACGTTCCTCCTCGCCCTATCGGGGCTCTCCCACTCGATAGCTACATCCCGTGGGAAGAAATGCAGAAACGAGCCCGCCTCAGAGATTGGGTCCA